>JARWLC010000002.1:142685765-143285765 GCA_033318265.1 Phyllotis vaccarum
TTTTACCTGGTGAAACTGCTATATAAATGTCAGGCTGTGTGTACTTCATGACAAAAGCATTATCAGAAGTGTAAAGGGGCTGTTTCTTAATGGTAAGAAGTCCATTTTAGACCCCACTGACCCTGAACACACAAAGACTGGCCAGCTTCTGCCTGCCTCTAGAGTATGGGAATTAAAGGGATGCACAGCCATACTTTAAAAAGAAAATGTTCATTTTACCATGAGGACTATAATAAATTTAAATTTGTATTTTTATTATAATACGACTTAAATATTTATAAAGTAAGAGAAAACTAAATGAAATAGACATGGCAACAGTTTGGGAGGCAGCTTGTACCTCTCTTGCACTCTGGAGGTATAGTGTAAACTGGAAAAAATGTTAAAATTAGAAAGGGTTTAAATGATAGTCTATACTTCATGAATTTGATATATGCAAAACACAATATCCAGACAGTTGTAGAATATATTCCTACCTGAAGCAAGTAAATAAAGGTTCCCAAAGTAAAATATAAAGCATGGTGCTCCTGTCATGAAATATGAAATGACCAACCTAAAGGCAGCTTTGGATATACATATAGATATATCAAGACCATGTAAACAAACACCTAAGAATTGCATGACTCTCATCTCAACCAGAAGGTAGAAGGCAGATGGGGTAATGAAACCACATGGCTAGAGGAAGACACTTAAAAGTCCAACATTTGGCTTTGCATGGTATCTTTATGAGCTTTCTGATAAAATAAGTAATCAGATAAATTTATATTATTGCTGAGTCACTTCCGCCTATCTCAGATGTAAAGGCAAAATAAAGCATCAGCACAGGGAAGATAATAAGAGACCAATAGGCAAGGCAATGAGAGAAAAAAAGATTAACAAAGATAAAAGTAGACATTAATGAAATAAAGTAATAACATAATAAAAAGAGTCGAGACGATCAATGTGGAAGAAAAGCTTGTTCTTTGCAAAGATCAATAACAGAGACAATTCTTTGGAGAATATGATCAAAAAAATAAGAAGGTAGTCAATACCATGCCAGAATGTGTGTTAATACACAATGAATCAGACTCTGACTTACGGAAGTATTGTTGCTTAGTCTACAGCATACTCTCCTACCACAATGGCAAAAATAAATTTTTTGAGGTCAATAAACATATGTTTAGCTCTGTTACCCCAAATCCATTTCCAAGTGCTTTCAAAACTTTGTGAGTACTAAATCACCTATATTCTACAGGCCTTGGTGTTTATACCAGACTTTACAGGAAATGGGAGAGAAACTGCTGTACTTTATGATTCCCCAAACATTTGATTTACATCAGAAGGAATGCCAAGAAATTTGGGGACATATCTTAGGAATTTTGAGTGTTCTTCCTGAGTGCATTTCCTTTCTCTTGTTTACAATGTAAACAAGAAGTTGAAGTAATAATTGTTTTACTTCTATTCATTAAGATATGCAATTAAAAATCATCTTAATGAATAGATATTAATATCTAGCAGTGGCTGCTCTGACCTCCTGTCTAACCAGCCCATTTATGTCTTGTTTGATGAAAGTTCTCCGCATCTGCAAAGCAAAAGGGCAAACTGATTTATGAACAAGACTTATTGTCACAGCAGCAGATTTGTATAATGAGAAATATATTAAATCTAATGAAGGGAGAGCGTGCCTACCAAGGCAGTAAGTCTGTGTTGTGATTAAGTGATTCGATATCCCTCAATGGATTAATTTAGACAATGCATCAGGGTCTGGAGCCACTGCCAGACCACTTTGCTCTCATGACAAATGCTAAGTAATGCTTCACATTGTGCATATATATTCAGTTTGCAAGGTGTGATGATAAAGTACGGTGTCATCCTAGAAACCTGTACATTAACAAGATGGATCCCAGAGATGCTTGTGTCCTACTGCTAGAGAACCAGGTAGATCTATCAACAATGTCATCTTTTAATATCTGCTTACAGCAAAGCATTTACTAGAAAGGAGCCATACACTTCTACCTTTTAAACCAAGCCCAGCTTGCCGCATCTGACAAACACTAAATGCAACCCACATTAATCCCCTCTTGAGTCCTCAGTAGGGCTGAAGTCAGACACAGGACAATCAATCATGAGCTCTGGTTTTTTAAATAGGAAAATGTTAGCTATTATTTAATTGTCTTAATTTGCAAACCCATACAATAAGCAATGTCATTTACTGGATTTGAAAGCATCGGTGAAGCTGTCAGAGCTCAGCAGTTACCTTTCTTCAGTTGGAACCAGTCCAGCTTCTAGTTGTTTCTTACCTTTGTGACTACATAAAGCAAAGCTCTACCCACAGCTAGAGAGCATGGCACATTAAAAATAGCACAATTCCAACACAAGGGCACACCGCCCACATCATATAGAAGAAAACATCTGTCATTTAGGCCCCTAGAGTCACATGGAGTAATATACACCAATCTATACAGCCTATAGGTTATAGATTGAAAAATTCTATCATGTCCCCCATCCCTTTGCTCTCCTCTACAGGGATCAACTAAGACAAAAGTATCTTGAGTTAAAGAAGCAGAAGAAACAGCCACTAGCTTGGTGTCTAGCAGCCTTAATCAGAAGCGAGGGCTCGTGTCCTCATAAACCCTCTCTGATGACTCAAAAGAAACAAAAATTAAACTATAGATTCCTGTTTGTAGCCACCAGGAGAAAAGAAAAGAAAAAACCTCGTCTGAGGCCCCATGGCAGAAACCTCTAACAGAAACTGCTCAGGTTGGCCTCACTCATTTGTCTGAAAGATCGTTGTGTTGAAGGCTTATTCTCCAGAGTTTTGCTACTTCCGGGTGGCAAAGTCTTTAGGAGGTAGGATCTAGAAGCAGACTTTAGGTATTAGGGGTGTTCCCTTGAAGTCTTGGGTCATAGAACCCTGGTCTCTTCCTGTTTTCTTTGTTCCTATCCTGTTCTATTTCTGTGAAGAGATATCAAGATCACAGTAACTTTTATAAAAGGAAGCATTTAATTGGGGCTGGTTAGAGTTTCAGAGGTTCCGTCCATTATCATGGCAGGGAACCATGGTAGCAAGCAGACAGACATGATACCGGAGAAGTATCTGGACATTCTACATCCTGATCCATAGGCAGAGAGTGACACTGAGCCTGACACATGGGCTTTTCAAGTCTCCAAGTGACACTTTTCCTCCAACAAGGCCACATCTCCTAACCTCTAATCCTATTGAAGAGTTTCACTCCCTGGTGACTAAGCATCAAATATATGAGCCTATGAGGGAAATCTCATTCAAACCACCACAAATTGTTGTCCAAGGTATTTATTACAGTAGCATAAAGTTAACTCTCTGAGTCGAAAAAGCTGAAATTCAGGTCCTTTGTATAATCTTATTTTCTTTGTTCCTTGAAGAATAACTATCCCTATTAATTTTATCATTCCTAATACAGTGACACTGATATAACAAACAAACGTCAATCTTTTTTCTATTTATTAACAAAGCCTCTCTGTTTTTGAAAGCAGATAGCTCTCCGTTTATGAGAGAGACTGTTGTTATTGTTGTTGAGGGTGTGATCAGGACAGAAATGCAAATGAGAAAAATAGAAGCCTGGAAAAAAAGAGAAATTGTTCTGCATAAGCAAACTGTAATAAATTGAGAAGCTGTGAAGATCCTGCAAAGTGTACACTGAGAGGGTCATGGCTGAGTATGAAGGTTGTATGTGGAGAAAGAGAAACCTGAACTGCCACCTGATTCAAAGTGGCTGTGAACAGAAGGGCGTCACAAACACTGAACCCAAAGCAGCAACTCCCAGGTGTTCTGAGATCCCCTCTGGAAAACCTCTTCTCAGATGGCTGCTACTTGCTAAGAAAAGCTTTGGAGAAGCTATTATATGATACAAACAGAAATCCTCAGTCACATGGATTTCTCACCATCACGAGTATCTTACTTTCCTATTAGTGTAAAGAGGCATTGTGACCAAGGCAACTTAGAAAATAACAAATTAATATGGGGCTCATAGTTATGTAGGGTTATAGTCCATAACAACTGTGGTGGAGAGCAGGTGGGCAGGCACAGCACAGGAGCAGCAGCTGAAGTCTTACATTCTTAACTCAAAGTAGGGGGCAGAGGGAGCTTACTTGGGGTGTTGGGAAGCTTTTGAAACCTCAAAACCCACACCCAGTGACACTCCTCTTTCAACAAGGTCACACTTCATAATTCTTCCCAAACAGTTCCATGAACTGGAGGTCAAACATTCAAATATATAAGCCTATAGGAGCTATTGCCATTCAAGCCACCACAATAGGAAATAACAAATTCACTTTCAAATGTTGCTGAAAGGAAGGCCTAACAGTGGAGACTCAAAAGAAAAAAACAAAAACAAAACAAAGCTAGTAGTATGGTCTCAAGGATTCATTAAGCTCCTCTGTGACATGATATGGTTGATACAATTTACCCAGGCACTTTTCTCTGTGCTTTACAGACTTTGTCTTACCTATTCCTCACTATAAACTTACAAGGTAAAAGCCAATACAATCCTCACCTTGTACAAGAAGAATCACAGACATATAAGCAATAGACAATTCCCCCAGGGATACATAACTTTAGAGAAGGAGGTATATAGATCCTGAGCTCTGAAACCCACGCTTTTAAATATTCTGTATTTAATATCTGTATATTTACCAATATTGATATAGCTGTGAAGGAGACAGGAAAATATGGGTTGAAAGGACTAGATTCCTACACAGATAAGGAGATTTAGATATGGAAATAGAGATAAAATAAAATACATATATTGATATGGAAATGTAGACATAAATACTGATAAGCCACCAGAGAAATGTGTGAGTGTGTGGGCCTGTGTGTGTGTGTGTGTGTGTGTGTGTGTGTGTGTGTGTGTTTGTGTTAAAAGAAAGAACTCAAATGCAGAGAGATGTTTAATGCCACCTTTACTTCTTTCTTTAAAAAGTTATTTCATATTTGGGACACTGTGGGGTTTTGTCATTTCATGGAAATGAATAAGTAAATGATGTTTCATTGGTCCTAAAGTCTAATAACGTAGTTAAGTCTGGAGGTGATGGACTATAGATAAACAATGATTGGGAACACTGGTCATGAAGGAGTAAAGGTGATTGTCGCTCTCTTGCTATAATCTAGGAAATAAGGTGGTTCATAAAACAATGGATTTCACATCCTGAACTCTGGCAACATCATCTGGTGACCCTTTAGACAAGAAAATAAATAAGGCTTTGAAACTTGTCTCCCAAAAGACACTTTTCAACTTAGAAATCCAGAATAGAGGATTCCATGGGGCAGAGGAGACAGGAGTTCAGCCAGACTGAGGCTGCTGACATCTGTGGGACATGGCAGTGTCTCATGGAAAACTGCCTGAGGCTTTTCAAGGTACTGCTGCTAACAACAATACCAGGCTTTGTGTGCACAGATTTCCACAAGGTGCCCTTGAACACCCAGCATCAGTAAAGCCTGTAGTCAGGACACAGAATGCCTGGTTGGGTGAAATCATTGTAGCTCTTAATAGAATTTACAAGGCCCCTAATGTAACAAGGTGGTATACAAATGCTTTTTCTGCATACCAGAGGAAGCATAAGGGATTCAAAGAAAGGCAAAAAATACAGAGGCTTGATGTCATAAAAATACCAACAGCCAATAAAGCTTACTCTAAACACAAAAACAGGAAAAAAAGAAATTTTGATCCAAACCAGGATAAAGATGGAAAATAAAACAGATTTAGAAATAACAGTGATAATAATTTCAATAGACAATAACTTTTGAAAAGTTGTTAGAAAAATGATTAAGAACAAGACAGAAAGAAAAGGATGGTTGCAGAGACAAATGCGGATCATTTTTATTATATACTTATTATTCATTATATAGAAATTATATTATTCATTGTGTAGAATAGGTATCATATATATACTGTTAGTTTTACACTTCAAATAGATGTACTTTGTTATATATAATTGCATATGAATTAAGTTTATTTTTAAAGTAAAAATGCCCACATTCCAAGTAATTTTTCTCATTGTAGATACTTCTGTTTAGCTGTGAGGCTGAAAAAGAGAGAGAAGGGAAAGCTGAACCTGACAGAGCAGCTCCAATGTGTAAACTGTATTTAATGGAAACTTCAAATTCTGAGCAAATAGACATGAGCAAACCCCTTACCTGAGAATACCATTGAAATAACGAAAACCCATGATAGAGAGAAAAACTGCAGGGCATGACTCAGTGGGTAAAGGCACCTGCTGCCAGGTGGGAAGGAAGAAGAGGAAGTGTGGTGACATCCTCACATGTGCTGTAATATGTAAACACAGACGCATAGGCACATCTGTAAAATAGAAATGTAATAAAAGAAGAAGAACCCCTGAAACTTAGGTAGGCACTAAAAGCAGGAAATATGGTAAGATTCTGATAGAAAAAAAAAATGCAACTCAAAGCAAAGTGTCTTTAAATCACACATAGGGTAAGAACCAAATGATACTATCAGCTTGACATATCCAACCAGCATGCAGTTTAGAAATGCAAAGATACATTTCCAGGCAGCAGAAAACTGGGAGGTACTGGTAGTTGGAGACTTGTATCATAAAGCATGTGATAAAAGGCTCTACAAGATGAATCCATTGTTTGGGGACCTGAGATAAAACAGAAAGTCATGGCAGCAGCATCTGGTGACATGCTCCCTTCTCATGGTGGCAAGGAACCAGAGAGAGAAGAGTGTCTCTGTAACTTAGAGGCTATTCTCATTCATCCTTTGTATACGGTGTGGTTCCTCAGCCTATGGGAGGTAACCACATTCATACAGGTCTTTCTTTCTGATTATCCATTCTGAAAACGTCTTCACAGGTATTACAAAAGTATGGTTGGCCAGTCTCCAAAGTGCCTCTCAGTCCAGCAAGGAGAGATCCCAAATATCCAGACTCCATGACAGGGATTTACCACAGAGTAGCCCCAGGGAATATTCAGAGATAAAGGAAATATGTTTTATGTTGACTTGGGTAGTAGATATACAAATGCATAAATGTGGAAAATGCATTAAATTCCTACTTAGAGCGGTTTTGTTTTCCTGAATGTCAATATTTTATCACACGAGACATCTTGCTTTGACTTGAATTTTATCAGGAATGTTCTGACTAGGAAGGGTTCTCTCTCTCTCTCTCTCTCTCTCTCTCTCTCTCTCTCTCTCTCTCTCTCTCTCTCTCTCTCTCTCTTTCTCTCTCTCTCTCTCTCTCTCTCTCTCTCTTCCTCTAAGGACACTGCAGTGTTTCTAATATTAATAAATGGAAAGGTGACATGAGGAAGTGATCCTGGATGATGATCTGCCTTAAACTGGCTGAATTACTTCCACATTCTTTTTTTTGAACCTCACAACTTTATATTGACAATTTCATACGTACACATTGCATTGTCACTCCTCCCTCCCTCACCACCTACTCCTATGTATTCCTACTCCCTTTCAAGCTCATAACCTCTTCTTTAATTACACACACACACACACACACACACACACACACACACACACACACACACACACGCACGCACGCACGCACGCACGCACTGAGAGGGAGGAAGGGAGAGAGAGACTAATAAGTATGTTTAGCATTGTTTCAATATGGATTTGTCTAGGACTGACTACTTGGGATTTGCTAACATCTCAAAGGGTTCATTACCAGGGAAAGCTAGTTTATTTTCCCCCTCTCAGAAGCCATTAATTACCTATTGCTCTTCATCTAGCAATACAGTTTTTTTCTGTGGGATTATCAATTACTTGTGGTTTCATGGGTGTATCTGGTTTCCTTAGGTTAGAGTTTTCCTTCTAATGCTTTCTGTAGAGCATAATTTGTGGATAGGTATTGTTTAAATCTGGTTTTTGTCATGAAATACCTTGTTTACTCCATCTATCGTAACTGATAGTTTTGTTGGGTATAGTAGTCCCTGTTGGCAGCCATGTTCTTTTAGTGTCTCTATAACATCCCACCTGAGACCATCTTGCTTTCGTTGGTTCCATTGAATTATCTGGTGTTACTCTGATGAGTCTGCCTTTATGGGTAACTTAGCCTTTTTCCTTTGCAGCTCTTAGTATTTTGTTGTTGTTGTTCTGTAGATTTAGTGGCTTGATTATTTTGTGGCGAGCAGACTTTTTTGGGAGGTCTAGTCTATTTGGTATTCTGTAAGCTTCTTGTATCTTTATAGGCGTTTCCTTCTTTAGGTTGGGAAAGTTTTCTTCTATGATCTTGTTGAATATATTTTCTGTGCCTTTGAGCTGGTGTTCTTCTCTTTGTTCGATTCCAGTTATTCTCAGGTTTGGCCTTTTCATGGTGTCCCAAATTTCCTGAACATTTTGTGTTATGACTTTTTTGGTTTTAGTGTTTTCTTTGACTGACATTATCTGTTTCCACTATTGAATCTTCCACTCCAGAGATTCTCTCCTCCATATCTTACATTCTGTTGGTTATGCTTGCATCTGTAGTTCTGGTTTGTTTCTTCAGGTTTTCTATTTCCAGCCTTGCCTTGGATGCGTTCATTAGTGCTTCTATTTCAATTTTTAATTCCTGGAATGTTTCCTTCACCTGTTTGCTTTCTTTTTCTTGGTTTTCTTTCAGGGAATTGTTAATCTCTTCCAATTTTTGTTTGTATTTTCTTCTATTTCTTTAAAGGAATTATTTTATATCCTCTTTTAAGGCTTCTATTATTATCATAAAGTTGGTTTAAAGGTTGTTTCTTTCTGCTTCCTCTTCATTGCCATGCTCAGGTCTTGATGTTGTAGAATCACCAGATTCTTCTTGTGGTACCTTGTTCCTTATGTTGTTATATGTATTCTTGCACTGGTGTCTTCCCATTGCTTCCTCAGTTCACTCTTAGCTCTTAGTCATCTGTGGGCCAGGAGTCTCTTAGTCAACTGTAGGTTGCCAGCTATCATGGAGGTAACTGGAGTCTCTGTTTGATGATATGATTTGGGGTTGGGGTGGGGTTTGGCAATGGGATTTCCTGCTAGCTGGGCTTTGGTGGGGGATTGGGCTTGCTGGCTTGGGTTTAGAGTGGAGCTGGGTGGGGGCTGAGTTCCAGGGCCTGTGTCCTTGGCCGGGCTTTGGTGACTACCATTTCCATTTGGCCTGGGGTGAGGGGTGCCTCTCACCTCTTAGCCAGCTATCTATGTTTACTGCCACATTCTTACACCAAGAAAAATATTCTTTTTAACCATCTAAACAAAAATAAGCTAAGACTTTTCAAAAATATTTTGGGATATCTTTTGTGAATAAATGCATTTGGGGAACAATTAGTTCATTTTATTCTTGTTTCATGCTTACCTATAAGAAGTACCATGCTCTGTCTTATGTAATATATGTCACTTTCTGCTATATTTGAAGAACATGATGACGTTGATTGAACCATTTAACCTCTTTGGTCTTTACCTCCCCTATGGAAGGATGTGGGTGGCAGTTAAAGCATCTTCTGGTGCCTTTACAAACATACCAAGGTGTTTCCAATTCATGTTAAAGCCATCAGTGGGGGCTGGGAAAATGACTCAGTTGGAAAAGTGATTGCTGTATAGTTTAGAATCAGGGGTCCGATATCCAGCAACCATAAAAATGCTTGAGGCTATCCAGCTGTAACCCCAGTTTTCAGGAGATATAGACAGATCCTAGGCATGATCAACCTAACTGATCATCAAACTAATAATCTCTGTTCAAGGGAGAAACCCTGCCCCAATATATAAACTAGAGAGTGACATCCAATGTCAACCTCTGACTGGCACACACATGCATGCATACCCTTACAAATATAAACACACTACACACACACATACCCTCACAAATGTAAGCACAGTACAGACATACACACCTTCACAAATGTGTTCAGGAAGCATTCAAAATACATATTCTATATGTATACACATGATGAACAATGGAAGAAACAAATATGGGAAAACTAATAAGCTATAAATGTGGACAAATAAATAAAACTAAAACATTGGAAATAGCTGCTGTCAATGGAAGAACTACAAAATGGGGGAGGGAGGAGGTGGTATACACTAAGGATCTTTGCTCATCCCAAAAGAAGATGGAAATCAGGTAAGATAGACGAGATAAGGATGGAAAGCCAGGAGTAAGTAAGAGAGTGTGAGGGCAGACTCTGCTGAGCTGAAAGCCTGTCTTCTCACAAGCACGTGCACTGTGCACACATTTCTCTCTCTAAATATTGGCCACAGGCACTGTGTGATGAGATAAAATCATCTATTTTCCTGGAGGAAACTTACCTGTCAAAACTCAAGTTACCAAATTATTGAGAGCTATCTCTATGCTTTTACTGCTGACATCTCAGGAAGTTCTTTATCACTCTCCCCCAGCTACAGCAGCAGCAAATGGCCACATCTCTAACTTAGACAGCTCGCATGCTCCCAGGGAGACTGCACTGGCCATACCACCAGTGTGACTGAGACAACTGAGTCTTTATACCTCACCGGCAATGTCAGCCAACCCATTTGAGCACCACCCAGGGACAGGTGCTCATGTGCTACCACAAATCACATTCAGATCTCTCTTGCCATTCTTCCACTGGCCAGCATTCTTCTAGGGTCTCAGCCTAGATCCTTCCTCAGAAGCCAAACATAAGAAAGTCCCCCTTCAACAATGGTGCCGTCCATGGAGCGTCTGGAAGACGAAGGCTGGGGAAACCAAACATTGATAAACTTAATTAAATTTCTAATGAAAACAGAGGCAGCCGGCAGTGATTACTCTCTGTAACTGAGACTAATATTCCAATTAGGCTAATTCATCCCCTGATGCTCTAACACAGTTATAGGTTTAATCCATATTTCTTCCTTTATGTCAACAATAGATTTCCATCATTTGGAAGCTAGTTTTGGCTTTGGCATTGAGCACAACAGCACTTGGGCTTCGCTTTCGTGTGTGTGTGTGTGTGTGTGTGTGTGTGTGTGTGTGTGTGTGTGTGTGTGTGTGTGTGTGTGTGTGATTTTTGGATGTGGCTGGAATCTGCCTGGGGCTTCCAATACAGTGTGGCTGATTTTTCTCTACCTTTCCTAAGACAATAGGAATTTCCTACATCTCCCAGAATACCCATTTCGGAGGCTTTAAAATTTGTCCTTTTACTGTCAAGTCAATTTTCCTCAAAGCTTAAAAATAAATATATAACAACAGAAAAGTAGAGTTTTATTTTTCCTATTGTTCTATAATTGAGACTAAAAAAGCATAAACTGTGTCTGATTTTCACCACAGAAAGACCAAATACAACTAGGAGAAATCACAAGTCTCCCTTGGGGTACACTAGACAGAAGTTACCCTACTGACTGCCACCAAACAGAAGAGAGAAAGGCAGGGAGCTACGCAGGGCAAGACTGGCCTGTTTGGGACACGCTTTACTCATTTCCTTTCTGGAGAAGTAACTCTCCATTTCTGAGTTCATGTTTTCTGTCTGTAAAATGAGAATAATAATGATTTTCTTGGTTTCTGCTTATGGGTCAGTCAAAACAAAATTGCTGCTTTGGGTTGTGGATTCTTATGTGCAGAACAGTAAAATGCACTTTTCCTGTCTTATTTCATTTCAGCCTCTCAAAACCCCTTGGGGGGGGGGAGATCACAGCTCCTGGGAAGAAAATGCTTTGCCCAAGTTCTTAAGCAGGGCCCAAAGAGCTCTAAGCTGACTCTCATATCAGTTCTTCTTTTGACCAAGACCTCCAGATGTGTTCACTTATGGGTAAAGCCAAAACTACACACAGCAGACTACTTCTCCCATTGAATACATCTGCTTGAAGTGATCATTCAGGGAGAGAAAAGGTATCACACATAAGTCTTCCTCACTCTACTTTAATGAACATATAAAAGTCATTTGTAATAAGCACATTGTTTATATGTCAATGGGATTATAAAGTACTTGAAAATAGTTTGTTTTTCTTAATTAGATTAAACAGGCTTCCTACAATCTCCCTGACTTTATTGATTCATTTAATGAACCTGGTTTTTTTTTTTTTTTTTTTTTTTTTTTTTTTTTTTTTTTTTTTTTTTTTTTTTTTTTAGTAGATAGTAGTACAAACGTAAATTTTAGCTGGGCCTGGAAACAAATTATCTTAAATTCTGAATCAGTGGGGCCTTAATTAATGAGGATTTGCTCTTAATCACTAGTGAGAGGCAGAAATTTATTTTGTGCAGTCATAATGAGTACAGTCCTCCATGTGTGACTGTAGGAGACAGCCTAGCCTGGTTCACTAGAAAAGGAGCTATTTTCTTACTGCTTCCACTCAGGTCACATAAGGTGGCAGCTGCTTTGTCATGCAGGAGCTCTGTTAGGCAGAGCTTGCTGGAAGTGAGACTGACCACAAGGAAGAAGGCCCCACAGAAAGGAAAACTCAAGGCCAAAAGCAAAACAATCCTATCCTGGCAGCTGTGTTCTCTGGACCAGCGGTACCTGGAATGGTAGGGAGTACATTGCAGCTGTCTCTGGTCCTGTTTCACTGTGCTCCCTAGGAAGTGCTAGGAATGATTCTAAAAGGTTTTCTAAAGAGATATAGAAATGGTGTGGATTCGGGAGAAGGGGAGGCAGGCAAGATCTGGGAAATGTTGGTGTAAAGGAAAGTATCATCAGAATAAATTGTATAAAAAAATCTATTTTTAATAAAAGGAAATTCAGGGAACAAAAGGTGATTGGGTGAGACAGCTGACATGGTCTCAGTAAGCACATAGTAAAGAGTTAGAAGTATGAGGATGATGGTGTCTTTGGAGGTAACTCTGGTACCCAAGTCACTGCAGCTTTGAAAATAGGCTGCTTGGGATCTCTCTGGTCATAACTCTCAGGCTCCCTCTGGCAGGACCTTCTTTTCTACTGACTAGCAGAAGTAGCTAGACCAGGTCCAAAAGAGCTAGATACTCAAAGTCTCAGACATCTGCTTTCCACCTTCAGGGCAGTCTTCCAAGACAATTGTCCTAGCACACTGGTAGAAAAAGAGTTAAAATTCAATCACCCAAAGAAGGCAATTTTTATTAAATTTTTGACAGCTGATCCTCACAACCACCAAAATGTAGAAGGACTACCAAGAAATTGTAGGTATGAAAGAATAGAAGCTCAGATATTCTTAATAATATATAAGGCCCTTATGCCTGTACATTCATAGTAAATTTGTATCCAGTTAGGAAGCTGTCATCAGGTGGCTTGCTGTCCAAGAATGAGGCAACAGTTTGAATGTGTGCCTCTACACTCCTGTACTTAAAAGTTAATCTCCAAACTCTATGCTACTTGGTCTTGGGTCTTGGGGGTTTGTTTTCTTTCATGGGGAGGGGCGCTTTGGGATTCCATACATAAGTGTCCCACTTCTCAGCTGGCCTTGGGATAAATAGAAGAGGAAGAGAAGCCTGAACTAGGTAGACTATTCTGTCACATTGTGGGAAGGATGCAACACATTCCCCAGAAATAGAACAGGAGCTGATGTCATGATCTTAGGCTTCCCAGACTCCAGAACCATGAGCTAACTAAACCATACTTTGTAAGTTGCCTACATTCAATTATTTGTGCATAACAAAGTAAAATAAACTAAAACAAGGGTAAAAGGAATTTGGAAGGTAAGAAAGCCCACTCACAACTAAGGAGCAGTGAGCAACTGAGCAAGCAAGGCCAGTTTCCAGAGCATCAAAGCAAGGCTTACATTGCCCACAGATGACTGTGGTCCAGGAATTACATGGCAAGTCTTTGGTATAACCCAGGATCAAAGTTCTGCTTCTATGTGCCTCAACTTCACTCTGGGAAATCTACACCATGACCAACATTACTGATGGCTACCCTACACTCCTATTCCTAGTACCTCAGGCCCAATGAAAGCAGCTGGCAGGATGACCCCTACTGCTTTCTGCCTTGGGTCAAAACATTGCTGCAAAGTGGCAAGGGACCCTGAACTAGGCATGGAAAGGTCTAGCCTCAACCACAAAATCATGAAACAACTCATGCATCTGCTGGTTTCAACATGGGTTGTAAGAAATCACAACAAAAGTTGGCACAAGGTAACATATTTCTATACATACACATGAGCTACCATCATATACATATACATGTAGCTAGCTACGTTGGGGATAAGCTAATAAAATACTTAATAAAAAGCAATGGGAGATACTCACTCACAGGGAACTGATATAACACTGCCACTCAAGACTTACATCTACTTGGCAAGCAGTCACCTAAGTGAGACTGGAAAGGCAACTTACTCTCTTAAAGCCATTTCACCCCATGTGTAAAATACTGATACTAAAAGTAGTATTGTACTTCATAAAATTATCATAGGAATTAAAATATGCTAACAAAATACTTAGCCAAGTGCCTGGTACAAAGTACTCATAAATGTCAGAAATAATTGTTATTAATTACTTCAAATGGTCCCAATTTCATCTGAATTAAGCAAGCCTGGTACCTAATGCACCATACAAATAAAAGAGCACATCGAAGAACACATCAAGAATATTTTTGGTATGGTCTCTCCATGTTCTAATCTTCCACAAAGAGACAGTCCCGATAAAGCTGGTGGGGCTGTAGTCCATGCTAGTGACTTTTAATGCCTTCTCTCTCTTTCCAGGTGGAAAAGAGCAGAGAGGACTTCATCGGCTGAAATTTAAAATATTTCAATGAGTGAACATCATAACCTACGTTCTTGACTATCTCTTGGCACAGACCCCAAGCAACTACAGAAAGCAAGACCAAGTTGGCCTCCATAAATTCTGTGTCCTTGCCTTCTTTCTATTTACAACTTAGCAAGACTTAGAACAATTTTCTTGAACAACGTCTACTGACACAAAGTAACAGACTCATGTTTATCTATTTTAAAGTAAGTACAGGCTGTCTCAATGAATACTGTATACTCCATGAGGCCTAAAACTTCGACTTCTATTCACTTTTCCTAGAGCTTCTAGAATGGTGTGTGCGTTAAATACTACCCAATAAATGCGCATTGGCTCATTAAAAGAAACATTCAATATTGAGAAAATAAAGCCATCTCACTGTGGTAAGGGCATCTGTGAAGACTTGTTTACCAGTCTTTAGCTCCAAATCTGCTTATGTGATTGAGACTTTTATAGAAGCTTTCACCTAGAAGCTTCTACATGTAGTAGATGGTAATTCACACAGTGACTTGTAACTGTCAAACTGGCAGAGAATAAGAGACTGCAGAATGCTTGGCCCTAAATGGAACATGTGTTCCATACTCCATCCTGACAAGGCTCAGAGATTATTGTAGATGGAAAGAGTCTAAGAGCCAGGGGTTGACTGACTATAGCAAAACAGTATCTTCTGGACACTGCAAAGAAGGTAAACATAACAGTCTCACAGCAGTAACAGAGGTATGGACAAACCCTATGCAAAACCAAGTCAGTTATAATCCCATTATGGAAACAGGAGCTGGATACAGCCAATCCCACTGCTGGCCATGGAGCTATTAACAATTGTGAGCTGGAGAGAGAGACAGTTTTCTTTAAGAGGGTAGCCCCTAAGAAGTTGACTACACTCCAATGGAAGGCTACATATCCAAGAATACTTAGAAAACACAAATTGGACTTGAGTGATTAAAAAAAATAAACACTAGGTTGGGTAGATAGGGAAAGGGAGGGGTTGAGGGAAGTGAACACATTGTACAAAATTCTCAAAAACTGATACAACTTTCAAAATAATAACGTTCATCAAGCAAACCTCTCTTTGCAGCAAATGGAGACTGATAGACAACCAATCAAAATGCAGATTCATAGAGCCCAGTACAAATAGATACATCTGAAAAACCCTCTTCCACATTGCAGAAGAAAGGGTAGAAAGAGTGTAACAGCCAGAGGATCAAAGGATTGTGATGAGATTGTGTCTCCTGGTAACACCAAAGCTACAGCTGTAAAATCTCACCAACATGACTGCCCAAACATGAGCTGAACAAGGATGACACCAACAGACACAAAACCGGACAGAGAAAAGTCTATAGGAAATTGAGGAAAGCTGACAGCAGGTCTTCCCCAGGGAAGAAGACACCAATTGGTTCTCCAGTGCCAAATGTTCATCCCTAAGAGCATATAATTATATGGACTTATTAGGTTATGATTAGGAATGCATCTATAGGTACATACATATATTTGCATACAACAACAATTAGTAAAAACTGAGGGCATAAATTTGAATGAAATCAGGGAGCAGTATATTGGAGGATTGAAGGGAGGAAAATGCTGTAATTAAAAAGTTAGATGACAAATTTTCAAAACTTACACCGGTAAATTTTTGGACTTTAAACATTAGTGATAAAATAATTAAAATAAAAAGTTATCCTTTTTTTTCTGGGAGCAAATGGGAAAATTCTATGTGTTTTTCCATTGTCTTACCCCTCTCTACTGAAGAATAACTTACTGAGAAAGGATGCTGATCAGCTGGAGACACGGTGAATTTATTATTTTTCTTATGTTCTGTATTAGAAGTCTGGCATCAAAAAGAATATCAAATAAAATTGCACATGACAGTTGAAATTTCTAAAAGAGTCACTTGGCCACTTTTCTTACCTGCTTGTTGCCAGTGTAGCTTTGGCAAGTTGAAAAGTTAGACCAAACCAATCCTGTCTCTTGCAATTAAATACATTTAAATAAACTAATATAATCAATTATGTTATTTAATTTTCAGGACAGCACTTACAGGACTTAATTTTCTGCTCCTCCACCTTCCAGATTATCTCTAGGTAATATTTGGAATCTAATAGGAGAATTAGTTCAGTTGTATGGATTTTATCTATGCTGAATCTTTCATGCACACACCTTCTCTCTAAACTTGCTGTAGACTCCAGACATAGAAATGAAATACTCATAGATAAAGGAAGGAAAGCCATGGAGCCTTTGCTTCCTTTTTCTTTGTTATAACATTCATATAATCCCCTTTTTAGCTTCCCTTCAAAATCATGTGAAATTACTTTCAGTAATGATAGGCTGCAAGTACATAAAAAATACTCAACATAGAAAATACATAATACAAAAATAAATACTCAAAATATAAATAGGAGACATAGACTAATAGTATTTAGAAAGACAGTTCCTCAGTTTGAAAAAAATAGAACAGAATTTTAGTCACATGACACAGGTATACTGCTCTATATAGTGGTTTTAAGTTAAGCTTTCCATAAAGTACTATTGACAAATATTATAGTATTTAAACTATTTCGGTAGTTCAGGAGATAACATGGGATTCAGATAAAAGAGAACCATCTTCATGCAAAAGAAAAACAATTTCACAGCAAACAAGGTCCTCAAGCAGATCACTATACATCTGGGAAATATAAAAGTGCTGGATGGTTTTCACTGCTAATTTGACAGAACTTAAAAATCACCTGGGAAAAGAGTTTTAAATGAAGAATCATTTAAATTAGTTTGGCCTACAATCATGTCTGTGACTGCTGTGTTAGTTAGGGTTTCTATTACTGTGAAGAGACACCATGACCACAGCAACTCTTCTAAAGGAAAACATGTAATTGTGGTAGCTCACTTACAGTTCAGAGGTTTAGTCCATTATCATCATCATAGTGGGAAGCAAAGCAGCATGCAGGCAGACATGGTGCTGGAGAGGTAGCTGAGAATCTTTCATCTTGGTCCACAGCAACAGGAAGTGAATTGTGACTACACTGAGCACATCTTGAGCGTAGGAGACCTCAAAGCCCACCCCCACAGTTACATGCTTCCTCCAGCAAGACCACACCAACTACAAGAGACCACACCTCCTAATAGTGCCACTTTTTTGGAGGGTCAGTTCCCTTCAAATCACCAAAACTGTTAATTCATGTATGAAGGCCCAGCAATGTGGACAACTCTATTTCCTGGTCAGGAGTCTTCAATTATACAGAAAAAAAGAAAGCTAGCAACATAGATGTGTTTCTTTTTCTCTGCTCTTGACTGTGAATATGTTGTGACCAGCTGCTTGAGTTCCTGTTTTGAAGCTGTTGATTGCTAATCTATGATTCCCAATCTTAGTTCCAAACATATAACCTCAATTGAACCACTGCCTGCCTAAGATTGGCCTGGGAGCCTGTGTGTGTCAGCTGATATAGAGGAGCCCAACCCACTGCAAGTAGAATGATCCCTAGGTGGGTGTGTCCTGGCTGTAAAATAAATGTAGCTGACCATGCACCGAAACCAAGCCAGTAAATCTTGTTTCTCTGGCTTTCTGTTTCAAGCTTCTGCCTTACATTTGTACTTATGATAGGTTTTACCAGTAAGATGGAATAAGAACTTTCCCGCCAAGGTGATTTTGATTATGTGTTTATCAAAAAGAAACTGAACTAGAATACCAGCTATCTACTTAGAAAGATGGAAACCAAATCCTATATAACAGCAAGGTTTTTGGTAAGATTAAAGCATTTTAAATAAAAAGAGGAGAATAAAAATTCATCAGTAGGCTCCTAGGACCTACATATTTGACTTTATATTTATTTTATATGCCTCTTAACTTTTGTTAAAATAGAGATACTGCTCTTAGCCAAGTGCCCTTAGCAGCCAGCCTATATCATCTCCAGGAGATCACTCAAGTATCAGTGCTCAACACGAACTAAGTATCAAAGAGTAGGTAGCTTTCTAAAACTCCAAGCAACTTGTTTCCAAAGAGAAGGTGTCCTCAGATCACAGTTAAAAGCAACATAGAGAGAAAGTGAGGTCGGGAAGTCCATGGCCTTGGTCCTCATATTACTTTGGCATATTAATCTGTCTAGACCTTGTGACTTTGAAAAGTAGCTCTAGCCATTTTGGTGTTGTCATCATTCCGGGGCCTTCTACCTCCCATTTTAATTAATCATCAATATTATAACCTCTGGATGACTATATCCATTCCTCATTCCTGTAAGGCTGCTGAGAGTTAGATTAGAGAAAGCTAGATTAGAGTTAGGTTACCTTCTGAAAACATAAGACAAATGAAGTTTTTGATCACCATAATCACCACAATCACCATAAAAAAACAAGCCTAGTGGGGTGTTATCAGAATTAGCAGGGAATTGTGGGAGATGCTACATGTCTTGTAGACAGTAGAAATCATATTGTCTATAAGAAAGGAGGCGCTACTTCTGAAGATACTAGTGGCATATATGTAACATAAAATGGTATAAAAAGAAAATAAGATGTGTGTGATAGTAGACACCTATAATTCTAGCACTCAGTAAGATGCTGAAGAAAGAGGATGCAAAGTTTAAGGCCATCCTGAGCTGCACTTTCCGTTCCAGACCTATCTGGGGCTATATATTGATAGCTCGTCTCATAAAAACAAAAGTTAAAAGAAAAATATAATCACTTTTTCTACCAAACATAATCATCATTATGGTATGTATCTTGTTGTTAAGGCAAATTTGGACTTGCTCTATGGGTGCTTCTTTTTAACTTAATGACATAAGTGTTAAACCACAGCCTTAGAAAACTTCACTGAGAATGTTATTTTTAATGACCACATATCATTCTGAATACAAATGCATCATAATTTGTTTCACCAACTCCCTATGATCTAACATTTATAGGGTTTTCATTGTTGGCTTTTATAAATATTCTGCGATAAAAATCAACAGACATAAATCTTTAACCTCATCTCTTATTATTGCCTTAAGATAAATTCCCAGTCATGGGATTACTGGGTCAAAAATATAAATGTATTTAAAGTCTCTGTAATATATTTGCCAATTTACTCCCCAGAGGTTTCTGCCAGTTTACAGGTCCATGATCCATAAAGAAGAGAGACCAAGAATATTAAATGCTTGCTATAGCTTAAAAACTTCCAGGTTGTTACTAAAAGAGAAATGTATTATTTCTAAATGGTAGGCCACCTTGAAAGCCTATTTTTTTTCCACAAGTGAGATTAATTCTAAGTAATAGTTTAAAAAATAATATAAAATACTTGGATTCAGGTAAATTCTATTATTTGTGTGTCGTATTTCAAGCATTGACAGTAAGGTGTTATCAAAGCCATTATTTAATACATGAAATTCTAAAAGTTCATTTTCTTAAGATTTGGGGTCCTGAGCTTCTTCCCTCTGCAAAAATACCCTGCTTAAATAAAAATATAGAAAACACTTCTAATTTTAGTTTGCTGAAAATATTCTACAGCTCAATTTATAGAACCAAATCTTAGTCCAAGAATGAGAGACATCCATCTTTATGTAAACAAACAAACAAAGCCAAATTCAAGGCAACACCTTCAGATTCATTTCTTCTGTGAATTGTCATACAAGGCAGAGAAAAATTCACGGTCAATATTCCCATTTTTCAAGTAGAAAAACTAAAACCAGAGTTGTAAATTGGCTTCACTAAAATCAGTGAATAATATAGCATGACAACATTCCTCTTTTTGCTTAGTGTATAAATATATACATTAAATATAAATATACATACTTAGTTTAGTGTATAAATATTACATTCATACAATAAGTAATATATACATACGCATTCTACAGGCCCTCAGTTGGCACCAATACTCTTAAAAAATAAAAAATTAATTCACTACTTATGTGACAACATCTTTATAAGAAGATGTAATGCAATGGACAGCTGGCAGGAGCAGGTGGCTGAGAGAATGTTCATCTAGGGGCACAGAAGGACAGATGGCTTCCCTGCTCTTAGTCACATGTATTCAGTGATCCACCAGCCTTAGGTCTTGAGGAGGACACTCCTTGCATTTAGCCCAGGTTGGAACTGTATAACCATGCAGACCCCAAACACAGAGATCAAAACTGTTATTTTCCAGAATGGAGTGTCTAATTGGGAATGGGGTTGACTTTCAAGTAAGAACCCAAGGAGGATAATTAGAAATTTCTAGAACTTGGGAGGCAATGCTGTTTTGCCATATATCTCTGTATATTAAAATTTTGGCTATTTCCCAAGTTCACTTCAAACATTACCTTTCTTGGTTCTCCAACATAGTAACCTCTGCTGACTCTGGTATGTCAATGTTCTTTCTCCCCACAGCGTCCTTCTCCAAATCCCTTTCCACCCATTACTGAACTGTACCTCTCTCCTCTCCTGTCTAGTATTAAGCTCTCCTATGTACATGTCATACTCTGGTCCAGATGACATGGCAGCCATTGCTTCTTTTAGTCCTGAAAGTCCATTTTGTGTTGCACAGTACATTTATAGTAAATTTTGGTCAATAAGTATGATAGAATTGCTAAGGATGAAAAGGTGTTACATGGATATTTCTTGCAGATCCTATTAAACAACTCAGATTATAATCAACACCTCTCTTTAATTTTTAAAAATTGCTTCTATGAGTCTGAGATTAATCACTATCTCAGTGAAGATTTTCTTAAAACACAAAGCTTAATTAATTCAGCTTTAAATATTTTGTTGCTATAAATTTAGAAAGAGCCACCAAAGAGAAAGATGAGAAATAATTGACAGTATGTTGTGCTAACAAATCCACCTTCCTAGGAAGTCTTCTCATCTGGTTTTAAATATTTTCAGTATTAAAAACATTAACTATTTTTAATATTAGTTACCACATACTTGTACTAGCTATTCAAGCACTGACCTTAACATACAGTCTTGATACAGATGAAGATGATTTTTGTGATGGACATTATGGCTGTCAACTTGGTGTGATTTCAATCACCGTACAAGGTATGTCTGTGAGGGGTTACCTAAATGAAATTAACTGAGAAAAGAAGCATTCTAGTGTTGATGACACCACTCCATGTGTGGGGGTTTCAGGCCAATGAAAAGGGAGGAATGTGTTAAGTAGCAGCATTCATAATGCTCTGCTTCCTGGTGGCTGATGCAGTGTGACCAGAAGCCTCCTGCTCCTGCCACCACAGCCATGGTAGACCATACATAACCTCCACACTTAAGCCAAGTTAATCTCTCCCTTCTTTAGGATCCCAGCAATAAGATAACTAATAAATACCTTTCTATTATCAAAATGATAGACTGTTGTAAACACTACTGAGTCCCCTTTCTCTATTAATGCTAATCTCCTTCCCAGAGGTTTGGTGTCTCCTTAGGAAAAGATTGTCTCAGACAAGGCATCCAGAGCAACAGTAAACAAAGCAAGATTTTATATCATGAGGCCTTTTGAATATTCTTTAAGAAAATTTTAGCTGACTATTTTTGTGAAAGGAACTACTCTGAGTCTACTAAACACCTGATGAAAAGTGTGACTTACAGGAGCACTGGAAACACAAGAAGGTAAAGAAGAGTTGTCCCAATGATGCGTGCATTTGTTGCTCAGAATGAACTACAAAAAGTCCTGTACAGCCCAGGACAGAAGTTGAGCTCCCTGGAAGGTCCATGCACCCTGTGTGCCTGAATAAGTATGAGAAGCTAGTGCATGGATCTTGTGAATGTATCTTTTGCTTTGCAGACCTGCAGTAGGGCCTAAGGCCTCAGAAGCCTGTCTATGGGGTATGTTGTACCATTCTAGCACTTGGAATCAGAGCTGTGCGCTCCAGAGGCACACATCAAGAGCACAGAGACATCTTGTCATGTCTGCTGTAACAATTTCTTCCTAAATTCTAGATTATCATGGCTTCGGGTTCCAAATACCAGAATTCCATCATCCATGTTATGAAGCCCACCACAGAGACTGCATCTCTCCACTGGAAAAAATGACCCATCTTTGTTTTGGGTACATCTTTGTTTGACTTTACTATTCAGAAAATATATATGAGAAAACACTTGTAGATACTGAAAATCTCACAGCACAGATACCCAAAACATAGTATTTGTTGTTAATTGAAATAGAAGTATATCACTCCTCCTCCCTTGTCTCCAGCCTCTCCCAGATACCACTCTCTAACTCTTCCCATACACCCCTGCTCTCATGCTGTGAGCCTCTTTCTTTGATTATATTGTTACACATGCACAAACAACACAAATATACATATATGTATATATTTAAGATGTATATCTTAATGTATAATTAATCAATATATACTATTATTTATTAATTATATACACATATATTTAAAAGAAGACTTCTAAGTCCAGGTTTTCCTTAGTTCCTTTACCAGAAAATAGTAGGGTTGGCTATGAATAATAGCTGCTCAGATACCTGGACTCAGAACAGTTTCTCTCAAATACCAACAGAAAAATAATTTGATAATGAAAGACACTTTCATACTGCCTGTCTAATAACAAAACTCCTGTTTCCTGACTTGGAGGTTTTCAATCTCTTGTTCATGAAACTCCATGGTTTTGAGGAAATGCACCAAAATTACAGATAGAAGCTTCTGTAAATTGCTGGGTTTTTTTTTCATAACACAAAGGAAGGTCAACTTTTAAATTACTTCATGGACTTGAAGGAGAAAATGTTTGTGTAAGATGGCATGTGACCACCCTTATGATTTATTTCTTGAAGAAACAATATGATTTGGATCATATTTATTTATGTCACCTGTTATGGGATATGAATGGTGCATGAGTGATCCCACCTACAGTATTTGTCAATTTCTCATTTACTTACTATAATTTGAGCCACAAATATTTTGACACTCTAATATTTGGTAGTAAAAAGGTAATATGTCACTTTCGATGGAGTATTCATCTTTTGAGTAGCAACTTGTTGCTTCATGTGATGCTTTATTTTTGACTCATTGTATTGTAATACTTTAATTATTCTACATACAGATTTATACAATTTCTAGCATTCTCTTTTTTCATCAGTTATTCACCTATATGTACTAATATGCCTGGATAATCTTTGCCTATTGGTTTATATTAAGTTTTTCGAGTAAATTCTCTTCAATTATATCTCTTTTATATGATTTTAAATTTACATTTGTTAAGTGAATTTGCTAGGCTTATAGTCCAATCCAGCTGTGACACCCATGAACCACAGCAATGACCAGCATGGAAAGATAACCATAAATTTTCAATACCAACAGCTATTTAAGTGAACTGAAGTCCCACCCAATATGAGGGAAATCGTGCCAGATACTAGAAAACTATCTTTTACTAAATGAGGAGGTCATGGATCTTAGAAGAGGATTCACCACTTTGATAAACCAGAATAAGTCCTTACTACATTCTCAATTTTATCTTTATATCTACAGATAAGTGTAGCTATCACACTTTATCAAAGAAGCTTCTCTTTATAGAAAATGAAAAAACACAATTTGGGCACAAGGCAGAGACCATTGGATTGTAGAGCCCAGACTCACTAGATACATTTCAACACAGCTCCTACATCTATGGCTCAAGGAACATCAAGGAAGGAAGAGCCAGAATGCCAGGAAATCTGCTATAAAACTGACTTTCTTAAAAATTTCTGCATAAACAAGACCTAAATAATGATATCATCAATAGAGATAATAATGCAGAAGCAGGGAAATCATTTGGGATACCACCCCTTAACTGATCATTTCTGAGAGAGGAATAATTAGCCTCTCCCAGAGATAAAAGCCAAGATTGGTTAACTGTTGAGCCATAGTTCAGGTACTGACTAGTTCTTATGCTTAAATTATGCCATAATTCTATTTATTTTAAGCCACATAGCTTGGTATCTTTTCTTCAGTGCAACATTCTCATCTTGTTTCCTCTGCATCTGACTTGCATCTGTTTCTCTGTAGCTCCACTTCCCAGAATTCTCGTAGTCTGGTTGCCCTACCTATACTCTTGCCTGCCTTCTGGCCAATCAGCATTTTATTAAACCAATACAAATGACAAATACAGTGTACAAGAGCATTCTCCCATAAAAGGGAAAGGGGGAAGTGATATAATTATAATTTAATTAACATGTATTTAAAAATTAAATTTTAAAAATGGATCTTATTTAATACTGTCTCTGTTTTATATACTACCATGTTTGCTATAATTTTAAGATTTGTATTTTCCTAGTGTTAATTTTATTTTGTATTCTGATAACATAAATGAGTTATTGTCAAGCCCGAGATTTGTTTATTAATTTTAAATTATATACTTCTACCTCTGTTTATAGACTTTGACTTTGGGTGGTATCTTTCAACTTTCAACATAAGAAGGAAAAGGAAATTATTATTCTTCCTAAGCTTCTGTCCCATCCTTGACATCTCTTCACAGAATTGCCAGTTTTATGCTTATTGTTTTACAGTTTCAGGTTTATATCAGTTATATTTTCCCTGCAACTAAAACTCCCATAGATTTCTTTACTTGCTTACATATTTAAACAGATTCACTGCTTACTCCAGAACTTTTATGTTCCCTTCCCTGACATCTTCATTTTATTTAGCTGGTTGATAAATTTCTTCAGAAGAATGTATAATTACTTCACCCCTCTAAGACTTGGGACTTTAAGAGTGCCTTGCTGAGTTAGGGAGGTGACTCAGTGGATAAAGTGATTGCTTGTCAAGTATGAGGATTAGAGTTAGGATCCCAGAGCTCACATGAAATCCAGATAGATATGGTAGGTTGTCTGTAATTCCAGCTTCAAGAGACAGAGACAATGGATATCTGGAGCAAGTTACCTAGATATACTAGCAAAACTGGTGAGCTGGTATCCTCTAGATTCAGTGAAAAGCCCTGTCTCATTACATAAGTTAGAAAACCATCAAGGATGATACCCAGTGCTAATCTCTGACCTCCACACACCTGCATACACATTTCCATACACACCCATACATACATGCATGTTCAAGCACATGAAAATGTGTGTACACACATGTGTGCAGGCACCACACACACAGGAAAAGCCTTGATTGAGAAATTGCCTCAATCAGGTTGGACTTTGGGCATGTCTGTTATGAATTGGTGCAAGAGGGTTCATCTCACTATGGGATGCACCACAGCTAGGCATGTGGGACTGGGCTCTATAAGATGGATGAGCTGTGGGTAAGATGGTACCAAGCTCTCAAGAAACATTTCTCTATGGTTTCTGAACCCAAGTCCTGTGTTCTCATCTTGACTTCCCTCAGTGATGAACTTGACCTCAGCATCAAGCAAATAAACTTTTTTTCCCTTAATTGCTTTTAGTCAAAATGTTTTATCAGAGCCATGGAAAACAAACTACCTTGGCTGTCTTCCTTTCTATATAAAAAACAAACGTGTATGGGATACAAGATGTGTTACTCTTTACTCTTTGGAAAGCTATAGACATCTCTCCACTTTATTTTAAAATCAAATAGTACAGTGAAATAAACTAAAGTCTGCTTCACACAGCCCCTTCTCCATGAGATTTTCCATCCGCTTGATATTTGTTAAATTAGTTAGATTCCATCTCAAGATTGATTATCCCATACCATTTTCTTTAATTAAAACTGTAAGTTTGGAGACTGGAGAGATGTCTCAGCAGTTAAAAGTATGTGCCTTTATTGTAGAGAACTGGAGTTTGGTTTCATTATCTACATCAGGCAGCTCATAATCACCTATAACTCTATTTGTGGGGAATCCCCCTTTTTGAGTTCTTGGCTATCTCCTGTCTGTATTCATCTGCACAGTCAAGAACACAGAGTTAAAAATAAACTATGTAAAAATTTGAGTTTATGCAACAACAGATTTTTAGAAAGATTTATTAGGACGTTTTCTCATTAAAATTATGTTGAACACATTTATTTCAACTTTATGTGACTATTTTTCTCTTTGAGTTCTTACCACTGAATTCCTTTCCATTTGGTTTGGTGTGGTTTTTGTCAGACATCTTTTCCACTTCCTTAGCTCCATTTTAGAAGAATTTATCTCTTTACTGGCATCACAGCTTTCCGTTCTGACAAAATCCTTACATCTATCTCCAGAGTCATCCTGTGTTCCATATTCATGGATTATGTTTGCTTGGTTCTACTTCATATTTGAATTTTTATTTCTTTTTATTGAAAGAATTTTCATTTAGAGCATTCTTTTTATAGAATAGAGATATGCTGCCTATATGATTGTAGGAAGCTGCGTGGCTAAGAAAACCCCATTTTCCCATCTTTGTCACAGGAGGTAATAATCATAATATCTCTGTTTCTCCATCTAATTCACAAATGTATCATAAATACCAAAATTTTTTAAAAAAAAATGTTTAAAGCGTTTTGCCTGCAAACTCCTTTATAGACACAGTGTACTTTCCACAGATAGAACACTCTACACCTATCATAATCAAGAGCATTAGCGCTGACGACCACTGTCAAGGGCACTATTACAATTACAGTCACTATTGGCAACCATTTGCTGAGAACTCATTATGTACCCTGCTCCATCTTACTTGGGTATGTTCGGTCATTTGATCTCAGCAATAACACATGAAAATGCTATGGAGATATACAGGGTATAGATTACAAATGGGGTTGTCAAGAAATGGAAAGGTTCATTATATGTCATAATGCTTCTAATTCACAGGTCATAGTGTTTGCAAATTACAGAGCTGAGGTTCAGTGAACACATCTGATACAGAGTACACTCCAAGGGAATACAAGGTAAATTAAAAGGGGGTATTTTCAAGTTTCCTGTTTATCTTAACTACCTAGCTATTCTCAGATTGACTCCTATGAATTTAAGTGTTTCAAAGTAAAACTTACTTTAAGAAGCTTGTGAGTTCACAGCAGAAAGAGATACCCTTTACCTTCCCCGCACATATTCACAAATACCCATCCAACATCCAACACCCAATTTGTTGCACATCATAAATCTAAACTGAAATGGCATCAGCTCACTATATTTTTATAGCAAAGTCTACTTTGGGGATTGCATATTCTATAGATTTGAATAATATATGATACATTTTAACTACAAAAGTATTTTATAGAGCCGCCCCACTGTCCTACACTCTAATTATCTAGCACTTCTACTTGGAAAGGTATGACCTTTGTATGCCTCTGTAGATTTACCTTTACAACCTGGGATAATATTGTTCACGTCTTAAGTAGTGGCCCTTTCTGATTAGCATCTTTCACTTAGGAACATACATTGAAGTTTCTTCTATGTGTTTGGAGGACTGGGGCTTAGTAATACATTGTTCTGGTGGCATATGCACCATTCTGCAGTTACTCATCTACTACTATGAGAGGAAGAATCAGTCTTCCCAGGCTTCAAGCCTCCTAATTGTGTTATGTAGAACCAAGTGGTCAGCCCTAAACACATGCATATGCAAGCAACACTGAATGAGCTTGGCATATAATTGAAGAACATGAGGTCATGGATTTAAGAGGAAATTGGGACAACACAGGAGGAGTTGAAGAGAAGAGGGAGGGTAGTGAAAATCATGTTAGTATAGTATTCCACCACCCATCACACACAACACACACACACACACACACACACACACACACACACACACACACACACACACACTAAATAAAACAAATAAATGTGTGGTTTTTCTTCTAATCCTCTTACCTATATTTTTTCCAGAGGTGAACTTTTAAGTTTTAGTGAGTGAACTTATCAGGATCTTTAAAAAATTAAGTAATGCTTTTGTGATATCTTAAAGTTATTGATAAATTCAAAATTATCTGTATTTCCTCTAATGTTTTTTCTGGTAACTCTCATTTACTTTAATCATTCTATGGATAATCCTGTCTATCTGAAACAGATCATTGGCCTTTATCTGGTATCAACTTTACATTTCATTAAACATTTACTTTTAAAAGCAAACCACAATCAATATAAATGTGTGTGTGCATGTGCCTGCGTGCGTGCATGTGTGTGTGTGTGTGTGTGTGTGTGTGTGTGTGTGTGTGTGTGTGTGTGTGTGAATGTTTATGTAGGGCACTTGTTGTGAGTGTTCCAAAATTTCAAAATGTTTTGAAATTTTCTTGTAAATAATTGCATAAAATAGAAGCACTTTAGAAATAATCATGTGCTTTGGTGCCATAGCAACATCAAATTACATAAAAAGTTTCACATACTATAATGTTTCCAGAAGCATTCTCACATTCCAATAGATAGCACTTTGCAGACCAGCAATAAACATTCCACAGGTTTCCAGTCTAAAATAGAGTGTTGAGTAACCCTGAGAAGTGGATCAGCAAAATCAAAGATAATTCTCTTGAAAAGAACCCACCTTTCTACAAAGAAAATAGGAGGAGGCAATGTGGATTGTTGGGAGAAGTCAATTCTTTAAACTCTATAAACACAAAATGATACAAAATAAACAGCCTTGGGCTGATTGAGCTTAAATGGACACAATCCCAAAAAAATATGTCACTCATTAAAACTGACAGCCAATATGGAATATGAGTGTATCTTTTATTATCTGGAAATTGACTCCACAATTTCAAAACATCTCTCTTCTTATCCAGAAAGAAAAGGGGAGGCTTTTTGCAGTGAGTGGTAGTGATTGCAGAGAGTCCTAACTAGTCTAAGTGTTGATAATAAGTGAGTACTGAAGTGACTACTCAGCTCTAATCTGAACATTTATATCGCCCTGCCAAGGCTTGGAGAATTGGGGGTAGACAGAATAGAAGAGCTAAAGACTTGAAAGACTGCACTGAAGAGCTGCTTTCTGATCATGGCTGTTTGCATGAATTCAGTGCAGCAGTGCTTATAGGCACAAGCGCTGCCTAAGACAGCCATACCAATAATCCATCACAGATGGAGAAGGGGCTCATGAAGCCCCAGACATCCCTAAGGTTAGAGGTGGTTAGAGGTTACTGGAGGAATAGGGAGAACAGTCATTGGTAAATTGCTCAGGAAAATAATCTCTTCCCATGCTCATGCAAGTAAGCCTAACTAACTAGTGGGTCATACACAAAATATAATGACATCAAGGTGGTTTCAGATATTTGTGGTAGAAGAAGGAATTCAGAGAGATGAAGGAAATAAGAGGGGATTAAAATTATAAGTATACAGCCACAGTATACTGTTTGTATAAATGGATGAAAATATAGAAAAAATACATTTTTAAGACTTCCAAGTCAAGTTTATAAAAATCCATTCAAAAGACTTCTTAAACACAAGATTGCCAATTGCTTATGACCAGCGTAACATGAATCCCAAGAGGAAAATTATAAGCAAAATATAACAAAATATTAGCAAGCCAATATGAAATGTATAAAACAAGAATTTATTAGTGCCAAGTGTGTGATCAATCCCACAAATGTACCATATTAGTTAAGTGATAGAATTCAATTAATATAATTAATACATTAGCACAGTAGTTTTTTAAATGCCTATCGCTGTCTCAATGGATCTTAGAAGTACATTTAAAAAAACTTTATGTATACTTCCGATTTTTAAAAGCTCCTGGAAAACCCAAATAGGAAAAGAACTTTCTCCTCTAACAAAGGAAAGCTGAAAAATCCTATAGAAATTTTAAATTTGGTCATAAATGCTAAAAACTTTCACATTTAAAATTGACTAAGACACAGATGTCTGTCAAAATCCTTTTACGCTAGATGTTTTAGCCAAGACATCAAGACAAGAAAAAATTTAAAGTGCAAAAGTATAAATAATAGACTGGTTATTGGTAGACACATGATTATACAACCATAGAAACAGGCCCAAATAAACCACAGTTAGAATTCTTCTTTGTTTCTTTATAAAATTTCCTCTTTGGCTAGTACTGTAAGCACACTATTGGATAGGGGCATTGCTGGACCAGACATAAGGAGGAAAAATCACCTATAGTCTCAGTAACAGATAACTCATTGCACCGAGCCTTTCCAGATGCTTCCTGCCAGCAGCCCAAGTCAAAGTCACTTCTGACTTTCTCCTGGGCAATCTCTCTCTTCTGTGTTCTCTGGAGACAAACAGACCAACAGTTCACTATTACTGGCATGTTTGCGTGGAATTGAATTTATTATTTTTTATTGACCAGAGTATAAATAACTTTCTTTAAAAATAAAGGAACAGTAGGTAGTTATATATAAACCTATCTAATGAGTTTATTTCTTTCAGTGTGTAGTCTGTCAGCAAAGTAAACCTAGTAAAACAAACCACTCATTTTAGTGATTAAGGTCTAGCCTTGAAAATATGAACATGATCCTAACTGAAACCTGTCCATGTTAAGTGAACTACATTTATACTTAGTATGAAGACAACCATAATTTAGAGAACATTAAACAATTTGATTATTTACATAGTGACGACCATTAACTTCTATGGCCTAATTATCTTCAACATTTTATAACACTGTTATTTGAATTTTAAAATTTTATTGCTGTTGCATTTGAGTCCTAATAATTTAGATTGAAGATTTAAAGTTCTTTACCAACAAATATAAAACTTAAATAAAATACAGTTCACAGAATGGAATTTTATTTTTTATACTTTCAGGCTTTACCTATATAGAATATCACACAGTTTCTCCTATAATTCAGCTTAGGCCAATAGCTAAAGCTTAATGAAGCTGAGGGAGACAAAAAGTCTAGACATAGTATCTTCAGGTGAGTTTCTGCTAGTCTGAATAGACCTTAGAAATTTAAAAACCTTATTTACCAAATATGCCAAATTTATCAAACAAATGTTGCTTCTTATTTAAATATTTTATTGGGTTGGTGTTTAACAGCTTACACATGCATAAGTGGCTGGACATACAACTTTTTTTCTTCATTTTATTATTGTTTATATTAAAAAAGAATTTTTTAATCCGTGTATCCGCCTGCTCCCCTACCCTTCTCTCCTCCCAACCCCCCCAAGTCAGTCTTCAGCCTCCCCGCTCCCCATCCCTCGATCTCCCCCCCCCCAAATGGGCAAGAAGTCCCAAGGTGGGTCAGTTCCCAAAGACAAGGCTGGGTTAGGTGTTCCTCTGAAGGGAATGGTCTCCAAGGTGCCAGCCCACTCCACAGGAACACAGTCTGATCCCTAGAGGCTCCACATACTACCCATGCCAATCGACAGTTGCCTACCCTTAGAGGGCCTAGCTCCTTTTCCCACTGGACCTCCAGTGGCTGTTCTTGATTCAGTGAGCTCCCCAGAGCTCTAGCCAGCCATCACTGTGGTAATTTTCCTCATAATCCCTATCGCTTTGATCATACAGACTCTCTCCCCTGCTCTCAGCTGGACCAGGAGCTAAGTAGTTGAACAGTCTTTTCAGTCATGTGCCAGCCATTATCCCAAACCAAGTGTTTACCCCGGCAGAAAACAGTTTGAAACCAATAAATGAAGCATTTATAGTTTCACCAAAAATACTAAATGCTGAGGAATATGTTTAATGAAATATTCATAAGTTGTCTACACTGAGCACCAGAAAACAATAAAAAATACCCAGGTAAATGTTTATAGATTTAAAAAAACATACACTATTAAAATTACAATATCCAAATGGTTTATTGGAAGCAATCTCCAAGTCTTAGCAAGAAGTCCCCTCCCACTGTATGTGTGTGTGTGTGTGTGTGTGTGTGTGTGTGTGTGTGTGTGTGTGTGTGTGTGTGTGTTTCACTTACCATGCTAATTTTAAAACTGAATAGACATACAAAGGATTACAAACAGCCAAAGCAATTTCAAAACAGGAAAAAAGAAATCAACTAGAGAGCTTTTGAAGTAGTGTATTGTTGGTGTAAGAGTGAGACTTGACTGAATGAGAAAGGAGAGAGTTTAGACACACATAAAGATCCGTAGTTCATTCAAAAAAAAATAGCACAGATGAATGGAGACTATCTCTTAAATCACTATGCTGAGTCAATGGAATATCCATATGAACAACAAGAAATTGACTTCTACACCTCACACAAAGTGCACAGAAGCATCCCTAATGGGTTGTAACTGCATTGTGAATCCAACAATACAGTAATTACCTAAGAGAGAATCCACATAAGCCAGGATAAGAAAAAAACAGAGAATTACATGCATTTAAAAAAAAAAAAAAAAAACAGAAAGATAGACTTCACTAAAATTGAAAACTTCCAAGTGCCATGAAATGCTATCTTCTGGACATAGCATGGATGATGCACCCAAGAACTCATGTGCACTGGCTACCTGCACAAGACAGGGCACACCAATACTTCATCGTGTTTAGAGAAAGAAGCTTATAAAACCTCCCTCCCTTTTTTGGACTGATGGACAGTTAATTGTTGCTGGGGAAAGGAGAATTAGTCTATAACACTATATCCACTGATAAGTTGTTTCACCCCAAGTAACCTCCCCCCACTCATGCTAATGCAAACAGTCTTAATTAAATTCAAAAAAACACTCAAAGACAAAAAGGAGAAAGGACATTTGAGGAAGAAAGAGTTAATGGAAGGGGGAAGAGATAAGACACAATAATAAGGAAATAAGACCAAAGTGTGGGTGCATGCTTGCATGCATGTATGTATATGTGTGTTGTATGAAACTGTGAAATAAATACATTTAAATTTCATTAATTCTTTAGGAATTTCAGCTGGGCAGTGATGGTTTGTGCCTTTAATCTCAACACTCAGGAGGCAGAGGGAGGTAGATCTCTAAGTTCAAGGCCAGAATTGTCTACAGAGCAAGTTCTGGAATTGCCAGGGATACACAGAGAAACCCTGTCTCAAACAAAAGAATTTAAGACACTATATTTTGGTAATATTCACCCATCTCCTCCAACTCATCCCATTTACTACCTAACAACTGGTTCCTCATTTTTTAAGTCCAAGTTCAATTTGTGCCGCCCATATATACTAGAAGTGCAGTCCTCACTATAGCATGTTAGACTATTTAGGCTACATCTTAAAGAATACTAAATCACCTTCTCACAACTTATCAGTTATCAGTTACCAATACCTACTCAACTAGGAATAGGATTTTGTACCAACCCTCTCCTCGCATGCTGGGATTTTCTCTGACTTGAACCCAGACAGATCTTACGCATGCTATACATGTTGTCATAATCACTGTATGTGGTTCAAAAAAAAACTATTGTGTTGCACTCATCTACTATTTCTGGCTCTTGTAATCTTTCTAATCATTCTTCTACAATGATTCCCTGAGCTTCAAAAGGATGGCATGTGATATAGATGTCTCACATATGGCTCAGTACTTACTCTCCAGTCCCTTTTTCTCTACACTATAACCAGCTGTGGGTCTCTGTGCTAACTAACACCTTCTATAAGACGAAGCCTCTCTGAAGTGATTTGAGATGTAGTAATCTCTTGGTATAAGGACAAGCCATTAGGAGTTGGTTTGTTGCTATGTTCCTTTAGTGGAGTAATTATAGTAATTATGCACCTAAGATTCCCATCCTGTCTGGTCACAGGTTCGTGGCTCTAATAACAGTGCTAAGTATAAGTTCCATGCTGCAGAGCTGGCACTAAATCCATTCAGAAAGTGACTGGTTAATTTGTTAACCTATATAGTACAATAGGGGTATTGTCATGCTGTTGCAGGGTAACTATTTAGACTCTGCATATGTGTGTGTGCTTATATATTATAGGGAGCTTCTAAAGAAGTAGATCTCCATATGACTTTTTTAGAAAGTCTCTAGTGTTAGGGCTTTTTTTTCTATTTTTTTCCTCTACCCTGCTCAACCATCCCCTACCCCATCTAGCCCTTTCTGATATATTATTTCCTTTCTACCTTTTTATGGATGTGTTCTCTCTCCCTTCCTTGAGAAACAACTATGGCCTCTTATTCATTTGTCTATCACTGAAACACAAATATCTAAATATCTAAAGATTATGGGATTTAAATTTTGTATTAATTTGCATAAACAGAATACATTGGTGTGATCCATTTACTTAGACAAAGGTATAAAATCATTAGCATTCCAATCTCTTCATTTTCTGGTCCCAGACTAACTTTATCCCTTTCTCTGAAATAACCATTATTTTGACATTTAATCCCTTAGACTAATTTTGTTTTTAAACATCTTACAAATGGATAAATCAATTTTTTTAAAAAAAAAACAAAAGCTTCTAATTAACAAAATACACTACTTGCAAAGAATGTAAGAGGACTGACTAGTGAACAGGTCTGGATTCAGGAGAGAAAAATATCAGCTGCAAATCAATTGGAAAACAATAGCCAACCCATTTTTTTAACAGAACAAAAATGAAGACAGCAGTTTGCAAAAGTAGATATAGAGATAAGCACTGAATCTATTTAATTAAAACTGCAATGAGATAACATTAGACTCTTACCCAAATGGCTACAATTTTAAAACACTGTATCAAATGTTAAAAAAGAATGTGTAACACAGAAACTCTCAAGAAAAGCTTATGAGAATGTAAAATGACCTACCTATATATCACCACTTCAGAAATGTTACAGAGGACTAGGCTAACACAGTATAAATGTACTCTGTGGCTTAGTATCTCTACTGCTAGGTGCTTCTTAAAAAGAAATGTGTACATAAATTACATCATGATAACAATTGCCAATAACTTTTTTTCAATGCTATGCTAGTTAGTTTTTATCAACTTGACACAGACTACGTAACCTGTGAAATGCATCAATTATTCAGCTAATAAATTCCCTTCATCAGTTTAGTCTGTGTGTATTTTCTTGATTGATGATTGATTTAGAAGGTCTCAGCTCACTGTGAGAGGTACCGTCCTAAAGCAAGAGTCCTGGGTTGTATAAGAAAGCATGCTGACAAGCCATGAAGAGCAAGCCAGTGAGATGTATCCCTCTTTGCTCTCCACTTCAGATCCTACCTCTATATTGGCTTTCCTTATGAAGGACTGTAACCTGTAAGCCAATAACCTGTACAAACACAAATGGCGTTGTCCTTGTGTGTGGTTCTATATTACATATTTAATAAAATCATCTTGGAATATCAGAGAGCAGAATCACCCAGTCAAAGGTTGAAGGACAGAGAGTAGTGACTCATACCTTTAATCTCATCACTAGGATGACCAAGTGGTGATCCACACTTTTAGCCCCATCACTCAAAAGACAGAGATCTCTCTCTATTTCTGTGAGTTCGAGGCCTAACAGCCAAGTAGTAGTACCTCACACCTTTAACCCTGCTGCTAGGATTTCGATACAGAGTTGAACTGAAAGTGAAACAGCTGGGTGGGGAAGATGTATAAGGCAGGATAAAGTAGAAATTTAGACATTCTGCAGAGTCAATCAGTCAGGCAAAAGATAGCATTTACACTGTTCAGCCTAAGAAGTTGACTGGATGAGAATTGACTTTGGCCTTTTTCCTCTCTCTGATATTTCAGTTTTTTTATTAAATATACAATATATCACCACATTTGTGTACTATAGCAACAGAAATAAGTGAGGACAGATAGTTATAAACTCAAATCAGCTTAGATATTCATTAACAGCATGATAGATAAACTATGTTTATTGGATGAAATACTATATAAGCACTCAATATATAAAAACTCTCACCATGCAGAAAAATATGGACATTTCTTATCAATATGATGTTCAATATGAAAAGCATACCAAAAACTAAAAATATATACTACATAATTCATTTAACAAGAGTTTTAAAAATAGAGAAAATTTATCTAAGGGTTTAAGTACCAATTTAATGCTTATTTGAGAGCAAATGGAAAGAAGAAGCTTGGAGCCAGACTAGGAAGAGATTAATTATATGAATAGCTTATAACTTGATCTGATTAAGTGAATTATACCGATGTATTCAGTTCACCACACCTAACTGACTAGTCCATATGGGGCTGGTGCTACTCTCCATGCATCTCCTTCTTAATAATTAGCAGCACAGGAGTTCTCACCTCACTGGCTTGCCAGGACCATTTCTTCTTGCCCTTTTCATTATGTTTGTGCTGTTGTGTAGTAAACAGGCCTGTGTGGCCAAGGAAATTGGCTCAAACCAATTTCCAAGTCATGCACATAACGTACTTCCTTCTGTGCCAACCTGGAGTTGGTCTAAGGGCCTAGCAACAGCTGCTGTCCAACAGTTTTGATTGCTTGGAATGTGCCTAGCAACAGCTGCTGTCAGATCTCCTGACTGTGCCCAGACAATGAGGAACACCATATCACCAGATTGTTACATAGCCTGGGTGCTGGGAGGAGGGTATATAAGGCTCTCCCCATTGTTGAATAAATGAGTTGGCCCTTTTCAATTGACTCCTTGGGTCTGTGTCATTGATGACACACCTTCTCACCCCCTCCACCAAGACAACTGTTAGAACCCAGCAATACTGTTGCTATTCCACAATTTTATTATAAAATATTTCAGCCGAATTCCTTTCAAGCATCTGGGTTTAAAAACATGGTATCCAGGTCCAGAGGCACAGGCCTGGAATCTTAGCTACTTAAAAGACTAAGGCAAAAATACATGTTCAAGGCCACCCTGGGCAATATAGTAAGACCATGTCTCCAATAAAATAAGAAAAGAGGGGGACTTGGTTATAGCAGAGTGGAGGACACTGGCATGTACCAGGCCCTGGGTTTAATCTCCAAAATCCATCACTAAAATAAAAATAAATATATGTAATCTTCTCAAATTATGCATAATATACATGGCAGTAACTGCTCCGGTAATTAGTAAGCACACACCAGATGACAGGATCATTTTTTCTGGGCTCTAAAGATGCATGAATTCAACAATAAAACAAGTAAGTTTCCATCTCAAAACTTGCATTTTAAGAGATCTGGGTAGTGAATAGATATGCAACAAGTAATAAACAAGCAGTCTGCACATACCAGCTTGCCTAGAATATCATGGAAATGAGCAGAGTAAAGAGGTAGTAGGGTAACAGGAAAAATGTCAAGAAGATAGAGAAGTATTCTAGCCAGACAGAACACTTATATTGATCAGGAGGGATTAGCCATCCTGAGATCTAAGAAGACTGTAAGCCTATTGAATGCAAAGTCTTTAAAAGTTTTCAGTCTAGGATAAAATATGATCTGATTTTCATGTTTAAAAAGAGCTTTCCAGTGTCTCTGGAGAGAATAAATTAAAAGTGGAATGTGAGAAATACAGCACAGACCCACATGAATGGATAAGGAGGTGATCTTGTGACCAGTAGTGCTAGATTAGAGATAGGTCTATCTGCATTTTGATGTAGCAGACAGGGAGCTATCAGGATGGCCAAGTGAATTTCTATGTATATATGAGAAATATGTCAAAGGATAATAGGGAATTCAAGAATGAGTCTGGCATAGTAACTAGATAGAAGTGTGCCATATAAGGTAGAGAGAGTAGGAAAATAATGCTTTGAGTAGAAAATTTTCTAAAACTGTTTTGTGCTCCTTGCATTTAGAATACTTATGGCTCCAACATAATAGAATGTGTGACCTAACACAATTGTGAGATGGTCTTTCTGTATATTGTGAATAAGTGAAGTGTTTCTACCATTGGTTAATAAAGAAGATGCTATGCCCTATGGTAAGACAGAACACAGCCAGAGAGGAAATCTAAGAGAGATACAGGAAGGAGAAGGACAGGGAGAAAGGCAGGGTCAGAGCAGAGCCACATGGAAAAGCCAGATGTGAGAGAACAGGTAAAGTCACCAGCCACGCGGCAATACATGGATTAATAGAAACTGGCTGATTTAAAATGCAAGTGCTAGCTAGTAATAGCCTGCACCATAGACCAGTTTGTAATTAATATAAATTATAATTAATTTATTTGTACAAATTGTATAATTTGTAATTAATATAAGCCTCTGTGTGTTTATTGGGACCAAGCGACTACGGGGTACAGAAAGACTTCCTGCATAACACAGATAAGACCAATGAGAGAGATAGAACTTGAAAATATTAGTATGTATGTAAATACTTTTTAAATTCCTGGGTTTATAGTTCATTCAACTTCACAAGTAGAGGTGACAGAAGCAGGCAGATTAGTGACAAAGTTCAATACTCAAAAGCAATGTGGGAAAACAAAGAAAAGAAAAACAGACAATACTGACACAGAACCTGTCACTATGGACAAGACAGTCAGCAAACAGTTCTGCACAAGAACACACCACCTGTTGCAACGACCTGTGAAACAAAGACTGGAAGAGTCTGCTGTAGACCCTGCCCCAGAGGGTTCTCAATGATCAATTACACTATGAATCTAAATGTCTGCAAGTAAGGCGTCCTGCATAAAAATGTTAACAGGAGTCTGGTGGTTATTCCTTTAAAGGGCAAGTCATAATAGAAAGTGTGTGTGCGTGTGTGTGTGTGTGTGTGTGTGTGTGTGTGTGTGTGTGTGTGTGTGTATTCATGTGGTCACATTATATATTCACTTTGCACACATATGTAAATATTATTATATGCATATATTATATATAAATGCATTTTTTCCAGGTTAGTTTCATTTGCTATATTTTCCTTGCTTATGTTGTGTTTCTGAGTATGGGAATTTCTCATGTGTGTGTGTATGTGTTCAACCATCAGAGTTAAATGTTGCAATAGTTTAGGTGTTAAATGCTAAAGGTTTGGTCACCCACTCATAACACTATTGGAAGATTGTGGAATCATTATGAATTGGGATTTGGGGGGAATACATCCATGTCCCTGGAGATGTATGAAGGAGATATTGAGACCACATTTTTTTCTCTTTATTTGGTTTGTAGGCTCCATGAGTTAAGTAGATATCATCTACCACACACCCCTGCAGCGTGTCACCAGCAGTCCCAGGAACAGGGCATGAGCAGAATCATCTAGACTGGAGAATAGCTAAGCCTTTCCTTCATATGAGTTGTCTCCAGTATTTTCTCACAACGAAGCTCTGACAACACAGGTATATGTTTAAAACATCTTTATCTCTAAAACTAACAGTTGTTAACAAATGGATGTTTTTTTGTGCAGTCACTTGGATTCTTTCAACATGCTAGAGGCGTCCTGATGCTGACACCTACCCAGCACACTTTCCAAACATCCACAGGGGACACTTAGTCTGACAACTGTATCAGGAATTCAATTAGAGTCTTTCTCTAAACATCTTTCTGTTGAAGGTATCAGACTGAGAGGAAGGCATATAAACACAAACACTACATTTATAAATACCACTCTCTAATATGAGATTTTTAAGAAAAACTTCATGTCTTATGAAGGCATTTACAACATGAAAATTAAGACAACATTAGCAAGAAAGGTATTCTGACAGATATGCCTGTCAGCACTTCCTAGTAGAAGAGACAAAAAAAGTCAGAAAATACCAGTTGCTAATGTAGGACTTGGTTGTCAGTGATTTAAAGTGAAGCCAATGTTCTATTTTGTAACTTATATGCAGAAATATTACACTTCACTAATACAGAAAAAAAAACAGTAGGTAAAAATCTGAATTTAAGTATTGTTTGGGAACAGAAAACAAGAAACAGTTTGGCAAAATGGCATCTGTGCAACAGGGGATGCCTGGTTCTGTCCTCCTACAGACGTTCAGGGGATAGTTGGTAGTATTTCTAAAACTAACAGTGATGCCTGAGCCATAGCTGTGCCATGTTTACCAAAGATAAACTAGGCTCATTTAAAAAGCCATGTCTGTCCCTGCCATCTTCTTCCTGTTCCTGCCATCTTCTTCCTGTTCCTGCCATCTTCTTCCTGTCTCATGTCTCTCCCACTTTCTTCCCATGTATTGTCTTTTCCTTGCGTTCTCCCTCCTTCCTCTTGTTTTGTGCTTCTGTGGCCTAATTTACTTTCTTGCATACCTTTCCTTCCTTGTAATCTATAAGAAGGTATTTTATGATTCCTGGTTTTTCCTTGTTCACTTCATCCTTCTGAACCCAGCATCTGGGAAAATCATGAGAACAAATCCTCCTTGTCATTTAGATTCTTACATACAGCCTACTGTGCTGTCATTTTTACGCTTATTTATTTTTAAGTGATGTCCCACCCATACATCATGTGTTGTCTATTTTCAAAGGCCCTCATACCTGTCATACATATGCACATTATAACACCTCACTGACAGATTTGAAGACACTTAACTCTTCGTGACATGTGTTCATTTGGAAAGAACATCCACTTTGGATACTGCTGTCCATCTATCATCCATTTCCTACAGAAAATTAGTTATCCACCCTCAGCCTTGATTTAAATGTTTCTAACCATTAGCAATGCAATTTCCAAAATGAGGCTGGAAATCTAGGTTTCCAAAACCTAAATTCTCTGCTGGGTTTCTCCAGAGATGAGATCAGACATTGAGGGATGATTATCAGCTCAGATGCCAGAAGACCGACAGCCCCAGTCTTAAGTAGTACTTCACAGTGTGCAAAACACCTCCACGAGTGTCACTTCAGCCTTAGTGAAGACACCTCTGCAGAGGGCATGAGTGCCTTTCATTGTAGTGGGCATGCTGCTCACATCCCACCTTGCACTCAGCAGCATTTGCCTAGCCCAGACTGGAGCCTCTGGCCATGGACTGCACTTTAAGCATCACTAATAAGGCCATTGATCCCCTGCATTAGCCGACACATCACTCCTAAAAGGAAAAATCTCCAAGTGGAAACCTTAAAATAGTTGAAAGCCAAAGCTGAGTAGCAACTACAAGCGACTTATATAGGAGTTTTAATTCATTCCCAGCTTCTGCCTGTTCTATTGACAAATACACCGCTTTAATCTCTCCCTGCCAGGCATCCCACTTTGTGGTCAAGAGGCCACTTTATTAGGATTTTCCTTTTGTCATCCATTGGTTGTAAGAAAGGTTATGGGTACAAATACCTCACAGCCCATATTAAAAGGACATACTGCCAGGGAAAAAAATTATATAGTCAGTCTTGCTAAATTAGTTTACCTAAAATTGTATGTGTGAGTGATTTTAATCAAAATCTAATTTCCCCTCTTTTTAGAGTAACTGAAATGAGATTTTTCTAATTTACTTTTCGCGGTTCAAGTCTCTCATAATTCTTCTGTGGTCGTGACAGCACCGTGAACGTGTCGGCTGCTACAAAGCATTAAAAAAAAATTAGATTTTCAAATTGATGTGCTAAATTAAAAATGTTTAATGTTTCTCATCAAAAGGCACAGGGTATGCAGGGGCCTCTGGTACAGTTAAAGGCTTCATTTTTTTTTTTCATCTGTTTCTTTAATTCACAACCCAGGGCAACTGTACTGTGGAAATTAGCAAGCTCTAAGTAAAGGAATCCTTGTAAGCTGTGTCCTCTGAGAAGCTGCCTTTTAATTTCCTCCCATCCCTTGACATGGTGACCTTAAGGATGTCATAATAAAAATGGATGCTGGTGCCTCAGGGTTTGTGCTTTGTTTATCAGCTTGCTGTTGTGCATGAGTGTACAGTTTTCTTTCTCCTTCTGCTCCAGTTGGAGTTCACCAGATGTTATTAGGGCTTGTGAGCCTCTGAGTAATTGTAATGCTCAGGCTTGACTAGCTAATTCCAATGATTTAGAAAATCATATTACTTCTGTAAATTGGCTCCAGTTGTCATTAAAATCCAGGCTTCTCCCATTACTAGATGAGTGCTGCCCAACCCAGGACAGGGCAGGGCATATCCCAGGAGACTCATACACAGACTTTGCAGAAAGCTTGGGAAGGGCTTTGAGTAGCAGCCCTGTATCAACTCCCCTACCCATGAGGTTCTGTTCAAGCAGTATGTGAAAGTTCAGGATGGTACCTCGTTGTGAAATTTAACTTTACTTCTAAGATAATGATGCATAGAGAATTCATTTTTCAGACATTACATTTGTTTTGCTTTTCTCATAAGGTCCATTTAGGAACAAAGTAGATAATCACTTAGGCCACACCCACTTTCACTACCTTGTTGGAAATGAGCTGGTTCATAGACAGGAGCTGACATGACAGTACCCTTCCCATAAGTTTATTGGGGCGGGGGGGGGGGGGGGGGGGGGGGAAGAACATCACAAGCCTAAGTTGCCATGGCAAGACTTTGAAGTGGAGAGCCTTATGATAGAGAGTGTCATACCAGAGGTAACATGGTGTCTTAAAGAGTGAGAGCTTTCTGTTCAAATCCCAGGATACTAGGAGAGTTCGGGCACTGCACTACAGACAGGGTAATGTGGCCCTGACAGGAGAGACAGTCCTTTTAGTTCCAGCAAACAAGCAGATTTCTGACTCTTACAGGTTTTCAGAGGGTGGTAGGGAAGCCCCATCCCACGCGATCTAGGCTGGATCTAGCTACATGCTAGAAATAAGGAAGGTTTTGATGAAGATCAGCTATAACTCAAGGTTGTCCTTTGACTAGGGGTTGGGGGTGGGTACTGGGCTTACTCACAGCTACAAATTGGGGCAGGGAGCTATAAGGCATGTTCCCTACCAACAGACAGAGAGAAAGCTGCAAGGGAGCAGAGCTCAGCATCTGGAAGAAGGAGAGAGGCAGCTGGAGGATATGTAAGCTAACAAGTCTCAAATGCATGGTTCTGATGGAGAGAGACCAAGAACCACATACTGTTGAGCTCCCCCACTCAAAAAAAAAAAAAAATCTACCTCTGTGTCTCTGAAGAAACTCTCAGAGCCTGCTTTAATTAACAGCAAAACCGTCAGCATCTCTGGCAAAGGTTTCCACCTACACTGATGTTCGTCATATACAGAGTAACCTCAGCTATCATTCTTGATCAAGAAAATCAGAAAAAAAAAAAAAACACTAACAAAATCCACGGTCCCTTCAGCCTTCAATATACCCCCCCCCAAAACTATCAATATTTTAAAAACAGTCCATTGATTTTCTTCTCTCTATTGCTCCCACTTTCCTCATCCAATGTTATCTGTTTGTTATTCGTTGTTCCTAACTCACTTCTCTATTCAGAAAAGAGTTGGGGACTTAATGAAGAATTCAGGAGCTTTGCTGGAAGCCTTGATTGTCGGCGGAGCAATTATTTCCTAAGTTGCAATTCTTTACTTTGTAGAGACCGGCTTTTCCTGAGAACAATTAAAAAGCCTTGAAGTTGGAATCTCTGGGAGAATAAGATGTTAGTGGCCTATGGTCTATATAAATACCAAAAGAATTATAACCCACAGGGTAAGGCGCAGGAGCGATACCGTATGACCCACTGTGTCCAAAAGAACCAACTTCAAAAACTTTCTTTCTTTTTCAGCATGAGCTTTCACTTCAAGCTACAGTAGGATAAATAGTTAAAATTGGTCTACATGTCCCTAAAGTCTGTAGGGACTTGGGGTCCAGCTTAGTCACTGATGATTACTGTAGGGACTTCAAGAATCAGCTCAGTAATGATGCTTACAAAGAAGATAAGTGCATTTGGGGAAAACTTACATTATCAGTTCATTATTAAGAATCATAAATACTGTTTACTTTGGACTTTAAGCATAAAAAAAAAATGAGTTAAACTTCACCTGGGACCAATAAATTTCAGTTTCCTGAAGAAACACAAATGTGTAACAAGAGGTTTCTGGCCTGCCTCGTTCCACATTCCAGATCTGTCTGCTGCCACTTATCAGAACCAGCAATCCCAAAGTCACAAAGAAACACATAGAGGCTTATATTAATTTCATGCTGTTTGGTCTATGTCTCAGGCATATTGCTAGCTAGCTCTTTCATCTCAATTCAACTCATTTCCATTAATCTGTCCTGCCACATGACCCATGACTCACCTGTATTACCTCACATGTTGCTTCTTTGGGCATCAGGATTACATCTCTCCTCTGACTCCGCCCTCCTTCTCCGACCTATGCTCTGATTTCCCTGCCTACTCCTATGATGCCCTTTGAGGGCCAAATAGTTCTTTTATTTAAAGAATGATATCCATAGCATACAGAAAGACATTCCCACATCACAAATGTATATAGATTTATCATAGGAAAACCATGAACAAGATGGAGAACCAAGAGAATGAAATATAGTTCAGTCCTGAGCACAAAAGGTAAAAACCAAGACCATTGATGTCTGAGGTCACTTAAAGCTACACAACCCTTGCAAACATGGTGAATGTGCCTTTCCTGCATCTTCCTGATCTAGCGAGCTCCTCATTCTGTCAGCCCACATTGCTGAAGACAGACCTGACTCAAATACTCATTTCTTTTACAAACATCTTCTCCAACATACCTAGAAATGATGTTTTACTAGCTATCTGGCATCCCTTGCCCAGTTGTGGTAATTGGAATAAAAATGTCCCATCGGCTCAAAGGGACTGGTACTATTGAAAGATGTGGCCTTGCTGGAATGGGTATGGCTTCATTGAAGAAAAAAGTGTTACTTGGGCAGACTTTGAGGTCTCAGAAGTTCAAACCAGGATCTAGTGGCTCATACTCTCTTCCTACTGCTTGCTGATTGTGGATGTAGAACTGTCATTGACTTCACCAAAACCGTGTATACTTGCATGCTGCCATCCTTTCCACCATGGTGACAATGACCTAAACCTCTAAATTTTAAGTCAGTCCCAAATTAAATGTTTTCCATTATAAGTTTTTCCCAAGTCATAGTGTGTCTTCACAACCACAGAAACCCTTAACTAAGGTACCAGTCAAGTTGATGTGCAAAATTAACCATCACATAGGGCATCATGGCAGTGGATGTATTCATCAAGCTCTATAAGGGAATAAATTGTATTTAAGCACTTTAGAAACACACATTGATGTATGGACAATAAAAGTTAATTACATATCATTCTGATACATTCACACAAAGATCTATATTTGGCAAAACATCCTGGTAACATTTTGTTAGCTTCGCATATTTATTATGCCCATTTGAAAGTAATAAAAAATGGCATTTCTGAAAAAGTACACCATAATTCAATCTACTCACTACCCTATTCTCTGAGCACAAACTGGGGAAATATCACATAAATCCCAAGGAAATGTTCTGCCTCATAAAGTGCTACTGACTGGTGCTTTAGGTCACATAGATCTAGCATGGGCGGAGAATGAATTCTACCTAATAATGCAACTAAAGTCACAAGTATTCATGAGGCAGCATCACTACACTATTGGAACCATGCACTCAAATTCTAACATCACAAAGTCTAACATCCCATTTGACAATGACGGAATAGCTTTGGGATATTAACATTGTGACCCAAAGTCAAACCATAATACAGGAAGTAGAGATTTGAACCTGCATGCTTTCTGCTATCCAAGCTGATTGTATTCAGAAGACTGCATTTTGTGCTATCTTTTAAGTTTTTTGTATAAATCTGTATGTGTCTGCAATGTATGGTGGCATATTTTAGTACATGTGTATATTAGGTAGTGATCAACTCAGGGTAATCAACATCCATTATCTTAGCTTTTATTTTTTTGTGGAAAGTATGTTTAAAATCCTTTTTTAAATTATTTTAAGTATCTTCATCCTGGTGTACCATAAAACATTATAATATTGTACCCATTGGTCAATACTCTCTATATGCCTTCCATGCCTTCTTCACTCTCTCTAGGCTATGATTGCCATTATTGCATTATCAGCTTCTATGAGATCAATCTTTTTAGATTTTACGTATAAGGGAGATTAAATAATGTTGGTCCTTCTGTCTCTGGCTTATTTTGCTTGGCATAACACCCTTGGGTTTAGCCAAGTTACTAAAAATAGTAACTGGGCTATTTCTGGCTGGTTAGTATTCTATTGTATATATACACCACATTTTCTTTATCTATTCACCTGTTGATGGTCATTTAGTTTGATTCTATATCCTAGCTGTTATGAATCATTCTGAAATAAACATGGGAGTTCCAATGTCTGGCTACCGTGTCAATTTCATTTCTTTGGGGTATCCAGTAGTGAAATTACTAGTATATGCTTTAGTATATTAAGTAATCACTATGCTATTTTCCATAATGGGTTATAATGGGTTACATGGCCACCAACAGGGTACCAGTGTTGCCCTTTCTTTACATCTTCGCTTATGTTGCTGTGTTTCAATATGTAGCAAATAATACCGAAATAACAGAGGAAGCCGCTGTATGGAACACATGCTCCCACTCTCTTCTGTATTCTTGCCACACAATGATGTTATCTGCTCCCTTCTGCTCTTCCATATAACAACTACACATGCTGTATTTTTCCTTTTTTAAAGTCTAGCATGTGTATCTATGCCCTCTGTGGGCCTGTTTTATAGATGGACCTAATCATACTGAGCAAATTTCCTTACTTACCTGATAGTAACACCGAGAGAGAATGTACATTTTTCTTCCCAACTTAGCTCCAAAGCAATCAGTTGACAAGTCCAGAGCAGACCCCTGTGGTAAAGTGAAATACAAAGACTCTCTCTTGGTAGCAGGTGTTTCCCTTTTAATGACAGCTTAACTGGTGAAGTATTGAGCAGAGCACAGTAGTTTCTCCCTGCTGTTTGCATTGGGCTAAGAGCCAGCACAAATCTGCCTTGGTGACATCGCAGGTCAGACTATTATATCAGGAATTTCCTACACAGCAAACTGAGTGGAAAGGCTGCTGGGTGCATATGTGTGGCTGGATTTAAAAAAGAAAAAAAAGGAGGAATCTAGGGGAATGAGGCTCCCCAGGGCCGCATAGTTTGAGGAGGCTGTGAGACAACCTAAGAGACAACATCCAGATTTGTTTGAGGAGGATGATCTACATAAGGCTAAAGAGAAAATTACAGGATGATGCTATGGCATGAACAGAGAACAAATAAAATTGGAATCTTGGTTTAAGGCTGATGGAACTCATCCTATCATTTCTTGATTCAGTAGATCCAAGTCACTTGGCTATTTAAGTGACAAAGAAGCAGTTGTAGATCCAAGTCATTCAGTTTGGCAAAGAAGTTCAACTGTGACAGTACCTGAAGGTTAAGGCCCCCAAGTCCCACCTACAGCAGAAGTCTAACTGAGTAAGAAGATATAAACAACTCCTATGCACAATACATAAGAGTTTTTCTAACTATGCTGCAGGGAAGACTTTCCTGATGTTGTTGGGAATGGAAAACAAACTGGTTCTCCCCCTCATCAGCTAGGGGTAGGATTTCATGCCTACTTCCTTCCTCCATGCCGGGTTTTCACAGTAAGTCAACCATACTCCAAGGTAGGTCTCACACCTAGGAAGCAGTCAGGCAACACAAATAGGTCTCATGGGTCTAAAAAAGAAAGAGAATGAGCACATAAAGCTGGCTGAGTGGGAAGTAGGGGTGTTGGGATGAATATGATCAAATTCATATTCTCAAAATTCTCAAAAAGTAAAATATTTTTTAAAAACTTAAAAGATTGAATTCTTAAAGAGAATCCCTCTCCATCAAGGAAACACAACGTTTTCAGTATAACACCCACCGTGAAGTACAGATTAGGAAATGCTGTGTAAGGGGACAATAGGAGAAAAGGAAGACCCTGCTTGAAGTGGAACAAGGTTCTTTGTAAAGAAATCCTGAAAACTAAGCCCCAAAGCACAGCCTCGGCTAATTTAGTGAATTATCATATATTTTGACAGGAAGTATTTACTTTTGCTGGGAGTTGAAAGTTCAGACTTGGCACTGTGCTTTGAGCAAGCATAGAGAAAGGAAGACAATGACCAGCTGGTAAGGAATGGCACTGTCAGAAGGGAAGAAGAGCTAAGGAGAAAGCTGTGTGAGATGGCACAGGCTTTTAATTCTTCTTTGGAGGCTGGGGCAAAGGAATCGGTAGTTTAAGGGCATCCTCCACTACCCAATGAGACCTCCGTCTCTTAAGAGAATATATACACATATAATTTCCTGAAGTGCATTCTATTATATTTCTACATACATATCTATAATAAAAAAGAGAGGAGACAAAAAGAGTGGTTGAGAAATTAAAGGATGAAAATTCTGTTGGGCTATCTGGGGATATAAGAAGTTTCTAGGTGACAGTACCTCTAAAATTAGCAGGCTTGACTGCACAGGTTTAGAAAAGGAAGGATCTTAGCATGAAGAGGTTAAAGTGGACATGATCTTCTATTCTTAACCAAAATGCTTCCTCCAATTAACAACTGCTTGCAAGGAAAAAAATAGTTTTCTCCAACAGACTGTCACTGTATATATGAACCACACTTCCCTCTGCCCAGCAGTAGATAGCCGACACAAATGAACTCAATAGTGTTTGTGTAGATGTGGTTTTTTTCATCTCACATTGATTTGTTTGGGCATTTTATTTTTGTCTTACTGAACTTTTGCTTACTTGTATATTATAGCTTTTTATGGGTTGTGTGTGTATGTGTGTGTGTGTGTGTGTGTGTGATGTGTGTGGTGTGTGTGTGGTGCATGTGTGTGTGTGCTGTGTGTGTGTGCTGTGTGTGGTGTGTGTGTGTGGTGTGTGTGTGTGGTGCATGTGTGTGGTGTGTGTGCTGTGTGTGGTGTGTGTGTGGTACATGTGTGTGTGTGTGTGTGTGTGTGTGTGTGTGGTGTGTGTGTGTGTGTGTGTGTGTGTGTGTTTCTGGTACCTTTCACCCTTTGCCTTTAATTCTAATTTGTTTGCTTTTTTTGCCTGTTAGTTTTCTAAAAAGAGGAAGAAAAGGCATGCAGTTGCATAGTTAGAGAGGTAAGGAAGATCTCAGAAGAGAAGGGGGAGGTAAAATCATGAGCAAAATATCTTGTATGAGTTTTCAATTAAAAAACTATTTTGAGGTAAAAACAAAAAGTTAGGCAATTTAAGCTCTAGCAATATAGATGTGTTCTTTGAAAGGAGAAAATAACTTTATGAAAAAATCAAAGTATCAAATATACACAAGAACACTTATCAATACAATTTTTATATCTAATTAGAAGTAATGAAATAGCAAAATGTAAAAGAGTTACTAAGTTATGACATATCATATGGCATGTTCATTAATAATTTAATATAATTCTTTATTGATTCATGAGAATTTCACATCATGCACCCAAGTGCACTCACCTTCCAGTCCCTCAATATGCTCTCCTCACCCCAGCAGCATCTCCCCCCAAAAAATAATTTAAAAAATAAATACAAACAAACAAAAACCCACCTCAATCCCCCATCTTTCCAACCTCTCTTCATTCATCCTAGTAGCGATGGGTACTACAGTGTGACACACAGTATACTCTTCTGTCCAGTCAGCCCTATCCACAAAATGTTTATTGCAACGAGCCATTGGTCTGGCTCAAGGCCTCTGGCACACCATCATCAGTGAGGAGTCTCACTGAAACTCCTCAAATATTCTGCTGTTGTCCTGAGTCATAAAGATTCTGTGGTTATTGTTCTGTAAGACCAGTTCCCTTCAGGCACTCCAGCAGGTCATAGATGGGACAGATGTTAGGGTGGACCAACCCAAGCCCCAGGATGTGGGTCTAGGTGGTAGCTGAGCTGATCAATTCAGATCATTGGGATGGCTGTCTCCTCAGGCAAGGGGTAGCCCTTCTAGACCCATGCCATCAGGACCACCTTTCCCATGCCAGTGATGAGGGATGGAGTCATCTCTCCCAAGTGGGGGGAGGGGACTCTTCCATGGGCCAGTATCCAGTGAGGGGCAGGGTCAGATATCCCAGGGCCAGTGTGGAAGGGGAGTGCAACAGTACAGCCCTCAGATTTTATTACTCAGAATTCTTATCACACCCTGTGGCAACACAAGCTACGAACATAATTGCAAGCCCAAGCTTCAGAAGGGATACAAACCCAGACACGGCCCTGGGCAACAGGTCAGGCCAGAAATAACCATGGCCCCAGTGACAGTAAAATCCTCAGACATAAACATACTCTCAGGTGGCTGTCCAGACCACAAACCCAGACATGTTTCTCCTCATCTGTCTGAGCTTGAATGTCACCCATGGCCCCAGGTAGCATAAGAGCCACTCAGATTGCCATGGCCTCCTCAATAGGGTGCCCCTTGGACACCAACTTGGCCCCAAGTGGGGCCCAGACTGTTGGCATCTGCGTGGTCTTCAGTGGTATCAGGAGCCATTGACATCAATACAGAGCCAGTCTGTAGTAGGACCCCACAGATTCAAATATGGCCTTTGGCAGCAGCCCTGACCCAAATGACGCTATGGCCCCAGGTGGCAGCATGAGTCACTCAGTTTGGCATGGCCCTTGGTGCCAAAATGGCTACAGGTTTCAGCCTAGACTCCAGGCATTTGTGTGGCCTGTAGTGGCACCATAGGCCATGGACACCAACATAGAATCTGGCTGTGGTAAGACCATCGACCCAGATATAGTCCTTATCAGCAGCCTGGGTTTGGATGTCAACATGGTCCCAGGAGGCAGCATAGGCTATTCAGATCAATATGGCCCTGGAAACAACAGCATAGCCCTCAGACACCACAATGGCCACAGGTGCTAGCCCAAACCCTGAGCATCCCTATGGCTTTGGGGGCAACATGGGTCACGATCATCAATACAGACTCCAGCTGAGGTAGGATCTCTGACGCAGACATGGCTCTAGGCAGCAGCCCAGGTCCAGACATCACTCTGTCCTAAGTGGCAAGCAGGCCACCAACATCATCCCATTCTTCATGACCCTTACTTCTTCAGATCTGCCTCTTGCCATAGTGCTCTAACCATCCCTTCTTTCTCTCACATTTCTCCACCATATATTTGCTCATAATATTGGTACCCAAAGGCCTATGGATGCCTTCAGGCAGCCCAGACTGTGAGAACCCAATATGATATAATTTTATACAGCCATTAAATGCTCTGAATCCAATGATGCAAAACTACAATAAACTGAATATTTTCTTTAAAAGTAGAGTAGTAGGGTTGATACTTAATAAATTTTCCAAAAGAATAAGTCCAAAGAAGGTAACAGCCCCAGACAAAAATGTCACAGGAAACCAACATTCCAAAGATATGTGTCAGTCTCTTCTGGCTGCCATAAAAACCACGATGAAAAGAGACGGCTTTATAATGAACAGAAATATGTTTCTCAATTTCAGAGACCAGCAGTAGGAATGAGGAATGAGTCCTTATTTCTGCAAGGTCACAGAGCACCTTGTATGGAAGACCCCTCTTGGATCTTTTCAAACAGGTAGAAGCCACCTCCAAAGGCCCAGTTCATAACATCATAACCTTGGGAGTTAGGATTTCAAGTGGTCATAAGGCAGGATGGAACACTCGGGAGTTAAGATAGCAAAAGAATGAAGAGGCAGGAGGAATAGGAGATGTAAGAGGGGCCCACTGCACAGTGGCATGGCCCCACGGACACAGAAAAGGGGAAAGCAGAGCAGACTGACTCAACTCTGTTATTGATTTCTTTGATGTCCAGAGGGAAGAAAAGCCTTCTCCACACCAAAACAACGGTAACTGGAAATAAGTGCCTCTGAGCAAAAATGGCGAGGCTTATAAAAATATTCTCTTTGCCATTGTTTTGTTGTGTTTTGTCTTGATCTTATTTGAAATAAGGTCTTGCTATATAACCATAGCTGGCCTGGTATTCACTATGTATCCCAGGCTGGCCTCGAATTCATGGTAAATCCTCCTGTTATTGCCTCCCAATGATGGAATTATAGAAATATATCACCATGCCCTGCTGTAAAACAATCTTACACAACTTGTCAATTGTGTATAGGAAAAATGAGAATAGGGAGAAAAAAGTGTGGAACTGCTATATTGAAGCTTACAATATTAATGTAAAATAATAGCTAAATGGAAAAAGTAAAGCTGGTTGGTAGGAGGAAAATCTCAGATGATATCTGAGTCACAGTAAATCTGAGAGGCTACCAGAATGTTCAATTATATTTATCCAAGTAAAACTCATGGATTTAACTCAAGAGGAAAAAATGTATCACAAGAAAGCCTTAGATTTAAAAAAAAAAAATCTATAGGTTGGTCTGAGTTGAAAATGGATTCTACAGAGAGGTAAATGAAAGAAGTTAGACAAATCCAAAAAATGGATGTTCTAAGTCAGCACCAAGAGGCACAGAGAGCTACCCTGATGATTCAGATTGTCCCAAGACAGCTATAAGCTTTCTCAACACAAAACATATCTGGGGAGAGATATTGCAAACATCCCTGAGAGAAAATAAAATGAGAAATATCAATGTCCTACAAGTATCAGCACATGAGCAACGGTCAGTAAACACTAGATTAATGAAGATGAATAAGAATTTATTTTAATAAGGTTGAAGCTTCAAGTCTGAGTACAGAAGACATCAAAGAGAAGTTGAGTCTCTCTAAGAAAGCTTGTGTGATGGAAAGGCAGGGACTCAGTCTTTCTCTGTGGCCTCCAGGATGACTGATGCACACTATGAAAAATAAAGATATTTTCATACAAAATACCAGAACTTCATTTTATGGTGAGTGCTTAAAAGCTTCAGGCTGTTAAGGTCAAAATAGCTTCCTTGTTTCTTGGCAAACATAGAAACTGATTATTATAATTTGATTCCCATGTCTTTCTTCTGCAGGGAGATTTTCTGACAAATAAGAGGAGTATCTGTCCCTTTAGCTAATATATTCCAAATAAATTTCCATCGTGTTGAACACATCAATATCTCATGAACTTTCTATTCCAAGGCCTTCAGCATGGCAAAGTTTAGTTATCCTTGAGAAACCCAGATTGGGTTTCTGTGCTTGGGCAGCTAGGTCTAGATCTTTCTATGGAGATTCCTTTAAGTTCTTGGCCATCTGGATGGACCCTTCAAGGAGCCTATCTCATGACACTGGTTAATTAGCTGACAAGAATAGTCCTATGTGAAATCACAGTGGTCATTCTTTGCAAACTGAAGATTCGGTAAATTTTAGTCAATGCTGAAGAGAAACAGATGATAGACAGTTTTCTTTAGAAATTCAATTCTTTTGCTTTGAGGATATCTGTTGTTAATATCTCCCAAAAAATTACTGCAGGCTCTTTGCCAAGGTTCAGTTTCTACCCATAATTATTCAATTTCTTCATTAGTTAAAGGTACAACAATTTCTGTTGGGTCTATTCCTGTCAATTGACAAAGTCTTAATTTTCCTTCAAAAATAAGTTCAGAAATCTTTTCCACATACATCTTTAACTTCTTACTTGGCTTATGTGGAAGAAATATCCATTCCAATATAACATGTTTCCTTTGCATTAAAATTCCTGTAGGAGAATGCTTAGAGGGGTAAGATAACTAAAATGCAATTAAGGTCTGGATCCACACGATCCACATGTGCATCCTGTAATTTCTTTTCCACCAAAGCCAATTCTTTCTCAGCTTCAGGTAACAATTCTCTCGGACTATTTAAGTCCTTGTCACCATTTAAGGTTTTAAACAAATTATCTAGTTCATCATTTTTAATTCCAATAGTGGGTCTTAAGTTGGCAATGTCTCCTAGTAGTCTTTGAAAATCATTGTCTTCAATCTATCTCTCCTGGTTTGTACCTTTTGGGGTCTAAATTTTTGTTGGTCTATTTTATGGCCTAAATAATTAATGGAATCTCTTCTTTGAATTTTTTCTGGGGCAATCTGTAATCCCCAAACAGGCAAAATTCTTTTCACTTCTTCAAAAATTTTTTTCTAAGGTATCGATATTTGAATCAGCCAACAAGATGTCATCCATGTAATGATAAATTATAGATTATGGGAATTTGTTATGTATTTGTTATACTGGCTTTTGTACAAAATACTGGCACAGAGTAGGGCTATTCAGCATTCCTTGAGGGAGAATCCTCCACTGGAATCTCTTTACAGGCTGAGAATTATTATAAGTGGGCACTGTAAAGGCATATTTTTCTTTGTCTTGTTCTTGTAAAGGTATTATCAAAAAACAGTCTTTTAAATCAATAACTATAATAGGCCATTCTTTAGGTAACAGTGAAGGCAAAGGAATCCCAGACTGTAGAGAGCCCATTGGCTGGATCACCTTGTTTATCGCCCTTAAGTCTGTTACCATTCTCCACTTTCCAGATTTCTTTTTAATAACAAATACAGGAGAATTCCAAGGGCTGGTTGATTCTTCTATATGCTAAGCATTTAACTGCTCCTGTACCAGCTGCTCTAAGGCCTGCAATTTCTCTTTTGTTAGAGGCCATTGATGAACCCATATAGGCTTCTCTGTTAGCCATTTTAGAGGTAGTGCTGTGGGTGTTTTTGAAAGATCAGCAGCTATTTTGCCTTGTTTCTCTCTAACCTGAATGGTTGTGACTGTTTCTCATAATACTGTTTGGTTTTTTTTCCAGAACCATGTGCTAGTTTATGGTTTATTTCTGTGTTTGGAGGAATATTAATCTGTGTGTTCCACTGTTGTAGTAAATCTCATCCCCATAAATTTATATCAATGTCAGCCACATATGGCTTTAATATTCTTCTCTGTCCTTCTGGTCCTATACACTCAAACCATCTTGCACTCTGTTTTACCTGGGATATCAACCCAATACCCAAAAACTGAACATTTACCTCTTGAAGGGGCCAACTTGGATGCCATGATTCTGGTGAAATTATTGATACATCCACACCTGTGTCCAATAAGCCTTCAATAATAACATCATTTATTTGTACTTTTAATTTTGGCCTTTGTTCATTGATAGAAGATTATCAAAATATTCACTTTATAATTTTTTCTGAATTTTTTTCTTTTTCTGTAGATTTTCTATCATTCCATGTAGTATGTCTTTTTAAAATAGGTTTTAGTCTTTTTAATTGTTCTGGGAAGGTGTTTCCTCCACAATGGCAGGGTAAGACTGGGTTAGATTTGATATGGTGGCTTTTGAAAGCCCCCTTGGGGTGTTTCCCGAGGGTAGAAAGTTACCTTGTTTATCCCTTGTTGATCTGCTTTTATTCGTCCAATGTCTTCCTTTTCCACACTGTCTGCATGCTCCAGAAGGGAGGGGTGTTCTCTTGGGATTTTTCCTATCAAAAAGCATTGTTTCTGAGAATGCCTTGTTTACAATCTCTTTTTATGTGACCTTGCCTTCCACAACTGGAACATTTAACACTTTGATTTTTTTTCTTATATCTCTTAAAATAAGCTCTCCTACCCAGTTATCATCACTGTCATAAGTTCTGCCTCTAACACAGCTGTAACCATATCTAACCAATCTTTATGGGTGGCCCGGTTACAGCATGACCAGAAAAAGTTCAACATTTGTTTTACAAATGGTGAATGCATCCCATGTGTTACAATTGCTTCTTTTATTCTCTGTAATTCTAACATTTGTACTGGAGCCCAGCTATCTTCTCTATCATCTCTATCATCCTTAGTTTCTTTTTTTTTAAAGGTTACTGAGTATATTAATGTTGCCTGTTTTTGTCTAATTTTAGATGACCTTGCTGAAACTGGTTCTTCATATTCCTCTGTTTGAAATTGAACATCTTTGTGTTCTCTCTCAACAGGCTTTTTAAAGATCTTTTTCTTCAAATTTATATTAATCAACTTTTTAAGTGATAATAAGGAAATCAAACAAAAAAATTCATAGTAAACAGTATGATAAACATTATGATATTTCCATCTACCTTATTTATGTTTTCTTTCACTGGTTTTAATACCAAATCGTCTAGTGAAAGGTTACAGTATGACCAAGCACCCTCCATTGCTTTAAACAAATTCCCTCTTTTTTAAAAAATTGATTTTCTCATCAAATGTCTGTTGATGATTCAATTGACTGTGAAGTGGGGCCACTACCTAGTGTGATAGCAATCCAAGGATGGGTCCAAAAAGAAAAAAGAAACACCCCCCCCACACACACACACACACACACACACCAGGAGAAAGAAACCACTGTCTGAAATACTTACCCAGATGAGAGTGAAACAGAAACACGTGTGGCCGGTCTGCCTAAGGCTGGAGGCTAACTGGGAACAGAAAGCCTAGCCTGCTAGTAAATACTCCTCCGGTCATGTGTTGTTCTGGCCGGAAAGTGCAGTTTTTTGTGTACAGAGGGGAGGAATTCGTGCCCCAAAGTTGGATGCCAATTGTTACACGAATAAATGAGACTCAGGGATAGATCGCTAAAAAAGTCAAAGATATTAGAGAGAATAAACACCACAGTCAGATTTTACCCAGCTGTCTTCCAGCTTCCTCAGCCTGGCTTCTCTTGGCTTCCTCTAACTTTTGTCTTTCTATTTCTGCCTTAAATACTCTCTTGGTAAGTTAACACGTGACCCCCACTACTGCCTGCTTGAGAGCTTGGAACTCCTTCTGTAAACTAAAATGGCCTCGAACTCAGTTTGGATTAAGGGCAGAGGTCACCACTCCCCAGATACTCCCTGTGCTGAGATTAAAGGTGTGAATCACCACTCTCTGATCCTCCTAGACTGACTATGCTTAGATCCCTCTTATATCTCAGAAACTTTTGGAGCTTTTATTAAATCCCCACAACTTTCAAATTCATTTTGGACTAATAGAAATCATTTATTTCTTGTATTTACTAAAAGAAAAGCATAATGTTTTGTGTTTAAAGTACATGTTCTAGATTGGGCAGTGGTGGTGCATACCCTTATTCCTAGCTCTCAGGAGGCAGAGGCAGGTGAATGTCTGTGAACTCAAAGCCAACCTGGTCTACAGAGTGAGTTCCAGGCTGTCTAGAGATATTATGCAGAGAAACCCTGCCTCAAAAAAAACCCCAAAAAACAACAAAAAGAAGAATACATATTCTTTGGCTAGACTGGATGTGTTTAAATCCACCTCTGGCATTTATTTGCTCTGTGACCTGAAAAAGTATCCTGATGTCTCTTTGTGTCTCTTCAGCAAAATTAAGCTAATACTATTATTCATTTTATAGAGTTAAGTGAATTACTATTACTACCTTAAAATTACTATTTTAATTACTATTAAATTACCATTTTAAACACTTAAATTAGCAATTCCAACTCAAAAACAAAACTAACTGTAGTCACAGGACTTGGATACGTCGAGCTGAAAACTGACCTGTGACCTGGAAGCCTCCGCCTTGCTGGCTAGCTTTCATAGCTCTGGGAAGTGTTATACAGGTTACTAGGGGAGGGGTAGAAATCAGCAGTCTTACCTCGCTGTAAAGCTTCAACCCTCTATGATTACCCTAGCAAGATATTCTCAATGGTGCTATATTCGTATGAATGTTATGAGGGTAACCAATAGTTTTTCAGGTTGGATTTAAGGCACACTCCACAAAAAAGAACTTATACCTAGTATTATAAAACTGAGTAAGAACCTATGATGGGGAGAGAGATCATATGCGCTAGGAGATAGCTTACTGTTTTTTAGTTGTTTATTTGTTTCTGTTGTCAGTTTTTGCTAAATGGGCCTACTATGAAAATGCCTTCTGAATACTTACCCTTATACACAGAAGTTAGCACAGCTCTCACTCCTTAACAGAAAAACTTCTTCCTATAGGTGGTTTTCCAGCATCAGTCAATACAGAGACCAACAACAGACCAAAGTGCAGAGAGGAACTGTCTTTGGGAATGCTTAACCATAAACGGGACATCTATATCACACCACCTCCTGCCAAGGCTCAGGCAACGTTGTGAAAGAGGAGGTACAGAGATCGTATGACCCCAAGGTCAGGGAGGGCTGGGGTGACACAGTGTCTTCTACACATTGCAGGGCTGGTGCAGTCACGAACACTCTGCAGTTATGGCTTCCTGTACAAGACCTGAACAAAATTAAGCCAGTCAATATTCCAGCAAGGGTGGAAAGGGGCTCTTCCCTAGGGGCCCATCCCTAGGTGAGAGATGTTGGTTGTTGACTGGGGAGGACAAATCCATTTTCTCCACGGTATGGCCTCTCATAGGTTTTTCAATGCTCCATTGGATGGCCATACTCCTAGGGGCATATAGATATAACAAGCTGGGATTATGGGGGGGGGAGAAGATATGAAGTTGGGAGGGGGTGATAGGGAGATCTGAGAGAAGTTGGAGGGGGTAGAGGCAGTGGTTTAATCAAAATGCACCCTATGAATGTATGACGTTCCTAAAGACTAGGTAAACCAGCAGAAGTACTTAGTGATCCCAAAGAGGTTGAGTAGCTATGGTTCTCACCAATTGCTGGTAGGACTGTAGTACAATGTGACCACTTTGGAAAACACACTGGTAACTTTAGAAAGGTAAACACACACCAACAAGCAATCTCATCCCAACAGAATTGGCCCTTGAGAAATGAAAACATATGTCCACATTTAAAAAAAAAAAAAAAAAACTGCTACTTTACTCATTATGGCCCTTCAGTTGGCGAATGGATAAACAAACTGTAGTAGATCCATATAATTGAAAACTGTTTGTTCAGTACTAAAAAGCAGCAAACTATTGGCATTGTCAGCAACACAAATGAATCTCAAATGTGTTGTGCTGAGGAAAAACAGCTAGATGCTGACAGCTTTCTACTGCACAACTGCAGTGATATGACTTCTGGGAAAGGTTACAAGCAAGAGAAAGGCCACTCAGCACTGCCATGGGCTGCGCCACATCCTGTCCCTATGTGAGGAAATGTGGACCCTGTGAGCTGTCGTATACCTTGATTGTGGCGGGGGGACACTACTGTATGAGATTTTAAAACTCCATGTAGTCTGTACCAAAAATACTACATTTTTAGCACAATTTAAAAATACATAAAGGGAGAGAAGAAATTAATGAAGAAAGAATGGGAAGAAAGTTTGAAAGGGAAGGAGGAAATTAAGGGGTAAAATAAGCTAGGAAACGTGTAATGCCTGGTGTGTGATTGGCATTACACAAATAAATAAAAAACTTAGTATTTTATGTTAAAAGTCCCGTGTAATCCCTAAATAATGTTGTATGACAAATATTGGTAGCATTATTAATTTATAATCATGGATTTTGTATGGATTCTAGGTTAATGATTACATATGTAATTTATATTCTTTATAGGAGAAAACCAGAAGATACAAATTTTTTTTTAAAATGACACACCCTAATTCTATCATCTGAATATAACCACAAATGAAACTAATTAATAATATGCCAAGTGCTTGGGACTTTAAACCCTTTTTTGTCATGGGAAATCATTTCATACCTTACCTTTTGTCTTGAAACTGCTTTTCTTTAGCATCCGTTCTTTACAGAGATGGATAGGCATCATCACTTTTGACAGGTGCTAATTTGTGCCTCCCGGACTCTGTTGCTGAACACTCAATTTGATTCCAATTTTTTGGTAAGACGAGCCAGGCTGTGTTGAATGTCCTTGGTATACTTATCTTTGTGCATACAACATTATTTCTTTGTAGCAAATGACTAGAATGGAAATTACTGTATTGACAAAAAAAATGTACATTAAATGGTATTTCATTCAGATTGCCAAATTGCTCTCTGGAAGATTACATAATTTACTTACAACAGCTGTGAACAGAGCTGGGGCTGTGCTGGATGTTCCTCTTCCTTCAAAATCTAACAAGCCTTTATCCTTAATAATGTTGTATATTATAAATGTTGCTTTTTTAATTAAAAGATTACTAAATCAACTTTAAACACTACATAAATGTGCTGAATTTTTATTGGAGATGAAGTGTTATAGACATAATTAGGATGGTAACTTATCTGAGCGTTTAAAGTTAGATTTTGATTAATTACCTTGCGTTTCGTCTCCACTAGCTCTGGCTGGATACTTTTACCAGAGAATTTGGAAAGAGGAAGCTTCATTTTGTTGTGTAACAATATTCCCTAGCGGGGGAAATGGTGGTGTTCCAAAAGAATGTCTCTAGAATATTCTCCTGTGACACTTTGAAATCTTGGTTTGTTGCTTAGCATATTCATAAGCACAAGGCTGTTACTGTTAGTTTTCATCAACTTGACACAAAGCTGGATGTACTTGGGAAGAGGGACTCTCAACTGAGGAAGAGCCTCCATCAGATGGGTCTATAGACATGTCTTTGCAGCACTGTCTTCATCACTAATTTATGTAGAAGTTACCTAACCCATTGTAGGTCTTACCAACTCTGGGCAGGGAGGCCTGGGTAGTTTTAGAAAGACAGCGTAGCAACCCCAGGTGAGGATGGCAATAGTAGTTCCTCTACTGTTCCTGCTATGGTTCCAGCTTGGCTTTTCTCCATGAGAGGCAATAAAACAGAAGAGGAAATAAACCCATCCTTCCCCAGGTTTCTATCAGTCATGGTGACAAATTACAGCAACATAAAAACGGACAAGGAAGGTAGCCTTTCTAGGAACTGACCATGGGGGAAATGATATCCTGAGATTTCCGAGTAAGATGGCTGACTAGAAGCTTGCTCCTGTGACCTGTTTAAGGCAAAATGTCGGAGTAAGAAAGGAAAGACTGTGTTCCTACCAGACAAGGCGAAGAGCCTTGGAAATGCACAATGATCAAGTAGCTTTAAAATGTCCAGTAAAAGATGAGCAACACACCCCGGACAAACAAGTCAAGCCAGAGGGTGGCTCTGAGGGGACCCTCAAAGGCTAAGCCCAGAGACCCTGGTGAAAAGACTGGGATTCCCACAGCCTCACCAGCAGGCAGGTTTGGTCTTGGTTCCTGATGCCACTGAGAGGAATGTGGTTTTGTCATCCCATCTAATGGCAGTGGCAGAACACCATCTTGACAGAGACTATGGACACAAAAATGTGGCTCTACTGCAGAACTCTAGAACTGAGCGTGAAATTCTGATGTTTGTTTGATGGTCCTGATCCTCAGGTCAGAGAGGAAATCAACACCGAAGCCACTCATCTGCAGTAAACTACTGAAGATTCTGGAAATTCTAAGGTGCCAGCAGAATACTAACATTTACAAATCTACTCCTGTATTGCTCCAGCAGGGAAGTAAATACCTAGCCCGAGGGGGTCAGTTAGGAGGTGGAGGTGCAAAGAGAGCCATTTTATACAGCGCCACGTTGCTTCCTCTCACCCTCAACACAGGAGTAACTGTCCAGCTAGAGCACTGGCTAGAGGATACACTGGGGTCTTAGAGGGTGGGAGAATGTGCCCAACTCAAACCTTGACGAAGACAAATGTGGTCATCAGAGGGCACAAGTACACAAAAAGGGAAGCCACAGGCATGAAATCAACTCTGCAAGACATTGGGAAAGCCCTGAATCCAGCTGCCCCTGCCTGCACCGCTCTATTACCAGCAGCCTCCAAACCAGAACACAGGAGGAAGCACAGCAGCACCTTCTTCCTCTGCTTTTACTTTCTAGCTAACCCCCTTGTGTTACTCTGTATTATATTCTCAACGATATTTTCACTTTATTATATTAAAATTGTATTTACTATAAAATATAGTGTCAAAAATTATCACACTGGCATTTGAAATTTCTTGTAGTGCCCTTGGGCTTTTATTTATTCTCCTGTGTAAATTTACCTAGCTTTGCTTCAGATCATTCTCATTATAAGGAAATCTTTCTCTGTTCCACTCTGCCTCTCCTATTTTGTAATCTTTCTTTTTTCTCCTCCATAATGTTCCATTCTTCTTCCACCCTTGAGTTTTAATCTTGCTTCTTGCCTGTTGTTCCCTTGTGTGCCTTCTAACTCTACCTCATTTAGTTTCTACTCCTCATCCTACTGAGTGATTTTTTACTTCACAGTACACTCTACACCATTAATTTTGCCATTTTCTATTCGATGGTAATATACTGGTGAGTTTGAACTAATCTTGCTTCCCCCCCCCCCAACTCGATGCTATTGTTGGCACAGCATTTTGTTTTCTCCCTTGTAGTGGGGCTATGTTCTGTTACATTTAAATACTGCAATTACATGTAAATAATTGTCCTGTTTACTGGTTTAAAAAAAATGCTGATTGGCCAAAGGCAGACAGGAAATGTGGGCAGGGCTACCAGACTAAGAAAACTCTGGGAACAGGAAGGACAAAGCAGAGATGCCAGAGAGACACCAGACAGGGACATCAACAGAGAAGCCAGCAGATTCAGAGGACAACTATGCTGCTCTGAGAAACGGTACCAAGCTGCGTGGCTGAACAGGATAAGAATCATGGGTTAGTTTAAGAGTAAAGAGCTAGCAAGTTTTATGCCTGGGACCCAATCAATCAGCATGAAATTATTATAATCGTCTGTGTGTTTCTGCAGAACTGTAGTTATACAGGTCTGGACCACAGGCCGGACAGGTCAGAAACTTATTACTATACTTCCTCATGAGTGAGACAAGGGATTAAGGCCTAAAGATTTGCCTGCTCGGGAAAGAAAGCCTGAAATAAAACCAGAAGAAGTATGCAGACTATGAAATACATACACAAAACATAAGAAACGCATAAGCAAAGCAAAATGCCTTCTTAATAAAATCTATAATTATACCACAATTACTACAATAAAGAATAATTAAATAGGATGTGTGTTGACTCAAGATTAAAATATGTCCTCGTCACCAGGCCCTTGTGGTTCATGTCTCCAAGGCCAGCATTTGGAAGATTAAGAAAAGATAGCTGCCATGAATTTCAGTTAAGCTTGGGCTGCAGAGTGAAGCCTTGTCTCACAACAAAAGCTTATCAAAAAAAGTGATCTTAAAAGAGATCAAACAAGAACAAACAAGTAGATGGATTCTATTATGGAATATTATTTTAACTCCATAGAGATGTGTTGTATCTGGTCCTGCTGTGGAATATTACTTCAACAATATTTGGATGTGTTATTTGCTTATGCTGCCTTTGTATAATTATGTAAAGGTGTGTTGCTGTTTCTCCTTGCCTGCTGAGAACACCTGATTCATCTAACAAAGAGCTGACCTCAAGAGGCAGGAGAGGAATAGACGGGGCTGGCAGACAAAGGGAATAAATAGGAGAGAGAGAACCAGAGGAATGAATGAGGGAGAGGAGGACACACTCAGGGCTAGAAGTCAGGCAGCCACCAGATAGACAGACAGACACAAGAAGCTGTGAAAGTAAGATATGCAGAAGGAGATAAAGGTTTTAAAAAGGGGGCAACACAAAATGTAGGTAACAGGCAGTGGGTTAATTTATAAGAGCTAGAGGGACAAACATAAGTTAAAACTGAGTGTCCATAACTAGCAGTAAGTCTCCATGTCATGATTTGGGAGCTGATTGGTGGCCCAAAAGAAAAAGTCTGTTATAGGATTCAGCGCAGGATCTGGAGAGAAGGGTCAGAAAAGTGAATAAGAAAGTCAGCAAAACAGATGAAAAAGTAAGAAATGTGAGATGAGAATTCTGCAAAGAAGTTCAGATTTTGTGGGGAGAAAAAAAAAAGCAATGTTGCTAAAAGACTTAATTAAATTGAAAGAATTCAGTAGAAACTTTGACCAATAGTGTCAACCTAGCAGAATGAAAAATATCAGAAATGAAGAACAAAGTCAGTGAAATACTTCAATCAAGTATGGGGGGGGGTAGATGTAACAACATCCAAGAACTCTGAGGTACGCTCAAATGACAAATACTAAGAATAAAGAGAATGGAAGGAGCTGAGACAAAAAAAAAAAAAAAAAAAAAAAAAAAAAAAAAAAAAAAAAAAAAAAAAAAAAAAAAAAACCTAAAGCAACAGGATATGCTCAGTAAAAGTATAATGGAAAAGTTTTCAAATACAGAGGAAAGAAGTTGGCATGAAACATAAGGCGTTTGGACTCCTACATAGATGTGGCCAGAACATATTGTCATCAAGGTGACAAAAATATATAACAATATGAAAGGCTGTAAGAGAAAAACACTTGCCCCCAAAACAAACACATCAAATAGCATGAGCCCTCATCAGCACACTTAAAAGTAAAGAAGCATATTGACATATTTCAAACACTCAAAGAAAATAGCTATCAATCAAGATTGGTAGATCCAGCGTAGCCATCTCTTAAAACTGATGAGGAAATGAAGACATTTCAAGATGAGCACAGAGTGGAGCAGTTCGTTATCACTAAGTGAGCACTGTAGGAGAGGAGTAAAGGAATATAATACACAGAAGAGGAATAAAGACTTTTGATCACAAGAGAACAAAATATAATATATTTCATGAGGATGAATAAATAAAGAAGAGCTATGAAGGAATCCTTTATTTAACACACACCCACACACACACACATGCACACATACACAAGCAAATACATAGCACTAATGGGAGAAGATGAAAAGCACAAACAGTAATCTAATGAACCAGAAAACAATCAACAAAATCACAGAAATTAGTAATAGCCCTTAATAATAACTTCACAAATAAATTATTTGATTGATCAGCAAGAAACACAAATGTTTAAACTGGGTTTTTTAATAATATCTAATTATGTTGTCTTCCAAAATATACTTCACTGGCAAAGACATCGACAGACTAAAATTAATGCATAAAAGTCAGTATAATTAGCAAATGCAAGCCTAAAACAACTCACTGCAGCTATTTTAATATCTGAAAAATTAGAATTTAAACCAAGCCTAGTTAGAAAAGATGAAGGCCACTACATATAAATGAAAAAAATGATTCATTTAGGAGGTGTAATGATTATAAATGTAGGTGCTGAATATTAGAGCTCCTAAAACAAAGGCTGATGGTAATATCCATCATTAATATTCCTTTTTAACCTTCAGATAATTCAACCAAATTAGTAATCACCAAAGAAATTGCAGAGTTAAGCTATACTATAGATCAAATAAACTTAATAGATATATGCAATATATCTCACCCAACAAATACAGAATACACATACATCTCAGTAACACATGAAACCTTTTCTAAAATAGACCACACTCTGACCACAAAATAAGTTTTGACAAATATAAAAGATCAAAATAATTTTTAGGATCTTATCAGATCATAACAATATCAAACTATATGTAAATAGCAAGAAGAACTACAGAAATTACATAAATATAGTATATGGAAAATTTAAATATGAATAAGCAGTATACCACTGAAGAAATCAGGGAAGACATCTTAAATTTCTTCCTAAAATAAAGTAAAAAAAATAGTTTATCAGAGTCTTGTAAAACAGATAACACAGTAATAAAGGGAAATATATATGAAAATTAGTTATATTTATGTCTATGTATATTTTTAAGAGAGCTCAATGAATAACCTAATGATGCAATTTACAGTTTTACAAGAACAGTAATAAACCAAGGTCAAAACAATAGGGAGCAAAAACAGTGGAGATCCGTGTCCTGGTTAGGGTTTGTCAACTTGGCACCAACTACAGTAATTTGGGAAGAGGGAGTCTATCTAGAGAAGATTTATCGTTAAAAGAAACAGTTTTCACTTCCAAAGGAATGTGAGCTACACTTTATTCTGAAATCAAAATTATAAGTAAGCGTTTCACTGCAACATACATTTAGGTCTCTCCAAATATAATGTTCCAACAAGGAAGTAGTTTCATGGAGGTTTTGTAGAAACAGAACAAAGAAAGCAATAAATCAAGGCACTTTAAAAATATAATTATTAAAACACCAACTCAATGAAGGAAGTTACAGCAAGACTGGGGAATCACTCCTATAGTCTCTGATGTGAATAAGACAAGAAGTAACATATTCTTATTTGCAGATATGATCTAATATGTGAAAGGCCATAAAAATTCCATTAGAGAAAAGTTATTTAATCCAATAACACTTTCAGAAAAGTGTTAGTATGCAAAAGCAAAAGCTTTATTATTACACTATGCAAATAGCAAATTAACCAGAAAATAAATCATAAAAATATCATTCATAAGAGCTTCAAAAAATTAGGAATAAATGTAACCAAATAGGTGATTAAAATTTTGAAACACTGAAGAAATTAAAGAAAGCACTAAAAGATAATTTAAAAGATATCTCAAGCTCCTGGATTGGAAGGATAAATATCATAAATAACTTTGTTACTGAGAGGAACCTACAAAGTCAGTGGAATCTCCATAGAAATCAGAACAAAATTTATCCCAGACCTAGGCAAAACAAGTCCAAAGTTTATGGGAAAATATAAAAGACCCCAAATATTCAAAGAAAGACATATGCAGAAGGTAATCCAAAACATGAGCTCAAATCAACTACAGGGGCATTGTGACAAGAACTACGATTCTGCGAGTGAAAGGACAATAACACAGTGGAATAGAATAGAGGACCACAAATAAGTTCACAGAGCTTATTTAATGATGATACCTAATTACTTACAAAGCCGCAAAAACATTCACATTCTCTAAACAAAACAGTGCTGGGTAAAAGCTAAAGAATGAAGCTATATCCATATTGCTCACCCTTCCCAAAAATCAACTTAAAACTATAAAAGACCTTATATGTCTGAGTCTTTAAATGTCTGAGACTTTAAAACTGATAGAGGAAACATGGGTAAAATACTTCAAAATAAAGCAATAAGCAGAGACATTCTCAAACAGATTCTGCAGCAGAAAAAAAGTAATACAAAATTTGACATGAGATTTTATGCAATTAAGCAGCTTCCGCACAGCAAACTGTGCCAACTATACACTGCATCAGCACCTGCCTCCACATTTCTGCCCTGATTGAGTTCCTGCCCTCACTGCTTTTGATGATGAACTGTTATATAGAACTGTGAAGGAAATAACCCTTTCCTCTCCAAGTTGCTTTTGACTGTGGTGTTTCTTGACAACAATGGTAACCCTAAGATCTCACCCAACCAATAAATGGGATAAGAGTTGAATAAAGCATTCTTTAAATAAATACAGATTCACCAGTAAGTATCAGAAAGTAGTGTTTATCATGCTTAATCACTAGGAAAATACAAATATTTAAATAAATTTGAGAGTCTCTCTCACTACCATTAGACTGGCTATCAAGAAGACAGATGTCAAAAGATGCTGGAGAGAATTAGGTAGGGGGTCTTTATTTGCTACTGGCAGGAAAATAAACATATATGGCCACTGTGGGAATCATCATAGAGGTTCCTCAAGAAAACTGAAAATAAAATTTTCAGATGATGGTGTTTCCCCTGCTTAATGTCCCTGAAGAGCTCTGAGATGCTGCACACATCTATATTCAATGCTTGCTTTACTTATTTTCCATTACTGTGATAAAAAACCATGACCAAGGCAACTTATAAAAAAGGGTGTTTAATTGAACTTATGGCTTAAGAGGATTAAGAGTCAGTCCATCATGGCGGGGCAGTGGAGAAGCAAGCAGCAGGTATGTTAGTTGGAACAACAGAGAATTCACATCTGGATCCTCAAGCATAGGCAGAGAGCACACTAGGAATGATGGAAGTCTTTTGAAACCTCAAAGCCTGCCCCCAAGAACACACTACTTCCAACAAGTCCACACCTTCTAATCCTTCCCAAACAGTTCCACCCCCTGCCCACTAGGGACCAAGTATTTGAACATATGAGTATATGGGGGACATTCTCATTCAAATCACTACCATGTTACACTGTTCACAAGAATGAAGCCAGCCTAGAAGAGATTCATGAATAGATGAAAATAAAATGGTGCTTTGCAGATATGAAAAAAGTGAAATGATAGTTGCAAGGAAATGGATAGAACTGGAACTTATTGTATTGAGAAATAAGTCAAACTCCTTTCAAAAGGTAGATGGTATATTTTATCATATGTAGATTTAAATCTGTATATATGTGGGTGGGGGTGGGAAGAGATATTAAGAGACAGAAGGTGAGGAAATACATATAACATTAAAGCCTAAATGACTATTGGGGGCAAGGGTGAAGAGGCCTGCAAGAGGGAGGCAGAAAAATGAGGGTGCTCAGTAGGGAAGATGAATAAAAACAAAACAATGCCAAATGTGTATGAAATGTCATAATAAAAAGTGGTACTTTCCACATTAATTTAAAATGTTACTTAGGAAAAAATAATAGGACATGTATACCTATCCCACTGGGTAAGCCCTGAACAAGTAGCTTGTAGAAATAGTTTCTACCTATTAGGTAAAAAAAAAAAAAAAAAAAAAAAAAAAAAAAAAAAAAAAAACCTGTCTCAATTTCTCTGAATTCAGTTAAGTCAAATGATTTTCCATGCCAATAAAAAAGCATCATTCTACCTCTCCACAGTTCCCCCTGAAGCTATTATACTGTTTTACTTTTATTTATAATCTTATTTGTGTATACACATTATATATGTGATATTATCTATACATATATTATCTTCAGAGAAATTGCATAACACTTAAACTTATTTATATTTACATATTATTCTGCCCAAGAAAACTTACTGCTATCTACAAGGAGTAGCATTGAGAAAGTCTCATCCAATACCACAGGCTTGTCTCAAACTATGTTTCCCAGGCTGTTTTCAAACTCACGTTAATCCTCCTGTCTCAGCTTCCTCAGTGCTGAGATTACAAGCATAAACCACCAATCAAGCCAAGAGACATATATATTTGATTTTCCTACAATAGTCACTTAATAAATCCTATTATGTATTGTCAAGTCACCTCTAAATTCATTTAAAGTAAGTCTTAGCAAGGGTTGAGAGAGTCAACTCCATGTTCAACAGCCCCGAAGATCAAGACTAATAAATGAAAGAAAATATGCAGTTTATTCAGGAAGAAAGACTAGATTATTCCATGAACTCAGCCTTTTTTAAAGACAAAATTACTCCAGTAACAAATATTCCTGGGCAAAAGCTAGCCTGTGGGTTTCTAAGAATATACTGTTCGAAAGATTTTGAATTATTTCTCTTAAAATCTCAACTTTCCAATTAATTAGATTCAAATTCATTTTATATTGTATAATTCAGAGGATTTATTTTATTTGTTAATTATTCCCACTGAGATGTAAACAGTAACAGCCTGATAAGAATGCTTGTGAATGAATCCATTAATTACATACCACAGTTATGATTGCTTTTCAATGAGAATGTTAACATCGACCCATGTGTTGGGCCTTGTGTGAGGCCTCGGGAAATCATAGCATGTTCTTGTAAAGAATGCTTCATTGTCGTGGAAAGTGGGGCACCTTCCCTCTGTGATACAGAGTAGACTGACTCACACTTGTTCATGGTAAAGTGACTGGAAGAAAGAGAACTGAGGATTTGTTTCCCCTGGCTGGTGACTATTTTTTAAAAAAGAAGAAGAAGTCTGCAGTTTTGCAAATGATTGCACAGGTAGGCAGGAAGTGAATCAAACTGGAAAGAAGTACACCAGGTCTTGAATAAGAAGCAGGGGAAAAGGGGTTAAAACATTAAGAGCTAATGTTGGGGAGAGAGTACTAAAACCAAAAGGAAAAACAAATGCTTGTTCACCATGCTGAAGGAGTTTTAACCAATTATTACCTCACGGGTTCAAAGGTTGCTGGCCATGTTTCACTTGGCCCTATTAGTGTTGGCTTGTGATAGCCCAGCACATCATGGTATGGATGTATAGTAGAGAGGACTGTTCACCTGATAGCGTCCAGGAAGGAAGGAGAGATTGCAATCTCAATATTCCCTCATCTCCTCTAGGACACATCCATATGACCTGACTCCCTCCCACAAGTTCACCATCTTTAAATCAAAGCTAGAGATAAAACTTTTAACACTTGGACTTTGGGAAATCCAATCCATAGCACTGTCTAGCTATGAGTTTCCTAAACCCAGGTCTCTGGAGTGGAGAGGAGAAAAGATTCTTTTTCATATTTTCTAGTGCTTGAAGTTCTCACCCAAGCCTCGAATTTTCACTATAACCCTTTTTGGGGGGTATTTGACTAGACTCTTTGAGTTCTCATTTTACAGTCCTCTGGAGCCCTGCTGTGGAGACAGGCCTTTCTGAATGTTTCCTGTGTGAAAATAGAAAAATCCTGTAACTCTCTCCCCCTTGATCCTTCCTGAGGTCCCTGAAACTAGCCAAGTTTGAGATGGCTGTTTCTAGGAAAAGCTTTGTTCACAGGATGTATTTTCCCCATTGCCTGGCTGGGACTGCATTCCTAGCAACCTGGTGAGACCGCATTCCTCATTCCTGATGTAGCAACCTGGGTGGGGCCACCCAGGAAAGCTCTACCATGAGAAATGTTAACTGTTAACCGAAGCAGGCAAGAACTTTCTGAAGCTTGCACAATGTGCCCTGCTCCAGGAAATGAATGTCTTCAGGTGGTCCTATTGTTTCACAGGAAATACACTTGCCTGCCTGCCTGCCTGCCTGCATTCCTAAACTCCATGCTAAGCTGACCTTTGGCCCCACCCTGTTATCACGCCGAGCCTGCCCATACCCCCTCCCCTACCCAAAGTGGGGTATAAGAATTCTGCCCCGAAAATATTTGGGGCTCTAGGCTTTTCTACAGTGCCTGGAGCCCACACATGTGTGTACCAGTATTCATATTCATTAAACTCTCTTTTTCTTTAATGTTAACAGTGGTCATTAGCTGTGGTCTTGGGGTGTCTTGGGGTATCTTGGGGTGCTCTAGGGGTGCCCGCCTATTACACCTGCATCCTCCTATCTAGGATAGATTTGTTTTCCAGAAGGTTGATGGCGCTCTTTTCTGCAGTTAGTGACATTGCAATTACATCTGTATCCACTCGTCATTTTTGGTCAGTCTGATGAAATCTGTAAAGTGATTGAGCTTAGTTACTACTACCCTGTCTACACTGGTCCATTGGGAATCTGCCACTCACTCCCTTAGCTTCCAGTGTATTGTAAATCCCACTGCTAATTTGCCATGTGTAGTTTGCTCTTGTTAAATGCTGGTTTGGCCCCTTATCTCAGACTCCAGCATGTTTATCCCAAGTATCTCTGAACTTCCTTGTGATGGAACAGGATGGCCTACTGTAGAATATTATTTTAAGAAGTGTTATATTTTCTTATGCTGTGCAACATTTGTTTAATGATGTAAAGATGTGTTACATTCTTTTCTGTTGCATTTGTTTAACTTTGTGAAGCTGTGTTACTGTGCCTGTCTACAACACCTGACAGGTTAAATGACCAATAGCGAGACAGGAGAAAGGATAGGCAGGGCTGGCAGGCACAGAGTGTAAACGGAAAAAGAAAGAACAAGAGAACAAGGAGGATGCTGGGTTCCAGCCACCAAGCGAAAGGTACATGGGTTGATTTAAGAAAAGCTGGCTAGAAACAAGCCAGGCTAAGGGCCAGGTGTTTATAATTAAGTATAAGCCTCTGTGTGTGATTTATTCTGGGAGCTGTTGGAGCCCCCAACAGAGGAAAGGATGAAAAGAACAAAAGAGCAAAACCAAGCAACCACACTTGCCCCACATCAAGGAGAAGACAGCAAACATCTAAGAGCACCAAAAACACTGTGCCCTTGGGAACAACTGTGTGCTAGATAGCTTGATGTCAACTTGACACAAACTAGAGTAATTTGAGGAGAGGAACCTCAGTTGAGAAAATGCCTCCATAAGATTGCACTGTGGGCAAGGCTGTAGAGTATTTTTTTAATTGATGATTGATGAAGGAGGGCCCAGCCCACTGTGGGTAGTGTCATCCCCTGGGCTGCTGGTCCTGGGTTCTTTAAGAAAGCAAGCTGTGCAAGCCATGGGGATCAAGCAAGTAAGCAGCACCCCTCCCCCATGGCTTCTGCATCAGTCCCTGCCTTGAGTTCCTGCCCTGACTTTCTTTCCTGGTGAATGTGATGTGGAAGTATAGGCTGAATAAACCCTTTCCTCTCCACATTTTTTGGGTCATGTTGTTTCATGCCTCTTCCGGCTGAAGTAGACCAAGCCAGGTGAGGGACATCGAGGTTAAATCAGCACTCAGGAGTTGTCAGGTTCCAATCATCCAGGATCACAAAGACAGAGAGCGAGTGACCCGAACTTTATTCAACACACCCTTTTATACCTCTAAATACTTCTACCCAAGGTTGTGGAAAGTCCCGTGACTAATACCACCTGGGGTTGGCAGCAATAATAGGAAAACCGCAGAGCAGAAAAAACACTATGTTTATCCCCTTAGCTATCACTAGGTTCAGTTCTCAGGGAGGAGGGGACTACAAGGGCCAAGATGGAATTTTCCACAGGCACAATTCTATGCATACAATCCAGCCTGATGCCAGGAACCAACAGTTTCACAAAAGGAATAAGAACCCTACATGAGACAAGTTAGAAGATGAGTCATTTCTAAATGAGGTTACTATTGTTTGTCCCAAGGCATCAAAATGCCTAAAGCAGTAACAAGGTGGAAGGACACCTTCCACCATTTGTGGAAAGGACATCTCAGCTGGGACTCACTCAACTCCGACTCCAGGACAACTGAGTCAGGGGAACTTCCCCAGTCATTTCTGCTGGATCCTGTGTTTGACACGGTGCTTTGCTACCTTCTTATACGTAGAAGTCCCAGTGAAGGCGAATGGTGTGGTGCTCCTAAGCCCCTCCTCATCAGGAACGATAGCTGTCTGCCTCTGGGGTGGTTCCCCAGTCAATTTCTGCTGGATGTTTTAGGTACTGATTTAATGATATGGGTTTCACTTGTTCTTTCCACTGTGTTCCTCTGGTTCTCTCTGCTAGGTGATGTAGGCACCCGATTTGATCTTGGTCGCAATCTGCTACTTGCTAATCGTGACTTTATTTTTGACTGATACATTTTTAATAAACCCAAATATTTGATAGCAAAAGTATGGCTGTCATAGATCATTCTCCAGACAGAACAGATAGTAAACTCCTTTCTGAATAGAGAGAAAAACATTTTCTTTTTCTTCATTGTATGTCAGTTTTATTCCATCCCCTGCCTCTGGACAAGGCTTCCTTACCTGCCTTGCAGGGGATGCTGCCAATGAAGCTGAAATATCTGAAAAGAGAATATGCACAAACATACACACATGCATATATACGCATATATGTACATACACAAGCATTCACACACACAAATGTGCTTTCATTCCACAGATTATACTGTGTAACAGAAATCATAATTTGCTAAATTTGCTATGTGTTGCTGATGTTAAAATCTGACTTTGTAAACAAGAGATCAGATCCTCATCTCAGACTCCAGCCTATTGATTTCAAGTGTCCTCCAAAACTCCATCCTGGAGCAAACAGGCCCCTCACTCTGTAACAGTGAGAAATGACAGCAAACAGAGAAGAATATTAACGTGAACTATACACACATACAAACACAGACACAGACATCATACAAACATGTAAACATACATACACACATATATACAAACTCACAATACACACATGCATAAACATACACATAAAAACACATGCATACATACAAACATAAACATATACACACACATACACACCTCTCCCCCATCCTATAGGAAGCTGAGTAAGTCATTCCACCCACTTGCTAAAAATTGTTCTGGCTAAGTCAAAGTCGACAGAAATGAATATATTCAGGCTATATATCTCCAAAGAACAGGAGTAGCACTTTGGACCATGTTCTTCAGTTAGATGTCTACTTAATGTGTTAAGTATCTTGTGTATCGATTAGTCCATTGCTGAGCATGTTACAAACTAAATCTCAATTTTTTTTCTGAATTGTAAGCTGAAGTAAAGATCATACACATTGATTCATGTTTAAATTAGTTCTACTTGGAATTATCTACCTTGTTTCAGACAATTTCTAGTTGCAAAACAATAGCAGTTTTCTCCATCTGTATGTAATGTGAACTGCTAACAAAATTACACTGCAATCACTATGTGGAGTCAAGGTAATTGCATACCATTGCCCTACATGTACTTGATTTTATATCTGCTTTATAAACTGTAGTATAAATTACTTAATAATTAATACTAGGTGTCTGAGTACAATTTAGTTATTATCTGCTAGTTTACTTATAACATGACATTCACAAATATCAGTATGTCTCAACAGACAGGCAAGTTTGACTCATGTTTTTGGAAACTTTAAAATTGTGTATGAAGCTACTTGGCCCACAGCAGTGTTCAAGCACAGCTCTTATCAAAACACCAGTAGTTGGTAAACACACACACATTTTCTATTTACTTCTGTAGATGACTGCAAGACCTACATTTATACTTAGCAAGATTATAAGTGTGGGTGCTACTTACTACAAAATCAATGAACACAAATAACCCTGTAGGGACTGCCCTCAAAGTTTTCACACCGTTTATGAGCTTTGTCACACACAGTAGCCACTGGGGTATTTTCAATACTGGTGTTCCTTAACTCTGACTCTCTTGCTCTTGGGGGAAGTAAGAAAGCACTGGAAATATTAAAACAGCCCCCAGGTAGCCCCCATGGTATCCCAGGCTTTGAAACACCTTTAAAAACAATATTTAAATGTAATTGAATATTTGAAATTTGAAAACACTAAAGTTAACTTCAGCTGGCACAGAATTTTGATACTGATGGTAATGAGCTTTCTGTGGCTTGTTTGTCCTGACTGTCCCACCTTGTATGTTAACTTCGGGTTTTTTGTTTGTTTGTTTGTTTGTTTAATTTCTACCAAAGAACACATGTACATACTTTAAAAAGTCAAATAGTGCCCCAGGGTTTATAGTGGAAATCAATAGTTCGCTGTTCTGGTGTGCCCCAGTCCTTGAAATAATATTAACTCTTCCAACTGTTTCAACTAATAGGCTTAAATGGCCATCTTGGTTTTGAAATTTGATACCATATCATTTGGTTTCCTACCCATCAAACTCATTCTCCACACAAGCACCGGCATCCACCTGGCCCCCAAAACAAACCACAGGTGGACTGAATCAACAGTTAATAGCTACATGATTGTGATGCTAAATATCCCTGACAGCTGGACTTGTGCTGAGATTCTGTTTATAACTCTCATGAGAGGAATATTTGTTCAATATTGGGTCTATTAGTAACTCCGCCCCCAAGTCATCCAGCTGAAAAATAAAACAACTGTAGAAATAAAAAGGGCTGCTCGGTGGTGGATTGCCTGTCTGGCCTGTGCTAGACTCTGGGTTTAAATCTGAAGTACTTCAAAAATAAACAAGTAAAAATAAAACAAATCTTGAGCCTTTATATACTTTAATTATTTTAAGTGAATTGCATGTATTATTAAAATAATTCTACCTTCACCCCAATCCTGCATGGTAGCATTATTTCTCTTTAGTTAAAAAATAAACATTTGAATTAAATAATTAAGTTGCACAGTTAGAAACTGCTTATCCCAGTAGCTCTTATACCTTAATTTAACCTGTTTCTCTTCATCAGTGCTTTGCTTTGGGACCCCCACCCCTTCTCCCTCAATGTCCTTTTCTTCTCTCTGGAGCCTAGACATTTTTTTCTCCTATTCTCTCTACCCACAAGCCCTGCCTATTCCTCTACTGCCTAGCTATTGGCCATTCAGCTTTTTATTAGACCCATCAGGTGCCTTAGACAGCCATGATAAAACAGCAACACATCTTTACCCAGTTAAATAAATGTAGCAAAAACAAAAGTAATATATCTTTACCTAGAATTATTCTGAAACACAAGCAAATGCAACGCATCTTTACATGGTTAAACTAATATTCCACAACACTCTCTTCTTGTTGCTGGGCATGAATTGAAACCCTTCCCTAGCACATGAATCAGCAGTGGTAAGGTCACAAAGATCTGCATGTGTGGTCACTGCTCTTGGTGTGCACATTAGATTAAGGTTTGACTGTGTGTCTCTCCCTTTTGCTGCTAGAATAAACTACCATGGAACAGATGCTTTGAGACATAAATTTATTTAACATCACAAGAGATCAGAAATCTAAGCAAGCAGACAGGGAAATTTGCTATTGGACAACTCACAAAAAAAGAAAAAAGAAAAAAATACATTTCCTTGCCTATTCCATCTTCTAGAAATCAGGTGCCTTGTATGGCCTCCAGCATGCAGCTTCCCTCCTCTCCATCTTCACACAGCCCTTTAGATTTACACATTTACCTTCTTCCTGAAGAGTCTATGTGACCACATTGGACCCACATGGACAATTCAGGCTAATTGTCGCATTTGAAGATCCTTAATTGCATTTGAAATTTTCTTCTTGCTACGAATGGTAACAGTAATGGGTTAGAATGAGTCCTTTAGAAAGAACCTATGGGAACTAGACTGAGACTTTTATTTGGAAACAATTAACTTCAGGATTTTGAAGACACAGGTAGACCATCTGTGCAAGTCTATGAGGCTCTAGAATAGCAGTTGTCAACCTGTGGGTCTCAATCCCTTTGGGAGTCATATATTAGATATCCTGCATATCAGATATTCAAATTACTATTTATAACAGTAGCAAAATTACTGTTATGAAGTAGCTGCAAAATAACTTTATGGTTGAAGATGGAGGGTCATCATAACATGAGGAACTGGTTAAAGGGCCACAGCAATAGGAAAGTTCAGAACCTCTGCTCTAGAAGAACTCGGGTACAATAGAGTTCCTGGTCTGTTAGTATGACCCTGTTTTTCATCTCAAAGAACCTTCTTCCTCTGCCTCCATCGTGAAGGCCTCCATGCCTTTCTTTTTATATTATCAAATATGTGTACTTAGTGATACATCTTTATATAATAAGACTTCTACCTGCTTCTTTCCCGATGCCTTTCTGATAGTGTTAATTGGCAGGCTTTATAGGTGCTCTTTATTGTCTTTGCTCCTGATAAGGTTCTTGCACTGTTTTCAGGAGTCTGCTTTCTAAGAGTATAAAGCCCAGTGATTTTGTGTTCTATTTTCATTCGAAATTCTTTCTTGCTCTGTGCATTGCTTCTGGTCTCCAAATCTACTTCCGTTCACAGTGGTTGGTTTGCGTGGCTTCCTTATGTTTGGGACTTTTCTTAGTTATATAAGGATGTTCAGGGGGAATGGAATATTTAGGATTAAGCTACTAAAAAGCTAAAGAGAAAGTCTGTGTGTGGAGGTAGCTCAACAATAAGTACATTCCATTACCATATGTTTGGCCTGACCTTTTCAATACTGGGACACCCAAACATCAGCTTTTAAGGATTTTTTCCATAGTCTAGCTCCCATCAGAAGAACATCCATCCTGCCCTTCCAGAGTAGAGGCAGCTTGTCCCTGGCTGCAGTAAATGACAGAACTATGAGACAGAGAAATGGACACCATAGCTGGCACATCCTCCCATTTTGGTGCTTAACCTTTAGCTTCCTTGTTCTGTCAATAGTAAAGCAATTGTCCTGCTCACCACAAAAGGGACCAGAAAATGCCAGGTGCCATTTCTGTAAAGAAATCCATCTTCACCCAAGGATTTAAAAGTCCTTCACAGACCTCTCATCACTCTATTGCTTCCAGCTACCCCCTTCATCTCTGCTTTCAGAGACACCTGAGACTTGGCATCCCTAGGCTTTCTGTGGGTCTTGCAGCAGGAATTATCCACCCGTTGTCTTAGTTCCATTAAGGTTCTTCATTTCCAGGTTCTCTGCTCCATAACATAGCATTTATATTTTGACAGTGTTGCCGGGTTAACTCTATTTCTTCTATCACATTAGTTTTATCCATATGGATTTAAATCATTCTCCCCCTAGAAGCAGGGCCACCCAAGGTGGGAACAGATGTTCCATCTATCGTGTTTAACAGAAATTCCAATGTATCAGTCCAGGTCCTGGCAGGAAGTATATAATAAATTCAAGTGGGATAACCAAAGCAATTGTAATAAGAGTCTATTCAGAAAGCTATGCACAAGGATGGAATAGCACTCAGGATAAGAGCAGCTAGAGCCATTACTACACCTAAAAGTAATGAACAGAAAAGAACCCACTGAAAGCATTTCACAGAAAGAGCTTTTGGACAGAATACATGACCCTATAGTATCTTATCCCAATAGTAGCAATATTTCACTTCTTCCCATATCTACCCTCCCCACTATACAGTTTTATTATTTGTTTCATTGAAAGCTTGAATCTGTGTTGACTACTTTCTCCATCTAAAGAATATAGAATAATTGTGTGCTGTCCAAGACAATAGAAACGTAGTAAAAGTGAGGATGAAACCATTACATGCCTCCTGACCACTCGCTCAGACGCCATGAGACTAACCCCAAGTTAGCAGCTTACTGAATAGCAAAAAACATCTGCCCTTCAACTAACAATCAGCCAACAGCAAGGTGCTGAAGAGAAATCATCCTTAGTCACCCAACCATCCTATAAACTTGCTGGAGCTTCAGAAGTGACAGCCAGCAGGACTCAGGGCAGAGGAGTGAATCAACTGAAGCCTACAAAGGTATGAGCTAAAACAATTATCTTTGGTCATTCAACTGGTAAATGCTTGTTACGTAGCAGTAGCTGACTGGTATAAGCTTTCAAGGAACACAACCAAAGGTAGTGATAATGAGTCAAGAGAGGAGGTAATCAAACTTTACTTTCCTCACTTCCTGTCCTCTTATAATGTTTCCTGTTCCTCTAACTCAAGCTTAAACTGAATCAAAAGAGAATCCATTAAATGTTGCTCCTAGCAGGGGTCTTCTCAGTGCTCAGTCACTAGATGAACCTTGGCAAGTAAAACACAATTGAAGCCATCCACCACACATATGTCTGCTTTCCAATTCCTAGAGTTTCTGGAGATTTGGGCTGAATGACTGGAGTTATAAGGAAGACATCAGAAAAGAACAGAAAGTTGATTCGGAAATGAAGGAAGTTTGGCCAACAATAGTACAAAAAAAATCAATAAGAGACTTTGTGGTGATATGTTATATATTGAATAAAACCAGTCTGGAATATCAGAGAACAGATCCACCCATAGTCAATCCAGGAGAGTCAGAGGGTGGTAACTCATGCCTTTAATCCCAGCATGGGGGGAAAGACCAGAAGTGGAGACCTACACCTTTAATCCCATAAATCCAGAGACAGAGATCTGTGAGTTCAAGGCCTAACTATAAAATAGTAGTAACTCACACCTTTAATCTTAACCTGGATGTGAAACAACTGGGCAAAGAAAGTATTTAAGGCAGACATAGAAAGACAGATTATTCAGTAGAAGCACAAGAAGACTGAGGAAGCGGGAAGACAGCTGGGTAAGATTAGACTGTGGTGTTTCCTCTCTCTGATATTCTAGCTTTTTCCCAATATCTGGCTCTAAGTTTCATTTAATACAAGCAGAATTCATGCAACCAGACTTAGTACTTAGCTACATGAGAATGAATACCAAGCAATAACAGCTTAGGAAAGAACTTAGCTCAGTTTCAGATCATCCACCATCAGGACCAACTAGCTCTTATGACTCTGAGCCAATAAAAAGGTGTAAATTACAGTGGCCAGAAATTATGGGAGAGAAGATAAATTACAGTAGACAAGAATCAGAGCTGACTAGTAATAAGGAAGGGGTCAGACCATGACACATTCACTAGGACATATATCCAGTAACCTAATTTCTTTAACCACCACCCCATCTTCCACAGTTCTATCACACTTTACACCTTTCCAAATGTAGAGATTATGGCAAGTTGGATGGGTTATGACTTTTATTAGTCCAGAGCTCTTCTGTATTATCTAACTATCTCTTCTAACACCATCATGATCATACTCAGTGGAGTGCTTCACTAGTCAGAGGCACTTCTTAATCCAATTGAGATGATTATCATGACTAACCCACAGAAAGATAGTGTTATCCCAAGTACCCTAATACTCATGTGAGTTTCTCATACAGGCTAAAGCCAAAGTTAACATCTTGCCAATGTCTTCTCAACACACATGAATAATCAGTATTAGATATATGCCCAAGCACACAAAAAAGATAGGATCATTAAAATATTATGACAGTCTCAATTAAGCAAATAATGTAGCTAATCTAAATAAAAATCAAATAAACAGAACTGTATCATACTTGGTATTTAAAGAGAGAAATTGCATGGTGATATTAGTCAGTTTGGATTTTAAATGGCTAAAAACAATAGAAAATAAAATAGCAGGAATTAAATAAAATTTGCTCTCACACACATACATAAAACCTAGATACAGGCAACTCAGAACCCCAAGGACCACTACACCCACGTTTCATTGTGATGCTTTGTTTATCACATGTTCTACGTCATAGGCTCAAAGAATGACTCAAAAGCCAGTCTTCACATCTCCAAACTTGCAAGACAGTTACTGAGAAAAATAGATCCTATCTTCTCCATGTTTTCTATTTAGCTCATATGTAGCTTTTTTACTTCCATCCTACTGTTTAGAACTTAGCAATAGGGCTTCAGACTCTAATAATAATGACAAGCAACAAAAACTTTGTTCCGTTAGACCACAGGACTATCGTAAGTAGTCTATACCTCAGTAGTGTGTATCAACTAATGTTAATTACTTGGATAAAACCCAACTTTCCAAAGTCATGTTTATAATTAATATCTAGCCCACATGGCCGTCTATATATACCAAGTCACCACTAAAGTATTGACTGATGAGCAGACTAATGTTGCTGAAGCTGTGGACGTCTTCAATTATCAAAGATTCATTTTTTTCATAATATTCCTAAAGCAAAAAATAAGGCTTAATTTTGCTTTGTTTTGATAGGATAATTCAACAAGTCTCTTCTACTGAACCCACTGTATGCACAAGAAATAATTTTAGCCGAAATTAGTTGAACACTGACTTAGACTGTAGAAACTGATTTCTTTCACACATAAAACCTTAGCAATGGATAGTTAAGATACAGGGATGGTTTTATGAAAATGCATGAACCCAGGCACCTGTTGATCAGAAAATGTGCTAGAAATCTGTGTTTTCAGAAGCAACTTGAAGAAGTTGTTCTGGGGATGTTACTCTGCAGAGCAAAGCGAGGAGGGGTGTTAAGCTGCTTTTAAGATGTCAGGAGAACAAGATTTATTAATCTATTTACCTCCAAATTTGTTTTCCTAAGAATGCAGCAATTTTCTCCCAGGAGAATTCTAGCCTGCCCTTAAGGGATCAAGTACAAACACTGCATGGCCCCTGGGTGCTATTTAGCCTCTATTAAAGCATTGGCCTCCAGTCTACACTTTAAGAGGCACTACTTTAAAAGTAACAGTACAGTGGCTTAACCCCAGCTTATTAAAACGTCTATTGAAAAACCTTCCCTTCAATTTAGGCTTACTGAGTTCTGCATTTTACAGAGGATAGGCTGGGTGGAGGAAAGTGGCGGACTAGAGGTGTGCCATTACAGGATGCCGGGAGACATAAGATTGTGAGGTAAAATTTATTTTCTGTGTAGAAATGAAGAGTGCTTATGGTAATCACGGAGAAACCAGACCTCATGTGGTCCTTGAGCCCCCTTCTATGCAGTGGTGGGCATCACTGCATCCCAAGAGCATCTGATGGAGGAAGCCACGTCTTTTCTCTTTTCATTCCTGCTGTTGTCATTCTCCATAAAGGAAAATTCTGGGTAACCAGAGACACAAATGGGACATTTGGCAAGGAGCATTTTGCTTCACATTGAGAGATTTCTTCCTAAGAAATTATCAGTGTTATAATAGCAAGGTAATTAGGAAAGGATTGAGAAGGATTTGATTAAAACTGCTTCTAATTTTTTATATCTAACAAGAAGTAAGCATCTGTGCCAGAATCATCAAGAGCTTTAGATCTCTGATAGGTATGAAGATAGGGGTGGTACCCTTTAATAAATGCTTGCTCTCTCTGTGTGTCTGTTCTCTCTCTCTCTCTCTCTCTCTCTCTCTCTCTCTCTCTCTCTCTCTCTCTCTCTCTCTCTCTCTCTCTCTCTCTCTCTCCTTCTTTCTCCATGGCAACAGCTTTAAAAAAAAAAAACAGCCATCCTAATATGTAAGTGCTTGTTAAATCCTTATCTGGCCGTATCAGTAATATTCCATTGGCCAAAGCAAGTCAGAATCAATGCGATTCACTTGATTCATGTAACATCAATCCACCACATGGCATCTGGCTTTTCAGGCAGAGTGAGAAGTCTCTGAATACACCCATCAAATATGGCAGAGGGAGGAGTGGCTGGAGAGATAGTTCCCATCAGTAATGTACTCTCTCTACAAGCATGAGGACCTGAGTTCAGTAGCGGGTACCAATGTAAAAATAAATAAATAAATAATCCCAAGTATTGTAGTATTCTTCTGTAATTACAATTCTAATTCTGTAGAGGCAGAACCTGGAGGCTCTCTGGAGCTCCACATAGCCTAATTAGTGGAATTATTTTCTATTTCCTGGACAATAAAATGAACAGCTCCTAGAGAATAGCACTAAAGGTGAACCACTAGCCTACACACACACACACAAACACACATGCTTACACAAACACACACACAGAGTCACACACACACGTGTATGTATGTTTGTGTGTATGAGTTGCTAGGATGTTTTTATTCAGTGTTTGGTAGAGTGTTTTTACTTTAAAAAGAGATTTTTAACTAATGGAGTATACTTCTGGCTTATTCAAAACAATTCACAACCTTTTTAACAAAAGACACACACAACTTGCTGTTGTGACCAAACATGAGGAAGGACAGAGGGATGTGTGTAGACACGGTAGCCAAGCTTCTTCTCTTGTCAGATGGTATTTCCTGTTGCTCCGCCTTCCTGATGACCCTGTGCCCAAGGCCCTGACTCTGTAGATTGACATTAGATACTTCTGTACCTTACTCCAAGTTCGTCTATAGGAACCATCTTCACTCTGGTGAGGAATGCATTGTGATTGCATTCCCTAGGCTCTGAGAACCTCAGAGAATAGGGAAATTGGGCTAACAAGGCTGTATTTTTTCCAGGAAGAAAAATCCTGAGAAAATAAGTCAGCCAAGCAGTTGGATGTGGGAGTGAGGTTTTGGAGGAGCAGGTAGGCATCTGATTAGATGGTGTCTGTCTGAGTTCATCCTCAGGGGACCTGCATAAATCACTGTGCCAACTCCATTCTTCTCAAAAATCTCAGGAGAACAAGCAAAGCAGGTACCATTGTCTCCTAAGTTACTTGAGTTTTATGCACAAAACTCCTGAACGGAACCATGCATCTTCATTTTAAGCATACACTGACATTATTTATAAAAATTTTAATGCTTGCCTCAGGAGGGGGGTGTTTCCTTTGCTCCATTGGGGGGGGGGGCTATATCGTTAACAGACTTATTGCCATGACCTTCTTTCTTAAGCCCATTGTGAACATTGTTATACCTGTTCAGTCAAACCAAGATCTTTTAGCTCCAAAGTGCAGTCACCATGGAGAAATGTAGTGGGGCTACACAGAGAAAAAGAGGTGGCTTCCTGTAAACTCCAAAAGAGCACAGCTGTCCATCTTGACAAAGGTTCAAAACAGAAGCAGTTAGTGTCAAAGGCTTAGTCTTCAGGCCTAATTTCAATGGCTGGGCAACCTTATATCATCACCAGATCCTACTTACTAGTAACTGTTAAGGTTAGGTTTCCTTAGAGGCATCTGTAAGAGGATAAGATCAAATATTTATCAATAAACAAAAAACCCACCCTGGAGTGGACAAATAATCTCTGGTTCGCGGGATCCCTAATGATGGCTTTATTAAACTATAAGACTTGCCATTAGAAGAATAAAATGAATTTTGGTGATTCAATCTAGCCAGATATTTTAGCCATGAAATAGAAGCTTATGTCTTATAAAGTTAACTCTAAATAATATGCTTAATTAAAAATCAAATCTACATTGAAGCCTCATACTAGATTTTACCATTCTTAGTGTCTCCTATGCCAAAATGTAGACTGTGGCCTGGACCCAGACACAGCAACCATAATAACTTCCCACTTGCTCACAAATACATTACAATGTGCCTGCTCCCCTTCACAGCCTTTTCTATTTCAGTGTTTTTATTAGAAAACTCAAAGATTGCGTTTGGTCTTTATCTGATTTAATTGCTATCACCTTTTTTAATTGACTATGTTGCCTTGAAATGTAATCCAATATGGAAAATAATCTTTTAAAAAAAGATAATGCTAGGCTGGTGAGAAGTTTCAACAGGTAAAAGCATCTACCTCCTAAGACAACAGGAGTTCAATTCCTGGATGCTACATAAAAAGCAGGATGCAATGGTACATGTCTATAATCCCCTCATCTTTGCGGCAGAATGGGAGGTAGAGAAGGAGAAGGTCCCAAAGTATATGAGTTGATAGCCAGGAATGCCCAGTATGGCAGAAATAAGAAAGAGCTCTGCCCCAGAAATCAGATAGAAGGATTTACTTCTTATACACACACACACACACACACACACACACACACACACACACACACACAAACACACACACACACACACACACCAGCATGCACACACAAACATACATGTGTGTACACACACACATGCACAAAGGCATGCATGCATACATATGCACCATATGCACAATAACAGTAAATAAAATCAATTTAAAATAATGCTGAAAGGTACATATTCACAAACAAAGGGAAGAAAAGAGGCATTGCTTTTAGACTATAGATAAAAACCAATTCAAATGGGATAGAAGACTATGGTGGTTAACCCTAACTGTCAATTTGATGGGATCTGAAGCACACCCTAGGCAAGTTTGTGCAGGCATTTTCAAAAAAGAATTAACTAAAGAGAAAATACCCTCCTATAGTAAGAAGTTTCTGGTCTCACCTGTCCTGGAGGTCTAGACCCGAAGTCCCAAATAATCACACAAAGGCTTATATTAATTACAAGCTAATTGGCCTATGGTTCAGGCATATTGCTGTCTAACTCTTATACTTTGAATTAATCCAACTTTCTAATTTATGTTTAGTCATGTGGTTTGATACCTTTTCCTCAGTGCAGTATTCTCATCCTGCTTCTTCTGCATTTCACTGTTATCTGTGCTCTGCTCTTCCAGTTCCCAGAATTCTCCTAGTTTGGTTGTCCCACCTCTACTTCCCGTCTAATTACTTGACCAGTCAGCATTCTATTACACCAACACTGGTAACAAATACTTACAGTGTACAAAGCATAGTCCCACAGGCCTTCCCTCAGAATGGATGGTACCTTCCAAAAGAGTATCCCAGATATAACAGAGATCTCAGAAAAAAGCAATGTTGTTTGTCTGCTTGTTTTCACTTGGTGCTGGGAAGTATGTTTATCACTTTTCTTTTGTTGTTATTATTGATACTGATGGTGATGATGATGGTGATGATGATAGTGTTGATGGTGGTAGTGATGACAATGCCCTTTTTTTCAGTGACATCACATTCTACCTTTTTTCTTTTTCCTTTTTTTTTTTTTTTTTTTTTTTGGCCTTTCAACATGTAAAAACAGTAACCAGGAATCTCTCAGGCTTCCTACCCCATCTAAGGACTACTGATACAGTCAACTGGGCAGACAGGGCAACTAATTGGTCCAGGCTCTCAGTTTCTCAAGCATGTAGCTGTCTGTTGTTAAACTACAAGTCTCTATGATGTAAATCGCTCTAATGAATTCCCTTTTGTGATATATATAACCCATTCTGTTTCTCATTAGAGAATCCTTCTAAATACATATTGTGATACCAATAGTAGTTCTAGAGCAGAGGTTCTCAACCTGTGAGTCACAACCCCTTTGAAGTCAAAGAACCTTTTCCCATGGAGTCACCTAAAACCAACAGGTACTGGCATTATGGTTCATAACAATATCAAAATTATAGTTATTAAGTAGTAATGAAAATAATGTTGTGGTTGGGCAGTCACAACAATATGAAGAATTGTATCAAAGGGTTGCAGTGTTAGGAAGGTTGAGAACTACTATTCTAGAGAAACAGAATTATAAGAAGAAATTATCTAATGGGCTTAATGCTATATGAAGCTGGCTCTCCAGTTCAACTACACCTCGGTTTGGTGTCATTCCTAAGGACTCTTCTGGTATTATCGAGAGCACTAACAATCCATCATGTGAACTGTTTAAGAAAATATGCAAGATAGATACGTTTTATCTGAGTTAACTCTCATGAGAAGCAATAAATTTACTGACTGTATTAAAAAAAAAAAAAAACCTCAAACATTTCTGTAAAAAACAGACTATAAATGGTGCAGACTGGTTGCTTTGAGCATCTCTAGAGAAAGTAGCAAAGGAAGAGAATGAACATAGAGATGAAAACTTGTTCCAGATGTATACACTCTGAAGGTTTGTGTTTTCTGAAAAAGAATATTCTCTTCAGCATTCATAAAGCTGAAATTATTATGAACTAGACCCAGCTCTCCATATAGTTGGCTGCACTACAGCACACGTTTAAGGATGTCAGCAGTTCAAACGAGAGAACCAGTAGTTAAAGAGTGAAACAATAAAATTCTGATAAGGCCAAAAACAATGAGCTCTCAAATTCTGACTGGCTTGTCTGATGAAGTGGTTTCTCTTCTTTTAATAGCATATGCATTCTCTATCTAACCCCTGAAATATTGTGCTCTTCATTGTGCTTGAAGGAGTTAATCGGGCACCATCTATGGAGCTGGCGGTGGTCTTCCCTGAATATGTCAACCAAAACAATCTTGATGCCCCCAAGAACCATCTCCTACCCACCTTCACCTCTCCTCTTACAACCTGACTCAAGTCTTTACAGATCCCCAAGAAGTAAAGTACAATGTGATACATAAGGAAGTGCCATACATCTCTAAGCAATGTCTTGTGGTTTTAATTCATACAAACAGAGAACTGGAAAATATATGTGGAAAAAATGATTTTAAGAGTATGGGATAATGATAGAAGGAACATAAAACTACATCTGGCTGACTTTAAGAATATGGGTCCATTGAGAAGAGAACCTGTGGTTTGATGTTGAATCTTTGCACAGTTAAAGCAGCTACTCACAATCTCTTTGATGGCTGAAGACAGTCTCCTGTGAATAAGATGGGGGTGACTGTGATAGTCATGTGCTGTTAAAGGACAGAAAGACTCAAGGAAATTGGGATGCAGGAGCAGATTTGCCTTTTAAAATCTGCTCATCCACTGTGGTGGTGAGTTCCAGAATATATGTGAGAGGTGTATTCATATCTTTGAAGAGCTCTGTCATAGCTCATGTCTGTGACCTTATGGTAGGAATCCCAGCTGCTCAGTGGGATAACATAGACACAATAGGGTCTAATTGGAATTTGGAGCATAAAGGGTCAGTAGCAGCCCTGAAGTGAAAAAGACAACTTGAGAGTATTTGCCTTATTTATAAGGCAGCATAGGAAAAGCAATGGTCATAGGGGTGTGGTTCACTAAAGTGTTTGTGTGCTGGCTAATCATGGCATTCCCAAGAGTTAAAGAGATAGGAAGTCTACTCATTCTTCTTCAAGCTCTATATGCAGACAATCCCAGAGCAAATAAATGGAAGGACACCTTGTGTCATCATACCTCAAGCAATTTGAAGACCTGAGCTAGTTTATAGACCCAGAACCTCTCAAACAAAGGGAGGGCAGAAACTTTTGATAAAAGACCTTGCTAGAAAACCAAGAAGTTTTACAGCTAATCTTCCTCCAGTCCTTTCACAAAGACATCTAAAGCCTTGGGGGAAAAGAAATAATCAGACCTTGGTGGCCTCTGAATTCACATTGATTCTAAGAGATGTCGGGCAGCATTTGTGGCTCTCCAGTCAAATTTGGGGTTTGGGAGGTCAGGTGATCAATGGAATTTTAGCAAAAGTTGACTTATTGTGAGTCCACTGGGTCTCTGAACTCATCCTGTGGTATTCTGCTAGCTTGAAAATGTATAAATGGGATAGATATATTTGGGAGTTAGTAGAATTGATTCCTTGATTTGTGAAGTAAGAACTACCATGGTTGGAAATGCCAGCTGAAGCCATTAAAGCTGCTTCTATCAGAGAAAATAGTGAGTCCAAAATAATTGTGCAATTGTGCATCCCTGCTGGAATTGATGGGATCAGTGCCACCATTAAGAACTTAAAAGAGGTGGGTGTAACAGATCTCAACACATCACATCTCCTTTACCTCTCATATTTGACCTGTACAGAAGACAGATAAATCTTAGAGAATAAAGTTGACTACCTCCAGCTCAATCAAGTTGTGACTCTAATTGTAGCTTCAATACCCACATGGTTTCCTTACTTGAAAAGACTAACAAATTTCCTGGATTCTTATATGCAACTATTAACTCACAAGTGCTTTATTACCTATCCTTGTCTATAAGTCCTGGAATAAATCTGTTTTCAGCTATCAAGGCCAACAGCACACCTTTACTGTCCCATCTCAAGGGTATATTCATTCCTCAGTCTTGATTCATAATTCTGTTTGCAGAGATCTTGTTAACCTTTCTTCATCAAGTTATTGTACTCACCCATTACACAGATGAGTAATGTTGATTGCACTAAGTAAGAAGCAATGACTCTGAACTTCTTGGTAAAAGACATATGCATCAGAAAATGGGGAGGATGATCCAGACAAAATTAAGGAATTTCTACATTATTAAAATTCCCAGGGTTGATGAGATGGCTCCATAGTTAAAACGTGTTATTTAGCTGAAGACCAGGGTTAAGTTCCCAGAAATTACATGACTCACAATATCCTTCACTCCAGTTTCAGAGGCTCCAATGCCCTCTGCTGACCTCCTTTGGTTACATATACCTACACTCAGGCACCCACACACTTGTAAAGCTTTGTTTCTGTAAGGGAGCATTTGGTGCCTTGGAGTGCACCTGACAGCCAATAAATTCAAAAGTTCAGCCAGCAGATGAGAGGCTTCAGTTTGCACCAGTTCATGCCAAAAAGTTCAGCCAATCCCTACTGTACCCCAAATCCTTTTGCCCAATCCTGAAATGCCAAGATATGCTGCACCCCGCTTACATAGGCTTTACTTTAAAACCTCCCAAACCTCAGGGTCTGGGGCCAATAACCCTCTGCTGTATCAGAATAAAGAGTATTGACCCAGGTTCATTTGGAACCTGTTCATAACAATAAAAACCCTCATGTGTTTGCATGAAGTTAGTTCCCTAGTGGTCTTTGGAAGTCCCTCAACACGGGTACAACAATTTTATTATAAATATATATATATATAATAAAAATATAATGTCCATGAATTGAGACTTATAAGGCAGGCAGAGTATTCCTACTAATACAAAGAATGTGTTGGTATGTCTGGCCCCTCCTACCACCAAGAAAGAAGCATGCTTACTGGCCTGCTGAAATTTTGAAGGCGATTTATTCCTCGCTTAATTGTCTTACTCTAGTCCATACACCATGTGATCCAAAGTTGCTACCTTTAAGTGGAGCTCAGAGCAGAAAGGTCTGCAACAGATCTAGATGATGTGCAGGTCTCTATGCCACTTGAGTCATATTGAGATAAAATAGACAAGAAAATGTAAACCACTGTGGAGGAACCATGAGAAGGGAAACAAAGTCCTTTAGAGCCGTGGTTCTCAACCTTCCTAATGCTGAGACTTCCTCATGTTGTGGTGACCCAACCATCAATTTATTTTGTTGCTTCTTCATAATTGTATGTTTTCTATGGTTGTGAGTCATGATGCAAATATCTGATATGTAGGATATCTGATTTGCAACCTCAGTGAAAGGGATTTGTGACAAGTTGAGAACCACTGTCTAGGATTTGCCACTCCCACTGACAGAGGCAGAAAACATCAGACACCACTGTAAAGCCAAGATTATCTAGAGAGATCATGTGTGTTTTCCCAAAGATATCCCAGCCAATGTCATGCTTACATAAGGCCAACATGACATATGACCTTGAGTTCTCAGAACTCTCCTCTAATGCTTAAATCTAAACAATCCTCCACACTTTTCTACTTTATAACTTTCTTTATAGAATAAAATTGTGTATCTTGTAAACCTTGTAAATTACACGATCTTTCGTGGTAGCCTGAGCTGAGTGTGACTCTGTCTCTATCGCTGCTGGTAATGTGGCCTGACTGACCCAACAGTACTTTAGGTGTTAGGTCCAAATAAAGATGTTTTCTGGAACTTCTGGAAGTCTTCATAGGTGAGTCACAGCAGAGGCCCTTAAGAATTTGGAGCAAGGTCCTGTTGTCATGTCCCGCGCCTTCTTTGCCCGCAAACAAGACGCAGTACAACAGGATCCTTCTGCAGCAGGTTTATTGAAGCTTCACACACTAGGGCAAAGAACGGAAGACCCCGAGCCTCCCAGGCAGGCCGCTTTTATAGGCAACATTGTTTATCTCTGACGTGGGCCTTTCCTATTGGTCAGCACACCCTCACCCGATATGATGTATCTGTCTGGGGGCCAGGCTTCTTGCTGGAAAATTACAAGGTGTCATGCGCAGTGACTTGTTTACTAAGGAGCTTCCTTAAACCGCTTAGTCATAGGCCCGATACAAGCGCCATCTTTAGGGTGCGGCTGGCTCCCTACATCTCCCCCTTTTCTTATATTTAAAATGAGGGAGGCTATCCAGTGGATGGAAACAGAGGTTTGTCCTCCCAAAACTTCTGGGAACTATGTACAAAGGAGACATTCCTGATGCGTCCACCAGGTACACCTCCCGACCAGCCCGGCACCTTTGTGGGAGATGGGATTTGTGTGCCTTGCCCATATGCAGACAAACATGTTCCATGGAACCCCTCAAACTCTAAGGTGGAACCATTGCAGTGCTTAGCCTTACAATCCACATGGAAACTATAACAGGTATGCTCTAATGAGGTGCAATGGCAATTAAGCCTCTCAGTGCAAGAGCCATACCTATACAGTATACACAATCAACCCTGCTCAATTCCAAGCAATAGGCCAAAGCCTGTCCAAACTTCCTCACCAATCAGGGAGAGGCATACCTTCCGCAAGGTTAGGTGACCACAATCAGTCAAGCTTAAAATTTTTGCTCATTCAGAGCTGCCAGCCAAATTGTAGGGGATTGTCTATCTTCAATAGCCATTAAGGCTTGGGTCAAAATTGTCCTTTTTTTTTTTTTGGATGCTCGCATCTGGCAAATCAGCCAAAGACTGCCTCCGAATCCCACGACCATGAGGATCCCAAGGGTTCCCATGCCAGCCCATTCTTTCAGGTACGAGACAGCTGAGAAAATCCAGGTGGAAAGGCCCTCTGTTAAGGACAGGTCCAGACGGGTGGAATTAATCTGAACGATGGCAACGCAGAGCTCTCGTAGCGTCTGCTCAAACTCTGAAGACCAATTCTGTAAGATAAACTGAGAAAGGCTTTTCGACAAGTTAGCTGCCCTAGAAAATTTTTCATACTGAATGGAGGTAACACAAAGTCCAGGAAGCTTTTGTTCACATCCCAATTGGGCCATTTGCCATAAAATGTCTAATTGTTCTTGTACCAAATCAATACGCTGGTTAACCAGCATAAGTCCTCCTTGAACTTGGGTATTAGTGGATGCTTGCTTATCTAAGGCCATTGTTACCGAGGCTGATAAATTATTAATAGCCCGAGCAGTTTGCACAGTGTTGGAAAGGGCGAGGGCTGAAGCGGTTGCTGTGGCCCCTACAGCCGCGACCGCAACAATCCCAACAATTATAGCAGAAATGCCAAAAATCTCTTTTAGGTCGAAACAAACTCATGCTGCTAGGAGCCTCAACCGGCACAGGCACAAATCGTGGCATGCGAGTCACCATCGCAAAGGAATACTTCTGAGCATCCCAACAAAGGGTATAAAAGCAGGTGCTCTGGGCACACTCTAAAACATCTTTATCTATAGAAACATTACTTACAATCCAAATAAAGGGTGGCCATACACACACGGGGGCAGCCGATATTGCTTGTTCAAAGACAAGTTGCTCTATAAAAGGAGCGACAGAGTCAGGGTCTCTAAAGATCCTTCCTGCTGCCTCCGTCATGCGTGCCACAAAGTCTGCAAATGGTTCATTTAGTCCCTGGATAATCGTAGTAAGCTGATTGCTACCCTCTCCTTTTTTAGAGAGTGCTTTCCAAGCACGAATGGCCATGGCTGAAATTTGAGGGTAAATCTCCCAAGGAAATTGGGTCTGCTGTGTAGCATACTGTCCTTGCCCAGTCAGCATCTCAAAGGTCCATTCCCTCTGTTCAGGGGTTATGGCCGCAGCATTTACTCTAGCCTGTTCTTGAGCTATCTCATGCCATAGAGCCTTCTACTCTAGATACTGACCCATGCTTGACAGGGAAGCTTTAGCCACCGTCTGCCAGTCTGATGGAGTCAGGTTCCACAAGGCAAGCCGATCAAGTTGTGTAACAGTGAAGTTGGCATTTACACCAAACTTGCAGACAGATTCTGCAAGCTCTTTAATCTGACTAAATTCTACTGGGGCATAAACCCGATCATTATTTTGGCCCTCATATACCGGAAATGCTAAACTAAGTTGTCGCCTCGTGGCCTCCGGCAGAAAAGAAAAGTTTGTAGCACCGCTCACACCATAAGGAGGAGGAGCTGTAGGCAGAGGTCTGTGCATTCGCTGGCTTTCTGCCTTGTGCCTGTTCTTTCTGATTTGGTTACGAGGAGGATCATCAGGGTAGTATCTCTCTGCCTCATATTTGGCTGCCTCCTCTTCCAAATCAAATTCATCTCCTGGGTCTAGTGGGTCTTCCTCATCTACATGGCTGGATTTAGAGGAAGAAATGGAAGATTCTATTTCATCTCTGATCTCTAAATTAGCCAATTCTTTCCAGGGGAAGGTAAGTTTGGTCTCTTTCTTTCTTCTAACCTCTGAATTTTTCTCTGAATTTTTCTCATAATTTTTCTCGAAACTTTTCTCCCCCATACCAGTTCCGGGGGGTCCTTTTTCCTTATGTACAGTTTCCTTGGGGCGCGCTCCCAATCTCTCATCCCGCTCGGTTTCTGATAGGCTATCCTGAACCTCTCTCAACATTATCTGTCCCTCCATGACCACTGGCAAGCAGGACTCATCCTTTAAACAATTCTTGATCATCTTCCATATAGCTTTGGTGCCCATCCTTAAATCTGAGATCATCGACTGCGAAGTACCCATGATACCGTTAGCAGCGCGGCTTATCCGTGTCCGGCTTATCCGCAAAACGAAACCAAAGAGCGCTGCCGCTTACCTACGTCGGTCTTAGGCACTCAGCACCGAAATCAATGAAAAAGAAAGGCAACCACAAGAAAGATGATCAGGGTGACTAGAACCAAACCTAATCCTGACAAAACCTCCTGCCAGTAAGCACTAAAAACCAAACCTCAGTCAGGGACCATACCTCTCCGAGCGAACACTCTGCAGTTCTGAATCCTCCTCGTCACTGGTGCAGCTGATGTTGTCTTTCCCGGGTTTTCGGCACCACTTGTCCCGCGCCTTCTTTGCCCGCAAACAAGACGCAGTACAACAGGATCCTTCTGCAGCAGGTTTATTGAAGCTTCACACACTAGGGCAAAGAACGGAAGACCCCGAGCCTCCCAGGCAGGCCGCTTTTATAGGCAACATTGTTTATCTCTGACGTGGGCCTTTCCTATTGGTCAGCACACCCTCACCCGATATGATGTATCTGTCTGGGGGCCAGGCTTCTTGCTGGAAAATTACAAGGTGTCATGCGCAGTGACTTGTTTACTAAGGAGCTTCCTCAAACCGCTTAGTCATAGGCCCGATACAAGCGCCATCTTTAGGGTGCGGCTGGCTCCCTACATTGTCATCCAAAGACTGCTCCCAGGTTACTATTAGGCTTTCATGAAAACTGATCTTTTAACAGTGGACCACCAAGTTATTATGTAATATGAACTGCAATCGTTAGCTAGAAGCTCATTGTTATACAGGCCATAAAGCTGGACATGTGAAGCTCCTATCCATCTTAAAATGAAGCGACATATATGTGATTAGGTCGAAGCAGGACCTGAAGACACAGACAAATTACACAAAGAAGTTGCTGCCATTGTCTATGGTTGCTGTTCCTACTTCAGTGCTTTCTGTCCCCAAGAATGTGCTTATGGCTTCAGAGTGTGTGCTCTATGATTGATGACTGAGAAATATAAGAACCGAACTTTATTATTCATATGGTTCTAAACACTATGCAGCACCACCCAGAAGTGAACAGCCTACAGTATTACAACCCCTTTCTAGGACGACGCTGAAGGAAACTGGTGAAGGGAAATCTCCACAGTGGGAAGAAATTGAGCAGTATATGTGTTCATACATTTTGCCTAGAAGGAGAAATAATTAGAAGTGTGATTATGTACAGATCATGGACTACAGTCAATAGTCTAGCTGAGTGGCCAGGGACTTGTAAAGAGTATATTGAAAAGTTACTAGGAAACACCTTCTGGAAAGGGGCATAGCAATAGGGCTTTCTAAACAGTCAAGAGATGTAAAAATACTCTTGTCTCATATAAATGCTCACCAAAATGTGGCCTCAGCAGAGGAAAGCTTCAACAACCAAGTAGTTATAATTATCTCTTTGGTGGGTACTAGTCAGTATCCTTCACTGGCCATCTCTGTCATAACCCAGTGAGACCGTAAAAGAATAGAGGATATGAATGGACAGATCAACATGAATATCCAGTCATAAAAACTGCTAAGTATACCACTGATGTTGGCTAAATATGTGATCAACAGAGACGAACACTGAGCCCCCAGTACAGCAGAGTTTTTCTAGGGGGACCAATCAGAGACCTGATGTAAGGTGGACTATACTATATCATTTCCATCATAAAATATACACTTTGTCCTTATTGGGATAGATATGAATTTGCCTTTTCTACACATGATGCTTCTGCCAAAACTACTATCCGTGATACAAAATTTCTTATCCACTATCTTCACATTCCACACAGCATTGCTTCTGACAAAGAAATTCATCTCAGTGCCAAAGAACTGAGACAGTTGCCTTGTGGTGATAGAATTCAGTGATATTAATGTACATGCCTTCCATTTGAACCAGTAAACATGATAGGATGATGAAATGGCCCTTTAAAGACATAGGTAAATTGCTAATTTCATGATAATATCCAAGAGAACTGGGCATGATTCCCCAGAAAGCCTTGAGTTAGCCACCAACATGTGGTACTGTTTCTCTCTCCCATAGACAGGATTTGGGGGTCCAGTAATCAAGGGATCGGAATAAAAATACAATCACTCCCCATGACCCCAACAAAACTCTTAGCAAAAAATTTCTCTTTGATTTTGTGATCTCACACTCTGCTAGCTAGGAAGACTTGATTCCAAAGTAGGAATGTATCTTCCAGGAGAAGGCATAACAAATACTACATTTAAATAAAAAACAAAACTTTACTCTGATTAATCTGCTCCTGATGTTTTTAAATCAACAGGCTAAGAAAGAGGCTGTAGTGTTAACAGGGGTGATTCATACAGACTACCAGAGGAAGTTGAACTGTTTCTTCACAGAGGAAGTAAGAAAGCATATGTATGGAGTGCTGGAGGTCCTATAGAACATTTCTTGTGTTACCAAGTGACTAAAGTCAATAGGAAACGACTGTAACCCAATCTAGAAAAGATAATAAATGGTTCATACCCTTCAGGAATGACGATGTAAGAAACTCCTTCAGAGGGATCTGCTGAGGAGCTTGCTGAAGGGGTTAGTGTCAGAAGAGAGCCAGCCAAGGCCATCTAGCCAGTTAGGAAGATGAAAGTTGAAATTGTCAACAATGTTTCTGCCGATTTTAGTTAGTGATGTGTGTGTATCTATAAAGGTTTGCATTTTCTTTTTTTCTCATATTCATTTACCATGTAATGTAACAGTGATCGAGACCATATCGGTACCTCAGTGTTATTAAATCTTTGTCATATTTAAGCTATGGAACATTGAAAGGGATACAAGGGACGTTGCATCTATTCTGAAAGGAAAAATAGCACATTTCCAGTTATGTGTGAGGTACTTGTAGGGAAAAGTAGCCAGTCAAAGAAACCCACCCTGGCTCTGAGACCAGAGCCAAAGATACACATTTATTCTTGAACTCAGAACCAAAAAGAATTGTGCCCTAGCTCTGAAACCATCACCAAAGAAACACACTTTGGCCGTAGAATCACAGCCAGTGAAAGAAACACACGTTGGCCCTGAAACTAAAAACCAAATCAGGATTTAAATGGGAGGGCAGGTATCTGACCAATCTCCACCTTGAAAGTCTCCCTAGAAAGCTCCGCGCCCAGAAGCCCTATCGAAATCCTAAGTTCACAACCCCTTTCTCCGCCGTCTTCTCCCACCCTAGCCTGAGGCTTCTCTCCTGGACCCTTCTCCCCCAATAAACCTCTTGAATGAGATTTGGGTGAAGATCTTCTTTTGCTGGAACAGCAGCAGCAGATCCTGGATGGAGATCATCTGAGGGAGAGAAGCTGTAACACTCTGGCTACCCAGGGGACCTTCTCTAGCTAGGCCGAATTGTTACATTTCCTGAACAGAGAGTAGTCAGCAGCCGAGAAGTGAAGCTTTCAGCCAGCCACTGTGGCAACTGGCCCAGGAGGCCCTCCCTTGCCAGAGCAGAGCTGTTAACATTGGGGAAGCCTTTCCTGAAGCAGGGCTGTAAACTGGTGCCTAGGCTTACTGTGGCCTGCAGTATTCATTGGCTCCCAAATGCCTAAATACCTTTCCATTTGAGCTGTAGTGCTCAGTATGCCTGGGCTCCTAACTGCCAGGATCTCTTTCCATGAGAGCTGCACTGGGTTATACAAATACTTACAGTACTGGTATAAGGTAGAATTAGGCCCTTGTTACAATTTTCATCTGGAAATTAAGCATGACATAAGGTGTGATTGGGTCTCAAGTTGACAAAAGGTAGACTTTAAAAAGTTTACTTATGGTAAACTTGATAGGTCTTGGAATCAACGACATGATACGCCTCTGAGAGGGAATTTCCAGGACATCCTAACTGAGGGCAGAAGACCTGCCCTGAGAATAAATGACACCTTCTAACAGGTGGCCCAGATACAAAGAAGTCTCAACAAAAATGAGTCTGGTTTGCCTGCCTACCTTTGCTTCCTGCTGGTGAGGGCATCGCTCATCGTTAGTTAGTGTCCAAGCTGCTGTTGATGCTCCTTCTCTGCCCCACTTCAGTGACAGCAGACCTGAACCTTCTCAGTCTTCCACTGGGGCCTGCAGATCAGGAGCTCTCCAAGACTCTTCCAGAACTTCAGCACCATATTAGGACTCCCAACGTATCCTTTTTCCTGACCTAGCAGCTACTGGGTTCTCACACCACTTAGAATGCACATAGCTACTCTTGGAGTACCCAGGCTTCTTTATGTAAACCATTCCTTTGGATGCCCTTTATTATATACATATATCACATACATCTTATATATGTGTGTGTGTGTGTGTATTTATACTACATTATATATTATACACAGTTATATATCACATATATTATGCACATACACACATATTCTCTTAGTTCTGTTGCTCCAAATATTACAAAATTTAATACAAAAACCTAAATTTTAGAAATCTGAACTATAAAATTCCTACGATAAAATGTCAGAATAAATCTTTATGACCTCTGATTTGCTTCTTAGATATGATGCTAAAAGCATAAGCAACAAAGGAAAAAAATTGATGTCACCAGGTCAAATGCTTTCATTTATCAAAGGATATTATCAAGAGAGAGAAAATATAATTCATAGAATGGCAGAGAATATTTGCAAATCATTTAGGAGCCTCATATCATACTATAAACAAAATTCTTATAATTCAATGGCAAAAAAAAAAAATGCTACTCAGTAACAAATGAGATAAGGCACTAAAGAGATATTGCTCCAGAGATAATATACTGATGGCCACCAAGTAGAGAAAGAGAATCCTTACATCACAAGTCACTGGGGAAACACAAATAAATGTCACATTGAGGTATCCACACCATTTTAGACTCAAAAGGATGGCTATGGTTTTCCAAAAGCGCAGAAAATGAGTATTCACAAAAGACACTGAGATGTTAGAACTTTACTGGTGAGAACAAAAACTGATGTAGACACCTGGGAAAACATTTGGTACTTTCTAAAACATAGATAAAAAGCTATAGAAACTGACACAGCTAAGAAATTTCGCTAAAGGTTTTACCCCAAAAGAAAGTGTTCATCTTAAAATATAAACAAACATTCAGAACAGAATTATTCCTTATAGCTAAAAAGTAATGAGAAGATAACAAAAATATGGTATAGTAATACAAATGAATATTATTCAGTAACAAAAGCATAAATTAGGGGCTGAGAGATAGTTCATTCAGTAAATTGCCTTGGCAATTATAGTCCACTTCATGTGTATGCTAATCTCAAAATTAACATGGTAACACACAAACACACACACAGGGGCAGGGGGGGAGCATACCTGGTGCTATGAACCTAACCCACGACCAAAAGTTGATGAAGTCATGGACCCTAGAAGAAAACATATTACTGCTTTTCCTAGTGTTTTGTTTTGTTGCTGTTGTTAGTGGTGGTGGTGGTTGTGGTGGTGGTGATGGTGATGCTGGTGGTGCTGATGGTGGTGGTGGTGATGGTGGTGGTGGTGGTGATGGTGGTGGTGGTGATGGTGGTGGTGGTGGTGGTGGTGGTGATGGTGGTGGTGGTGATGATGGTGGTGGTGGTGATGATGATGCTAGTGGTCCTGATGGTGGTGGTGATGGTGGTGGTGGTGATGGTGGTGGTGGTGATGATGATGCTGGTGGTGCTGATGGTGGTGGTGGTGATGGTGGTGGTGGTGGTGATGATGCTGCTGGTGGTAATGATGATGCTGGTGGTGGTGATGGCGGTGATTATGGTGGTGGTGGTGATGATGATGCTAGTGGTCCTGATGGTGGTGGTGATGGTGGTGGTGGTGATGATGATGATGCTGGTGGTGGTGGTGGTGGGTTTAGGGTTATCTGAGAAAAGGGAACCACAATTGAGAAAATGCTTCCACAAGACAGGACTGTAGGTAGGCAAGCCTAAGGGGCATTGTCTTAAATAGACATTGATGTGGGAGAGCCCAGCCATTGTGGGCAAGGCCGCTCCTGGGAAGGTGGTCCTGGGGTATCTAAGAAAGCCACGGGGAATAAGACATTAAGCAGCTCTTTGCTGTGGCCTCTGCACTCATTACTGCTTCTAGATTCCTGCCTTGAGTTCCTACTGACTTTCCTGGGTAATAGTTATAAACTGAATGACGGCATTAAAAAAAAAAGAAAGAAAAGAAAGCCCTTTCCTCTCCAAGTTGATTTACTTCTAACTACATTCTAAATGGTTATCAAAACAAACAAACAAAAACCTTTTTATCACAGTGGAGGAGAATATCATAGAAACTTGCAACTGATGAAGACACAAACTGACTGGGGCAGTTAATACATCTACAGCAAAGCCCCTGCATCTACCCACTGTTGATGACAAACAGACCTACAACAACAAACTTCTGCAATGTGCAATTCAAGAAGTGTATTATTTCTAAGGCTTGGGGAGCATCATGGGAGTGGGGTCAGAACAACTGTAAAAGTCTGGAGAAATAGGGTGTCAACTACAAGATAAATTTTTCAACATGTGACAGGGAAGCTGCACCCATGAAACCTTGACAATATAGTTGTCTACACGAAACTTGGAAAAATAAATGACTCCACCAAATGACATGCCACTATGGATAGAAGAAATCTCCCAAGACCTCGGCCCCAGATGAAGAGCTACAAGCAGTGAATGTTTACTGAGAGAAAATCAGTCTTCGCCAGGACAAGCTCTCTGGTAAATTAATCCCAAGCAGGAGGTAGTGGTCAGACCTAAACACACAAACATACAAGCAAGACTAAATAAACTCAACTGGCTGAACTTTTAAATTCATATGTACATAAATGTATAACAATGATAATTAAAGAATAAGAAGCTGAAAAATGTTTAATACACATATTAAACAGATATTTGTGTTTTCTTGCCTCTGATATTCCTGTACCGTGTAATATAGCATTACTTGAGATAAAAATCAATACTTGAGTGTTATTTAATTTATAGTATTATATTTGAAATATGGAATGTGAAAAGACTAAACATTCTTTGGGAGACACTTTTGAGATTACCTCTGAAGTTTAGCATGTGGTGTGTTACAAATTTTCAAAGTTGAGAGTTTTCCCTTAGCTTCTGTTCCCACTTTGCTCCTTCTGGTCCACCCAGAGTCTTGGGGGAGATTTTAATGTTAATCTCCATTCCATGTTATTGTATTCCATGATTTCCACTGTCTGTTCAGTAGTCATGACAAATTATTCATTACCACTACAAATGCACACTGTGCATTTCTCTACATGTTTTTACCTTATCTTTGTTCACAATCCGGTTTGGGGATTCAGGCTTTCCTTATGAAATAAATACACTTCTTGAAATGCACATTGCAGAAGTAGGTCTGTTTGTCATCACCAGTGGCATCTTGGTATGAGGTGAAGATTTACTTACATACAAATGCCTTTGAGATTATCTTGTTCTTTCAATAGATAAGATTCTGTATTAGCATTGCTCTTCCTAAATCTAACAGGTGTTACACTAATGCATAGCATTTCCCTTTTTCAGTAGCCTATGTTTTACGGACTAGAAATCTTTTTCCTTTTTCTTTCTTTTTTTTTTTTTCTTACCTACCTGTATCTTGGACCTTTTGTCACTGATAGGTCTCAGTTACACACTGTTGTAACCACCTTAAGCAATGTCCTTTCCATTAAGGTTGGCATGTGTCTTTCATAGCATGCCAGAGGCCCAGGTTTGACACCCACCACTGAAAATCAAAACAACTTTTCTAGATCCACGGCTTCGTGTCTGTCACCCATTCTCAGACATGGTGTCTTCAAACATGCATCTCCCCAAGCACTTTGACATGCTCTTCCAGGGACATTAACTGAATCTGGTCACGTGTTCTTATTTTCCCCTCCACATTTCTTAAACTCTCAGCTGTTTTCTATTTAAGCCTTTGTGTGGCTGACTGAAATATTCTTTATTCTGTTTTCCAGCCCCTAATTCTCCCTTTAGTGGTGGCCTGTTGTTTGAACTAACCCTAAGGTTTCACTTCTATTTTCCAACTGGTGATTACATTTAGTTTTCATTTTTCAAATATTTACGTTAACTCATATATTGTTATAGTTCTTATTCTTTGTCATTCTTCTTCTAAGTTCCCTGAACATTTATAAGTAGTGTAACAGGCAAAAGAGGGTTCCTCCCACAGTGGCATAACGTTAATACCTGGAAGCTGTATGTGAGTTGCTTCGTGTGACACAGGGGAGTTTGTAGCTATGATTAATGATATTAAGATATAAAGGATCTCCTGGGTCAGTTTGAAAAGGTAGGCACGGTAAAGGAGCCAGAAGTTAAATGTTTGTTCTTTACAGATTGAGAAAGGAGCCATGATACAAGGAATATAAGTTGTCTCTGAAAGCTTGAAGGCCTAAGAAATATATTTTCCCCTGAAACCTCTGAATTCAGCTGACATCTGAATTTCCAGAATTATAAGAGGATAATTTTGTCGTGTTTTAGCCCATTTTTGTTTGTGATGCTTTTTCAGCAGCAATATAGAATCTAACACATGTGGTTGTCTATACATGCCGTTGTCTTAATGCATCTTCTACTCTTAGACAACAGCTTAATCATTTGAAATACCCAGAAATTCTTCTATGGATTCTCTTCCTCTAGACAATTTGGGAGTTTGTCATGAGTGTATTGCTCAGGGTTGTCAAGACCAACAGAACCAATGGAATGTGCTGGGTTATGGATGAGAGGAGGTGGTTATAGAAATTGGTTAATTAACTATGGCAGAGTATAAACCAGGAAAAGAGGAGAGCAAGAAGTGGAATTTAGACAGCATCCAAAATGTAGAATTTGGGCTTGATGGTGCAAGTCCTGCTCTTTACTCAGTGGTCAGGGAAAGATGAACACTGAGGTCCATGCAGAGAGAGCAGATGTTCCCTTTTCTCATAGGCTGCATAATGATTTGCTGTGAGAGCAGATAAGCTTCATAAAATCTATCAATTCAAATCTCAGTCTCTGGTGGACAGACAAACAGAAAGATGTTCACCAGCTATCTAAGATCTTGCAATCCAATCCCCTTTATGAGTATAATGAGACGTATCACTGTCAGATTTCTACCTGAGTAGCAATGGTTTTGCTTAGGGCTACCATTTGATTTTGCTTCTGCTAACACTAGAAGTTTCTCCTCTGGTATTCTTCTAGTTCATCCCAGGATTCATGGATTAAGAGGGTGATTTTTCTTTGACTTGATTTTTTTAGGTCACCCATAAAAAGTACTTTTGAAACAGTCATAAAAGTACGTTCATGTGTCTTCAGAAGAACCAGCACACAAGAAAGGCATAGGGTTCGTGTCAAGGTCATGTGATGGAGTTTTTTATAGGTGCGTATTGCTCCCTATTTTAGCTTTTTTTCATATCATGTTTTAAACTTTTTCCTCTCCCCAACCCCTAAAGATTTCCTTCTATCATGAGGGTCCAACTAGGCAATATATCTTTTATTTTTACACGAAGTCTTTCATTTTTAAATCCCTCCCTTCAGGATATCTAATGTGTCACATGGAAGCCTGACATCCCACCCGATCATTCACAATCCTTTCCTCACTTCTACCAAACACCTTTTGGTTTTCCTTGTATCCAATCATTTTCACTTCACCTGCTTCTCAAACATATTCATATTTGTAGAGGTGAAAAGTATTGGAACAACTCAAGGATTGGCCCCAGATACTTTCCATCTTCTCTATATTGTTTCAATGGTCTCATTGCCACTAGGAAGCCATGGAGTTTTCTCCACAAAGACTACCAGCTAATATCAGCCTGGTGTGGGGGACAATTAAAAAATAAAAACATAAATTTTGCAGTTTAAAAGTGCCATGCCATCTTTCAATAAATAATCTCAACATAGCTTGTTTTAATGTGAAATTGGGACAATACTTTATTTCCAGAAGAAGTTGACTTGATTCAGGTGTTATATTGTATGAAATCTATGTGGGCTATTTTAGATGTCATAATCACATTTAACATAGTGAAATACTCAAACTGGAAGTTGCATTAAATGAATAACCAGTGATTCATATCTCTGAAACCTTGCTCAGTTTGGGACATGGTTTCCTGAATGGAATGGTAAAGAGAAAGTTGTGCCAAGGTCCTCTGCTCATAAAGAAAGAGTATTAACTGTTTTGCTACGAGCTCTGATGAAATTTCCCAAGTAGAATGTGAACACCTTCCCTGAACTACTTGTATGTGATTAACTCCGAAAATTGTGTCTACAGTTCAGACCTGAGTGCTGAAAGCCAGGCCACACAGATTTAAATCAACAAATTTGGACTTTAAATATGGCTCAGTAGCAGAACATTTGCATAACCCCTTGAGAGTTTAGTTTGTGACTCCCATACACTACAAGTCAATAAATAATGAACCAAACTCAATACAATACATCCAAAATTGTGCTCATAATCAGAGCATGTAATTCTCTTCATCACTGCCACATCCCGTCAAGACATTACCATCTATCCCCAAGAAAAATACAAACACAGATAACTGGTCCACCTGCTTATCCGTTTGCAACTGCTTATCCACAGTGAAGCTGTATAAATATTTAAACAATATAAATGATTGTGTGCCATACACATAATGTACTTCTCATGCTTTCCTAAGTATACATTAGTGAAGAAAGTAAAATTATCCATCACACATTAGTAAATAGAAGCTAAGCATAAATGTAAGCTTAGCAGAAAATTATGTGTATTATGTATTGATGTCTTATGTATAATAACATTTCATGTGATAAATGATCCTAAGAAGAAAATAGAAATTAGAGAAGGAACATGGTATTGAAGCTGAGAGTTGGACCACCCAGACTTACCTAATCACTGCTTCTTCTAATTATGTGATAATTTACTTTGAGAAACTTTATGAGATAACTAAGATATTTATTAAATTTTCTTGTGTTTGAGCTATATATGGAAGATTCTTCATTTTATCCTAAATATCTTGATTTGTACTTATATTTATAACCTAAAAACTATTGAGAAAGTCTCAGGAAATGAATAAGTAAACTGCTTCCTGAACCAGCTGGGGTCTTGAAGCTAGTGAGCATTTATGTTGCCCTCAAGAATGAGCTACTGGCATTGTGTAGAAGAACCCAGAGGCAAAAGTGGTTATTTAAGCAATCACCTGTGCACAAAGGAATTGTGTGCCTAGTTAAAGTCTCAAGAACTACAAAACAAGTACCACCAATCATGAATGAAAATACGTGGAATGCAGGGACCAAAAGGGAAGGAAGGAGGGAGGGAAGGAGGGATGCTTTATGTATTCAGTTCAAATAGCTATAATGTCTATGTTCTATAGATATTTTATGTCTTCTGATCATGAGTGATATCCATTAAAATCAAACACTCTGCTCTTGCAGTACACAAGATATTCCATAGGGTAAATTCTACTTTATTAACCCTTATGTTAAAGCATGGAATTTCAGAATTTGAATGAAGATATCTGACAATATTTGATAACTTCATTCCCATCTTCATTCCAAAGATGAACATATAACCATTAGATGTGGTGATCAATCCTACAATGTATGCATGCATGCATACATGTATGCATATATGTATACAGAAAAAACATATACTGTGTATTCAATATGAAAGACATTGAGAGTCTAGAAACCACTGGTTATACTGGAGAGGTAGAAGTATATGTGTGGAAATGGATTATCACAGGTACTTGCTTACCCATGCTCTCACTACATTTTTCTAAAAGGCCCACAGAACTCTCCCTTTATCACAGTTTTGAGACTGGAATTTTAAATCCTTGGAAATACTATATTGGCTGCACTCTGCTGGCCAGAGATAAAGTTGAGAAGCGATACCATTGAAATTTGCTCCCATATTGCCATGGAGATGGAATTAAGACCATGTAGAAGGCAAATGTCACTATTACAGTCAGGTAGGCACAATCACCAAAACAAGCCTTGGGGATTTGGAGCAATCAGAATAGTTGGACAAGGTATTTCTGGCAGTGGATGATGGGTCGGGGGAAAAAAGAACCTGTGAGTCATGGTATTAACTGAAGAACCTGAGGACTTGAATCAATACCCAGAACCCACATAGTAAAATAAGAGAACCAACTCCATTGTTTTTCCTTTGACGTACTTAGGTACAGTACTTAGGTACAGTAAAATATGTATATGTGTGTGTGTGTGTGTGTGTGTGTGTGTGTGTGTGTGTGTGTGATGTGTACACATATACACAAACACACAAATTAAGTAATTTAAAAACCTCCACACCCAAGCACCCAGGGAAGTGGGTGCCACTATGATGAACATGCAATATACAATGGAGAGATGAGATGTGAAAGGTAAGATGATAATTTGGGAAAGAGAAACAGAACGGTTCGTGTGCTATGGAGAGAGGTATAAGTGGAGATGCAATGGTGGTGGGGAACAAGCCAATATAAAGAGTCCCCATTGCCACCTGAAGCCATGTTGATATCCTGAGGCTGTGATACTCCTGGGGCCATACTTATCTGAGTGGCCTGTCCTGCCACCAGAGGCATGCGGATGTCCAGGCCCAGGCTATTGACATGGGTCCTGTACCATGGTCCTACTGCAATTGGGATCTGTGTTGAAGTCCATGACCCATGTTACCACCAAAGGCCAAGTGGAAATCCTTGGGCTAGGCTAATGCCCGAAGCCATGTTGATATCTAACAACTATGCTCAGTTGGCCCCAGACCCATGCCAGCTTCAGGAGACCTGACCCCAATCCTGTGGTATAGTTGTGGGAGAGCTGATCCTGCCCTCACCTGGACAGTATGGGAGAACTGGTTTAAGGGCCTGAGTTCAAGAGAGCTGGTGCTGCCTCTTATTAGACATGCATTGGCTTGGGCATGGGATAAATTCACACACACACAGTTACAGTGGGTGGCTTTGAGGAAACTGTCTTCTGGACCCTACAGAACTCACAGCCTATTCTGCCAATATGCTCAAGCTAGACAATCCCTGAATGGAAGGGAGATTCAGTAACATGGAAAGCTCAAAAGAAAGTCAAATTATCTCTTGTCCTTTTAATGATGCTTATGGTTTGCCTGTAAAATATCCCCATAGGCTCATATGTTTGAATACCTGTTCCCAAGACACTGTTGCTGTTGAAGGAGGCTGGAGAATCTGTACAAGGTAGATGTTTGCTGAAGGGAGTGGTCACTGAGAATAGCCCTAGGGGTTTCAGAACCCATCCCCCACTTCCTAAACTTTCTGCTCCTCCTAGTACGAATGGCATATGATCTTCCAGCCTCCTGCTCATACCACCAGACCTTCCCTGCATGGTAGAATGACCCCTCTCAACTATAAGTAATAACAAACCTTACTCCATTAACTTGTTTCTTGACAGCTCTTGGTCACAGCAATGGGAAGACTAATTAATACAATGGCCTTGTAAGAAGGAGAAATGAAGCCAGGAAGGTGAGGTGACATTTATGTTCTATCTGATGACCTTACCATAGCTCTACAAGAAAAAAAAAAAAAAAAAAAAAAAAAAAAAAAGATCTGTGACCATATTTTCAGTCCCAAGAACATTACTCAAAGTTAGAGACATCCTTTCTAGCTTCTTAACCCAGGGCAGCTCAAACCAAGTTTCAAATAGAAATTAGGATCCTTCAATGCAATTTGTTTTATTAAAACCACCAGAAATGAAAATTTTCTCCCATCATTAGATGAGATAATTTCCATAATAATAATAACAGCAAATTACAAGAACAAGAGAAAACTTGGTTTTAATACTGGTCATGTCTTCAGTGAGATTGATTGCCTTCTCCTGCCACATAATGATCATTAAGGAACTGAACAGGAAACAATTGCCAGCACAGAGGAGCATGTCAGACAAACCACACGCAACTGCAAGCAGTGAAGAGGATCTTGAAGAAACAGGAGGTACATAGGGCATGGAAGCAGAAAGGACTGAAGTCTTACTGCAGCCATTAGTTCACTTGGGATAATTTTCCTTTTCTGGGTTTTTGTGGGGCTCAGAGCTGTGCAAATGCCAAGTGAGCATCTGCCATTCAGCCCTTTTAGTAACTGGCCAGTGTCGGGATTCATATTCATGTTTGCAAAGGAAGGAAGGGAAATTCTGGGAATCACCTATTTTTCTTTAACTGGAGAGAAAAGTCTTTACTTGTGAAAATGCTAGAAACTTGGCCCTTTCTTTGTTTAAGGCTCTGTTGAATCTCGGCACTGGTGTGGCATGTACGCGTTGTTGGGATTTGGGACCCAGCTCAGCCCTTTCCTACATTATTTGCTCTTAGCAAGTTCCTTGCATAACCCAGAGTTTCCTTGACTGAAATATGCTCTTGTAGTCACATTTCCACCTCCACAAGGCCATGTTGGAGACTGTCCTCTTTCTTATTGCACTCTAGATGTATGCTTCCTTCCTGGGAGATTCATGGAGAGTCATCTGGAGACTCTCATCTGGTTTTACTATTCAGGAAACATTAAAATGAGTAAAGACGATGTGATAAAATAGAAGGTGGCCAATTTCCCTCTTTACACAACCTCTGGTATGCTTTCCTGTTCCAGGATCATTTCTGGCAGCATTGCAAAGAAAACAGCACGTGCCCTTCCTGCACCAACCTCTACTTTGGCATTTTGACAGTCAGGAAAATGTATGTGTATGGATGGAGGATTGGGAGATAAGGCAAGCAATGACCTCAACAGCCCTGAAACTTGGATTTGAGTTCTGGCCTACCAGGCTTGAGTGGTAGCCTTGAACACATGTCCAGATTAACTAGAAGCACCTTGTAGGTTGTGTCCACTCCTCTGTGGTTGTATTCTCTACTTTTAGGAAAGGCATGCCAGTAGCTCTGAATACTTGATAAAAGGATGTGAATAATTTGAAAAACTCCAGACAAAGGTGTTCTAGCTCTTCCTCTTATACCGTCTGTCTTCTCCATTCATCAGTCACCCATGTTGCCAACCTGTTTGACAGCCCATGTTGTCCCTCCTGGTTTGTTCTCCCCTCCCCCCAATTTTGCAACTGGTAGATTCTAGACTTTTATCAAGCTTTCAGTGGCAACCATAATAATAAATATTACAACAATGGATACTTATGCAGTCCTTATAATGCCCTTGGTGTTGTGTTAAAGGCTTTTCAAACACAATTTCATTTAATCCCTACTAAAGCCCTAGAAAGAAGACATGTTGATTAAATTTTCCTTTATATACATGAGAAAAATGACATTTGGGAGGAAAACTTCGTTTTTTCAATACTGAGATGAGCAAAGGTAGTATTTTTGTTTAACTTTATAGTTACAAAACCCAAATGAATTTCATACTTGCCGAATAGCTGATATGTTGGATTTATAAATGCCCTTCTTCACCTTTTGCACAGTTCATCTGCTAAGGAAAGAAACCAGGTCACTGTACAATTTCCAATTATCTGGATTCCTCTGATTATTCTCCATGGTGCCCTTATCCATAAGTTTTCCTACATTGCTGGGCAGATATAGAAGGTTACTTTGTTTCAGAGCTGATTGCTGTAGCTTCATAAACAGTGGTTTATTCTTCAGTTAAGGGTATGTGCATCCTGTCTCTTCTTTTCATAAGATCAACAGTCACCAGAGTTCAATGCTGAGATACAGGAGATCAATAGGTGTGTCTAAACGGTTATATTTTAATTGAATCATTCCTTTATTTATTCATAAGAATTATTTTAATAAGTTAACTTTCATCTAACGTTCAAGTTCCCATTGGTATATTTCATGATACAGCTGGATAAATGCATGTCCCTTTGCCTTTATGCTTCAGTTTTAAAACCGGTGAGTGGGCATGTGCCTGTTTTTCTATGACAAGCAGGCATGTTTGTTCCCCTAGAAGGATTATAAACCTATGAGACATTTCATTTAAATTCATTACAGTTAGCTTATTGGAGTTCATTTACCCCACATCTGGATAAACCTAAGTTAGCTTCTGAAATGTTTTGGCAAAACTTCAGCAGAATTTGAAAGCTTTCTTGCTATCTCTCAGTTCGCCATCTTTCCATGGATCACTAGTTACTGTTTTTGGAAAATGGTATTTCAAATCTCCATCTGCCCATGCTACTGGATGGATTATAGTAATTGTTTGTAGTTTCTACTTCATCTCCTTTATCTCACACAGAGTGTTTTTATTTTCAATGAGAGTGCGTATGATAGAATTAGGTTATCACATAACCACCTTTTCATTTGCTCTGCTATATTTCCTATATCTGTAGATAATAAGTGAGGGGACCTGAGTTCAAATCCCAGCACCCACAAAAAGCCTGGTGCCATAGTACATATCTATAATATTACAGCTTCTATAGAGACATATAAGGCAGAGATAATACCTAGAAACTTCCAAGCCAGCTAGGCTGGCATACACAGCAATGAGCCAAAAAATACGTTTCAAAAAGACAGGAGGTGAGAATCAACACCCAAAATTGTTGCTTGGCCTTCATGTGTGCTGTGCAGTCACACACACACACACACACACACACACACACACACACACACACACACACACACACACACACAATCAGCTTAAGTTTTTATATTTTTTTTGCTGTTCTTTTTATTACTATTGATACACGGCACTAGAAATGTAATGTCAACTCAAATATGTTTCAAGGGAAGAACTGGGTTACCAGCTCAGGAGAGATCTCTGAAAAGTTGACTCCTGACTTCACCTTGGAGTCTAGAACACTAGATAAAGCCTAGATTTATACATGCTAAAGAGTCCAGGTGTAGCTCCCATTAAAAGTGTGTGTGTGTGTGTGTGTGTGTGTGTGTGTGTGTGTGTGTCTGTGCGTGTTTGTGTGTGTCTGTGTGTGTACAGTTGAAGATGTTAGCACATCTAAAGAAAGTTGTTTACTTTGGTTACATGAATTATTTTTTACCACCAAGAATGAATGTTCACATTGTCCTAAGAAGCTAACTATTCATCAAAAGTACCTGGTTTTATGGGATCTATTGCAAGTTTTTCTAACAATGAATGAACTCAAAGCTTCTGAGGTCTCTTCTTGGGATATCCATGTTTCTAAGGGGATCCAATGATAATTCCAAGGACCAGACACCTCTATGACATTACTTTCCATTACTAAAGTAATACGGTGTGTGCTTAAATTTATTAAATAGTGGTAACACTGAGCTTTTAAAATGTTTTCCCCCAACTGGTGAAACTACATATCTTATTAGCTATGATATATTTCATTACTTTTGTATGAGGTTTCGTGCCTAGCCTGGCGGTCCAGACTTTCAGATCCACAGTCTCAGAGTCCCACTGAAACATACAGTCACTTGTATTAATTGTATGCTGTTCGGCCTATGGCCCAGGCATATAACTTGTTAACTCTTGATCCTTAAACTAATCCATGGTTCTTATCCTGCTCAGCCATGTGGCTCAATACGTTTTCTCAGAGCAGCACAGTTGTCTTCTGTATCTTCTGGCTTCTCTGGCAACTCTGTGGCATCTCTGCTCTGTTTTTCCTGTTCCCAGAATTTTCTTAGTCTGGTAGCCCCACTCACACTTCCTGTCTGCCTTTCGCCAATCAGCATCTTTATTAAACCAGTAAGCTGGACAAATGCTTACAAGTAACAACATAATTCCACTACACATTACATTTAAATATACACTATATAATGGTAACTGGCATATATGTAACCACCTCAAATATTTATCACTTCATTATAGTAGGAAAATTTAAAGCTATCTGTATGGGGCAGGAGAAATGTCTCAGAGGCTAAACGTAGTTACTATTCTTGCAGAGGACCATTCACATGGTGGCTTACAACCATATGTAACTCTAGATCCAGGGAATCTAATGTCTTTTGTGACCTCTGCAAGCTCCTGCTCCTGTATGTATGGCACACATACATACATACACACACACACACACACACACACACACACACACAACTGAATAAATAATTTTAAAGAATCCAAACAATCTTTACTATCTATTTTGAAGTACACAACCAACTTTATTGATGGTAGTTACCCAACTGTGCTATAAGACATCCTTTTATATGTGTTATGTAATACTATTCCTAATGAAATGTCAAACATTATGCCACCGAGATATGAAACTGATGACAGACAAAAGCAAGAAGACAACCAAAGTTCAACTTCATGAACCAATGAGTTTTAATGGTTACAAAAGGAATATGGGTGAAAGCTTACTCAAAGACAGCTGCATCACCAAAGCCCACCCGAGCATGGGTTTCAGCTCACAAAAGCTGGAACCCTGGAGCACACTGCACAGCCTGAAGGCAACTCAACTGGTTTAGTGTGTCCTTTGCAAATAGTTCAATTTCTCTGAAGTTCTTCCAAGCAGCTCAGCTTCATTCTGCTTCTTCCAGCAAGCTTGGTTGATCTGCCTTTTGGGGGGTAGCTTAACCTGTCTGTGAGTTCCTCTTGACAATCTTTATTGGGTATATATGCTTGGGGATATAGGAGGGGTCTACTGTATTTGGTCAGTTGTAGGGACTTCCTGAAGCCTTTAATTTATTTACTTCCTGAACTTAACATGTTTCAGGATGGACTATTTCACCTCCCTTTAAAACATCCTGTCATTTTACCTATTTAACTTTTGTGTCTTAATGAGTTTGTCTGCAAGATGGAATGTTTCCCTTCCCTTTTGATAACCTGTGTCTCTCCTCCAAAGTAGGATGCTTGATGTTTGAACACTTTATCATTATCTTCTCTATGTCACATTCTCCTTCATATCATTCTGAGCCTCTGGGAAACACTATTCTATTCTCTCTTTCTGTGAGATCAGCAATTTTAGTTTTCAAGTAAAAGTGGCAATATGCAGAGTTTGTGTTTCTGAGTATGACAATGTTTTGAGCTAGTTTATGTTCTATCACAGATGGCCAAGAGCCTATTCTGTTTCTTCACACTCTCAAAAATATTTGGTATACCGTTCCTCTCCTTTTTTGCCAATGTGGAAGATATGAAATAGTTTCACTGTGATATTGATTTGAATTCCACAAACTATAACAAGGTTTCTCATATTTTATGTTTATGGATATTGATTTTTTTTAATTTACATGAATGTCTTTTTCACATCTTTAGTTCACTTTCACTCAGCAACTGACACGGTCTTTAATATCTTGAGACCATTATTTCTTTATTCATTACATTTGTTTCAAGTATATTTTGAAGTTATAGTTTCCTTTGAATATGTGTTCCAAAAACTAGAGTTTATTTTTTAATTAAGCAGAATTTATCCACATTTCCTTTTGCCTTGTATTTGTTCATTAATCTTGTAAAAAATTAATAACCAAACCTCATGAGGACATTCTTCTCAAATGTGTTTTAACCTTCTTAACTTTCCTATTCCTGTTCATTAGATAAGAGTGCTTTATTGTGCATGATTTTAAGTGAATACACAATTTCATTTCATCCTGTGAGCAATTATTGGGTAGATCAGTTCCTTCCCTTGTGATCTGAGGAACAGCTTCTCAATTAAGCTACTATAGAGCAATGGGTCTTCTTCTAGTATAATTGTTCTGTCCTACGTTCCACTTGTCCAGCTCTATGCCAGGGCCATTCTGTCTTACACCCAGCTCTTGATATCTATGAGATAAAAGGCTCATGTACCCACACATATGTTATTGCGTTATTTGAGAGTAGTTGGTACTTTTTGCTTTTCATACACCATACAAATTTTATAATCAAATTGTAAAATTCCATGGGAGATTTTAACTGAAATTTCAGAAATCTTTAATTCAAACCAGGAATAAATGATGTTATTATACTATTCTTTCAGACAAAAAGATTATTGTATGTTTTAGAAGATTTAGAAGACAGCAAAGAATACCTTCCTTGCTCTTTATTTGCAGGTGTGCACTAACAGAAATACAAAGGAAAATAAAAGTATAAACAACAGGAAGAGAATAACTCCCTTGGTGGCCAATGGTTGTGAAGAATGAAGGGTATGTGGTGAGATATTTAAAGAGAAAGTATAGAACAGCCTCTAGTTTGAGTGTACTGCAAGACCAGGCATGGGAAATACATGGAGATTTGTGTCATGTCATTATTTTCACTTGTGAATTCATTTCATTGCCTCATTTACATGCATGGTATATTTCACAAGTCAGACTTTAGGATACAGGATCAAAGATATTTTGGCACACTGATTTAGAACAAAGTTATTCAAGTGTTTGAATTTTTCCCTCATGTAATATAAGCATAAGTAGTAAGTGATTAAGAAAACTTTTGCTTTAAAAAAGTGACTTTTTTGAAATTCATCTCAGCTTCCAGGATCTTAGAATGTATTGTCTCTTTAAGAGTCGTAATTCTTTCTCTCACTGAATATGCACTCCATTGTTGTTCAAACTGAATTGGGTACACATTTTTTCATTTGCATAATACATGCAAAGTTTGTTGCATTCTAGTCTAGTCAAATAGTTGTTCTATCAAATTTAAAAAATAATAAAGATAATAACCATATACAGCAAAGGAGTTCAAAGGAGTGTCTTCCTAAGTTAAAGAGACATAACTGGGGGTAGGCTCAAACTGCTATGTCTTTGTTTAAAACCATGCAAGAAAAAGTGTTTTAGCCTCTTGCTATACGTTTGTCTGTTGAAAGCAGGTGATAACTGCACTCCTCATCATTGGGTCTTTTTCCTGACCCCAAATTGTACTGTGTGAAACCAGAAAGGAAGGAACCCAATGACTGAAGATTTGACTAACATGCCCAATGCCTGGTACACACACACACACACACACACACACACACACACACACACACACACACACACACACACATGGGGTGGGGGGGGGGTATATTTCATCTCTATTCTAATCCAACCATGACAGAAAACTGTATGACCTTAAAGTTCTGACCTGTCCCAAATGATAAACTATATCCTATATAATTTCTATGCACCTCAGAGAACAAGCCTAAAAAGAAAGTAGTGCTAATTGACTGGATGACCGTGCTAGCTGGCTGCTTTGCTTTCACAGACACCTACACACATCCTAGGAGTTCACTGAGGGGAATAAAGAGGGAGACTCCCCCCTACAGTCACCCATGCCCTATTGGACACTGCCTCTCTGGCCACCTCCTCTGAGCTGACCTTAGTTGTTTAACTGTATTTTTCTCTTTCCAACTCCTTTTCCTGGCTCCCTGGGACCCTTTAATATCTTGGAATAAGAGGAGTTTAGCATTCAACTGCCAGAAAAGCTTAAAATATTTTTTCTAAAGGATACAGATATGAGGGTAGAGAGAGCAGCCATGCTGTACGCAGACTTGCAGAGTGAATGTCAACTCTCACTTCACATCCCAGAGCCAAAACCGTCCCTGGGACACTCTGAGCAGTCATTGACATTTCCAAAATGGCAATACTAGTGATGAGAAGGGCCCTTCCCATCTGAAGGTACTGTGATTTCGAAGGCTCATAACAGATTGAAGGCTATGTTTTTGGCCTGCTGAAGGAGCATTTTTCCCTTATTAATGCAAGAGTTGGTAATAATTAAATTCAGGACCACTAGCAATCACTGCCTCGAGAACTTTGTCTCCCAAATGTGTACAGAAGGAGAGCCTGCTTGCCCACTGAAAGGATTAGCAGACTCATCTACTGCCCTGAATCCTGGGCACTGTTTCAACCTTACCCAATTATGTGAATCTATAATAAGGGGTGGTCTCAGATGTTGGCAGAGTAGGTGTGAGAGCAAGATCCGATTAAAATTCATCTTCTCACCTTGAAACACATCTTTCTTTAGGTTGCTTCAGCACCCTGAGTCATAAATGTACAGTGTTATATTACCCCATCGCCTACTCCATATAATTTTAAGAAGTTATTTTCTAGAGATTCTAATGAAAAATTAAACTAAGCTTTAATAATACTCATGGGATGGTTAATTTTATGAGTCACCTTGACTGGACTGTGTGATACCCATATATCTGGTTAAATATTATTCTGGGTGCATCTCTGACAGTTGTTTCTAGATGAGATAAATATTTCAAATGTCAGACACAGACACTCATATTGTGTGTATCCCCCAACCAGCTAAAGATCTGAACAGAACAGAGGGGAATTAATGGAGATTCCTCTGCTCTGTTTCTTGGCTGATACGTGGTCTTCTCCTGACTTTGGACTTGTCTGGAATGCAGGGCATCAACTTTCCTGCCTATCAGGCCTTCTGGTTCAGGCTGGAACTGCACTACCACTGACTCCCAACCTTATACACTATGAATCTTGTTAATTTCCTGCCTCCATTATACCATAATCCAGTTTCCAACCTTCATATGCTCTCTTGGTTCTGTTTCTTTGATGAAATTAAATTAATCCATCACTCATGAATGTAGTTTCTAAATGAAGTCTCTGTTTATAACAGTGTAGACTACCACAGGTCTGCTCATGACCATGGAACACATATTGATTTTTAAAAATTCTGAAGCTGGAGAGACGGCTCAGCAGTTAAGAGCAGTTATTGCTTTTCCAAAGGACCTGAGTTGGAATCCCAGCCCCCATATGGCAGTTCACAACCATTTGTAACTCCAGTTCCAGGGGACGGGGATTCCAAGCTCTCTTCTGATCTTTGTAGGCCCTAGGCAAAAGTATGATACACAGACATGCATTCAGGCAAAACACTGATAAATATAAAATAGAATAAAAATAAGTTAAAAATATTGATTTTGTTTTTAACATTTTCCCTGTTAAAATATTTCCCACCAATTAGTTCATATACAAACATACATACATATGTACAATGTACATACATACACATACATATATATGTATATGTGCCAGTGTATTTCAAAGGATGTGAAATAATTTCATTTACTCTATACTATCATTGGGACAAAATACTGTTCAAAGATACTACACCAACCTCTCCAAGTGTTAGCATTTTATTTTTTATTTTAATTCTCCTATTTAATTTGCTCATGTTTTGACCTTGCTTCTACAAAGCTGCCAAGTCCTTTTAGTCACCAGAGAACAAAGGTTAAGCTTTCATGAGCCGGGCACAAGGACAGCTCCAAGGGCATAGATTGACATCCTATGGAGGAGAATATTATGAAATTGATTCTCAAGTAGAAGAAACTTTAAATTCAAGGCAGAGATGCCTTATTTAAATTATAGTTGATTTGATAAAGTAAGAGGTAAATATGTAAGACTTAAACACTTCCTCTTTCCTCAAATGAAAATATAATATGTGCAAACAAAATACTTGTATGAATCTAAAGTATGTTTAACCAGAGAAGCCTTTTAAAACACAGCCTTTCACAAAACAGGTAGGAACTCACTCATCTGATGAAGCAATGGAAGTTTCCCTCACCAGGGATGCTCTGCCTTCTTGGTACCTCAGCCTCATCCCAGTATGCCCTTCCTGTGCTGAAGGACGACCACTTTATTGATCTTAATGAAGAGCTACCCCTCAAATACACCAGGAAGAGCACAAACAACAAAGAAAAACTAATACTTTGTCAAAATTTTTAATTTTTGAGCTATATATAAATGATATCTAAAAGAAATGAAAAATTTGGAATGAGAAAAGGTATTTCAAAATCGTAAGAGGGGAGATTTGTATCTTCAATATAAAAATAACTCTTTTAATTCAACAACAAAAAAGATAAGTAGTCCCACTTAAAAATGGGCAAAGGGTCTTTTTTAAATTTTTTACTTAAAAGGTTTTTTATATACCCACCACTGTTAACTCCTCCTCCCCTCTCTTAAAAGACATGTTTCAAAAGGTGATGTGCACATGGCAACAACTACATGCAAAGATGTTTAAGCATTATTCTGTTAGCAAAAGGGTACTTCAGAGCCACAAAGGTGTCAGATGATCCCTAATCCAATGCTACAACATAAAAGATTGATAGTGACAAGCACTGGCAAGGATATAAAAAAAAATTAAGCCCACAAACTGTTAGTATCAATGTAAAACATTGTAGTAGGGTTATGTTCTGTTCCATTGTAAATAGCTGTCCTGCCTACTAGTTTAATAAAAATGCTGATTGGCTGAAGGCAGACAGAAAGTGTGGGCGGGGCTACCAGTCTAAAAAACTTCTGGGAACAGGAAGGGCAGAGCAGAGATGCCACAGCGACACCTGAGAAGCCAGCAGATGCAGGGGACAACTATGCTGCTCTGAGAAAAAGTACCGAGCTGCATAGCTGAACATGATAAGAATCATGGGTTAGTTTAAGAGCAAGAGCTAGCTAGCAGTATGCCAGAGCCAAATGCTTATCAGCATAAAATTAATACAAATATCTGTGTGTTTCTGTGGGACTGTGGGTCTGCGTGCTTACAGATCTCCAGGTCTGTGGGTCAGAACCTCAGGGCTAGGCTGCAAAGACCAGGCCAGAAACTTCCTACAAAAAATGGCAGCCCAACATGGATGATATACACCCACATAAAGCCATAGAAAGCTTAAAAACAGTCTATAGCACAGATACAGAGCCAAAAGCAGCTTCCTAGTTGTGGGCCATGATAAAGAGACTGAGTGGTGTCTAGGATTAAATTACAAAATGACATGTTTGCTGCATACAACTTAAGTTGAACAAGATCAACCCCTGAGCCTCAATGTAAGAAATGAGCTATATACAGTAGATTTAAGGTTTCTATTAATAAGGACAAAAAAGGAACAGAGTCAAAGATGGCTTCTTAGTGGTGATATTTTCTTAGATCACCTCTGTTTACTGGAGGCAAACAGCAGCTCAGTTTTTTTAAGAGAAGCTTCCTGATTCAGCCTTAGAGGCAAAACACTTGTCTTTTAAGAGGCCCTGCTGCCAATTACTTAAATGGAGTTCATGAGCAGCAGACAGCAGTGCTTTACTTGATGATTATGTGGATCCTAAAATTCCTTAGAGTAGTAATTGTGGGTCCTACCAGTACCTCTGCTAAAAAGCTAAATTCTATGAAGCTAGACTAGGAGGTGTGTGGAGCCAGCCAGCCACCCTAGTGAAGCTTTTAGTCCCTAGCCACACCTTGGCAGATTAAAGGTATGGACAGAAACAGAAATAAATAGAGGGAGCTTTGTGGAGTCAGTCACCCTGAAGACTATAATCCTTAGACCCACCTTGATAGATTAAAGGTATGGTCAGAAACAGAAGAAGATAAGAAATAAAAGATATACAGTAAAGACAGATTTTAAAAAAAAAAAAACTCTAAATGGTTTACAGTGTGCTTAAAAATATACGTAGACTTGAGAGAGAAAAGAAAAAGGGGAAAGGACAGAGAAAATCCTATAGAAAAATAGTAATAAGCTACATAAAAATAGAAAATACAAAGAGTGTCTGGATACTGTATGTTATTGTCTTGTCTTTAAGTTTTTTTGACTGAAAAATGAAATAGTAAAAGCTGCTAAAAGGCATTGTAAATGAGTTGACTTTAAAATTGAAATCAAAAGATATGCTACTTTGGAGAAGAGGTTTTCTTTTTATTTACATAGAAAATGAGAGACTGTGGATTTATTTCTGGTTAAAGAAAATAAAGTTTGATCAACCTGAAAAGTCTCCAATAGAAACAGATGGCCCAAATGATTCAGCATTTCAGAACACCTCTATTTTAGTTTCCTCTGAGCTTTGTATCCAAAACAGCTTCAAGGAGATTGGCTGAGATGACCCAGCCTTACAGACTTCTCAACTAAAGACTTGTCCATATCCTAAATTATTCTTTGGGTCCCCATAAGATTGCCAGTGCCCCCAATCAACAGGAAGTAGCCTAGAGAACTAGGCCTACATCCCCCCCCAAAAAAATAAATTATGGATGTTTGTCTTTGTTTACAGTATTGATTACAAGTTGTAATAAATAATGGAGAAAAAATATATACAAAGGAAATTAGATTTGGGGTTCTTGTTTTAAAAAGAAAAAAAGGGAACTATAGTGGGATTGTGTTCTGTTCCATTGTAAATAACTGTTCTGCCTACTGGTTTGATAATAATGCTGACTGGCTGAAGGCAGACAGGAAGTGTGGGCAGAGCTACCAGACTAAGAAAACTCTGGGAACAGGAAAAGCAGAGCAGATGCCACAGTGACACCAGAGAAGCCAGCAGATGCAGAGGACAACTATGCTGCTCTACAGGATAAGAATCATGGGTTAGTTTAAGAGCATGAGCTAGCTAGCAATATGTCAGAGTCATAGGGTTATCAGTATAAAATTAATACAAGCATCTGTGTGTTTCTGTGGGACTGTAGGTCTGCATGTCTGCAGGTCTGCTGGTCAGAATCTCAGGGCTAGGCTGGAAAGGCCAGGCCAGAAACTTCCTACAACAAAATATTATAGCCAGTCTGATAAGTAGTTTATCAGTTTCTCAGGATATACAGATCAGGCTGATGATCAATACCATCACAGTTCCCATATAGCTCAGCAATGCCACACCTAGGCATATAACTAAAAGAAATACAAACATCTGACCTCACAAGAATTTTTATGTAAATATTCATAGTTATAAGAACAGCTAAAATATATGAACAACTCAAATGCCCACCAACAGAGAATGAACAGATAAATGAAATGTGCTATATCTCACAAATTGGAATACTTGGTAATAATGCTAATATATGTGTTTTATAACATTGGTCAGCCTAGCAAGCATTTTGCTAAATAAGTCAGTTATAAAAGATTGCATGTTCTATGATTCCATTGAATTGAAATTCCAGAATAAGCTAATCTACAGAGACACAAAGTTGACTATTAGCTGCCAAGAGCTGAGGAGTAACTTCTGAGAGTATGGGTGTTATGCATGAGAATGTTCTTAAAATGAATGTGTGATGTTAGCCCAGCCCTGTGAGGAACAGCAGGAAGCAATGAGCAGCATCCTTTGAGTTGTCCTGTGATAGGGTATGTGGACTATCTGACTTCAGTATGTAACACATGCTTGAAAACAGAAGTGTTACAGACCCTGAACTTTTTCAGACATTAAAGAGTTTTCTTGCACTTGAATATTTTGAGTGCAGTATCTGAGTCAAACTATAAAGCCTACTTGTGCTTCATAGACATACAAGCTGAGGTGATTTCATTCAATAGTCTAGTAGATCTCAGCTCTGATTCTGTCACATGAAGTCCTGTGCAGATTTTCACTTGTATACAAGTCCTGTGTTCAGGAAAACATTGACTGCGGGGCAGAAACTCCATTAATATTTGTGTAAAGTGATTTGAATTGTGCATTTGATAAATGCTAGAAAGAGATGGAGTTTTGGCATTCATGGAGTTTAGAGTGTTCTGGTGCACTTCTGGTATCCCATCTTCTTTCCTTACCAACAACTCAAAAGACAGCTCAACCATTTTATAGCAGATCTAAGGATCTTTCCAAAAGTGCCTAAACACAGCCAGGCATAGTGGTGGCACATGCCAGTAACCCCAACACTCTGGAACCTAAGACAGAAAAGGCTGTAGTTGGAAGGTAAGCTGGGGCCCCATGACAAGACCTTATCTCATAATTAAATAAATAAAATCTGAGAGTCTCTTCATTTATGGCTTTGTCAAACATGTAAAGGAACACCTTTGCACTACTAGAACTGTGAATTCTCTGTACTCCTGTGTGTACCCACAGCTTTGATTTAATGGATTACTCTCTCCTAGAAAAATGTAGTCTCCATCCATTTGCTACTTGGAATCCTTACAGAAAAGTCAGAATGATAATTTCTCTATATTCACTGAAGCAAACTGAAGCAAATAAGGTAACTATTTAAGGAGGTACATTAAGCCCAGTGTCTTTAGTGGTGACACCCCTGGAATCTCTTGCCCTGACTCCCACAGACTCAATTTCCTTTTGGGTAGGTACAGTCCTGGTTCCCTTGTACCTTAGGATTCCTACCGAGAGAATAAATTGAATTATCATTTTATTTAGCATATTGAACATTTTTGCAAGTGAATGAAATTATTGCAAGACTGTGTCTTTTAGAAGTGTTTGCATAGGGGTTAAGGATGTATGCTCCTAACTAAGCAGCAGCATTTGGTTTTTACCTAAACTCGGACATGCTGGACTAGTGACAAATGCCTTGGTTCTCTGCTCCCTCATCTGGATGATGGCTGTATCAAAATCCTCAGAAATGTGAGAATGCCCCTGCCCTGAAAGCTAGAAGAGTACAGGATGGTCATAGAGACCTGAGTAAAGCAGCTTTCATAAGTGAGATGGCATGAGCAGTGAGAAAAATATGGAGTTCCCTCTGATGAATCCTGGTGAGGCAGAGCAGTTGCTGGCACCAACAGGCTCAAATCAGAGTCAATAAAACACAGAATATACATTGCCCATTTACATTTATTGCACATTAAGCCTCCTTGCATACAAAAGATAATGACAGATGCAAAATAAGCATGCGGAACAGTGCAGGCCTATCATTGCAGAATGGGCAAGGTGCCAGCTCTCTAGACTGAACCAAGCAGGATGCTCCAGGCAGGAAGCCACTGAGCTAGAGAGACTGCTCAGGGATAGGACAGAGGCACTGGAGTCATTTGCAACTGGCATTTTCTTAAATGAGGATGCCAACCCCACCATGGCAAATATGGCTGTAGCATAGAGTAATGAAGCAATGCCCAGGAGATAACAGACATTGCTGGTACTATCTTAAGGTTGAGGTGGTCCACACAGCTTTGCTTAATTTACCATTTTTATCTACAAGCTACCTTCAGACAAAAAGAAAAAAGTCTGAACCAGTCTAATAGAGGGAAAGTTCTTGAAACCCCATAAAGGTTTGTAGAAGACTGGGTAGTCAGGGCAAGAGTGATCTCTGATGGTCTCTTTATTTAGAAGCAGAAGAATGCTTAGTGTGCTCCTCAGGAAACCTGTTATACAGTTGTTGGTGGTGGAGGTTGGGTTTGAGTAGGTAGAGGGTGTGTGTGTGTGTGTGTGTGTGTGTGTATTGGAAACTCATGTTGACTTCAAATTCCAGTCACTCCTGCATTCACATTTTAGATCTGCAATAGCATGCCCATCTGTGATGAGTTGTTCCAACAGGTTCTTTCAACATCTCATTTCCCACCTAAGATGTACAGTTCTTGAGTAGATGGCATACAGGGTGCTTAGAAACTCTTTTGTGGGCAACTCTCTCTCAAGCCCTCTTGCCAAAGTTGCAATAGTACCTGTTCTGGATGAAGCCCACTCACAACAGAACAAACCTCCCAGAAGCATAACTGACTCAGGACAAGCAGAAGAGTAAATGTTATCAAACCCCTCCAAAACTTCCCTCTTTTCTCCAACTCCATGTCCCTTAGTGCTATCTCAAGAGGCCACTGGCAGAAACAGCTGCCACAAACATGCTCAGGTCAGATGCTTGGGCCAGAGAGCCATGGGGGGAAAAACTATTAAAGACCGCTCAGACCAACCTCTCAGCTCACTCACTGCAGCTGTCCTGGAAAGAATCTCTGCAGGTATTATCAAGGGGCGCCCCATTAACTCATCTCTGTTCCACTTCCCTGCCCAGCTGTCCTTTCCTGGGCTTGTACCAGTCTCGGGCACTTTTCTTAGATGCTTGCAAGCTTCTACGCAGCTGGGAGCAGAGCTGCACCTCCAAGCACAGCTGAAGAGAACAAAGGCTTCCCGCGCCTACAAAGATATGAGTCCCTGCACCCCCACCTCTGTACCAACACCAACTCCTTCACTCCCTCTTCCCTCTCCCATAAGTAAAAACCCATCTCAAAGTCCGCCCCCCCCAGCCACCTCAAGGTCTTTATTTATGGGGGGGGGGGGACGCCGCGAAAGGGGGTTGTGATGGCGTTTGTTTCCCTTGTTTTTCAGGAGCTAAAACGCTCTGGCAGCCAAGAATGAAAGTGTTTGTCTTAATTCTGCCCTCTCGGCATGAGCCCCTGCAAAAAAATGGCTTGTGTTTCCGCCTGCCGCCACTTCGGCTGCTGAGGCTGTTGTGGTGGCAAAGATAAACAGCCCATCAGTGCAGAGCTGAAAAGAAATATAGAAAAGGGGATGGGAGTAGTTTAATTACTTTGAATGGCTTTTTGTGTTCTGTGTGATTGCTTCCTGTGATACAGTAGTTTCTCATTCTCCATGCAGGCTCTGTGTTTCTATTCATAAGAATAAGACTGAAGCAGGAAATTGGCTTTCAAGAGCAGAAGAGAGAAAAGAGCGGACTAAGGTTGGCTGTTTCCCTTAGAAGAAAGAGAGAGCCAGCCGAGGAGGGCTCATTCTCCCATGGCTGGGCTAAGCAAGTAGTCGGCCAGCTCCATGAGACAGATGGAAAGTTCTCTTGCCTCACCCTGAGGTCACGGGGAAAGTGACCTCTGGAGCAAGGAATGAATCTCACAGAACTTAGAATTACAGTCAAAGCAACATTGAAAAAGATCATTAAGTGATGCTATGGTGGTACTGGGGCTTTCCCCTTCCCACTTGAAAAACGACACAGGAATGCAAACACAAGGTTTACTTGAGTGCCCAATAGAAGCCAAGCAGGGAACTTGTCCACCACGTACTCGGCACAGCGAGGCCAGGAGGAGTTCCCGAGTTGAGAATACATGTATCTTTTATAGGCAAAAACCCTGAACTGGTGTAAAAAATGAGGAAAGATAGCTAATTTGGCCTATGGTCAGAGTGGGTCAGGATTGGGTTTCTATTGACTGGCCCCAGGGCAGGGTTGAAACATTCTGAGATTGCTTAACTTGGCTTTTGGTCAGGGTAGGTCAGGGTGGTATAAGGATTTGTATTGACTGGTCCCAGAGCAGGGTTGGAACATTCTGCAATTTGGCGTATTGACTGGTCCCAGAGCAGGGTTGGAACATTCTGCAATTTGGCTAGGGCCCTGGCCCAGATGTCCTTTTGAATAACAACTTTTGCAAGTTCCTCAGAACTGAAGGAAGATTTAGCCTGAGCTTTTCTTGACCTGTTTGCTAACCTGACTGCTGACTCTAAGATGGAGAAACTTTTGGTTCCTCATGTATACACCTAAGGCAGAGACTGAGAGAGGTGTGATCTGACTATGTGGCATACAACATTTCTTCTAGTTGTCATAGGGCAGATTGTAGATTTGAGGGTCTGGACAAAACCCTAGGGAAATATTGTTTCTTTCCTCCATGTTTTCTAACTTTACCTTTTCATAAATTAAAAACTTATGATTCATGACACAGTAACATATGGCTTAACTATGGAGACACACTGAGAAATACGCCTCTAGGCAATTATATCACCGTACTTCAAAGAATACAGTTAGTTTAGTTACACACACAAATAATGTCTTTGGTGTTACTAGACTCTCATTGACCACTATATATGTGGTCCAGGGCTGACCAAAGTATCATTATACACCTACTAGATGACAATGTCAGCTCTGTCCATGATGTACTACTAGGTCAGAAGCCACTAACTAAACCTTAAGTAACTTTCTCTGCTATCAATATGACTCTGAGTCAAATCTGTTTGTATATTCAATTAAATTGGCATATAAAATAAATATATCCTGAATATACTAAGGAGCTGGCTATAAGCCCTGTGATAAATCCTTCTACAATACAACTGATAAATGTTTCTGTCAATTCTAGTGCTCTATGCTGACTTTCCTTAAATTAGAATAAAGCTGTACCAGGTTTGTCCCAGGTTAGGACTTAAATTTATAAGCCCATTGTGAAAACTGAATGTCTATCATATGCAGGGAACTTCTAGACAACCTATGAGAAGGACTTCATGGTGTGGCTACCTCTGGCCTTACAAAGAAACAGAGGTGGATTGATTATCCAGCCTTGGAAGCTCTACAAAGCAGGCATATCGAATAGCTTACTTGAAAGCAAGGGCTATGAAAACACCCTGCAAACTGTAAAGTACCATGCAGGTTATAACTGAAGATGGCCATGAATGTGGGTCTAAGGTGCTTGGGGAACGAATTCTTCCAAGCTCTATTTGCTTCGATGGACAGGGAACAGAAGCCCCAAAGCCTGAAATGATACCATATATATACTTTGCTTGCAAAAGGAGTAAAGGTTCCCTTCAAATTCAAGATCTCAAACAGCACAAGTACATGGGAAAACATGCAAAGGCAGCTAAAATAAGCAGAGCACTGGAGAAAGTTTACTAGGGGAAACTTCTCTGGGATGATGTAACATCCAAAAAGAAATACGTCAAAGAGGGAACAAGAGGTACAAATGGAACAAAAGAGGAAAGAGATTAAAAACTATAAAACAGAATAAAATGAGGGAAGGTGAATCGGAAGCTGAGGGAAAAGAGAGGCAATTTAAAAAAAATAGCGATAGGTTATAGCATAGTTGTCATGAAAGCTTGCCTTCCTTGGTCCCCTCTCTCTGCCATGCACATTCTTGTTTGGGGATGAGGAGCTCTCATACTGACCTGCCAGGCTATTTATGAATGAACCCTATGTCTGGTGATATCCATGATCATTTTTACCTCATGCATATTTTCTCTGGGATCTCAAAATGAGGGAGCAAAGCTGTGCCAAAGTTGGGATTAGAATAAGACACAAAGGACCAGCTGCCACCCAGGCAGCATTAACAATCAGCGGACCATGAGAAAAATCTCCCTGCCAGAGTAAGAACTTGTGAACTCTTAAATACTCAGCTCCCAAATATTTACTCTCTACATAATTTTCACAGTCATAGGCATCTAGGAGACATCATGATGCTGGCCAGTTTTCCCACAGTGCTTCTTTGCTTGCTACTGTATCACCCACACTGATGGAGTTTTACACCCACCAGGCACCTGGTGCCTCAGTGGTACTTCCTAGAATCCCCAGGGCTCGCCATGATTACTAAGCTACTTTGATGGGCTGGCTGTTCTCGCATTTCCCAACAAGCTTTTCAGCTGCTCACTCAATTATCTCAATCCATTACACAGACCTGTGTCAAGACTTTCATGTCTGATATCACTGTGTTGGGGTCTTAGGTCCCCAGGGAAAACATTTTGATTGGCTGTTTCATTTTTTAAAGAGATACTCAGGACATCAAAATTCTTAAGTGTTTTTTTTTTCTTCCTATTTTTACTTTTGAATATCCTGAACTAGTTCGGCACAGTTCAGAAAAGGAGCAAATGAATAAATAGCCCAATGTTGCCCTCCCAGTGTAATAGCCTAAAGAGAATGCTTCATGGGATACCTAGATGTCTAAGGTCTGAAGGTATTGAATGCCTGAAATGTGAGGTAGACAGGGAATATCATGTTAAACCATAAAATATATAAAACTCCAGTAATGGAAGGCAAAGAGATCTACACTCCAAATCTCCAAATGCTGGTAGAAGGGTACACTCTGTAACTTTATGGAGGAAGATGTTCACCCAAAGGATAATAAACTTACCAAACACATCACACCAGCAGGTGGTACAGAGAGGAAATAAGTGTATAAATGGCTTCAGACATGGTTTGGCAATGTTTTATGAGTTTCTATGGCATCAGAGGAATGGGATATTGCAGAGGATTCAAAACATTTAAGGTTGACCTCTAGGAAAGCAATCAAGTTATCCTTCATCTTCGGGGCTTCGAAGTCAGATTAGAAAAACAAATGAGTTCAATGTTCTACTTCTGAAATGGAAAGACATCTTTATTTAATTAGAAATAAAGCAATGCAATGTTAGGAAGGGCATGGGGATGTTCTGTGTGAAAGTCTGCCAATGACAGAATCATGACAGCACTGACGATATGCAACTTTGTTACATCTGGAGAGAAAACAGACAAGCAGCAAACTCCATCGAGTTGCCTCTAAGAAGGAAAACAGCCACATTGGTACTAAGTGTTCATTTTAATTGGAAGTGGTAAAAGTAGCCCATGAGTTGCCTCCTCTAGTTTATGAATTGGCGCTCCAATCCTGGCCGCTTCGTTGTACATCACTCCGCCTGTACACTTTGCACATCATCCTTCTACATGGCAGGAAACAGGATCCAACCTTCAGTTTCTCAGATAAATGTTATACTCTTAGGCGTGTTATCTGTACAATGTATGTTCTTAGGGCAAAGCCTGCTGCTAATGGGCATTCTGCCTAGGTAAGGATCTTAGAAATAGCCCCGCATGCATCTCCTTTCATTGCTGCATACGTGGTCGGCCTGTCATTTCATTATCTGCATTCTGTGCTAGTTGTTTGGGATCATTAGGCAAAACCTAGCTATCGCTGCACATTACTCAGTACGTTTGCTCTAATAAGCTTTCGTAAATAAAACCCGAAGAGATGAAAAGGGCCAGTGTCTGATTACATGCAACCAATTTGGTCTCATTAGGTTCTTATAAGGAGAAAAAGTAAATATAATCTTTATAAATCATACAGCTATAAGAGATGCCTGGCAAAATTCATTAGTTAAAATAATAAGAGTGAAGACCATTTAAACATGCAGAAGCCTTGCTTTATAAAGCTGGTAAGTACTATTTCATCTATTATAAACTTACACAAAGCTCAAAGATGTAATCACACAAAGGAAATCACATATTCTTGAGAAATTCCTGGAGGTTTAGACTTAATTTATTGCTATTAGAGCACTGATAAAAACTAATGCTTGTCTGTCATCTAAACACAAGAACAAAAAACCTGACAAAACTTAAAATATTAATTTATTTCCCATAGATGTCCAAAGCCTAGAAATTCATCCCATTTTACAGAGAACACCACTGAGGCATAGGAAAAGAAAGTGATAACCAAAGAAACTAGAGCAAATTTGACAAGAAAACAGGCATTTGGACCCTAAAGGTATTGCTTCAGGAGTCAACGTAGAGTCAGATTTTTCATTTAAGAAGATAATATAATAGAAACTGCAGGAGAAAGCTGGCGCATTTCTTATTACTTTGCCTTAAGCATAATATCTAGTTTGATTCTTAGGTGTCGCGTAGGGCAAATGTTGCTCTGTCGACTTGAATATTGCTTCTTAAGAGAAGTGTATGTTTGAGGATAAAAAAGAAAATGAGAACTTGGGGAACAGAGTCTGGCTCTCCCAATGCTTGGAGTCTACAGAGTGCCTTTTTAACAATAATGCTGTGAGGAAGGGAGACATTTTTAAAAGGAGAGGGATAATTTGCCCATTAAATAGCTGAGAAAAATACCTTAAAGGGGGGAGATTCGTGTTGCTTCTCTATTTTAGGGAGTCCCCTTCATGGTTACCAGGCCTCCCGTGCTTCAGCAGAGCATCATGTAGTGGGGTGTGGCTGAGGAGATTCTTCACAGAAAGCAGGAAGCATGGAACAACGAGGGAACTGGGGACCAAGTATAACTACCCAGGCATGCAACTTCTTCTAGGTGGACTTACTTCCTAAAGTTTCCAACACCTGCCAGAACAAAATAATACCACAAGTCAGGAACAAAATACTCAAAAGATGACCCGGTAAGGATCCTTTCACATCCAAAACATAACAAGATGGAAACTTTGGAAAGTACTAGCTAAAATTGGAAGGGGGGAGAGCGGGTTGTTTGTCTTGAGACAGGGTTTCTCTGTGTATGCCTGTCTGTCCTGAAACTCTCTCTGTAGACAGGCTGAACTCAAACTCTGAGATCTACCTGCCTCTGCTGGGATTAAAGGCGAATGCCACCCCCACTAACACCCAGCATAAATATTATCATTGTTGTTATTGTTCATTATATACTATGATGTTTTGAGAATTGGTTCCTATCTCCTGTGTCATCTATCACATTCCAAAACATCTAATTCCCAGAAGGTTTTCCCAGCAGGTCAGTAGAATGTGCCATCTTAGCACTGCGGAAACTGAGGCAGTCCTAAAATCTCTAAGCGTCCTATCTCCAACCAGTTATCAGAAGGCATGTGTCTTAACTTCTTAGTAGGTTCAAACCTTCCAGCCCAGGACAAAATAAACTTTCTAGACCACCAGCAAGAATGGAGAGGACAGGCAGCAATTAGCTTTCTTCCTGAAATCTCTCTCCAGCCTGCCTGTCATCTTCCATCACACATCCCACCTTTAACTCTGTCTTTCATTACTAACTAACCATCACATCTTCTGGAGCCAAGACACAACCTGGACATCCCTCCTCCTCCTCCTCCTCCTCCTCCTCCTCCTCCTCCTCCTCCTCCTCCTCCTCCTCCTTCCAGAATCACCCCTCCCCCAACCTGTGAGTGCCAGCAACAGTGTAGAAATGAAAAGTAGGAAGAACAGAAGGAGGCAAGCAAATGCTCAGGCAGTGAAGGTTTCAAATGAGAGAGCAGATAGGTACTGGAAACACATGAACTCCCAATAAACCATATAGAGTTAACTCATGACGTCTGCAAGATGACAGGAAAGGATGCTCTCAGGTACAGTGGACAGTGATACTAGGAGGTTGGATGGGAAAGTAGAAGGAGGCATGCAGTATTCTTTTTATTTTTTTTTCCTCTCTCTCCTTTTCAACCATTTTCCTTCTCAGAGCAGTAGCTAGTCAAAGCACAAAGTCCTCTTAGAATAGATACAACAGCGCCACCTAGAGGTCCAGAAGGGATTGTCCTTCAGCCTGCCAGTAGCCAGGACTGAAACTCATTCCCATGCACTACCTTAATGAAGCTTCCTGATGGGAGCTCCAGGCCTGTTTCACTCTGCATGGGGTAGACGAGGCTTGGAGCAACTGCTTGGAAGTCTAAGAATGCATAGCAGTCTTTACGGACTTAACCATCCATCTGCAGCTCCTCTTAAGTATAGCTCCAAAACATAAAAGAATGGACCCTCGTTGGTAAACTCCCTCCCTCCTCACCATCTAAATGCAAATTTCCTCGAGTTTTTCTTCCCGTGTCCTTTTCGTTGCATGTTAAGATAATTCATGTAAATCTTATGCATTTTGCTTAGAGGCATCTAATTAGACAGATTAGCTCATAGACTCAATAACCTTCTCTTTTATTCTTATGAAAAGAAGGTTATGTCAGTTAGGAACCTCTCACTCTTAAGAGGCATCAGGCATGGAGCATGTTTATGCTCACAGGTCTCCCGGTGTACAGAGAACACAACTGTTTTGTCATGTATATTGCTGGGCGTTTGCATTTGGGGGATATGCATGCCTTCCAAAATCCAGCACTGGTGCTGAGTACCAGTGCAAAGTGTGCTTTTCATTTCCCCGTGAGAAAAAGGAAAAATACAGGGGTGATTCACAAAGGTCCAAAGAGTGTGAACATCTGATTGGCCTAACAGCTGAACAAAGAAGGTAAAATGGAGGGGGGAAAAAACCATATATTTAGTTCTTTGTTATGAAAATGGATTTGGGCTCTTGTTAGCATGCTGCTACCCTGCATTGTAGAAGAAAAGAAAACTCACTTATAAGGAAAAGATAAACCAAAGATGTGATGCTAACAAGCTCTCAAATTGACAAAGGCATTGTAGGTTGCCATGGCAAGGGATCTTTTAAAGCCTGAGGGTCATTATCCCCAGCCTCTGAAAATCCCTCAGGTGTGCCAGCCTAAATCAGAATTAGTCAAACAGCCGTCCTCAGAGCAGCAACAGGGATGACTTTCTGACTCTTTTCTTCCCTTTTTACCCAAGAGTCATCCAGATGTGTGTTTAGTCAAATTCTGGATAAAGCTTCCTGGACCGGATGCCACTTTCTCCCAGTAGGCAGCAGCCAGTAAAGCTTGGAGGTCACAAGGGGCAAACTCAGATACCTGCCTTTGCTGTTTGAGGCCAGCGAGACAGGAGTAACACTGACTGGAAATAGGTAAGAGCATGTCTCTCAAAAGAGAAGCATTACTCAGTACAGCCGGTTGCTGCCTTCAGGAAATGCGGACTCACTATTGTTAGATTTCTTTCGAAAGCAGCCAGAAATCTGGTATGGATGTGAAATCTCTTGATTTTTAAATGTTGGCAGCAACTCAAAAAAGAAGAGAAAAGTGTATGCTGAACCAAACAAAACTTGGCCAAAGGCCTGAATTGACCTAGAAAAGGCAAGTACAACTCCTCAGTCTCGGGCCTTGAAAAATCTATATTCAAGCCACACCCAAGTCCAGGCTTCCACTGTCTAGTTAGGGTGAAACCCTTCAGACTTCTTTCCTTCAGCCTTTGCCTGTCAAAATCCAATATCAAGGGCCAACTCAAATGTCAATTTATTTTCGAGGTCTGGTGGAATCACTGCAGTCAACATTAATCACTGCAAGGATGCTCTTTTTTATCTCTATCCTTGCACTCAGCAGAGTCTGCATCCAAACAGGAATAAGCAATGCTTATGTGTTCCCGGCTATGTGCCCGTGGCGACAAACAGTAAGTTGTCAAATATATATTTGTCTCTCAGTTCCATGCCTAGTACGGAGTTAAAGTTGATAGTTGTCTTGAATTCATATTGAGAAGTCACTAAGTAAGAAACAATGTATGAGTTTTGTTGGTTACAAAACAACCAACAGAGAGAACCTCAAACACAATTTCTTCTGCACCAAACACGCAGTCAACCAAATACAATCCAAATATCAACTCAATTACATCCCAAATGGCTCTACATAGTAAAAATAAGACCAGTGAGCCTTTCTGTCAGATGAATCTTTCTGCCAGACCTCAAGGATGCGGAAACTAGATACAAAGCTAAATTTGTGATCATGTAGATGCTATCAGTTGACTTCCGGAAGGAGAGGACTCTTCTTCCTTCCTTCCTTCCTTCTGTGCTTCCTTTTCTTTCTCCTGATAAGTCTTCATCCTATGTGCCTGCCGCACATTTGGACACAGGGTTTATTTCAATATCGTGTGTACAGAGCTTAAATATCATAATCCAATGAGCACCTCTTTGTATGGGGAACAGCACATACTCCTCATTATTTACAAGGCTCTCTGCCATCAGGGACTTAAAGACTAGTTGGGAAACATATTTACATGGAGAAGACTAGTGTACATAAAATGCCAAAGTGCATTTATTGAGTTCTTGAGTAAAATGTCACTGGCTCTGTCTGCACCAGGGATTCAAAGATGACAAGAAACTATGTCCATGCTCGTGGACAGCAGAGTATGTACTGTACATGGCAATTTGAAATGCACAATTCACTGTGGGATGAGCACTCCTTAAAATGGGGGCATAGGCAGCTGGAGAGATAGCTTAGCAGTTAAGAGCACTTGCTGTTCTTCCAAAGGACTTGCATTTTATTCCTAACAACTACATCTAGTATCTAAAACTGCCTATACCTCTACTTACAGGGGATCAAAAGTCTTCTTCTGGACTCTGAAAGCACTTGTGCACACACACAGGGCACACAGGCACGCGCACACACACACGCACACACACTTAAAAATAAATATGAAACCTAATGAGGTCTAGATGGGAACTAATGATGTATACTTCAATATGAGAAGAGCTTCTTTAGCAAAAGGAAAGTCAAGCAGGGGGTTAGAATAAAGAGGATGTACACTAAAGTGACGTTTCTGCCCCTGGCCTTTTAGCCTTTTAGGCATCTGGAGACATAAACACCTCCGGTTCTCCACATTAAGATCACCCAGCTAAGAACTGCAAGGAAGCTCCAGAGAAACAGAGCATCAGTAGGAAAGGAAAGTTGTTCTGTCTCATATGCCATGGAGCTGCCCTGACTCTGATCACTCACAGGGAACACAGATGCTACAAGAGAAGACGGGCATGAGATCACATTCTGTTCTCCCTTATTATGACTCCTCTGCTCTCATTGTCAAAGCTACTTCCTTTAGAAACTCTCAGAGCGTGTGTAGATCACACTAGTCTACCTCCAAACCTCACCACCCCAAAGTGAAGTTTCCTGTGAGTGGAGAGATGGTATGAGCCATAACTAGTTTACCTTTCTATGATTACTGCTGAATTTGGTGAGATAGAGAAGGAATTGGCAAAGGGGGAAACTGAAATGATGGATGCAGAATAAATCTTTCCCATCTGTGCTATCCTGAATGCAACTGACCCCCATAATCTCAGAGAGTGGCACTATTAGGAGGTGTAGCTTTGTCAGAGTGGGTGTGGCCTTGTTGGAGGAAGTGTGTCACTGTGGAGGTGGACTTTGAGGTTTCCTATGTTCAGGATACTGCCCAGCGTGTCAGTTGACTTTCTGTTGCCTGCAAGATGTAGCACTCTGGGCTCCAGCACCATGCATGCCTCCATGTCACCTGTCACAATAATGGGCTAAACTTCTCAAACTATAACAAGCTACCCCAAGTAAATGTTTTTTACAAGGGTTGTCCTGGTCATGGTGTCCCCTTTCAGCAAAAAAAAAAAAAAAAAAAAAAAAAAAAAAAAAAAAAATTCCCAGCTAAGATACAATCTAAGTATGAAAGCCGATGTCATTAAATCAGTGTAACATCTTCTATGAAGGAAGAAAATCCATCCATGTGCACTGTGCACAACTTACATGGAGAAAATTTAGGGAAAGGTAAGAAAAGATGGATGGGGAAAATTAAGTTAAGGATTTTTTGAGAAACCTAAAATAGGATGGAAAATTAAAATCAAGAGTCGCTGGGGGTCAGCATCAGAAAAGGAGGAAAGAGTGGATAAAAGAATTCAGTTGAATCAAACCCCTGCTGCTCTAGTCCATGCTCTGCCAATCATTTGTTCTTGAAAATGTCAGAAAGATCAGAAATGGAAGAAAAATAATCAACACAAAAGTGTAAGTGTCAACCTGAACAGATTTCAGAGTGAAGCAAAGAATTTATATGATTAGCCGAAACTCCACAGAGATGTAGAAGCATCTCAGCAACAAGAGCTAGTCAAGTCCTGGTTCCTTATGATGCCTTATGTGTTACTCAGCCTTTTGGTAGCTATTTCACATTCTGCAGCAAAATTTTTTGTCATATCTGATGTGTTTTGCCAAGTCTTTTATTTGGGATGCTTCCTGATTTCAATATTTTTAGCTGCAGTGGTTTTTAATCACAAGAGTATTGTTTGGAAAGCAATTATTTGATGTGCATCCAAAAGCAAAACTCAAGACCAATCCAGATTTGTGTGAGATCATCCTATAATCGAGGGCACTGGGGGAAAGACCAGAATGCTAACCTTGAGGACCCATATGAGAAGGGATCTCAGATTTCTATTACAGAAGCATAGGTAATTGGTGGCCTCTGCTGAAGTCACCCAGTGCTGTTGATTGAAGATGCCAAATTACAACTTTATCTGTGTTTATCAGGAAGTAAGGCTCACACACTTGTTCCACCATAAAATCTAGCCTCTGCAATCAGCCACCAGCTTTCTGAGTGGCCTACAATTTAACAAAAGGAGAGTGAGGGATGACTTTCTAGAAAAAAAAATACATCTCCCTGTGTCACTGTTTCTCTAAGGAAGCAATACCATCCCTAATTTGGGGTGTAGTACCCTAGAATTAGCACCTGGAAGGAAAAATAATTGAAATGTCAGAACTGACATAACCAAGAAACCCTACAGGCATCTTTCCCCAACGTGTTCTTCAGAGATGGGCAGGTACATCTATTGACTGAGGTAAGGGCTGATGCTTCTTTGGTTGTTCTCAGGCTCTACAAGGCTTTGTCTCTCAGATACTACGATGAAGGACAAACTCAAGTTCTTTAGGGCTGGTAGACACAAATACAACTGTCAAAACATAGAGAACTGGCCCCTGGAGCCCTGATTCTAAGGACACCTTGGTGTGTCAAAGCCACTTGCAAATGGTGCTTGATTCTTTCCCAAAGTACTTCATTCCTCATATACTTAACTTGATCCAATAAAGGCAGTGTCCGGGGTGGAAATGTGTACTACAACCAACGCAGTCATTTTCACAGCAAAGCAATTATGGGCCCAAAGAACAACGTAAAGTCTCTTTTCCAATTGTTCGTGGGAGTGTGTTCATTCTGAGCCATTATGGAGTGTGTCTGTCAGAGGGAGGCTCTGCAGCAGGGTGTAATGAGCTGTATTAACTTTCTCTCTGCAAATGAGCATCACATAGCCTCGATCTAGGATGAATTTGAGACTGTGGCTCCAGGGCTGGCTTCAAACCTAGCTTACTTGCTTTCTGTGTAGTCCAGCTGCAGTTACTGGGGTAGGTCTTAAAGTCATAGGGCAGGAGGTAGAGAAAGATATGGACAGGGGCAACAGCAGTGAGAACGGGTTACTGAGAGTTTTGATGGCTGTAGCAAAGAAAGTACACGAGTCATAAGTGAGGGAAGTCTGCTGTCCAGCCCAGTACCTCAGTCTATCCTTTTAACAGTCTGCTTCTGATGGTGATGCTGTTTTGCTTTGTCATTATGTCATCCCACTGCTCAAATTCTCTTTCTGGTCTCCATTGCCATTACAGTCCAAAACCAAAGCCTGATTTTCAAGATCTAACAAAGTAGCCACAAGCAAACACTTCATGCAAGAGGCCCGTGACAGAGGTTAGTGTTCCCATCCTACACTAGTTGCTTTCTATCTGGATCTCCATCCTCTCTTCCTGTGGGCCCATTCACTATTGTGATTGCTGCCATGTTTTCAAAGGTCCTGTCTTCCTGGTTGGGTTTGAGTAATAAAAAAAGAGGCAGAGCAAGACAGGCAATCATAGGGATTGAGAATAACTTTCTTGCCTCCTACTCCCTGGGGTTCCTTTAGAGTATCTGTCTTCTAAAATTCTGTGCTCTGTGGGAAGTGGCTTTACCTACACTGATCTAATTTGTTCTTGATGGACACACGCCCCTACACAATCCTCCCCCCACCCCTCACCATCAGGATGCTAGTCCTATTGCCTGCTGAGGCCATAACTGGAATGTCTTCCTCCTCCCCACTCTCCACCCCCTTAAAGATGAGAAAACTCAAAAGCCCAAAGAGGTTAAACTGCCCACTACCTGAAAATTTACAAAGTAGCAGAACCAGGATTAGAACCCACAAACTCTCACTCCAGACAGTTCTCTAGAAGCCTGTGAACTGTCCCACCTTATTGTCACACACCAGGCTGGCACTATATTTACACATCTCTGTTCCCATCAAAACCCAACCCGTCCTATGTAGTGGGAGCCAAGCCACCCAATCTCCATGAGATTCCCTTGAACTCTCAGTTGTTACAATAAGGTTTTTGTCTCTGGGCAGCCAGAAGTCCAGACCCACAGACCTGCTGCCCCAGACCCCTTAGCCGCCTACAGCTGATCAGGTCCCCAGAAATGACTCATACACTTATATTAGCTTGATGCTTTTTGGCCTATGGCTCAGGCACATTGCTAGCTAGCTCTTACATCTTAACTCTACCCATTCTCATTAATCTGTCTGCCACGTGGCCTATGGCTCACCTGTGTTCCTTACATGTTGCTCCTTTGGGCTTCAGGCTCAGTCTGTCTGACTCTGCCCTGCTTTTCCTACCTATGTTGTGATTTCCCTACCTACTTTTTCTATGGTGCCTGTCATGGGCCAAAACAGCTCCTTTATTTAAAGATTGATATTCACAGCATACAGAAGACATTCCCACATCACTCAGTTTCTCCAATGTGGAGGCTGTGCACCCTTGAACACATACTATGTGTTCTAAGGAGAGCCAGCATATCGTCAGAGCCTGAGTCCCAACACCACAGTGTGGCCCCACAGTGGTGACATCCCAAGTCCCAGAAGCAGCTCTGTTCTCTGAGAACTAGATAAAAATCTCCCGAGGGAAAAATAAGTGAGTTTCCATCAAAATTTCTCTCTTTTGTAAATATTCTTTGATTTTTCTCATTTCACTGGGATTGTAAAGTCTCACAGAGGGTGGAAATTGTGACTCTATCCATTGTTCTTAGCCTGTAGTGAATATGTTGTCCTCTATTAGTGGTTGAACAAATGGTTGAGAAGGAATTTTGTGACCTCCCTAAAGAGTCATTTTCCTGATTTATAAAATGGGCAATGGGGTGAAGAGTTGACAAATCCTAAGTTAATTTACCTGAAAAAAACAATCACATTTCCATTCTTAGCAAAGCTTACTCGGAGTTACCATAGAAGGCTTGTAGTGTGTTGGCTGCTAAAGGGTTAGTGGTTTGATGCCTACAAGTGAATTTCTGGAACTACATTGCTTAGGTTCAAATCTTAGTTCTGCCACTGTTATTCTAGAATAATTTCTCCATATGCCATCTCAATTCAGCTGTCTATAAGATGGAGACCATGGTTGTACTTCCTTTGTGTCATGAGAATTAATTAAATCAATATACATAACAGCCTTGAGCAGGGGGGAACAGATAGTAGTGGGTGGATATGGAATGATAGGCAAGTTAATAAGTGTTAGTAATTATTGCAGAATTAGCAATAATTAGTCACATGGAGATCCGCCTCTGTTAAGACTAACCTCAAGAAACCTAAAAGTTTATAGAAAATACAAATTATGTCTCTGTTGCTCATTTGTAAATACCCTACCTTAAGAAATAGGATGTTCCATAGGATTAACCACATCCTGGGGACTGATTCACTGGGGAAGAATTTTCATCTCTCCTACACAAAAACCAGAGAAACCATTTGTAGTGTATTGGAAATAAGACCTCAATGTCAGGGAAGTGAGCCCCATTGTGGAGAGAACAGTGCAGTGCGGGGTGCACAGAGACACACCACTTCTCTAAGGAGAGCCAGCCCTGAGTCCCAACACAGTGTGGCCCCACAGCGGTGACATCCCAAGTCCCAGAAGCAGCTCTGTTCTTTGAGAGCTGCATAAAAATCTCCTGAGGGGAAAAATAACTGAATTTCCATCAAAAGGCTACAACACTTGAGGACACAGCAAATTCATTTCTGAAACCACCTACCTCTCATTCAGTCATCTCTTAGCTCCTGCCATTCACTGCTGACACGTTGAAATGCCAGAGAAACCACGGGAGCACCGTGACAGCAGAAATAAAAAGCCTCCGTTCCATGATGGGCCGCTTTCTTCTTCATAATCTTGCCTTTTTATTACCTTTATTAAGCATGGTGTACACTGAGGGCCTAAGAAAGGAAAGAAGAAACGATTTGAGTATCGAGTTCACAGCAGCTTCCTCCCTTGAGAATCGAGCCTATACACGAAGTTTATTACCTTTTCAGGCTTCTGAACACAGCTTAAAGCCATATAATATCTTTTGGTGGGTTAAATGAGTGAGCGCCCTCCCTCGCTAGTCTGTCAATCAATTCCTTTCCCCTTGTGAATAGAGGGAGTTAGCATCTTGCCTATCTGACGGCTAAGAAAAGTGAGTTTTTCTTCTGCTCTTTGCCAGGAAATTTTGTGTCAGGAGGGGGAGGGGGATGAGGTGGAATCCTGAAGTTTTTATAGCGTCTGTCATGTGAGATACTGAAATAGGGGCTGTTCTAAACGCATTGCCACTACGGAACTAGCTAAACCAGGACTGCTAATAGAAAAATCATAACAACCTTAACGTTTTATCTACAGTGGAACTGCAGCCAAGGCAAGAGTGGTGTATTTCATCACAGTGATCAGGAGAGAATCCAGACACAATGAAGCAGTGATGAAAGAAAATAGAGCCATATAGATACATGGAGTAGCTACATGGAGTAGTCAGTTTCTCATTGGTGTCATGAAAAGTCTAAGGCAAGTTAACTTTATAAAGAAAAAAAAGTAACGGATGATACCAACATCAGTGTGCCTCTGAAGAGAAATTCATAACAGTAACAGGACTATGCCCAAAGGGCAAAATATAACTACGAAGATGTAACAGCTCAGATCCCACAGTCCCTGTGAGGACACAAAGTCATTCCATATAAGGACAAACAACTAAACCCACTTCTTAAAAGTTCTTATCACCTCTCATCACCACATGGGGACCACATCTCTGATGATTACACCTTTGGGAACAAAGTAAATCTTATCCATGCACACATAAGAATATTCACCTCCTTTCTCAGGGTAAAAACCACTCTGCTCCATTCTGAAAACATTCATAATCATCTTCAAGTGAGTTTTTATCAAGAAATATTTATTAAACTCTCATTTAGCCATACTGTTTGACTAGATTTTTGAAAGAAGGACTAAAGAGATGAATCTGCCATCTGTCCTTAGTGACAGTTGGGCACTAACGCCTTCAGTGGGGTCCATGCTGACCTCTTGTTGATGCTGACCTTCCCACCCAGCGCTCCTGACACCATCTCCACTGTACCCCGTTATGTCTGAGTCTCCTCTCAGTGCCTTCTCCAACAAACGACATTGACATACTCACTGTACTTATTATTCAGAGTCTGTCTGCATACACGCTCTGAACCCAGTGTGTTAGTCGGTTTCCTAGCACTGTGCCTAAGCCCTTAAGAGAATAGCTTAAGAAAAGAAGAGTGTGTTTCAGCTCACTTCACTGTCATGAATCTTGGTTGCTTGTGGTCTTCCACCAGTGCAGGAACTTCCCAGCAGGAAGGCATGGCAGAGGACTACTATTTACTTCACGGTGGCTGATAAGTATAAAGGAAAGAATCCAACAGCAAGAAGCAAGTCATGCTCTTCAAAGACATGTTTCTAGTGACCTACTTCCTCCAGGAAGCCCCATTCCCAAATAGTTCATTCAGTATGGACATATCAATATACTAGTTCACTGATGAAGACAGCCTCCAAATGATGCCTTCAGGTTCCAGTAGTACCAACAGCTGGGACCAAACCTTTACTACCTGAGCCTTTTGAGGATAATATGGCATATCCAATCCATAACATCCAGGATAAAACACTTTGCACATTCTATTCCCTGTTGATTTCAAGTGCCACTAGACCATAAGCACTCTAAAAAGAGCCACTAGGTGCTAGAGAGATGATGACTCTATTGGTAGATTGCAAGCAACACAAGCAGGGGAGCCTGAGTCCAGATCCCCTGGAGCCACATAAAAAGATGAGCATGGTAGTACAGTAATGCATGCTTGTAACTCAAGCATTGAAATTCATGGGCAGTCCAATCTAGCCAAATCAATAAACTCCAGGTTCAATGACAGACCCTGCCTGAGAAAATGAAGGTGAACCGAACTCAATAGTAAAGTCCAATTGCTAAGACACTGTACACTTGGACAGGAAGAGAAGCTTGCATTGATTTGAAACCTTCCTCTCTTCTGGCTAGCCTTCATGGGACTAGAGGGGCTATGTGTACTGCTGAGGGAGAAACATTAGCAACAGTCTTACCCAGCTGTGAATTCTCCAGGCTACAATAATGGCTGACCTGGCAGGATATGCTCATTGGTGCTATAGTGACATGTTGTTATCAGGGTAACCAACTACTTTCTGCTCTCCTCCAAAGATGACATCAGGACTGGAACATCACTGTGGTGACAAATTCTCTCCTATTCACTCAAAACTTGAAATAGATTATCGGATATTCATATTTTTGATAGACAATGTAAATTCTTTGATATGAAGTCTCACACAATGTAAAATTGTTCAAAACAAATGACACACACACAAATTGGTGCATTGGTCTTTGCTAATCAATTACTATATTCCTCTGGGCTCTCCATTTCCTTTGGGATAGAGATGATGACTCCACAGAACACTGAAGCCCTGACAGCTCATGCCCTTTCATTCCAACATCTCACGACATCAATCCCCACAATCTCTACTAACTTGTTAGGAAAAAAAAAAAATCTATGCAATTCCCTTGCTAAAATGATCCACCATGTTCTCAGGTCATGAAGCCACAAAAGCACACCTTTTCTACACACATGTCTTTCTGATGTGGGAATGTCTTTCTGCATGCTGTGAATATCAGTCTTTAAATAAAAGAGCGGTTTTGTCCCATGACAGGCACTGTAGAAAAAGTAGAAGGGGAAATCACAGCATAGGTAGGAGAAGCAGGGCAGAGTCAGATCAGATCGAGCCAGACACCCAAAGAAGAAACATGTAAGGAACACAGGTGAGCCACGGGCCACGTGGCAGACAGATTAATGATAATGGGTTGATTTAAGATGTAAGAGCAAGGTAGCAATGTACCTGAGCCATACGCCAAACAGCATGAAATTAATATAAGCATCTGAGTCATTTTGGGACCTAAGTAGTGGTGGGCGGCTAAGGGGTTTGGGGCAGGAGGTCTGTGGGTCTGGACCTCTGGCCCCCGGGGCCAAGAAACTTTACTGTAACATCTTTCTATGTCCAAAAGAGAAATGGCATGAGATTTTAAATAACTGTAATTCTCTCTATTGAAAAAGATTTTAAATAACTGTAATTCTCTCTATTGAAAAAGATACACTAAAGGCCAGCTATACTTGCTCCATGGCCCAGCAATAATAAAAGTCTCAAACTTCTTGGGTTTCACTTCACTTGTTGGAAGTATGAAATATTATAAGAGTATTTGCCAAAGCCAACCAAAACACTTTACTTCATTATTTACTTCCTGACATCTTTTCATATATGTGTGTATATATGCTATACACATGTGTGCGTGTATATATATATACATATATATATACATATAATGTATTTGTATATGAATATGTCTTAGCTTTTCCGATGAAATAAAATACATAAATGGTTCTTAGAACAGCAGCCAGGTTATAATTCTGAAAGTTAACAATATCAGCTTGTTTTATTTTGCCATTTTGGTGTGAGCTCATCTGATCTCAGATGAATTTATTTTTGCATCTGAAGGCAATGCCTTTTTCCTTCTGCCTGGTAGCTGGATGGCCCCTGGGCGACCAGGGGCAATGGGTTTGATTTTGCTACAAGCTAGCTGTTACTTGGACACATGAGCATCCAGAGTTTCAGGAACTACCAAGTGTTTCATTGTCAAGCACTTCTCAAGTCAGTTACAAGTTTATGAAGTCCTCAGGAGACAGAGAGCCACAAGTCCAGCTCCGTGTGGAGACTCACTTTAAAAAATAAAAATAAAAAACAAAAAATAAAAGATGCCTTGTCCTATTTCAAGGGCAAAGAGGAAAAGAATTTATGGCTTTTTTTTTTTCAAGTTTCAATCAGGAAGAGAATGTGAGATGTGTAAATGCTGACACAGAGAGGCAGTTAGCTGTTACTAAATCATCTAGTCACACCAGATCCCTTTAAGAGAATAATTATTTATGGTGCCTGGTGCATTCATTTATTTTTCAACATATCTTTTGATCACCCGTTGTGTATTCAACATGATACAAGGTACCTGTGACTTAACCAAAATGAGCAATGTCCAGCTCCTGCCAATCTTACAATAAAGTACAGGACAGATGTATAGTAACTAAATGTGTCCTAGACCAGACTCGCAAGTGCCTCATAGTAAACTAACGTGCTCATGTGCTGAGGCTAACAGAGTGCTACTCTGTTTAAGGCCAGAGAAGGCCATGCTGATGCCCTGAGGGAGTACCAGGAGATCATGAGGGAAGAGCCCCTACGGACAGCTAGCAAGGGGCAGTTAAGGCCCAGGAAAGAGTAAATCGGAAGCTGTGACGGGATTATGTCAGCATCATTTCCCAAAAGAGAAACAAATGCCACTAATGTAGAGAAAGGGGGAAAGAAAAATAGGAAGAAAGGGAGGGGGGGCCATAATCAAGCTGGGAGAGAAATGGGACACATTTTACCGGCAATGGTAAGCCCTGGCAAGAAGCTCCATATTATTCTGAGAGAGAACCAAATCCTTCCTGAGTGGGGAGCCAAGAGGCAGCACAGCCTGTCCTATTCTTACAAAGTATCACTCCACTTCTCTAGGAGGCCAAGGGAAGAAGTGGGAGCCATGTGGGAGGCTCCTTTCATTCTATTCTCATGGGCTCCAGTTTGGGACCCCTACATAGGACTACAACTGAATTTGGCAAGAGGGTATCTGGGGAGGGGCACATTAAGACTTTTCTCATCGAGAGCTGTATATGCATCTTTACATCACCTGCATAATGCAAAAAGAAAGAAAAGTGAGGAACAGATTTATCTAGTACAGTGGTTCTCGGCTTATGGGTTGCTCTCCCTTTGGGGGTTAAATGACTTTACAGTAAGGTCACCAAAGACCATCAGAAAACACAGATATTTACCTTACTGTTCACAGCAGTATCAAAATTACAGATATGAAGTAAAAGTGAAAATAATTTTATGGCTAGGGGCTCTCCACACCACGAGGAACTGTATTAAAAGGGTTGCCACCTTAGGAAGGTTGAGAACCTCTGCTCTCTGTCCAGCCACGATAGAATCATCAGCTTCCTTCCCTCACTGAGGGCTCCATGGCAAGCATGGTACAGGAAGACATTCCAGGAGAGGGATGGGATCGCAAAGAATTTGTTATCCTGTGACCAGATGTCAAAGCAAGGTAGAGCAAGTTGGCTGCCATGAAACTCAGAGCAGAGCTAGGTACAAACCTTCTAAGGATCAGGAACCTTGCCCAGTGGACCAAAGGTCAGACTAACCTGGGGTAGAGTGCATCTTTCACAGGGGACAGGAGCTTGTGCCTATAGCCTGTTCTCTGCTAGGGATCTGAGGTGCATCACAATGGTGCTTAAGCAGCATGGATTCTCTGAAGTTCAAACCTTCCTCCTATTTATCTTCTTCTTTAGCAGAGGTTGATCCCAAGCGGAACCTAGTGGGGTTCAGCTTCTTACAAATCAGATCTGAGCAAATGGTTCTCTCCTTTCCCAGAGTCTCTAGTCTAAACAAGGCCAATTCTGCTCCTTTTGCCCCCTGATATCTGTACCTCTAATAAAGACCTTGACACCAGACCAGTTTTCCAAATGGATGAAAACAAGTATTAGCAAGAGCAAAAGTGAGAGACTGCAAGTACCAAACACCTTTTCCAGCCCCTGCTCCAAGGGTGATGTGCACAGTGCTGGAGCTACAGTTGAGGTGAGCAGTCCTATACAGTCCCGTATGCCAAAGGCTCGGCCACTAGGAACTTCTAAGACTAGGACCCACTGACGGGCCTTAGGCCACTGGAGATGGGCTCTTAAAAGGAACTATAAGACCTCAGTCCCTTTTACTCTTCTTTTGGCCTGGGATTCCTGAAAGTAGGAGACTCCTCTGCTGAAGATCTCTACTAGGGTGTGCCCTGCAGCCACAGGACCAAAGCAACAGGGAACAACCAGATATGAATTGATGTATCTAAGACTCTGAGTGGAGATATACCTCTCTTTTTCGGTTGCTTTATCTTAGGTGTGAACAAAGGGCTAGTTGCCTCCAGCTGGAAGTGCCTCAGATACCAAAATCCTCAGGTGATCACATCTCCTATATTTATATAAAGGGTGTATTAGCATATAGTACACATACACATTCATTGGCATATTCTACACCAGTCTAGATTACTTTGGGGACCTAATGTAAGTGCTATGTGAAAGTCTGTCATATTGTGTTCTTTAGGAATTGATGACAAAAAAAAAAAAGGTCTGCTGATGTTCAGTACAGATGTTGGAGTATTTTCTTTGTTTGGTTTTGGGAGTTCAGTTTTCTGGTTTTGGTTTTTGTTTTTTGTTTTTGTCCTGTAGGTTTACATTCCTGAGTTCAATGCCTGGCTGAATCCATAGAGGAATCAGATTTTGTTATCTACAATAACAAAAGGGCTGACTCTTCTAATTAGTAACATGGGCCTGGGAGCCAGGGCATCTTGACTCCTACCATACTGCTTTCAGCAGCCTTGGAAAGCTTATTCTCAACCTTCAGCTGCCGCGGTACAGTCCTAAAATGGTAACTGTAACATTTGTCTCTCAAGAGTGTTTATATGGATAAAATGAGAAATTACATATAAAGTGCTTTTTGGCATAGTATTTGACATAAGAAATGGGAGATAATATTATTACAATTAACATTACTTCATTAAGGAGGGAGGCTGGCAGCCCAGCTGCTCCTGTACAGAATGCCAAGCAGTGAGTAGTCACGCAGCCTAAATGAGAACACTGACTGGCAGGTGCAAAGTCAGAGTGGGCCTGTTGGCAGTGGGTAAGGGAGTGATGCTGGCCTTCATGCAAAATTCACTTGAAAATAATACAAAAGCGCATTTGGTGGTGTGGTAGCAAATACAATTCCTGCAACCAGAAATCCCCCTGTTGCTTTTGAGACACCCACTCACTGGGAATGAGGAGCAGAAGGAAAGGTTCCAGAAACTTCTACAAGAATCGCGTCGCAGCAATCAAAGCCTCATCCCCTCCCACTTCTACTGTCCTCCAGTTCTCTCCAGATGGGTCGAAATACCACCACTCATTAAAGCAAATGTCAAAGATCGTTTTTGAAAATGGCTTATGAATGATCCTTTAGGATTTACCTCTAATGGTCAAATTAGAGAATTTAAAGCTTAAAAGAAAAATCTGAAAGGTCATGAAAAATAAAGAGGCCCTGATACTGAGGTTGGGAACACTAGCATTTTGGGGACATCTTTGACCATCATCACATTGTTGGAGGGGATTTTATAAATAGATCGCAGAGTGGGTACACAGTCCACACTGCCACCAACACCCTGGATAGATTTGGACCTTAAGTTCTCTCATCCTTAAAAGTGAAAACAGTATGCTAGAGATGTAGCCAAATGGTAGAGCACTGCCTCATATGTACCTGAGGTAAAGCCCCAGTACCATATTTCAAAAAAAAACAAAAAAAATGTAAGCATTGTCTTGGCCAATGTTTCTCAAGCTGGACTTCTTGCCATTCCAGCATCATGTGGAGAGTTCAAGTATATTCCCATAGAGACCTTTGGAACCCAGATGGCAAGGAGCATAAGTAGGCTGTTTATGAGAATCTATTTACAGGCAAGTTGGAGAACCCAAGCCTAGAAGATTTCAAAGATATAAACCTGCTTCTTCTATGGAGTTCTGCTGCCCATGAGAAGGAAGTCGTTGCAGATTTGTTCCTTCTTTTGAGGCCTTTACAATCTAAAATGGTTCCTCTCAGTCAGCAATAGTAGGGGTAATGATAAAGCTAAACCCATCTGGTCATCCTTGGCTAGCAGTTTAGCCAACCTATACTTCTCCTGCAACCAGCATCTCCCTGGGCCACAAATGTAGCCCACAAAGGCAGGCAACCACTATTACTACACAACTAAAGCCCTGCCCTCACGTGGTGGTTTAAATGAGAATGATCCCCATAGACTCATATATTTGAATGTTTGATCCCCAGTTGGTAGAACTTTTGGGGAAGGATTAGAAAGTGTAGCCTTGTTGGACAGAGTGTTATGCTCTGAGGTTTGAGAATCCTATATGAAGCCCAGTTATCTCTCTCTACCTCCTACCTGGGGTTAAAGAGGTAAATTCTCAGATACTGCCCCATCACCATGCCTGCCTGCTGCCATGCTCCCCACCATGTGGTCATGGACTCTAACCCTCTGCAACCATGATTCCCAAATTAAATGTTTTTCTTTACACATTGCCTTGGTCGTGGTATTTTGTCACAACCTGTTTCCCTTATACTAAGCAGCATTAGCAGGTTGGTGAGCAAGCATTCAGGATTTGGTCTTTGAGAGACATCAGATCCAAGCTAGGTAATAAGGGATAAAGTCTGGACTAGAGCCCCAAGATACTAGTATGGGGCTTTTATGTTCTATACTTAGCTTAGTTTCCAGAGGTAGAATTTTAGATGGAATTTTAAGAAAAGCTTTTTAAGACATCACCAATCTCTACACGGTACTTGTGTCAAATACGAGTTGAACTCACAAGCCTCAAGGACTGTAAGGTTAACTAAGATCTTAAAGGTTAACTAAGCTGAATAAAGCCACATAACTTCCATGGCCCAGGCCCGTGGAGCATTATCAACAGTGGCAACCTCAAAGGACAAAGACTGCCTGAGAACCAAAGGTACAGAGAAGAAAGTCTGAGCTCCCAAGACAAGCCCACCTCAGAGCTGTCTGCAAAGTGCAATGAGCATGCTGAAGGAGAAATTCACTCAGGGGAGTTCTAAATTCACTGTTCCATGATAGTGAGGAAGACTGGACATGCAAAATCTCTTTGCCTCCTTTAGAAGTCAGCCCCCACCACACGTCCATTTGGCCTTCTTTATGAAAAACTAGCCCAACTCCAGGCAAGTTTACCTCTATCACTTGGCATCTGGATGTCATTTCATTATCTACCTGAATTCTGTTGGATCTGTTTTTTTGTCAATTACATAGGGAATTCAGAACAAGGCAGAGTAGTGTGCAGTTGTATAAATCTGGCCCATGTGGATAACTGGGGCATGAATGATTGTAACAGTATAAACAAAGTCAGATGAAAGTACCTTCCTTCTACGAGTCTGTAACCAGTAATGGCGGTATTAATCACGGTATCATTATAGTCATCCTCGTCAGCCCCACAATCATCAATTTAGAAAATGTTTCTCTTGGTGACGGCTCCTTATTAGAACACGGTATTAAGTGTATCCACTCTGACTTTCTGCTCCTATTGCTAACCAGCTCTGGGGCAGTAAATATCCACAGTGAAACAACATGGGCTCAGAGGGGCCAAGACTTAGAAAACTGAGTTAGAAATGAACAGAGGGCGTCTGCAATCGTAGAGCCCCAGCGCTGGCACTAACTAGTGAGCGGTGTCCAATTTTTGAGTTCTTGAGATCTCTTTCAAGCCCAGGACCTCGGGAGTAGTAGTTCAGTCAGTGGTAGAGTGCATGGCTATGAGGAACAAAGCTTGAGGTTCAGTCCCCAACACTGAAAGAAAATAAAATTAAATACAGTGGGCCACTGAAGAGTTAACAGCTAGAGTTTTGCTTTCTGTGAGCTTAATCTAGGTCACAGATACTCATCCTGTAGAATCTTTGTCTGGTTCATTATTTAGAAACAAAAGAATATACTACCACCAAGAGAATAGCCACATGGATTCCCTCAACTTCTGATTAAAAATTCTTAACTACCCCAAATTCCTATTGTGGTGACTGGAGAACAAAGCTGTCTCAGCATTCTGAGGGTTCCCTTAAAGTACATTTCACAGCACTTTAGTTTGTGACTTCTGCAAATTAGCACTCTCTCGCCTTTTTCCCTAGACAGACCAGGGCAATTACATTCCACAGCCACAGCTATTTCTGTCCCTCCCTTAGTGTCTCCAACCAGATGACCTGTTGATTTGTATCTCTTCTGTTGCTTTTTATCAGTGTGACTGCCTCTGGGCATAAACAAGCTGTTTATTTGGGTTGATTTGGGTTTAAGAGTCTATCAAAGGGTTAGCATTCAAGACCCTCAGCTCCTCTTTTTGTTTGCTTGTCCAGTGCCCTGACTGGGAACCTGACCTAAGTTGGAGCTCTAGGACCTATACATGGCATAAGGAAAGAATCTACTCTCCCAATTTTCCCTCTGACCTCCATACATATGTTGCTACACATACATACACACATACAATATTAGTAAAAAGAGAGAGAGAGAGAGAGAGAGAGAGAGAGAGAGAGACTGTTATCCTTCTGCCCACTGCTCCCCATGTTCCATCCGTGGGTACAGATGAGAGAGCATAGGGTTGCCAGGAGGGCATCAAGCCTTCTCCAAGGGATATATGGAGAGGAAGAGAATTGTCAAAGTGTATGCTTAGAGCCATAGCCCACAGCCTATAGCCCTACGGAACAACCTTAAACCTAGTAGTGAGATGGGCTCACAGATTCCCTTCTATGAGTACAGCTTGTTTCAGATGTGCTATGTATACGCCATGTTCCTCTGAAATAAAACATTCCCCCCAAATAGTATCGTTTTCTTGGGATGGAAAGGAAAGTTCATGAACCTCAAGGTACACAGATGGTCATATTTCTGAGAGAATAGACACTTAAAAGAGGAGAGCTCACCCCACAGTACAAAAGAAGTTGCAAGAGGTTCCTGGCCAAGTAGTTAAACTTCAGAAGGAGGGATTGGACTAGAGAGCTCCAGGGTTTCGGGACCCATGTTGAGATGAGATTTCTGATGATGCAATTTAATTGCCTTTGTAAGTAACATCTCTCCCATACTTCCATTAGCAACCCCGATTAAAAGGCACATTATTGAGTCATCAAATGCAATCATTGACTTCGGTCTGAGGCAGGCTCCTTTACTAGGTGAGTTCTATATGTTGCCTCCTCTCTGATAAGGAAAGATTTTAGCCAATCTAAGTAACAGTGATATGAGATGTGTCATGTAAATTATATTATAATTTTATAGTTAAGCAGGACTAGAGAGATTGCTGAAAGGTTTAGAATAGCAGCTGCTCTTACAGAGGACCTGGGTTCAATTCCCAGTACCCACATGGCAGTTTACATCTGTCTGTAACTTCAGTTCCAATATATCCAATGCCCTCTCCTAGACTCTGTAATCACTGCCTATACTTGATACACAGACATGCATGCAAGCAGAAAATCTAGAAGAAAATAGAAATATTTTAACATACTATGTATTCATTAATATTTCAAAAATATTGTAATAATATAAAAGCTATCATTTTAAAATTACCAAAAGAAACCCATAAAATCCATCAAAAGAAACCCACTAAAGCCAATCTTTCTCAAAATTTAACACATCTACATGTATGATTAGCATATGTATACATAAAACATGTAATGTAAATAAAAGAAGGGAAGAGATGGAGAGATTGAAAGCAGTGCAAAAGAATGAGAGATAAATATACGGAAATATTAGTATCTTGTCACATGATGGAGGCTTGTGTAAGTCTTATTTTTCTTTAACATATGTCTATATTTTCCAAGCTCTCTAGTAAGAATATCTCTTTTGCTTATAGTCAAGAAAAGAAAAAAGACTATTATTTTGAAATGTGAGTTGTGTATTAAACTCCCAAAAGTATATTTGAAAACAGTACTTAGGACATGATAGATGCTTTACTTTTAAAATACTATTTTCATTTTATGTATATGAATGTTTGCCTGCATGTGTGTCTGTGGTGATATGTTTCAAATTTAATAAAAACCAGTCTGAAATATCAGAAAAGAGATCTACCCACAGTCAATCAAGGAGGATCAGAGAGTGGTAACTCACAACTTTAATCCCAGCATGGGAAAGACCAGGAGTGGTGACCTATGCCCTTAATCCCAGCAGATCTGAGTTTGAAGCCAGCTTGGTTTACAGAGGGAGTCCCAGGCATCCAGGCAGACAGTGGTGGTGTCAGGCCTTTAATCCCATAACTCCAGAGACAGAGGAGATCTCTCTGTGTTTCTGTGAGTTCAAGACTAACTACCAAATAGTAGGAGCCCACACCGTTAATCTTAACCTGGATGTGAAACAACTGGCAGGAAGATATTTAAGGCAGGCATAGGAAGACAGAGCAGGCAGTAGAAGTCAGGGGAGCAAGGCTGAGGAAGCTGGAAGACAGCTGGGTGAGATCTGACTGTGGTGTTTCCTCTCTTGGATATTTCAGCCTTTCCCTGAGATCTGGCTCTGAGTTTCCTTTAATCATGCAACATGTGTCTCTGCACCACATGCATGCCTGGGACCCACGGAGTCCAGAGAGAGTGTCAGATCCCCAAGAGCTGGGGTTACAGATGGTTGTGAGCTGCCGTGTGAGTGCTAGCTCTCTGCAAGCACTCTAAACTGCTGAGCCATCTCTTTGGGCCCTAAAATACCTAGATATTTAAAGGGGGGGAGAATCTACAACGACTCATTTACTAAACCAACCCAATCCCTAACAATAATCTACCAACATCTGTCCTTATACCCAGAGATAAGTGTAGTCTTCATTTCCTCATCATGGAAACCTCTCGTTACAGGAGATGGAAACTCCTACAGAAAACCAGACAATCCAAATGCAGAATTGTGGACTCCACTCTACAAAACTCCCTTATCTCAGGTTCAGGGAATGCTGAGAAAGAGCGGATAGAAAGATTGTAAAAGCCAGAGGATTAGGAAATTGCTGTGAGATTGTATCTCCTAGTAATGCCACAAGCTACACTCCTAAGTGTGTGTGCATGTCCATAACATACATGTACCTGTGTGTATATATATCATTTATCTCCCACGACCACCAAAATGTATGCTGAACGATGATGACACCAATGAGCATGTCAAACTGCAAATAAAAAAGCCCACAAGTCCTCAACCCCACACATGACAATAAGCAGCTGAGGAAAACTGGGAGCAGGAAAGGTGGCCTTACCCAGGGAAGAGTGCACTGATTGGCTGTTCGGTACCAAATGGCCAGTCCTGAAAACATACAGTAGCATTATTCTATAGCATTATTTGAACTGAATTATATTTAGGAATATATGCATACATGTACTTATATACATACATAGCAGTTAGTTTTTTTTAAGGAAAAAATAGGGGGGCATGAACTTGAAGGAGAGTTGGGGGTGGGGCATATGGGAAGGATTGGAGGGAGAAGTGAAAGAAAAATGTTGTGATCAAATTATCTCAAAAATAAATGTTTAAAAGCATAAACTTTTATAATTTCAACTCTGCCCAGTATAGATACAAAAAGATAAATATACTTAAATATGAGCACTGATTACTCTAAATGACAAGAGTGGGTTGTTTTAACAATTTCCTCAAATAATCTTAAATTAGGATAAAATAAGCAATATAAAAATATTCATCTAGAGGTTTTAAAAAAAATAGGAGAGCTCATACTGGCAAGATGGACATTGTTTTAAATATTTAAAATATTTTTCATCTTTATGTAGGGCCCGTAAGATGGCTCATGTTAAGTGCCCTTGCCTCACAAGCTTAATGACATGAGTTCAATCCTTGAAGCCCATAAAAGAAGAGAATTAACACACAAAAGCTGTCCTCTGACTTCAGAAGTACACTATGGCAAGTCCATAAGCATGTGCACACATGCACACATACACACATGCACACAGGGGCACTAAGGATAGCAATGCTCTCCCTGTTACTGCTGGGAGAGACCAGTTGAGATGGACAAATAATAAGTTCAGATGTTTTTTTCTCCAGAGTGTGTTTATACAGCTTCCTAATATTGGCCCATGCCAATGGTGAAGAAAATCAAGATTTTATTAATTAAAGTGTTACAGAATGGAGCAGACACCTTCAGAAGTGTGTGTGTGTGTGTGTGTGTGTGTGTGTGTGTGTGTGCGTGCGTGTGTGTGCGTGCGTGTGTGTAATTGAATCCTGAGGGCATGAGAGTCATCTCCCATGTCCTGCAAATCATCCTCCCATGTTGTAGTTCACAGCATGTGTCATACATTTCTACATAAATGCCAAAGTTTAAGCTAATGGGCCTCTCTTACTAAAGCATCAAAACATATCTTTGACAGGAGAGGAAAATCACAGATTATTAAGATTTAATTTTAACTTTAATAAGCATTTATAAGATCTTTGTGCACAAAAATAGGGAGAGTTTAAAAAATATTGGGGGTCTTCTCCCCTCGTTTGTGTATTATGAAGCATTTGGACTCATTTCCTATCTTCTGGCCAAAGCTCAACCTGGCTCTCCATGGCCTTGAGGTCTCTCTGTCCTACTGAGCAAGAAAAAGACTGATCGCTCCATATGTGACTGGAGTTGCTGTCTACCCGGAGCATATGTGTTTAATCAACTTTAATACCCCTGTAGGCCAGAGAACGTGAAATACTCAGGGCTGGGAATAATTATCATTTCCATTGCATTAGCGAGGTTTGCAAGTGTACCAGTGGGGCGGGGCATCTGTCATCACTCTGAAGAGAGCTAGCTGGCAATTTAGGAAAGAGCAGTTCAAAGTGATCCACATACGACAACTCTACCATTCTTAGCTGCCCTCTTTTTAAGCCCCCTCCCTTCTTACTTTGGGTAACAGCAGCTACTGTGATTAATGAAGAAAGTAGTTGAACTTTCTCAGTTCCCTCAAGGTGTCCTTCATGTTCCTTTTAATTCAGAGTGGGAAATCTGGAGCTTATATGTGCCAGTTTAAAGCACTCGGCTCACAAGCATCCCAGGAAGGAAATCGCCCAATGACCATCAGCTATCTCATCAGATAGGTCAGTAAGTCTCACCTCATAGAACAAACACAGGATCTTCCAACTTCATGGGGAAAATGGTGGGAAGGATGCCCAAGAGTTCTGATGAAAGCACTCATCTGGTCTACTGGCTTCTCCTGCCTTTGATTTCCTATTTTTCTAAAGTGGAAATTCGAAGAGTACATGTTATTCCAATTTGTGGCAATGCTGTGAAGATCATAAAAGATGTATGAAGACTCCTTATACATTGCAAAGCATGAAGGTCAGTAACTAAGAAATGGCATGAAAGAGCATTGACATTGTCTAAAACCAAAAATAGCCAATCTCAACAGAGAAAGAAAAATGCACCTTGCCACCCACTATAAGCACAGCAAATAAACAGCTGTAAGTTATCCATTTTAGTAAGTGTCAATGACCTTCAAAATGTGCTTCCCCTTTGACCCTCCCCCCCAAACTCCATTGTGTTGCTATTATTCACTTTTCTTTCGTGACATATCAAGTTGAAAATGTGCAGGAATCATGTCTTCAGTGGTGTAACTGTAAGCTGCTGCCAATGCACAAGTAAGTAATCTCATACCTGTGCTCATGCAAGTAGCCATAATTAATCTCAGTGGGTCACACACACCAGAAAAGTCCCAAATAATCACACAAAGGTTTATACTAATTACAAACTGTTTGGCCTATGGCTGAGCCTCATTACAACTTAACTCAACCCATTTCTATTAATCTATTGTATTGCCATGTGGCTCCATGGCTTTACCTGTGTTCCATTACACCTTGCCTTCTGGGTGGCAGCAGACAGTGTCCCTCACTCTCCTCTTCTTTGTCTTTATCTCTGCTTGGATTTCCCACCTACCCCTAAGCTGCCTTTCCATAGGCCAAAACATTTCTTTATTAACAAATGGTAATAAAGTATATTCACAGCTTACATAAAGACATCTCACATCACACAGCAGGTACAATTATTTATTGTTGGCTTGCACAGAGCAAGCCCTCCTAACAGTGAGTCACGGATGAATCATGAGCTCATGGGATCCTGCTGAATTATTTGTTACTGACTGACACTCTCGAGAGAGTTGTCAGTTTTTGTGGGGATATGTTTCATATTTAATAAAAGCCAGTCTGAAATATCAGAGATATCTACCAACACTCAATCCAGGAGGTTCAGAGAGTGGTGATTTCCACCTTTAATCCCAGCACAGGGAATGTCTGGGAGTGGTGACCAATGCCCTTAATCCCAGCCAATCTGAGCTTGGTTTACAAAGGGAGTTCCAGGCTCCCAGGCCAACAGTGGTGGTGCCCGGCCTTTAATCCTGTAACTCCAGAGACAGAGATCTGTGTTTCTGTGAGTTCAAGGCCTAACTACCAAATAGTAGTAGCCCACACCTTTAATTTTAACCTGGATGTGAAACAACTGAGTGAAGAGGGTATTTAAGGCAGGTAGAGAAAGACAGAGCAGGCAGTACAAGCCATGAGGAGTGAGGCTGAGGAAGCGGGAAGACAGCTGGGTGAGATTTGACTGTGGTGTTTCCTCTCTTTGATATCTCAGCTTTTCCCTGAGATCTGGCTCTGAGGTCCCTTTATTTGTACAACAAGTTTTGTGCCTACCAGTGAACTCACTGGACTCCAGTGGACAGTTCCAACCCTGTGGTCACACAGACATTGCTGGTCAAGCACAGAGGGAAATAAAAAAGAGTCATGAATGTGGGAGAGAGATTAGTAAGAAAGTCAGAGGGGATCAAACAGAGGAGGGAGGGAGGTGAGAATGGAGTGTGAAGCTGCCAGAGACCAGATTTAATGAATAAAATCCTTGGAAGGAAATTTTTATTTAAAAAAAATAAAATAGCATGGATGGCAACAAAAGGACAATCGGAGAAACAGTATCACATAGAGACAAGGATGGAAGAGAGAGCATCTAAAATGCTATCCTATCAACCGATGGGGCCACTGGCAGTAACCGATCCAGTTTAAACTCCTCGTACCTGGGATGTAGCCAGATTTGTCAGGTGTGAAATCAGATGTCATTGGTGTGAACGGGGAAACTGGGCTGATCTTAGAAGAAGGTGACAACTGTGTTCTCTCCTAGCTCATTGCCTGCTACATATCAAGCCACCCTCAAACTTGGCTGAGAACTTCTCACTTCTCAGTTCTCTTGGGTAACATCATAGCTGAGCTCAGCTGGGGAGTTCTCTCCATGTGGCATCTGCTAGGGCTGAAATGTACACAGTGACTTCATCACTCACACATCTGTGGTCTGTTAGGATATCAACAGAAGCTAGGAGCTAGGAAGATGTCAAGAACTGCAAAAGATCTGAGAATGTCCCCTGCTTGCCCACTGACAAATTATCCTATCGCAGTTCCATAGATACTGGCAGAGAGTCTGCGTGAGAAACAGAGGATGTCAGTCACCATAGACCAGGAGTCCACATAATCTGATTTTTCCACAGGCTCTGTGGCCCATTGCAGCCCCAGCCCACTGATAATCCATGAGAACAATAGATCATGACCCATTAGATGACGCAGACAACCTTAGTCCATGCCATACCTGTTTCATGGACCTTCTAGAAAACTCCCAGTCCTATAAGATGCTACCAGCAAAAATGCCACCTTGAATAATCTTCAAAGAGGAAAATAATTTCTGAAGACCTTACTTGGTATCCCTGTACATTCTCCCTTCTGGAATGGATACAAAGTCGTTTTTCACACTATAGGAAGTAATGGTTTCATTTACTTACAGTATTGATTTGAAAAATAACAATTCTGTAGGAAACTTACTGGAATCCTTGATATTGCTATAACAAAATACCTGACTGAACAATTTGCAAAGAAAATAAATATTTTCACAGCCTGGGGGATGGGAGGTCCAATGTTGAGGTACCACATTTATTGAGAGATTTCTGACTGATAGAAACTTTCTACAGACCCCCAAGAGAACAAGGTGTTTTATGGAAAGAAAGGTGAACACAGGAAACAGAGCCAAACTATCAACCTATTCATCCATCAATAAATTAACACATCCATGATAGCAGAAACCTCCAGACACAATGACTCTCCTAAACTCCCACCTAGTTCTACTTCTTAATACATCACAACGGGGATTAAACTTCAGCCTGAGTTTGGGAGTACATTCAAACTGTGGCAGGGCATCAGAGAGTGTATGTTTTTAATACAGTGTAACACAGGTTAATCCATTATTGCCCATGTGTGGCCAAGAATTCTCTGCCATTGATTTCTTCCTTTATGGCTTTGTTTCCAAATTAGTTTAGCTTCTGTTGGTTCTGATGGTTTCCTTCAGAGAATTCCTTAGCTAGGGCTTCATATTCTATGTTCCACAGGTTTCTCTTACAAAATAGTAACCTAGTAAGGTTGGACGTTCAGAACCAATGTGGACCAGTGGCCCCCATGCCAGCACAGCATCCCTAGCATCCATGTGGCCAACACCAGATTTAATGACTCAGCCCCTGTGAGAATGAGGACCAAAAACTCTCAGACTGTCAAAGGCCTGAAGAAGCCAATCTGGCCCATCCCAAGCACCCCTACATGGCAAGTCTAATTCGACTGGTTCATGACTCAGTACTACTGTGGGATATTTTGATGCACTCTGACACACCCCAGCCTTTGACTCCCACTTGATAGACTTAGTATAAACCTACATATCACAGCCCAGCAGGGCCACAGGACCAGTAGCTCAGGCACTGATTGTGGGGTTGTGGGGCCACAGATAATAATTAAAATATTAGTAGATTCATTTGCAGCCGCTGAGTCGACAGAAATATGTCACCTTGTCACTGTGCCTGGTGTCCTGCTGTCCTCCTCATGATCACTCATCGCAGATAAAATCCCCTCCCCTCCAATTCAAAACTGCCATAAAAACAGATACCAACTGCAATGCTGTGACCCACAGAGGTAGCACCTCGGGAGAAAACTGTATTATTTCGGTTGTCAGCTATGAGTAAATAACAAGAAAGACGTCCCTAAATCAGTTTTTCAGCCAACAGAACACCTGCCATGATTACTGGCCATCTGTGGGGCTGAAAAACATAGGTAATGCAAGGTTCGGTTCCGGGGATCAGAGGGCAGATGTGAAGCACAGCTTTGGACCCCTCGGTCCTTCCATTCAGTTCCCCTGGGAAATGCAAGTCACCCCTCAGACCTCTTTTCGAGTCCAATAACAACAATGATAAAGGACAGTAAAGACTAGCTACATAGCAAGGCATGCTGGTACACAGCTGTAATCACAGAACCTGGGAGCTTGAGACAGAGGAGCATAAATTGGAGGACATCCTGGGAAATGTAACCATTTGAGGGCCAGACTTGGTCAAAATAAAAAATAAGCAACAACAAAATGACTATTTTTCCTAGAAAAGTGACCATTAATATCATCTTTGAGCAAATATTTCTATTTTCATCATTTGAACAACACATTTCTAAAGAAACAAGAAACATCTTTTCAAAACACAACTCACAGTTACATTGTGCCATGAAATAATCACAATCTAAGATAAAGATCATGAACTTAACTGCACACCCGCTCTAGTCCTTGATATATTTTGGTAAGAGGTATTTGCTGTTTTAGGTCACCATGGGCTTGTAAAAATGAATGTGTTTGAATCTTAAAATCCCACATGCAAAAGCCAGGCATGGTGATGCATGCATTTGATCCCAACTATGGGGAGGTGGATCAGCAGGTCTAAGTCATATTTGCCTACAAAGTCAGTTTGAACCAACTCTGGACTTCAGGAGGCCCTGTCTCAACACACACACATATACACATACATTCTCTCTTTCTCATTCTGACTCTCTCTTCCTCTCTCTCAGAACACAGACAAAAGAGAGGACAACACAGTAGTCAGGATTTCTGGCATCTCCTACAAATGTCGAGTGACACGAGAGCTGGAGGTCATTCCCGAGAGCCTCAGCAGACAGAAGCTTTCTCACTTGGACAGGAGACATTCTCCTGACTTGTCCCATGTCTTGTGGGGTGGCTTGTTAACTACTTAATCCCTAAGACACCCCTGATTTTGTCACCCTTGTCCAAGCAATGGAATCTGTCAGAAAGCAATGCACAGGAGGATCAGGAATGTTCTAAGAGAAACAAACAATAAAAAATAAGGCAAGAGGAAGCTAAAGTCGATGTAAAGAGAACCCAGGCTGAAGGACAGTAGATAAATATTTATAAGGTGTAGGTTCTAATCCCAGCTCTGCTTCTCTGCTAAGGGCTGACTGCTACATCAGAGTTGTCTCTGCACTAAATCCTCACCTAAGGAAGGAACCACCTACCATCTTAGTGTCACATAGATCTAAGACAAGGGTCAGCCGGCCATAACCTGGAAATCACTTCTAACCAGCTGCCTGTTTCTGCACTTTCCGCTAATTAGCATGTCTTTTGCATTTTTAACTAGCTATTTAAAAATCTTATTTAAAATGACCTTTTATAATACATAAAAAGTACATGAAATTCTCACTTCAGCAGCTACAATAAAGATTGGCTGGACACACAAAGCATATTGTCTAGGACTGCTTTTGCTGTACAACCCCAATGTGGGATCATTATAACAAACAGGATCATAGCAAGTCTAAAATATTTACTTACCTGGGCTTTTGTGGGAAAAATTAACTGACATTGTTTGTGATGGCTACTCTTGGTTATCAGTTTAACACCACCTATAATGGAGGAAGGAACCTTAATTGAGGGAAAAAATGCCTGAATAAGATATGGGTGTAAGGCATTTTCTTAATTAGTGATTGATGGGAGAGGACCTAGCTTATTGTGGGTGGGGCCATCCCTGTGCTTGTGGTCCTGGGTTCTATAAAAAAGCAGACTGAGAAAGTCATAGGGAGCAAGCCACTAAGCAGTATCCCTCCATGGCCTCTGCATCAACTCCTGCCTCCAGGTTTCTGCCCTGAGTTTCTGTCCCAACTTCCTTTGATGATGAACAGTGACCGTGGAAGTGTGAATCAAATAAACCCTTTCCTCTCCAACTTGCCTTTTGGTCATGGTTGTAACACTAAAACCTGAATACAACGCTCTAAGCTACTCTTCAAAACTGCATATGAGAATTCCAGAGTATATTAGCATGAAACATCCCTTCTGCAAGATTATAAGGGCTCTAGTGACCGTGTCCATAATAAGGTCTTTTAAATATGGCCGAAACGTTTCCCTAGGCTTTCTTCCATGGAAATAATAATAGTTGCCATGACTTTTGATCATATATCATTAAGCATTTCATCTCATGAAAATTCTGAGCAATGGCTGCCAGTGGGTTTCATCATTTCTGCCTGTTAGATAAATGAACCAATTTTAAGATATTATGATAACCTTCCCAAAGTCAAACAAGAGATACTCTGCGTTTGGATATTTTTAAGAATAGTGGAGACTAGTAGGGAAGAGTGAAATGGGGGCAATCACTCCTTGACTGGGATCTTTTCAAAGGACCATGACAGACACTGTGATAAAGTGTGATGAGGAGAATATAGACACAGACAGGCTTTGTGCAGAGGTGCCCATTAAGGGGATGTGAAGGCACCAAGCCAGAGCACTCTCTCTCTCTCTCTGGCATCCATGTCCTCCAGCAAAGACATTCTTAGAACTGCTGCTTTGAGGTCTCTGCCCTACTGATCAGTTTCTGCCTCCTGTTCTCATCATATAAATGCACATAAACAACAGAGTGCAGATTCAACTTGTCTTTCTGACTCTGAAGGCCCTTTTCTCTATAAACGCCACCATTACCAATCTCAAGCCACAAGGATACCGCAGCATGAAGGTGATTAAAAAAAAAAAAAAAGTAACACCACCCTCAGTTTCCTTCATAAACTCTATCCCTGCCTTAATTCTAAGATCTTAGGAGTGATATATTCACCTGGTTTACGTTCTTCTTCAATCTTATCCTTCCCCTCAGAAATCCTGCCACAGGAACTTCTCAGAGGAAAGCGAGAAGTCTTCAGTTGGATGGTGAGGCATTTAGCCCTTTTGAAAATAAAACCCTGCCTGCCATCAAGGTCTCCTCACTAATGTTGGGTTTAATGCGATCTTTGAAATCACCTTTTATGTATGTTTGCTTTTCTTGAAGGATGGTCATTTTCATCTTTAATATCCCCACTTTCATCTTGGCTGAGTTTTAGGGGTTTTTTTTTTCCACGTGTTTATTTGAAACAAATGTTTTCGAATGTCAACTCATTGACAATACACGTGTGCCTTCCAGTGATAGATAACCCATAAATGAAGGAAAAGAACAAGCAAGAAGAGAGACAGAGCTAGAAAGAGGTGAGAGAGCCTGTACCGAGGAGGCTGGCTGGGAAAAACAACAAAGGAAACAGGCAAAGAGAGTTGTGAGAGATTAAAGAGGCCGAGCCGACCTTCTCCCAGAGAAATAAAATACACAATTGCCTCAGCCACCTCAGCCCGAGCCCCACCCAAGATTCAACTGCCAAGGTGGCAATTTGAATCCAAATAATGTCTGCGGTTTGGGAGTCACTGGTAAACTAGCTCTGCTTTCCTAATCCCAGCAGCGGATGGTCTGGGGTGTGGGGATTTGGACTTAATTAATTCAGCCACCTGTAGCTCTTCTTCCACCTTAGCACAAAGTCATTGGAGGGGCTGAGCAGTTTGTACCACAGCCTGGCAAGCGCACCCTGGCCAAGCCGGTTCCTTCTTCCTAAGCACCGGCTTCTGTTCTCTCTCTGCAGATCTCTAACTCCGTATCGGAATCCTGCAAGAACGTGCCAGCTGTAGAAATCAGAAAGGATGACTTCCGGTAAACGGAGGTATGAGTTTAGTTTCTCAAGTATAAATTCTCATTACTTTCAGAGTTGGAGCAGATTTTAAATAACATCCTTGAGGGATTTTGAAGACAGCCTAGTAGCTCGCCATCATCACACCTCCATGCAGATGTAGAAGCCTGCTGCTTGGAAAGTGACCTTGCTGAGTGCCACAGCATCCTTCTGTTACATCCAAGCACCCTGAAAAACATATATGATGGTCTCTTAGGGGAGTTAAAAATATCACCTTCCTGCTTGTTAGTACTAAGCAGAAGTTTAAAAATATTTTTTTTTTAAGAACGGTATTTAAGAAGGCTTCCTTGGAGACATCAGGAAGAATCACACCAGGGCATGTCTTCCTGAAGGTCATGCCTCTGAAGGGCTCTGGCCAGGCTAACACATTGGGGCCATCACAGGTCAGGCAATACTCTCAAGTTGCCTTCCATTTGGGTTGTAGTTGGTGGACGTCCTATGCCCCCTGCCTATTTCACTTTGAAGAGAATTCTGGGCAACATGAAGCAGATTTCGAAAAGGAATTACACCCCATGTTCCACTTCCTTTCTTCCCCAAAACAGTCCAATCTTCACGTCTAGAAATGAGATCACATCTCTCAAGAGCATGAATACTGTTAAAGTCACTGCTGATCTCACCAACGGGCAGGTTGAGAATCTCAATATACTTCCTGTCCTTTGTGAAAAGTAAGACAACAACATGAACAGTCTGATCCTACGGAGTTTGTAATGGCCCTTTAGAAGTTGAGGGACTTTAAAACTGGTGTTTAGTTATAAGCATGCTGAGATTGTTATCTGCATTTCAAAGACTCTCTTGGGAAGAGGGGAAAACGTTGATCAAGCACAATTACTGTGTACAGCCATTAAATTTTTTAACTATTCCAATATGTTGGGGCTGAGATGTAATCTAAGTGTAAAGATTCCTTTATCAGCCATTGGGATTTATCATGAACACAAAGCAATTTAGACACGTCTGGTTCTTGCCTGCAAGGATTTCTATTAAATGGAATTCCTCTCCATGGATACTCATTTGGATTAGTGGAATTTCTTGCTAAGAAAACAAAGCATCTTTTAAACTCCCAGGTTGTTACCAACTTTTCATATTGGAAAGATAATACAATTTCAGTGAACTAGAACTCTCTGGACAAAAGTTAATAAGATAATGAGCTCTGTTTAACTCCCTGGTAAGGGTACCAATTTCAAAGGCCCCAGAGGATCCCAGCATTTCGCCTTCACTCTTGGCACCTTTGGTTTTTGATGTGCTCCGTTTTCAAAGAGAAACATGAAGTGTTAAACACGTTTCTTAGTACTGCCTTGCTAAAACAGTGGGGTTTTCCCATCTTAGCTTATTCTTTTCTCATACATATAGCCTCAGTATGACCTTCATTGACAGGGGAGGGGAAGGAGGTGGAGTGGGAGGAGGGGTGGAGTGGGAGGAAGGGTGGGAGGAAGAGACAGAGACTGGCTGCAACAGGCAAGGCATTATGGTAGGAACTGGAATGCCTAGCTGAGTAAAAGCCTGACTAGGACAGTCAGCCTTCTGTAAAAAGTGATACAGCCATGCAAAGCATTCTGGAAATAATGAGACCCAACACAAAGTTGTTGGAACACTACAGAGGAAATGTTTAATCCTTAGAAGAATTAGAAAAGGTTTCATAGAAGATATAATTGAGCTTAGTCTTCAAGGATGTATAAGAATAAGAATATCCAGTGTAAAATAAGACACAAAAGCTCCATAACTCTGTCTGGGACTGGACATGTGTCAGGAAAGTGAGTGGCCAGGTGCATTATGGGCATTATAAAGAATTTCACTTCTGTGTAAAAGCTTTATCCTTCATCCTATGGCTCACTGTGCATTTCTCCAACAAGAAAACAGTTTTAAATTTGTAGTTGAGGAAGAAAATAAGCAGGTAATTATTAGAATGACCATAGTGAAGTTAGAGAAATTGATCAAGAAACTTCTGAAGAAAGACTCAACCATTGGAAGGGTGTTGGAATGGGAAGGGAGCAGAAAGTCTTCCAGATGAGTTGTGAACAGCTGCCCCAAAGCATTTTCATTCTATTCTCCTCTATATTTCAAACAATGGCCCAGCCTTCAGGCACACTTTGACTGAAAACCGGAAACAGATATCCCTGTAGTCATGCATTTGAATCTCTTTTCATTTTTAAAAAATGAAGACTGGCAGACAATAATATCTCATCAGCTTGGTCCCAGAACGCCAGCTGGTAGCCTCTTCAGGGTGACCTGGACAAGCAACAGAGAGCGTGGATGACTGCATCGGCTGCTGATTAAGTCTGAACTCCGAGTTCCTTCAGATACAGCAACCAGCTGGAATGTTGTCACCTTCCAGCAGCTACCCCATGTCCATCTTCATTTAGACTGAGAGGCAAAGGCTCACATCTTCCATCAGAATAATGAGTAAAGACACCTACAATAATGAAATCTGCAATTCAGCCTGGGGGGAGGGGGTCTGCTCTTCCTAAGTTGCCTGTGTATCTGCTGTACATGGTATCATGTCTGATGGGGAAGAAGATATTTCTCTCTTCCTGAAGGTTCCTTTTAATCCAGGCTTGGAATTGATTTTCTGAACTTAGTACGGCAAAGTCTTTGGGATATTTTAGGGCAAGGGTCTCCCATCTAGTGACAAATAACAAAGTCTTCTTAGCTACTCCTGCGGTTTCTCTGGAAACCATAGCACAGCTGAATAACAAACCAACCACTGCACTGCCCTCTTAGGTCCCAGGTCCTAAACTACTAACTTTGCTTTGTTGAGATATGATTTCACAACACAAAACTCAGCCTTTCAAAGTATATAACTAAGCTGGTTGAAAACAGGTGTGCTGATGCTTAGAAATGCAAAGATCCGTTGCAATCCCCAGCATCAAAAATGTATATAATTCAATGATCTTTCCTATGTTCACCAAGTTCTATAAATACCACTATCTAATTGCAGAATGTTTTGTGGCATTCAAAAGAAAGCCAGTATCTACAAGCTATCATTGTCTCATTCTCTCTTCCTTCCATCCCCTGACATCCCACTACTACATTTTCTGTGTATAATTTTGTCTAAATGAACATTTCACACACACACACGCACAAAAATAGAATCACACAGTGCATGTCCTCTTGTGTTTGGTTTCTTTCATTTAACATATGTTTTCTAAACTCCATCCACATTATAGAGCACATCAGCATTTTATCATTTTATGGTCAAATAATATTCCATGTTATATATAATATATACCACATATTATTTATTGACTCCTCTGTTAGTAGACAATTGCCTAGTTTACACATCGGGGATATTATGAATAACGATGCTATAAACATTTTTATATGAGGTTTGGGGTACACATATGTTTTTGTTTTCCTGGGAATATAAACTTAGAAGCAAAATTGCTAGGTGGTAACTCTATGCTTAACATCTTTAAGAACCTGCCAAACTGTTTTCTAGAGTAGCTGCATCATTTTTACATTCTCATCAGCAACATTATGTGGGTTCCAATTTCTGCACATCATCAACACTTGTTATTATCTGTCATTTTTATTTTAACCACCCTGCTGGGTATAAAGTAGTATCTCGTTTTAGATTTGATTTGCATTTCCCTAATGACTAAGGATGTGAGGATCTTTTAAAGTATGTATTGACTGTTTATATATCTTCTTTGCAGAAATTATTCAAATCCTTGGCCTGTTTTTTTTATGGGGTTGTAACTATTGAGTACTGGGACTTCACATAGTCCTTAGCACATTCTTTTTTTTTTTTTATCAAATATTTGCTTTGCAAATGTTTTCTCCTATTATGTAGTATAACTTTTACTCTTTTAGTGGTATTTTGCAACACAAGTTATTCATTTTTGCTGTGTCTATTTTTTTCTTTTGTTACCTGTGCTTTTAATATTATATCAAGGAGGAACGGCCTAATCCAATGCCTGTATTTCTAAACAGACTTTTAGAATTTAAGACCTTTTTTGAGTTAAAATTTCCTATAGTCTAAGGTTAAGGCCAGAAATTTAACTATTAATGTGTAACCCATCTTCTCTCCTCCCAAACCCCCATATACACACACAAGTACACACACCCATGCTTGTACCTGCATGGTTTCTCTTCCCTAAAAGCAAGGTGTCTCAGCTAAAATCTCAAATCCAGTTCTTGAAAACTGAGCATCCTCCTGAACCTCCTCACTTTCCTCATCTATAATTTAGGAATAAACACCCCTAGCTCAGACGTTTTCTAGGTGAAGAAATCAAAAGACCCTTTCGACACAGCAGAGAGATTACTCATCAGTAAAGAACACTTGCTGGTCTACCAGAGGACCTAGGTTTGGTTCACAGCATTCACATCACTGCCTGAAGAAATTCTAATTCAAGGGATTTTGCACATCTTTGGGCCCCTGTGGGCATTTCATGCATGTGGTGCACATAGTTACATGGAGGCACAAACACATGTGCATAAACTAAATAAGCCCTTTTTTGAAGGAACTGTTTCTTCTTTCCAACAAAAATGTCACTGGAATTGGATTTAGGATTCATTGTGAAGAGAGGGTGGAAAGAGCGTAAGAGCCAGAAGCGGTGGATAACTACAGTATCTTCCGGCTACAGCAGGACAGTTGCACATATGAGCTCACAGTAGTTGTGACAACATGTGCAAGACCAAATCAGACCAAATTCTCATAGAGAGGGAAATTGAACACAAAGTCCAAACCCTAGACCAAGTAGCTATTGGCAACTGTCAGCTCCTACAGCAGAGAATACATTTTCTCTACTAGTGTGACACCTAGTTAAACCCACCATGGCCCAATGGAAGACCAGATATCCAAGAACATTTGGGCAACACAAATTGATCTTAATAGGAACAAAAGTGTAAAAGACACAAAATTGAGTGGATAGGAAAGAGGCTTTTGATCTTGAACAAGTCAGGGGGAGGTACAGTAAAAATGATCAAAACACACTGAACAGAAATGTGGATAAATATAAACAAATCCTTTATTTTTAAGATTTCACCAAAAGCTAGAAATTAAGAGTTTTAAAGTGCTGCTATAACCTGGGCAAGCCTACACCTTTGATCTCCAGCTCAATAAAATAAATAATTTCACTGTAGCATCTTCTCACAAAAAAGTCCCATTGTCCTCACGTATTTGTTACAGTAATGCAAAGCTGACTAAAATAATTGTCAAAGTCAAAAGTGTATTTAGCCTTTGACCCAGCAATCTCATTTCTGAGAATTTTCATAAATATATGCATGTAGGTACTAAACGGTATGTACAAGCTGTTTTTCCTTTTCAGCACTGTACATACAGCACCAATTTAAGTCAACCCAGGTATGTCACAATTCGGAACTGATTTAAAATTTGATGGGATTGACACCATATCATACAATATAGGATGTAGAATTAAAAAGTTCTTCATATTTTATTATGCAAAAACTTTTAAGATTCTTTGAGAAGACTAAAACAGCAAAGTCTAAAGGACAATGTGTCTTCCCATATATTCTGCCCTACAAGGGCAAAGTATTTAGTATCATTCATGCTCATACCAATAACCAGACCTCTCAGGACCTTGACTTTGGCCTTCCCAGCCTCCATAACAGTGAATAATATACTCACCTGTTTATAAATCACCCCGTGTTGGGGCTGTTTCTTTTATAGCAGCACAAACTATCACAAAATCTTAACCTCCAAAATAACGGCACCTACTTTCTTTCTAGTGCGTGGATCTGGTAAGCTTAGTAGGCCTCTTGCGAGGTGCTTATCTCATGACAGTTCCACTTCATAATACGAGATTACTTTATAAACATGCATTGCATCATGTTTATAAGACCTGCACTCCCCCATCATAAGAAAGTACAGGCAGAAGACAGCAACCTTGAGCCAAGAACTGAGCTTCATCAAATACTGAATCTGCTGATGCAGAGCGTGGCTTTCCCAGCCTCAGGACTGTGAAAAATAAAAGCTTCCCAGACTGTGTTGTTCTGTTATTCTAGCCTGGGTAGACTAAGGTGGGGTTGGAGAGAATGAAAATATAGATTTACAAGGAGTCTTGGTTAGGGTTTCTATTTCTGTGAAGAGACACCATGACAACTCTTATAAAGAAAAATATTTCATTGAGGTGGCTCAGTTTCAGAGGTTTACTCCATTATCATCATGGTGGGACATGGCAGCATGCAGGCAGACATAGTGCTAGAGAAGAAGCTGAGAGTTCCACATCTTGATCCACAGGCAACAGCAAGTGAACTGTCCACACTGGGAGTAGCCTGAACAAAGGAAACTTCAAAGCCTGCCCTCACAGTAGCACACTTCCTCCAACAATGCCACACATCCTCATAGTGCTGCTCTTTTAAGGGGACATTTTCTTTCAAACCACGACACAAGAGAAGCCTTACAGGGAACAAAAACAGCAAAGGACTGAGTTTTGAGTTCTGCTCAGTGTGTGTTGCTTAATGTTGTTTTTCTCATGTTCCAAAAACACACATTATTTTGCATTACTGTGATTCAAATGTTTGTGTCCTTAAAAATTTACATGTTCAGTGCTAGAGGTGCAGCTCAGTTGGTAGGTGCTTGCCTAGCATGCACGACAGCCCTAGTTCAATTCCTAACACTGCATAAAAACCTAACATGTTAATGCTATAATCCCAGCACCTATGAGGTGAAAGTGGAAGTATCAAAAGTTTAAGGTTATCTTCAGCTACAGAGGGAGTTCAAGGCCAGCCTGAACTACGTTAGATAGTTCTTCCTCCACCACCCACAAAAAAATATTAATTTCTATATTGGGACCTCATCTCCAATGTAATATTTAAAAGTGAGACCTTTGGAAAGCCATTAGGTCCGAAGGCTCTACTCAGTGAGTAGGAAAGCTGCACTCATAAAAGAATCCTGGTCCCAGCACAAGGAAAATGAAGGCAGAAGGATCAGAAATTTTAGGTCTTCCTGGGCAACATAGTGAGAGTCTGTCTCAAAAATAATACCCTTCCACTAGTCTAGACAGAAGAAGGTAACATCTATGCAACAGAAAATCCCCAGAGACAGACTGACTCTGACTCTGACACTGGGATTTCCAACCTCTAGTGCTGTAGGCAGCAAGTCTTTATTGCTTATAAATTCTACATTCTAAGTCATCTCATTATAGCAGCCCAATTAGACTAACCCAGTTTGGATGGAGGAAAATGCACATGTGATTCTTCACATGTGACAAGAAGGTCTCAAGGAGATGCACAGGGTTTCTGTGGAATCTGCCCTGTTGAAAAGAGAACTCCAAAGCTGGTAGTGGTCCCAGGGGTGCTCAGAAACACTAAAGTGGGCATTCATTAGTCACTCCTATTGTGTCCCAGGGATTCACCTTGTCCACATTGCCTAAAGAATTGCATATTAGTATCTACTTCATGTAACACAGGAGTCAGAGAGAAAGAGAGACGGGGGTGGGAGGGGGGAGATCCAAACTTCTATGGGTGTTTTTTAAAAAGGAATCTGATAGCAGGAGCACACCCCCTACTAGCTGTATAACCCAATTTAATCTCCGATTCCACTTTTGTAAATGGGAAAAGCAGCAACAGCTCAGGGCCCATTTCTCAGGAGCCTTGTCAGGATCAAGGTGGTAATGCATGTGACAGCACTCTGTAAACTGTAAATGCTATGCTAAGGCTAGAGATGGTGCTTATTTTTTTAAAATTGCTTCTGACCACTAGACCTGCGTAAGAGTCATTATCTCTCAAAAATATCAAGTATCATATCATTTCCTTTGCCCTTCTCACTGTCATCAAAAAAGTATAGGTTTGGTAGAAAGGAAGGAAAAGCATAACATCTGTGAGACACTTCTCTGTTAGTGCATAAATCATTGCATCCACAGCTAGTTTCCTCAGGACCACTTGTTACAGGGCGAATTGTGTCAACCAACAAATAGGAAAGCATCGCTGCTGATCACTTAAGTGAGTTCATGCAAAAATATGATAGATCTTTATTTCAACATGACCAGGGTTCCTGGAAAAGGATCTTATGGGGGCGTAGGATGTCAGTTAAGTGGCAGAGCACTGACATAATATACACAGCCTGGGATCCCATTCCCATCACCCTAAAGATAGATAAATATCCAAACAAAGAAGCAACGTGAGGATTCAAGAGAAGGGCAAGTGAATCCGGGCAGGAATTTGAGCTGTGCCACTGTAGTAAGAAGTTTCTAGCCCAGCCTAGCCCTGAGGTCCAGACCGCCTACAGCTGCTTAGTCCCATTAATCACACAAAGGCTTATATTAATTAAAAATTGTTCGGCCCATGGTGGGTCCATGGTGCAGGCTTCTTGTTACCTAGTTCTAGCATCTTAACTCAATCCATTCTATTAATCTATGTTTTCCCAAGTGGCTCATGGCTTACCTGTACTTTTACATCTTGCTCTCTCAAAGGCAGCTTAGAAAGTCTCCTTCTGCCTCTGCCCTCCATTCCCTTTACCTATGCTTGGATTTCCTGCCTGTCTATAAGCTGCTTTGCCATAGGCCAAAACAGTTTATTATCCAACAGTAACTTATAGCAGACAGAAAGACATTCCACATCATGCCACTATCCAATAAAGACTACCAAAGACTGATAGCTGTCAAGAGAAGCTAGAATAAGACTATGAGGGAATCAGTCCAGAAACTCAAAAGAGCATGGTCCTGGTGATTTGGACTTCTACCCTCCAGAATTAAGAAGGAATAAATTTTCAGTTGTATTGGCCAATTTGTTTGTGATAGCTTAAGGCATCTGTGATGGCTAATCTTGGTTATCAACTTGACTATATCTAGAATAAACTACAATACAGAATGGGGAAGTGTGGAGGGCACAATTGTGATCTGGATCTTGAGGTTGGATGACATTTAATCTGGGTCACACCTTTCGCTGGAAGCCTATATAATGACAAGGGAAGAGGAAAACTCATTCATTCTTCTCCTGATTGCCCTCACCTAGCCAGCATGGATCCATTCCTTCACTGGCATTGGAGTCCACTTTTTCAGGATTCCAGTATACACAGAAAACCAGCCGAGACACCCAGCCCTTACAGGACTGAGCAACTACAAGATTCTTGGACTTTCCATTCACAGCTAGTCACTGTTTGATTAGCTGGACTACAGCCTGTAAGTCATTCCATTAAATTCCCTTTATATAGAGAAAAAGATTCAGTCCATAAGTTCCATGACTCTAGAGAACCCTGACTAATACAGCATCTCTTGGGAACTAGTCATTTCTTTCCCAATTCTTCATTAATATATGTGGGTAGTCTGAATGGAAGGAAGCACAGCACCTGTCTGCCCTTGAGGCTCAAGACATGTTAGTATACACTTTCTACTGTAGACTTTGACATGGCTATGAGGCTTCAACTTCAAGCATCATCTACAGAACAATGAAGGAAATATTTAGATAGGAAAGTTAATATGTTTTAAAACATTTATGCATACCATTGACTGAGACCTTCATTAAACAATGGTGCAACTGAGACAGACAGGATACACAATCTATCATTGTACATCTATCATTGTACATCTGAAATATGTGTAAGGCTTTAGGAAGCACTGATATATGCAAACCATGCTTCCCATGTGGGGTGCATAATCCTGAAAGATACAACCAAAGTCAGAAAAGCTGTCACTGTTTCTATGGCAGTCATTACCTCTCTAATTTCTTGCTCTAAAAAGAAAAATAAGCTATTCATATCCATCTACACTATCAAATCTACCGCCACCCTGTGTTTAATAAAATTAATAATATAGGGAAAGTTCTGGAAGTTAACAAGGAAGGGTGTGACTCACTGGTAGAATGCATACCCAACATGCCTGAAGTCCTGGGTTCAGTCCTCAGCACAACAGTATAACTCAACTGAAGTAAATTCTTAGCCACTTGAAAGGGCTACCTGAGGATGTTATTTTAGACTATCCTGATTCTCACATTTTCTGAACTGGATTAAAAAAGGCTACAGTCATTTAAACAATAAGTGAAAATATTTCTCAGTATATTACATGCGTTAAAATAAGATTACAAACAATACTGTACCACAATCGTGGTTCTATTTTTAAAGCTAATAGTTATCTTTCTATAAATAAAAGAGAGATTGTAAGAATACAAAAGAACCTAATTACTAAGAATTCTTGTGCCTAAATGTTGGAATTGAGAACTGTGTTGTTTCTTTTTGGTTTGTATATTTCTAAACTATATATAAAGAACAAGGCTCATTTTAAATATAATAATTTTTAGACTATATGTACAAAGGTCTCAACTCCTCAAATAAATTTTAGGGATTTATGATAGTTTTCCTAGTATTTGTCAGCAACAAACAGATTTTATCAAGTGGAACAACTCACAATTTTGATACTTTATTAGTGTGTAATAATTATGCATAGTAATGAGTTTTTATGATGTTTCCACACATTTATATGATGTATTTTGAGCAGAATCACTCGCCATTACCCTCTCTGGTCCTTACCACTCCCATCTGTCCTCTCCACTTCCCAGATAATCCCCACCTCTACTTCCTCCACTCCCCATCTTTCTTCTTTCTTTCTCATGTTTTTGTGACTCAAGGATTTTCATCAGGGTTGCTTATAGGAGCATGCAGGTAGGACATTTGTGGAAGCATGGGTGCCTTTCCAGTACCTACATCACTGTTAAAAAAAAAAAAAAAAAGGAAAGAAAGGAAGGAAGGAAGGAAGGAAGGAAGGAAGGAAGGAAGGAAGGAAGGAAGGAAGGAAGAAAGAAAGAAAGAAAGAAAGAAAGAAAGAAAGAAAGAAAGAAAGAAAGAAAGAAAGAAAGAAAGAAAGAAAGAAAGAAAGAAAGAAAGAAAGAAAGAAAGAAAGAAAGAAAGAAAGAAAGAAAGAAAGAAAGAAAGAAAAGTCTCTTCCTCTCCCGTATCTATAGAATAGAATCTCAAGGAAGGGTGAGTCTACTGGACCCCTCCCCTGCTGAACGCACAATGCTGTATGTTGTATGTGCTAGGCAAGTGTTGTACCACTAATCTGCACCTGATGCCCCACAAGTATTTTTAAATAATAAAACTTTCGGGATGGAGACATGGCTCAGGGATTAAGAACACATACTGCTCTTGCAAAGGACAGAAGTTCAGTTTCAAGCATCTACATTAGGCAAATCCCAACCACCTGTAATTAATCACAGAGGATCTGACACTCCCTTGTGGATGCCAAGAGCACCTACACTCACTCACAGACAGACAAACACACACACACACATACACACAATTAAAATCAAAATAAAATCTTTTTAAAAGAACTATCTTCACAAAACAGAAGTCTCAGAAAGTTAATCTGACAAATATTTTGAGATTACAGCCTATATGTAACAAACTGAGAAAAGGACAATGGCATTTTGGCACAGACAACACGAAACCAAACCCCAAAGCTTAATATGAGAAGAGCAGGGGCAGCAGAGGGGAAGGAAGAGGACTCAGCTCCAGGAAGACACAGAAGGAAGAAGAAAGAGATGCCATTGAGAACTGTGTTCCAGTTCATGGAATTTTACAGCTCTTACAAACAGGATTTGAACTGTGTGGATTGTGGCTACAGAGTAAAAATGAAAATGTCATAAACATAGATGTGGACCAAACAGTAGTCAGAGGAAGGAATCGGGGAGTCTATTGGGAGAGCTGCTCAGATACTAATTTCTTCATCATCGTGGCAAAGAGTCACTTGTCTGTCAAAACTGGAATGTGGAGTTACTACCATACACACATTCAATTTCTTGATGTTTCCCTTACTCGTCACCTTGAAGGAAACCTTTTATAAACTAATAACTCTTGGTGTAAAGATTTTTATAAGTTCAATGGAGCCTAAAAATTTACTTATTTCCTTTTTCTTCCAACTCCATATGAAACTAAAATAACTGTCTTGTACTAAAAACATGTTTATCCCATTTGGTTCTCTAAATTATTTTTTTCTTATTTACACGTACAGTGTTCATATATGGAATTATAAACACTTGATGCTATGTACGAAAACTGCTTTCACCTGGTGGGTGCGAATTTGTTTTTATTTTCTGCTGCTATAACGCTGGGAACAATTTTCTTTAAATATAGACCTATAGACTTGCTGCAGCAGCTACAGAACTTCACTAAAGACTAAGCTAACGCAGGCTACTTACTGAACAGAGCTAGAAAGTGACACTTCAACTAATACCTTCCTTCTCCATTCTTCTTGGAGAAGTATCTGTTTTACTGGTGGCAGTGTTGGGTTTTAAACATGGGGGTTATGCGGGGGGAGTTGTTTTGTTTTGTTTTGAGACAGGCTTTCACATATCTCGGGCTTGCCTTGAACTTGACATATGTAGTTGAGGATGACCTTGAACTTCTGATCCTCCTGAGTCCACCTCCTGAATACTGGGATTGCTGACGACATCTCGTGCTGTCGATGGATCCCAGAGGCATGTTTGGCAAGCACTCTCCTGACTGATAGACTTACACCCCCAGCTCAATTTTTTTTTTTCACTAAATTTGAGACGCTGGATCTTCTTCCTACTTTCCCGGTTTAGTGATCTTCTCAAGATATCTGTAGGTAGCCAGATCTGATCTGATAAGCTTTATAACAGCCTCAATATTCACAGCCACTTAGGACTTGATGGAAATCGGAAATTAGCTTTAAGGATGGACAATAGAGAATGGGGGGGGGGTGAATACTTATAAGGAGGCAAGAAAGAAAGCCTATTAGGGAGATAGAACATTTGAGAATATTCTAAAGGTTGTTGGCAAAGTGTCCATCACCTGACTCAGTTAATGGTAAGAAAATGTGCAGTATTCCTGGAACCCAGCATCACTGTTATTACATCATCCTATGATTTACAGGAAGTTCAGCTCTTCAGCTAACATCAAAAATGACTTTCTCCTTTAAACCCTCCAAATAAGGAGATGTCCATAAATCTCTTACAAATTCTGACCACATTTTCAAAATCTGATAGCTGGAATTCATAGCTAGGCAATTAAAATCCTCATCTTCCATTTCAAAGAAGCCATTTCTGGGTTCCTTTGTATTCTCGGAACATCACAACACCAGTTCTCAGAAGGCTCATCCCTGATTGAGTTCTACTCATCAACCCTTTTTGCAAAGAGTTCATCTTTCCATGCATCCAGATGCCCATCACCAAGGCACCTTCAGCCCCACTTTGCCAACTGAATGGACGCTCATGGGATCTGCAACAGCAAGTTTTGTCTATGCCTCTGTCACCAAGTCTATTCTAACATGTAACAGGTACTAGAATTCCCAAATAAAGATCAGTAAATTAAATTCCCAATGCATTCAAAACCCACAAGCAGGTCATGTACTTAACCATTCCTTATGGTGTTTGTTAAGGTGCCCTGTCAGTTATGTTTTGTTAATGTGACACAGACAGTCAGATTGGAGGAGGAAATATCAGTTGAAGAAATGCTTCCATAAAATTAGCCAATAAGCAAGCCTGTGGTGCACATTCCTAGTTAATGATTACTATAGGAGAGCTCAGTCCATTGTGGGTACCGTTACCCTTAGCAAGTGCTCTTAGGACGTATAAGAAATGTAGCTGAACATCATAAGCCCAGGAGCAAGCCAATGAACCATTTCTACAAACCAGTCGTGACCATGGCTTCAGTTATTGCCTTCAGGTTCATTACTTGAGCTCCTGTCCTGGCTTCTCTCCATGATGGATTGCAAACAGTGAGGCAAATAAACCCTTTCTTCCCCGAGCTGCTTTTTGGCGACGATGATCATAGCAACACAAAGCAAACCAGAAGAATTTTTTTTTTCTGTCTCATGTGTAATCAAGAGAGCAATTGCCATCCTTGGTCTCTGGGAATAAGTTAGAGAAGGATATTAAACAGAAAACTTATGAATTACTTACAGTTATTTGGTAAGCATAAGAATCTAAGCAAGTAATACCGACTACCATAAGACCAGAAGCACAGATAGCATCCTGAGGTAGAATCACAGGAGCTCGGGGTTCTCATTTCCTCATAGGCAGCATTAGTTCTTTTTCACTTTGCCTTCTTGAGTTTGGACTTTTACATTTGTCCAAATCAGCCAGTGAAGTGCCTTCCAACTCTGATGTGAACTCTGATCCAGGGTCGGGAGAGAGAATGAGAGATGGCTCAGTGCTTAAAAGCATCTAATGGTCCTCCTCCAGAGGACCCAAGTTTTTCCCAGCATCCGTGTCCAGTGCCTCGTGACTGCCTGAACTCCAGTTCCATGGGGACTCTGTACTTCTGGCCTCTGGTGGACCAGAACATATCCACACAGAGATACACACATATGGTTAAAAATGAAATAAATCTTTAGGTTCTGATCCAATTAAATCAGGACATGAAGCATTGTAAGATATCTCTGCCAGAAAGACAGCCTAACCTGGTGAGGATGTTTCTCCAAAGCAACCAGGTCTGTGTCACTATTACTTAGTGGCTTTTGAGAAGAATCCTCAGAACACAAACCACTGAAGCATTCAACAGTCACAAATGTCACAGCAAGAACCTATACATACATGAAAGTGTCCAAAATAATAAGAAGCCAAGACTTTTTGGACCACATTAGCATCCAAAACAAATATTGTCCTGTAGGCTTTATTAATAAAGCCATCACCTTGGGGTTAGAGGTCTGCTCTTTATTTATTCATCTGAAGAGGACACTGACTGCTTCAGAATAGGTAATAGAAATCCTCTGCAGCTAGGACTCTCCCGCAGTGCACTCAATGAGAGGTGAGAAAAAACATGGGCTGAATTTAAGTTGGAACAAACTCTAGCACAGAAATACCTTCCAAAAATTACATAATGTAATGTACAAAGTACCAAATGAACAGGGAATGATATCAGTTTATTCCACACACCTGTAATCCTAGACTATATTGGCTCAGGCAGGAGGACTCGGAGCTTGAGGCTAGCCTGGGTGATATAGTAAGACTTGTCTCAAAGAAACAAAACAAAATAAGAAACATGGAATTACCTCTTAATGTGAGCATTTGACATCTTATAGCCACTATTTCTATATAATCCACACTTCCATTCATAGCTCATGCACATTCATGTACACACATATGTATGTCTGCACATACATTATCCCCTCAATCTTGTCTCTCTTAAAGGGACCTATCTATGTGCAAAATTTTTGTACATCAAATTTTATTACCTTCCCCCAGGGGGGAAAAATGTTTGCCTTGCAGGAAAACCACTGTTCTCTTATTCACCATCATGGGCAGGTGAGCCTAGAAATGGAATAGACAGGAAGTAGTGGACTAATGTGGCTTTGACCTATACAGGTGACAGCAGACTCCTGTTCACCAGGGTCTCCACAAAGTGGATACCTGTAAGGTTTGTCAGCTGGTGACTAAAAAGCACCCCATGCAGCATCCCAGTGTGATTGACAGAACTTCAGTACTCAATTCTCAGACATGTCTGGAACAGACAATGAATAGGCTGTATTCAGAAAGAAAACCACAATTCTACTCTCCTCCCCTTCAGTTTATAACTTTCAGGGTTCAGAACATTCATAGTTCATAAAAGATCTATTTTTGAGACTCCCAAGATAAGATAGTTGGGTCAAAAAAAAGTGGGAGTGAATACAGCAAGCTTCACAGCAGCCTCTGGCTCTTTCCTCTCTAATTTGTTTATTTCTTATCTGTATCTAGCCTTATTTTTGAGAAAGAATTTGCTGTTGAATGGGGAAATTTGACAGAGAACAGTGTTGCTGTGCAGGATGTTCCCAAGCCATCATCTATCTGCCTTTGCAACTTTAATGGGATTCCACAGCACATTTCAGATCCCACAGCACTCTGTAGACCTCACCACATTCTGCAGATCCTATACCATGCTGCAGACCCCAACACCACAGTACAGAATGTATCACATTCTGCAGACCCTACAACACACTTCGGATTCCATACCACACTGCAGACTCCACAGCACACTGCAGACCCCACTGCACACTGTAGACTCCACACTACACTGCAGACCCCACACCACACTGCAGACTCCACTGCACACTGCAGACCCCACACCACACTGCAGACCCCACACCACACTGCAGACTCCACACCACACTGAAGACTCCACAGCACAGTGTAGAGCCCACAGCACACTGCAGAGCCCACATCACACTGAAGACCACACAGTACACTGCAGACCCCACAGCAAACTGCAGATCACAGAGTATACTACAGACTTCACAGTACACTGTAAGCTTCTACAGCAAGCTTCACAGTTCATTGTAGATTTGACTCCATATCACACTATAAAGCTCACTCATTTAATAAGGATACCCCTAAAAGGCCAAGCCAGCTGCACTCCTTCTTGTCCAATTTCTGAGGACTTTGTAGTATCTATAATATAATCCAGTGTCTTCTTCCAGTCAGTTCTTAGTTTCTCCCCATAGCCCACTGGAACTAACCATCCAACCTTCCCTAATAAACTTTTCACCCTCTAGTCTCTATTGCAAGGCTGCTTTCTAGGTGCTACACATTCACACTGCAAGTAGATTGAAGATAAAGATGGATTGGGGTTAGTAATTATCAGACAATGCATTCAAACCAAAGGTATTCAGTGAAGGGTTCTCCCAATGGGTTATGTTTTTGTTTTTTCAGTAAATCTATCCCTAAACTCTCTAGGATCTAGGTCCTTGTCCTAGTTAGGATACTGTAAAAAAAAAAAAAAAAAAAAAAAAAAAAAAAAAAACACCATGACCTTAATCGGGTGGGGGGGGGCATTATTTATCTTAAACTTCCACATCACTTGTCATCATTGAAGGAAGTCAGGACAGGAATTCAAACAGGGCAGGAACCTGGAGACAGGAGCTGATACAGAAGCCATAGAGGCTGCTTACTGGCCTGTTTCTCATGGCTTGCTTCTGCCTCTGCCTCTTGAGTACTGAGATTAAAGGCATGTGCCACCACTGCCCAGCATAACCTGCTTTTTTATAGAACCTAGGACCACAAGGCCAGAGGTGGCATCACCCACAATGGGCTTGATCCTCCCCCATCAATCACCTTGATGCCCTACAGACCTGCACACAGTCAGATTTTATGAAGACATTTTCTCAATTGAGATTCCCTCTCTTAGATGATGCTGGTGTCAAGTTGACCTACAACTAGCCATCACAGACTACCACATGCATTTACATGCATTTTTTGGGAAAACTAATCCTCAGGAATTTATGAGGCTTTCTACTGAGGCTTTCATTTGGCTTATCAAGTTTTTAATTTCCAGCATCAACTCAGTTTGGCTTTTCTTTATCAATTCTCTTTATGGAATCTTATTTTCATATATTGGATTGACTTTCTTATTTCATTCAGCTCTTTGTTTTTGTTCTCTTGTAGTATATTCATCTCATCTTTGGTTGTTTAGGTATAGTTCCAATCTTTTGAAGTTTTTGTCTGAAACTTCTTTTCTGTCTTTCTCACTGAGCACCAGTAAGTCTCCTTCAAAGATTGGTGATTTTTAAAGGAGAAATGCTGTCTTATTACAAGCTAATTAGAAATAGAACTTTTTTTTTTTTACAATGAGAGTTTGAAGTGAGGTACCTGCATAGGTGGACACGGGTTATTAAATGAAAATCCCAGTGCCAGATACAGCTTACGTCCCTGTGAGCTCTAGGTCAGGGAGGTCCCAAAGGCACTCAAAACAACATACTTTTATTTCAGGACATAAGGAAATCAAACTGGAACTAAGCAAGAAACTCTAATGGCTGGCTAGTATCATAGGCTTCTGACAAAGAAAAGGCATCAGTGTCCTTACCCAGCATTGGTCCCTACATGCTACAATACCAACATGCCAGGCAAGATGTGCCTACTAGTACAATAGTGAAATGAACATTATGGGGGTCACCAACTACTTTCTGATTAGATTTGAGGCCTGCTCCAGAGGAAGAAATTTATGCCTGGTGCTATAAACCTGGTCCAAAACCCATCACTAGGTGGGTTATAGGCCCTAAGGGAACCTAAGGCTTTTGCTTTGCTCGATGGTCGTCAGAGAGCCCTCTGATTATTTCTTTGTTTCTGTGTGGTTCTATCTTAGTCACTGTTCTATTGCTGTGATGAGAAACCATGACAAAGGCAACTCTTATAAAAGGAAGCATTTAATTGGAGGCTTGCTCACATTTTTCAGAGGTTTATTCCTTTATCATCGTGGCAGAGAGCATGACAGCATACAGAAAGGCACCAGAGCAGTATTTGTAAGTTTGACATCCCGATCTTCAGGCAGGGAAAGAAAGACACTGAGCCTTGAGCCTGGCATGGGCTTTGGAAACCCCAAAGCCCACCTTCCCCTCCCAAGTCACACACTTCCTCAAGCAAGACAACACCTTTTCCAGCAAGGCCACACCTCCTAACCATTCTAATCTTTTCCAATAGTTCCACCCCCTGGTGGCCAAGCTTTAAAATATATGAGCCTATATTGAAAGAGGGCATTTTTACTAAAATGAGCACAGGCTCATAATCTAGGTCAGACCAAACAATACCATCTCATTGAGTTGCAGCCTGGGTCTGAGGAGGAGGGTATATAAGGCTCTCCCCATTGCTGAATAAAGGAGTTGGGCCTTTGCTTTTCACTTGACTCCTGATACCTGAGCTGTTGGTAGAGTCTTCTCAGCTCCTCCCCCATGAAGACATTAGGACCCTGAACAACAGCAAAGAGTCATAGAAACTTTTTTTTGCAGTTAATATGGGTCAATGAAGAAACTCATAACTTGGAAGTTTTGGGAATAAGTAATTCTCAGTGCCCAGCCATAGACAGGACATCTATATTAAGCCACACACCCTCCATCACCATATCTTGAGGAACATTGTGGAAAAATTAGTATAAATAAAGTACAGGCTAGAGGACAGAGAGCAGTACTGTAAAAAATCAACTTCTGGATAAAACATGGCTATTGTTCACATGAACTCACAGCAGCTGTGGTTCCATGTATAAGGCCTATACAAGATCCAGCTGGTTAAAAATTCTAGCATGAATGATGCAGAGGCTACTGAGGTAATACTCCTATGGAGGAATTATTGATAGTAGATGGCTGCTGGAAGGTAGAGAATCTCTTTATTTAGGGGCTGAGGATGTTAGTAGATTGTCCATACCCTAGAAGATGGCCCACACCCATGAATATAGACTCAGAGCATAATGAAAAAAAATGAGTGGACATGAAGTAGAGAGGTAAATATGTTCTTAAGGGGATCAAAAAAGTTAGAAGGAAGAACTGGAGTGGCATGTATACACGCATAAATTTTTCAAAGAATAAATTTAAAATATTATTTCAAAAGATTGCAATTGTTCTTCAGACCTTAGACAAGTCAAATATCAAAACAAGAAAATACTTGGTTAAAGAAGACTACACAAAAGTTTTTAAGCACTACAGTAGAATGGGCACTAAGCTAAATGCCTTAGCAGAGCTAGAATATGATCAATCTTCCAGACAATCTTATGAGACAGTTACTGAGCCCTTCCCAAATACATATGGAGAAATGAAGGCATGAAAATATTAAATAACTTTCCCATGATCAAAGAGCTTTACAACCAGAGCTCAGGCCTACAGTTTATCTCCAAAGCCTGGGCCTATAATCACATCATTTTATAGCACTGTTCCAAAGTCAGAGAAGCATGGTATTATATGCTACCTTGATATAAGATAAAATTCTCAAATGGCCAGAGAGCAAGTTTCTGTCCCCACTCTTACAGAGAACTCATAGCCAAGCAACCCTCTTTATCATAAGCATGAGGCTCAAATCCTCCTGCTTAACCTCAGTATCCAGGTCTAGTTCCCTGTCAACTCAATAGATTAGTTCAACAATCTCATCACTTTCTTCAGTAAGAACAAAGGGACACCCCACGTTCTAAATCCTACAAACTCTACTGTCCACAAACCTGGGTTTTCTACTCTGCTCCTAAGCATAACAGCTCTGTGACTCTGTGCCACATTGTCCTTTCCACAGAGCTATGAATATCTGTGACTTAAAAACTGTTCTCACACATCTGTACAGACACAAGCATAATGTGTTCAAACATCCCCATAATCCTAGCTCCTTTTAGCCACAGGGAAACAGGAGGAGAGTTGGGAAGCCAATCCAGAAATGAAAAAAGGGTACAGTGAGGACTGAGCCATAATGGAATTGTGGGAAAGTAATAAAAGTAGGGACAGAAAAGTCCAAAGTAATGACATGGTTGAAAACTCTGTGGAGAGAAGGGTGTTCATGGGGGTGGGGCACATGCACATAAGTGGGAACATTAGCTCCATCAACTTGGTGAAGCTCAGATAAAGAAAAACATTCAAATGAGGCAGGAATGAGTAATTGACGATCATAACTGTGATTATAAGGCATAATTACAATTAGCTGCACAGGAGTGTTAATCATGAAAATAATTACATGTCAGCTTTCCTCCAAAAGAAGGGAGAATGTAATTAAGTGGTCCAAAGGGGGCAAAGAAAACACATCTCTGAGTGATGCAGGTATGGGTGGAGGGCCAGTGTTTGGATAGATAGAACTCACTAGGTGCTTTAAATGAATCGACCAACTTCTTCAATGAAAAGAGTTGCAAAAGGGGGGTGATAAAAAAATAGGAGGGAGGGAGGGAGGGAGGGAGGGAGGGAGGGAGGGAGGGAGGGAAGGATGAATTTGGCTTGACATTTGTTTTCCAATCCAAACTACTCAAGATAGGAGAACTAGATTCATTTCCCCATAGTAGTTACTAATCCCATGACCTTTGCTACTTAAGCTTTTCTCTATGTCTCATGCTCCTCAGTTACACAAGGACTACTCATTCTGAAGATTATTTTTTAGAAAAATGAAAATCATCAAGCCAATAAGTCACTTATATCATGCCTTAGATGCAGCAGGGTGAAGAGGTCTGCTTTTGTGATGTTTGAGAGGAAGGAAGAGGAATAAATAAGAGTTCTGAACTCCTGGTGTGCATTGCTTTCAACCCTGCTGCCCCTATGAATTCAGAACTGTCCACTTCCTATCGCCTCTCACAGCTAGATTGGGTCCTGTTCCTAGTCTCCTGTCTTTCCATTGTAAAGGAAATCAGGATTCCTGCCTTAGAGTAATGATTATAGTTGAATATGCAATGCTTTTGTCAGGACAGATGGGATACAGTAGTTTCCAAGATACAGCCCTGAGGAGGAAGACACTACCATGCAGGTCCATACTTCTACTATGGGTCCAAAGTTTCTTGTCTTTTCCAGAAGTGCCTAGCTCAAATTTTTGAGGGCTCATGATTGAAGAAGCCCTTGGAGAATCTCCTAGCTTACATTTTAGCTAAGCCTTGAAGCTAATTTTTTTTAATATATTCTTAAGTAAATATGTTACAAGTTTAAGAAAGTAAACTTCTTGTACCAAAGACCCCAAAATTTCACCCTTTCTCCCAAGCAGTGCCCTGCCTCTCTAGGTCCAGATCCCTAGATCTGACCATGTGAATTGCTTTGATGAGCAAGATATTAATGAGCAAAATGCCACTGGAATGGCACAGGCAGAGTTTAAAGAATGCTTTCGAGAATATACTTGCTTGTAATCTTGATCCTCCATCATTGCTATGAGAATTCTCCCCAGCAAACCTTCTGGAGAATGAAGGACACATACAACCATTATCCCACTGTCTTGGTTTGCTCTGTGTATCTTTGATAAAACATTATGATCAAAGTAAGTTGGAGAGGAAAGAGTTTATCTGACTTATACTTTCTCATCCAGCCTATCATTGGAGGAAGTCAGAGCAGGCACTCAAGGCAGAAACTGATGCAGAGGCCAAGGAAGAACACTCTTCCTGGTTTGCTCAGCTTGCACACAGAGGACCATCAGATAAGGGATGGCACTGCCTATGGTGTGTTGGGCCCACTATATCAGTCAAGAAAATGCTCTACAAGCCAATCTCAATAGAGGTTCTCTCTTCTCAGATGATTCTAGTTTGCATTCAACTGACAAAAAGGGGAGAGGGGGATTAGCCAGCATATTCACCAAAACCATCCTGGATCCGAAAGTCAGAAAGTAGCCATTGACCCCATACACATGAACAAACTCAGGCCAGTGGAACGGAAGCTCATCATGTCAATCACACATCAACAAATGCACACCATATACCACAGAGGTTCCGTGCTACTATATTACACCAGATTACTGTGGTGGCAAATCACTGAGAGATTGTATAATAAATTAAGCCTTATTATATTAGGTAAGCCTAATCCTACTACCCAGGGAATACAAATGGAGGAAGAGGAAGGATTCATGAGTTTAGAATCTTTGGAGAGAGTTGTCCCTCCCCTGAACAGAGGAAGAAGAATTTTATAGGACCATTCAGAGAACTACAGTATGAGGGAAATGCGTGAGAAAGCTGAAGGACTTAGAGCATCAGTGATGCCCATGTACAAGCCTAGGATTTGTTAAAGGAAAAGATACATGAAGGTTTTCCAGGCTCAAGCGCTAAGGTACACAACTTTCTGCTGTAGCTGGCTGAGAATTATTTTTATTGCTTTTTAATTGTGATTGTAAATGCATATTAATGATACAGATTAATAAAATCTCATACCTGCATATATCATGCTTTGATCCTAACCATTCTCTATCACTCTCTCCCCATCCCCTTTAGTTGTTCTGAGGCAGATCATTGTTTGTTGTGGTAAACCATGCTGTGCAGCACACCAGGCCTCTAGCGCCATCTCTGACCTTAGCCTCATGAACACATTGCTAAATGTCCCCCCAGGGAGACAAATGCACCTTCATGGGGAACTATTGACCTAGACATCTGAGGTGTTGTCAGTTTCCAAAAGTTGTGGAAAAAGTGACCATAAGATACCAATGGTTTTGGCTACAAGACCAGTAAACAGGAATGGGAGTGGAGAACCTCCAAAGAACCAAGCAGAGCATCCTAAGAGAGAGAGATATTATTTTTTAGAACCTGGGGGGATTGCTTAAAGCCAACTTCCATGGTAAGTACCTCCATCTGCCTTCTCATCTTCTACCTGCAATTATCAGCAATAACAGTGATCAAGATCCACACCTTCCTTCCTCTACAGCAGGTTTCCCTGCCACACATGACTGGGTATGGGGAAGGAAGGTGGCAAAAGGCTTAAGAGTGAATTAGAATCTAAAATCAGAATGCTAGTTATTTCAAGGCAGTGGGCATTTTATTTATATTTTTTATTTTATATTATGCAAGAATGACTTGAAAGTTCAAGGGAGTACCCAAGTTCTTAGAGTGGTAGATGAACCAGCTGCAGTGAATCAGTTAAAAGAAGCAACAGGGGCTTGACATGGTGGTACATAACTGTAATCCTAGGAGGCAGAGGAAGCAGAGTAAGCAAGTTCAAGATTAGCCTTGGCAATATACTGAGAGAATGTTTCAAAAACAATCCAACTACAGTGAGTGGCTCAGGTCTATAATCTTACTAAGTGAGAGGCTGGGTGTTTGAGTCAGTGTTCGATTACTGTGAAGAGACACCATGACCACAGTAACTCTTATAAAGGAAAGCATTTAACTGGCGTTGACTTACAGTTTCAGAAGTTTTGCCCTTTTTCATCATGAGATGCACGCAGGTAGACATGGTGCTAGAGAAGGAGCTGAGAGTTCTACATCCAGATCTCCAGGGAGCTGGAAGAGAATGACTATAGGCTTGGAATTTTTTGAAACCTCAAAACCCATTCCCAATGGCACACTTTTTCCAACAAAGCCAACATCCTAAACCTTTCAAATAGCATCCCTGGCAACCGAGTATCAAATCTATAAACCCATGGAAGTCATTCCCATCCAACCTACCACACTGTGGTAAGAAGATTGCAATGAACATGAGGCCAGCATGGACTATAAAGAGAATGAGAGCCAATCTCTTGCTGCTTTGTTCACATTAATATCAATAATTACAAAGACCATATGTACAAGCATGACAGCACACATTGTCCCAAGATCTTATCCTAGACTGTGATTCTAGCAGACCTTATTATTTCTCACACTTAGAACGCTCTACTTCTTACAGTATGATCCTCCACCCTACACACAGCCTCAATCTTCATCTCCAAGAGCCATGCTCCTAAACCATCAATAACAACAATGACTAAACGCAGTATGGTTAAGCAATAACCCTCTGCTTACGTTCTGTCAACAAGACTGTTAACTCGTGTTTTTGGCATTAACCCAATGGTAGTTGTTAAGACTTTCTCTACTGTGTGACATGTTCCAGCCCTTCCTTGGGGTGGCGGCTTCATCTATCCTCTGTCCTGGTCCTCCAACAGCAGCCTTGCAGCAAGGTCAACAAGGCCACAAGTCATCCATCAGCCAGACAAGTCCTCTCTGCCACATCTCAAGATCCCAGGAGGAAGCACCATCAATCACAGAAGTGTCCTCCTCTGGAAGCCAGGATGACAAGGTCCTGAAATTTATCTCATATGAAATGAGCTGGGTTCTTTGAATAGGCCAGAGGATGTCATTCATTAATTCTCACAGATAGCTCTGGGCTCTTTCAAGTTTGTTCTACACCTATATAAGTGATACATAACACCTATCTCTGCCTCCTTTACAGATGTTCACAGCATGTAGAGAACTCAACTTGGAAGTTCTCAGACCACTGTTGCTCAAACAAGGGAGGAGACCATTATCCTTTTCTCACAGAGAATAAAGGGACCGTTTAACATTTTAGCATTTTGTAGTCTATCCACAGGTTATTTTTGTAATACCAGTCCCAGCCAAAACCTACCCTCTTTTGAAAACATCATTTCATTGATACCAAAAGCACAATATATAAAATAAGATATATAAATTATGTCTTTTGAAAGTAGGAAAGTTTTACCCTGAGAGAAGAAACTGAGAAGATTGCAAAACAAGTCAAGATATCTTAAATATTTTTCAAAAAACATTCAGTGAAGGTCTTATAAGTAAGATATGCAAAGAATTCTCAAAACTCAAAAATATACAAAATCTAGTTATCAAATGGGTAAAATATATGAACAGACATTTCACTGAAGAGGATATGCAAACAGCAAATTAACACAAGTGAACACTTGGGCAAGCTTCAGACCTCAGGGAAATGCAAATGGTCTCTGCACACCTCTATAAAAGGCTGTGTGAACAGTGGGAAGAACTGCAGATGCTGTGTGAATGGTGCACAGTGATAAGGGAATGCAAGACCTCCAGCCAGCCACTCCAAAAACAGTTTAGGTAGTTTCACTGAGAATGAGCCATGTGTTTACTATAAGACACAACATTGTTACCACAGAGAAGGCATATATGGCCCATGCTGTATATGTGTGTGTGTATGCATGTACATACATGTACACACATACACCCATACGTGTACACACATACCACATACACATTATCTTAACACACACACACATATATATATACACCCACACTCACATATGAAAACATACACACTCATACATACACAAATATACACACATGTACATGAATGTTTATAGCAATCTTACTAACAGAAATTAGCAAATGCCTTTCATCGCATGCCTGAAGAGTGTCATAGCCACATCATGGAACACTGCAAGCATCAAAAGTGACAGACTGACACATACATACAAAAGGCCAATGCATCTCCAGGGCACTGTGCTAATTGGAAATAAAAATCCTATTCCATGAAGCTAAAGATCTATAACTGCATTTTTTAAGAGTGCTCTTTAAATGGCAATATTAAAGAAATAGAAATCAAGGCTGTCAAGGGTTATAGATGAGGAGTAAGAAAAAGGCTTAAGGGTGATGGGGAAAAAAATCCATGTTTTTAGAAATTGTGGCAGTTGCCGGGATTATTAGTTTGATTGGTTAGTTGGTTGATTTTTGGCTTTTTGAGACAAGGTTTCATGCCGTAGCCTTATCTAGCCCAGAAGTTACTACATAACCCATATTGGTCTCAAACTCAAAGCAATCCTCCTGCCTCAGCTTCCTGGATACTAGATTACAGACCTGAGCTACCAAGCCCATCTTAACATTCCATATCTGCACTGAGCTGTTCATCACACAAATCCACATGGGTTAAGCTGGGATAACAGTACACAAATGAGTTCATGTAAATCAATGACTAGCTATGTAACTGCAGCCACGGCAGCTTCCTTGTTCTGACATCTCAAAATAGCTCTACAAGATGTCACCATTAAGGGAAATAGCCTTCTCTGTAATTTTAACTGCCTCTTCCTTTTCTTTATTACCACTTATTCTAATAACGATAATGACTTAGCAAAAAGAATCTTTTAAAGATTGCAAGTTCTTGGGGTTGAGTGTGTAATTGATGCAGACCTTATCAGCATGCAAGACACCCTCAGTTCCAAGGGCAAAAGAAAGGAAGAATGCAAGACTCCGAGTCATGTGTTTAAAGGACAGTTTCTAATCACCTTTATGTCCTATTAGGAGGACTGTAATTTGTATCCTACAGCGTCCCCTAAGAGCCTAGTTATGCCATTTCTTCATAGGTTTCATGGCAGGAGAGCTATCGAGCAGGCCATACTCTGGATATTAGTTCTTGCATAAAGGGATGGAAAGGTTCTCTTCACTCAGTCACGGTTAATGAAGTCATGGCTTTCATCAGTGTAAACTCCAATCTCTTTCCAAAAGAAAAAGGAAAAAATGCAGTTTTTCTGCCTGCACTCACAAGCTGTTGTGGAAAAGGAACCGGAAGATCATTAATACCGGGTGACTTGGACAAGACTGGTGAGCCCAGATTTACCAGACACAGACACCAGCTTCACGGACACCGGCTTCATGACTATGGACAGGTGATTTTTTGGCTGGCTGTTTGTTTTTTGTTTGTTTGTTTGTTTGTTTAGCACCACTGGGGATTGATCTCATCATCCTTAAGCAGATTTGCTCTCCTCGCCCCACTCTGTGTGTCTGTCATAGTGTGGATGGCATGAGTTGTAAAGACGCATTCCAAGCCTGGCACACTGTCCATGCTCTGAGAGCGCTGCTTCCACACAAGATACCCAAGCCGACTGAATCAGACAGCAGCATACTCAAGTGGACAGAAATGACCACTTCTAATTAAATCCCCATCTGCCAACCATGTCCACACTGCTGCTCTGTTCCCCCTTAGCCACGGAGGTCTCCCATTTTCCAGCTGCTTCTCTATGTTTTTCTTTTCAAATCTTACTCTTGGCTGAACCTGTGTTCTCTTGATAAAACTGGAATACTATATTAGCTAGGTTTTATTTTTTTGAATTTTCTGTTTTGCTTTTATCACTATGATGAAATACCTGACAGAAACTGAATCACACTAGCCCACTTGAGCTTGTGGCTCTGGCAGGCCATGCCCTTCTCCCGAATTCCCTCTGCCTTGCTAAGAAAAACCATTAGATTACATTTCTAAAGCTAGCCACTGAGGTCTATTTCCTTATTTGGCCACTTCCTTCTCCTGAAGCTGACCACCAAAGTCCAGCTATCAGAAGGCCCCTAATAACCTAATAAACATGACCAATTAAAATGAAACACCTCATCCTAACACAGGCTTTCCCCCTTTACCTTTATGAAGCACCATCTGGCTATGTGACATGTCTGTCTCCTCTCCATGCAGAGGCAGTCCTGCCTCTTCCCTTGTCCCCTTCTTCTTCGTGCCCTAGCTCCCTTACAATTTCATCCCAGCCCATTCTAACACAGACCGCTCCTTATCCTCTTCTTAAGAACATGACTAAATAAAGAGTCCTGATAATCAGTAGAGAGAGAGAATGGCACATGTAGCTTGCTGGCGGTGTCACACACCTTTAAATGCAAGCACTTAGGAGGTAGAAGCATATCTCTATGAGTTTGAGGTCAGTCCGGTCTACAAGTAAGTTCCGGGATAGCCAGAGCTACTCAGTGACATCCTCTCTCAAAAAAAAAAGCAACAACAGCAAAAAAAAAAAAAAAAAAAGACACTTGCCAAGGTCATTTGCTGCTGCGTTTCTGGCCCAGTCATAAAGTAACCACTTTTCTTCGTGCTTAATAAAAGATTTCTCTGCGAACGCAGGTGTTTGGCTATGGGTTTTGCCTAATTCGAGGTCTGAAGGGAGTACCCAGTGTGTGGGAATCCCCTTCAGAAACACTTTAAGGGAAAAAAAGGTAATTTGGATCATTGTTTCAGAAGGCAAAGTACATGGTTGCTTGGCCACTTGTGTTTCAACAGACAGATCTTAGCAACAGGAGAATGTGCCAGAGCTTTCCACTTTGTAATAGTTAAGAAGCAAACAGAAACAGACAGAGAGGGGTAAGTGGCAAAATGCCTCTAAGGACCTGTCCCCAAAGGCCTACTTTCTCCAATGATGCTCTGTAGGGGATTGTGTTGTTTCATGGTAAATAATTGTCCCACCCACTGGTTTAATAAAAAGCACTGATTGGCCAAAGGCAGGCAGGAAGTGTGGGTAGGGCTACCAGACTAAGAAAAACTCCGAGAACAGGAAGCACAGAGCAGAAGGCCAGAGAGAAGCCAGAAGAAGCAGAGGACAACTATGCTGTTCTAAAGAAAGGTACCTAGCCGCATGGCTGAACAGGAAGAATCATGGGTTAGAAGAAGGATACACAGCTAGTAAGTTATATGCCTGGGCCTGGAGCCGATCAGCCTAAAACAATTGTAAACATCTGTGTGTCTCTGTGGGTCTATGGGTCCAAAACCTTGAGGTTAGGCCCGAAAGTCCGGACCAGAAGCCTCATACTACAATGCTCTGTCTCCCAAACTTTCCAGAACCTCCCTGAATCGTACCACTACCTGAAGAACCAGCATTCACTGAAGAGCTTGTAAGGCACATTGCATACCCAAACCTTAAAGGGGGATGGGAAAAGTAGAACCTTGAGCAATGTATGAAGTGCAATGTGATACAGAATGTGAAATCAAAGACAAAAACTGGGCACATGGCTCAGTTATTATTTTCTCGGGTCCTTCTATATGTGCTGGGCAGGTCATTGCACCTCCTCATGGTTTTCATTATCTGAACTGAGAGAGCTAGACTACATCAGAATTGTGCCTTTTCTGTAAGGATCCTGAGAATGAATGGACTTTGTCATATCTTCTGAACAAGAAAGTGGTTAGAAGCAATACTTTATCCTAATAAAACTTTATTTATAAAACAGTCAGCATGCCCAGTATGGTCGGCCTGTTTAAGTCTGTAGACTCCTGAACTAAATCAGTAGTTTCTAGGGCTTTCCACACTAGAAGCCTCTTTATTACACATTCCCTTATGAATGTCATACTTTGAAAAAATGTTTATAAACCCTACATCATTGAGAATGAATTGAATTAGCGCTCTGTTTTAATTATGAATAGGCTATACAATATTGTTTATACAATAAGATCTGATTGGCAGACTTTTATAAAAAGGCTCTGATTATATATGTATATAATAAACTCTGATTGGCAGACTTATATATGTGTATGTACACACACATACAGCTAGAAAATTCTGATTGGCAGCTTTTTATAAAATAATCAGTGTTAACATACTAGTTTAATATATTTTCAACCAGAATAATAAAACCTGACATTTTAGTTTAATAACTTACCTTATCATGAAAAAATACAGGCATGGCTTTTCAAAATACAGAAATGTACTCATAGTTTCCCATCAAAAATGTCAAGATATCCTACAGGTCTGAGGTGTGCTCTGTCCCATCTTTTATAAAGTCAAAATGATCTGAAATTGGTTGGATGACGTGACATAGGTCTCCCCTTTTTTCTAGGCTGCTATTTTACATCAGGGAGAAACAGTCGGATGATATCTATAAACCTACCATGTCTTGCCATCTTCTGATCCAAGACCCAGTTGCTTCAAACTTAAGAACTCTTCAGAATGATACTTGTGACTTGTTAGGTATCACCCCTTGGGATGTTTGAGTCAAGTCTAGCATAGCTGAATCCTTCTAATTATCTCACAAATAGATAGATAGATAGATAGATAGATAGATAGATAGATAGATAGATAGATAGATAGATAAACAAACAAATAAAAATCTGTCCCTCCTACTGGGACTTCAGACTCAAAGCACTTCCTGATCATAGCCCTAAGTGGGCTTAAATTTAAGTGCAGTCAGAAAGCACACTCACGTTTGTGAGGTTGCAGGCTGCCTTCAGCTTGGGGGTGTGATTTAAACCTACTAAATCCAACACAAACAAAAACAAAAAATACACTCTATTCTAGACTCTGCTCTTGAATCTCACTTCCCAGCCTCCTGAATAGCCTAACACACCACTGTGTTCCATAACCAAGGAGAGATGGGTACAAATGTCAGGGGATAAAAACAATAATAATAAAGAATCCCTAGACCAGTCCTCTCTTTTGCTCACAAGGGACCCGGCCTGGGTGTGTTGCAGACAGCTGACTGACAAGCATTACCCTGTAGATGAGACATCAAGTGCAGTAGAAAAGCTATTCAAGCATGCTTAGTTCTTAATATGACAAGAGTTTAAGAAAAATGAGGCTGTACATCAAAGAGCACTATTCATTCACAGACCTGTCTTCTCACCTCTTGACCATAAAACATTGCAAACACCTTATCTCATTTTTTTTGTGGCCTCATTTCTTAGGATTATGGTGGCTGTCACTGGAAACCTTTAATGAGAGGTGGAACACTTTCTTCTATAAACAGCCAGAATATCAATATTTCAGACTTTGTGGGTGATTAGGTATATCATAACTATTCAATTGTGCCCTCGTAATAAATAGTCATAGAGCATATGTAATGAATGAGTATGGCTATAATGGAAAAGGAACTTTATTAACTGTAATCAGTGGAAGGATATAAATTATGGCTATCTGTTCTATAACAATACTTAAAACTATTTTCTTTTCTGCAGAAAAAAACCTAGTCGGTAATTTTATTTTATTTTTTTACATTTGGCATAAAGTCATTATGCTCTATAAAGCATGGAGACATTAAACACTGGCCCAGATTCCACGGGCTGTGCATGCTGGAAAGAATATGAGGCTCTTACTACCTAAGACACAGCAGCCATATCCCTAGACAGAACCCCAGGGTTGTTTTTTCCTCTTCCTTGGCTCTCTTTAATCTCATTCAGGGAATGCAGATAGAATATGGTAGGGCAGCCATTCTATTGTCCTACACAGAATTATATCTCCCTGTCCAACCCAGACAAGAAAGAGCTGCTTATACTATATCATCTCAAACAAACAAAACAAAACAGCTTTGGCAATATGAATGAGTTGATGGTTTCTACTTGTGTGGCAGGCAGCTTTGTAGGTGGAGTTTTCTGTCTACAATTCTGTCCCACTAGCCACTCCCCAAATAAGCACAGAGAGACTTATTATTAATTATAAACACTCAGCCAATAGCTTAGGCTTGTTTTTAGCCAGCTCTTATAACTTAAATTAACCCATTTTGGGTGCTGTTTCAAGGCTTATTTACCTCATGTACATACTTCCAATCCTGCCCACTCTGTATTTCATGGCATCTCCTCAAATTCTTTTTCCCAAAGTTCTCCTAGTCTGATCCTCCCTTATAACCCTATCCTGCCTAGCTATAAGTCGGTCACCTTCTTTATTAAATCAATCACAGTGACATATTCACACAATGTAATGGAATATTCCACACAGTATTATGAATAATGTCCCCTTTTTCTGTATACACGTTAGAAGAAAACATAGATACCAAGAAATGACATCCTGAAATGACTTGTAAATTTTGTGCAACTAAATCTGACAATATTTCTCTTACATCTCCAACATGAATTTAGTTCATTTAACAGTAATCACTTTCTACATTATCAGCATGGCCACATACTGAGATATTTTTATGCCAGTTAATCCTGAAAGTCTCTGAAACCTGTTGATTCTCAAAGAAACCATATTGTGTAAACAACTGCATCCTGTGCTATATTTCTGGACATCGGTAGCCATCAGCTACCCCCATGACTGATGCTTGAAATCTTTCACCTTAACCATCAAGATGAATTGCTTAGGGTTCACGGAGTGAGACACTGGATAACTGTGATCACTTCCATAACTCCTTTGAAAGCTCTGTCCTCTAGCATAACTCTGAAGTGCTTCCCAAAGCTACAGTGATCTCTTCCCCTGGACTCCATCTATTATGAACACTGAGTTTTTTAATTCACTCTGTGGAATGTTCATTATAAATCAAATCCCCAAAAGGTGCTAAGACCCATGGAATAAAGAAACCTAATGTCCTGATATCCACCATGACCACAGTCAGGCAGTCAGTAAGAAAAAATCTTGGCCACCAACTCCATCTTGCATTTCCACAGGTCCCACTGAGCAGCTTTTGGGAAGATGGCTTTCAAATACCTCCTTCTTGAGTAAGTGGAATAAAAATGGAGTTATCAACAAAGCTCTAGCTATGTCTAGAAGACCAGAGTTAAGAAAGACATTTGTAGAAATGGTGCTCAGAAAATTCATTCAGAGATTCCCAAGGCTCTTTAAAGAATTACAGAAAATATCTCCTCAAATGAATGCAAGAGCTGGATATATCCACACAGCCTCAGGTCAGGGATATCAGTAGCCTGTGCAGATACCTACATCAAGGAACAATATTATACTGAGTTCTGTTTCTCTCCCTCTGTCCCACACAGCTTCCTCCTAGGGACAGTCACCAGAAGTTCTCTTTGATAAGGACTCAGAAAACATTTCCTGTCCCAAACCCCTGAAATCACAAAATGATATAAAACTTTCAGGAACTAGCCAAATCTGTTTTCTCATGACTAGGTAACTTAGAGAAGAAAGAAATCTGTTTCAACTCCTGCTTGTGACAGCTTGGGAGTCCAATAACATGAGACCTGTAGCTTATATTTCAACTCACAGAGGATACAAACAGCAAACAGGTATGTGCAAACAATAAGGAAAAAACTGTAAGGGTAGCCTTGTTTTATGACAGCCTGCTCTTAGAGAATTCATGCAGTCCCTTGAGAACAAAAACTCACTCACAAAAGCAAGACATTAATTCCTCACCACTCCCACCTTCCATCTCTGCCACAGTAGCAATCAGAGTTAATGGGTTTCAAAAGAGATGAAGCAGATTCAAAGCATAACAGACACCAACGAAGGGTTTTAAATGACTGATTTTTATAACATAGATACAACCTAATTCCTGAAGAACAGTGTGTGTCCTTCTGGACAAATGTCTGTATTTTTGGAGGATGAATTGAATAGATTAGATAGATAGATGGATGGATGGATGGATGGATGGATGGATGGATGGATGGATGGATGGATGGATGGATGGGCGGACGGACAGACGGACGGACGGGCGGATGGACCGACGGACAGACAGACAGATAGATAGATAGATAGATAGATAGATAGATAGATAGATAGATAGATAGATAGATAACCTTGTACAAAATAGAAATGTTTCCAACTTAGACAAAAATGGAAAGCATGATATTAACATCTACTTCCCAAGGAGACTAAAAGGAAATTGAATGTCCTTTTACTATACTTCCACGCACAATTACTAGAGTACAGTCTTCATCAATTAAGCTCCCACATTCCTGGCACCATGCTGAGAGAGGAATGAGTACAGCCACCACCTTAAAGGGTTTCCATTCCAGCTGAGAAAAAGGGGCAATCCAGCAAATAACCATGATACCAAGTAGACTATACATGCTATATTAAAGACACAAAAAGTACAGAAAAATAATAAGCTTGTCTGCTTTGTTCTTTCAAGGGCCACGAGTTTTAAAAATTTACCAAGGCTTCCAGTGAGGGCAAGGGCTAATTACCCATCTTCAGAGCTTAGCAACAACTAATGTAACGAAAACAGCATTTTCTCATTCTCCAAAACAAAACGCATTGAATTATGGCCACGTGGAAACATCTCTCCTACATTTGTGACCTGAAAAACTCTGTACTGACAGGGATAAAGCCTAGAGAAGAGACCAAAACAAAGGCTGCACATCTTTCCCCTCATCGTTCATCTCTACCTTGGCCTCTGAATTCATCAAAGGTTCCATTTCTTGGCATCTATAACAGAAAGGTTTTTTTTTTCTTTTCCGCCAATGAACCAGATGCCTGAAAACACTTAGAAGGATTTACTTCTCACACCTATTCATCCCACACACATGCATTAAGCACCTGCTGTGTGCTTTCCACTGTGCATGATGCTCAGAAGAAGAGATAAACAAGGCATGGTCTTCATCCTCCCTGGGCTCACAATCCGCGACAAAATTCAGGGAAGAAAAGAAAGATAAATTCCCCCAACAAATAAGGACATTTCAAAGTGAAATTTCCCTAGTGCTTTTATATATGTTATTATGAAAGCATTCAAATACTGTTTCTTATGCATAAATCAAAAGACAGAATAAAACATCCATTATTTTGCAAAGAATCAACTTGTCTAGTATACAAGATTTGAGTTTCTAGCTGGTCTCTTCCTTCTAGCCTTCTGAACTGGCTTTGAACGCCTAACATCCCGTTTTCTAACTGGGTTACTACCGGGTTCAAAGGCTAACAGGCAGTTCTGTGTGGCACCTACCCCTGAACATGGTACCAAGTCCTCTCAAATTTAGCCTCACCTGTGTGCTCCGGCTTTGCATAGTCGATAAATGCCTACGGTGCGTCAGGCACTGTTCTAGTCAGAAGACATACCTGGAAAGATGAGACGGTTAAGGTTCCTAGTTTCTTAGAAGGATAGTAGAGAGAAAATGGAGTATGGTAGTACATACTTGTAATCCCAGAATTTAAGAGGCAGGCTCAAGGGAACTAAGAGGCTCAAGGTCAGCCTGGGTTACATAGTACAGGCTACCTTAAACAAAACAATAAAATAATAAGAAAGGGGGAAGAAAAAGCTGAGGGAAAGTAAACTAAGCAAGTAAACATGAGTTTCTAATCGCCGTAAGTGCTGTGGGGAAAAGGTAAACAGAGTAAGAGATTGGAGGGCTGAGATCTGAACAATGCTCTAAGTTGTGACCTGGTCAAGCCAACACTCTTTAAGGCCCTAGAGACACAATGTCCAGAGCATCCAGAACAAGGAGTTAATATGGTGAGAGAGTAGGGTGAGTAAGGTGGAAAGTGGCTGAGCCTGGGCGGGGGAGGCTGTGGTGGGATTCAGGTGTCAGCTGATAAGATCCGAGGATGCTTATCCAAGATCCCGGGCCCTTGAAGGGGGAGTGGCCAACCCCATTGATAAGGGGCTGCTGGGACCCTGGGAAGCCCGGTTTCCTGGTTCCTGACTGCTGGAGAGACTGGTTTGGCATCCATCATCCATCGCTCGGATACTCCAGTCCCTGTCCAGGCGCCACTATAAGCTGTTACCTGTATCGTGAGTGTTGGTTTATATTTTAATAAATATTAATTTTGGACTGGTGCATTGTAAGTGAAACTCCGCCTACAGGAGGCCCTGGAGGCAAGGTAAGAAATGTAGAGTTACAACTCATGTTTAAGAAACCATTACTGGGGTATTCAGCTCAAGCAGGGACGCCTCGCTACTCTATAAAGCAGTTGGAAGCTTTAAAGAGCTCCAATGAAAACCTATGGTGGCCTATACTGTCATCTCTGTGAAGTATAGGGAGCTCAGAGACGGCTCGGTTGGTCTAAACTTGCTTCAGGTGTCTCCACTGGTTTGCTGGGTTTTTTCTAGGCAATTTAGCTAATGTCTGTTCCTTCCAGGCTACTTAGGTTGTCTGGTCTCTGCTCACTCCAGGCTGCTTGGTCTGAACCTTCTCTTTGCAAACTGGCTTGTCTAAGAGCGACCTTCAGCTACCTTTAATTTTGTTTCGCTTTAGTTTGTTTTGGGGGCGTGTCTAGTGAACCATAAGGACTTTGTGGTGTTCTTGTGAATTGCTTACTCCCTTTCTCCCCCTCCAGGATATAATCTTTCCATCTGGTAAACAAGAACCACATAATAGACTTGGATCACAAGTGGGAGGCAGAGAAGAAACAACACTGAAAGACATCCGAGATGATTTCAGCACACTGGGCTTGAACAAGTGGCCAGCGGTGAGTGGTACTGTGGGTACAGACATACACTGCTGCTGTTGGGAAATTACCTGGTCTGCAGTATTCTGTAATAACAGCATAGACAGAAGTAAGACAACGTGTGTGCATCACCCAATACCCCCACCTGTATCGGGTTTTCTGTATCGTTGTAGACCTCCAGGAATGACTGCATCAGCCAATAACTGTTGAACTGAAGCAGTCTGACTCAAAGCAGATATTTTGTGGGCCTTATTGAGCTCCTCAGTTCTAGACTGACTTGTGATCATTCCCAAAGGGATGCTGGGGATTACCCCATTTTTCTAGATAAAGAGACTGAGTTTGAGTCACTTGTCCAGGTGACCATCGGGGTTAGAATTCTTGCACTAGAAGGTCTAAAAATATTAAAATAAGTCATATAAATTGTGTGTGCATTTCCATTTTCAACCTCTCTAAGCTTACAAGACACCTTATTTTGTTAGGTCTAAAACACCAATTCTAGACCTATTACTTTATGGAACACTAAAAATGAAAAAGCGAACTCAATTAAACTTTGACACATTCTAAAACACCATGCATTATAAGTAGCTCCTCATTTCAGAGATGTTAAGTACTAGGGGAAATGTACTCTAAAATTCCCATGTTACCTGAAGGAGATAAAGCTTTAACAATGACCCAACATCTGACACACCCCTGCGCATTTGCTAGGTGACTTCTGTGCCTTGGTCCCAAGAATCATATTCACTCTATATTTCCCCCTTCGGTTTGTTTGCTTGCTTGCTCATTTTTGTGACGTCATTGTTCTGAAAGAGAGCCTTACTGTATAGCCCAGGCAAGCTGTGAACTCACTATCTAGCCCCAGCTGACTTGGATCTCAGGATCTTCCTTTCCTCAACTTGCCAAGTACTCAGGTTTTTGCAAAAGAGGCGTGGTCATAATGGTTCAGCATAAGGAAATAAAGAGCAAACGCGGTGCTCCAAGTGAGCCTGCATTCTATACACAAATGCCCTTACTGGCCGCTGGCAACTTAATGGAATCTGGGGGATGTGGGCTGAGCTCCTTCTCCATGGGCGGTACTGTCTAGAGGTGTCAGAGATAATGGTAATTTATGTTTACCTCCACACCTGCTCTTGCCTTAGCTGATCACTAACACAGCCTCTCTCCAGGGGAAGCAGAGGGAGGGGCTGAGATGAGAGGAGGGAAACTTCTCTTGTGCACAGCAGCTCAGCCAAATTGCATTTGCCCTCTTTTGCATAGAGCAATAAAGTCTTCTAGAAAATGCTGCATAGATTTTTAATTTTCTCCTTGTCACTAGGTGCAGTAATCACATAATTAACCAAGTGCTAGAGATAGTCATTTATAGTAAGTGGGCAAAACAATCAGAGAGGTTAAGTCACCCGGGGACCAAGCAGGTTACATTTGCCTCTCAAAAAGCCATATGTGGATTGAAAATATGGCCATACCATGGCTATTTGGGACCTGGCAACTAAATGCAGAAGAAGGGCGTTGAGTCTGTTCTTTAAGACTGTGCGTGTGCTCGGTAGCTTGGTTCAAAGCTCTGGTATGAATAGATTTTGGTCTAGGACCCCAGGCCCGGCAGCTGTACTTCCTAAGTTTCTGTCTCCCCTTCTGCCTACAAGGCCCTTTCAGCCGTTGGACTGATCTTTTAAGAACAACCCAGATGGTTTCTCCATGGAGGCTCCTATGCAGATCACTGCTTAGGCAGCTCTTCTGTGAAACAGACAAAACACACACAAACACACACACACAAAACCCTACTACCAGGTGATTGACAGCAAAGACTAAAAGAATCTCTTGAGGCACAAGAAACATTTGCCTTACCTACCCCCTCAGATAGAGAAGCTTCCTTCCATGGCTGCAACACTGTACACAGAGCAAAGAAATGTAAACACCTGTTACAATGAGGTTTTTTTGGCCCCAGGCTCCAGAGGTCCAGACCCACAGACCTGCCGTCCCAGAACACCTAGCCACCCGCCGCTGCTTAGGCCCCCAAAATTACTCAGATCCCTATATTAGCTTCATGCTGTTTGGACTATGGCTTGGGCACATTGCTTGCTAGCTCCTTCATCTTAATTCAACCCATTTTCATTCAACTGTCTGCCATGTGCCCCATGGCTCACCTGTGTTCTTTACGTGTTTCTTTTTTGGGCGCATGGCTTGATCTGTCTCTGACTATGCCCTGCTTCTCCTACCTATTCTGATTCCCCACCTACTTCTTCTGCAATGCTCAAAAAAGGCCAAAACAGCTCCTTTATTTAAAGATTGATATTCACAGCATACAGAAAGACATCCCCACATCAAACACCCACTTCCTAAAATTCATGAGTAGTGTAAGTAATTCTCCCCCAGGCTGGAATTAGCATGATGGTCTAGCAGAACAGCTCTGATGATATGCTTGAGGCCCTCACAAGCTCAGGCCTATTGGTATTAACTGGTTTGAGGGTCAGGATAGTCAGGGGGCTTCAGAGAAGTTTTCACCACCACCACCCCAGGGTGTCCAATCAGCACTGTAGAGGAAGTAAGTGATGGACTAGAGTCAGGACCAAAGGTATAGCTACCCTTTGTCACCCAGGGAACCTCCCAGTAGAGTGCATATGCCTATGCATTCATTACTCATGCTCTTGTAACTGATTCCAATAAACACATTGGCTTCATCATGATGACCACAGGCAGTCTTGTCTCTTTTCTGTTGAGAGAGACGTATCTCCCCAGGAAGTGGCCCGAAATACCAAAGATGAGAGCCAGCAAGTGTTTGGAGAAGGTAACTTCTAACACAAATTTGGTTAGTCAAGGAAGCCTGAAATTCAAAGCTGGTTAATGAGCTTTGCTGAGGGATAGTCTCTTTTAAAGTACAATTCCCTCAAAAGAGTAGTGGCTTACCTCACACCAACTCCTACATAAATTTGCAAATTTTAACTTTCTTCCCTAAAAAGTGAGACCCAGACAGCACAGAAAGCGCTTTTCCTTGAGTAAGGAGGAAATTGGTGGTCAGAAAGGGAGCTGGCAAGGAGCAGGCATTGAGCAACACACTAAATAGGTATTTACAGAGCGAGAATTATCCATTCTTCAACACAGTTTTGTAAAATAAGTATCATCATCAATGACATTGCTATTTCATGGATGAAAAATAAGGTTATCTGCCCAAAGTACAAGTGGAGTTGCTAAGATGCAGTGCTAGGCCTGTCTACATCAAAACCACACATCCCTCCCCAAAGGAGGATGCACTATGTAGACCTGCTTTCCTTTCCCAGCCTCCCCTTCACTGGCCTTTATGCTTTTGCCTCTTCACCACCAAAATGAGCTCAAAGAAAATGTCTAATGATGTGTCATTTACACCTTAAGAGACTACAGACAACTCAAAGAATAAGAACAAACCCTTAGCTTAGAATTGTACAAATCATGGTGAGAGATTATTCAATCTCTTTAAAGGGTTTTAGATGGTGAAGTGGAGCAGGAGGTATAAGGATATATTTGTCCCTGTGGGAATGTCTGTGTGGGGAGCAGAGGCATGGCACAGTGATGCTTCTGGGACATGAAAATCTCTACTACCTCAGTGGCCAATCTGAGACTCTCCATGAGAGAGAATTTGGATCTTCGGAACCAGGAATAAAGTGTCTTTTATCTTTTAAAACTTAAACTCAGAAACCCTCTTGTTACAGCTGGGGAACCTGCTTGGGACGAAACTAGGCTCTCTGAATGTAGATGACAGGCAAATGACATGGGCAATTTATGAGGCCTCTGGCAGTGGGACCAGAATTTATTCCTAGTGTATAAACCAACTTCTTGGAGCCCATTCCCTAAAGAGGAACACTTTGCTCAGCCTTGATACTTGGGGGAGGGGACTTGGTTCTACCTCAAACTGGATATGCCAGAGTGCATTGACTCATCCTGGGAGTCCTTATCTTTGTGAAGAATGGAGGAGGGTTGGGGTGGGCAGAAGCTGGGAGATGACCGCAAAGAGAGAAGGGAAGGGAAACAGTGGCAGGTTTACTTTTTAAAAACTATATATAATTTTAAAAATAAAGTGTTGCCTTGTAGAATGTGAAGCAACATGGACCATAATTCAGAAGCCCTGCCCAGGCTTATTTTCCACAAGTCTATACCACTTTGCCTCCTCCTCCAAGGGACATTATCTTAGTTGCATTTCCATTGCTGTGAAGAGACACTATGACCATGGCAACTCTTATCAAGGAAAACATTTAACTGAGGTGGCTTACATTTCAGAGGTTCAGTCCATTATCATCATGGTAGGACAGAGCAGCATGCAGGCAGACCTGATGCTGGTAAAGTACCCAGGAGTCCTGCTGCTTATCTCTCGGGCAACAAGAAGCTGGGTGTGGCTTGAGCCTATCTGAGATCTCAAAGCCCACCTCCACAGTGACTCACTTTCTCCAAAAAGGCCACACCCACTCCAAGAAAGCTAAGCCTACTAATAGCACCACTCCCTTTAGGGGCCATTTTCTTTGAAAGCACCATAGATGTCTTCTCCAATAGTGTGAGAGATGCAATGAAGTCCTGCCTGGAGAACGGGTCACCACCTCTTGCTGCAATGCTTCAGAGTAAAGTGAGACAAGCCGCCAATGTCAGCTTACTCTTCCTATGGCCAGGACAGTCACATGACTTATTTTTCACCCACAAGACAATTGACAGAAGCTGTGTTTCCTCTAATTTGTTTTTCTATTGCCCATATCATTAGCTGAAATTGTTAACATCCATTTTTGATGTCTCCTCTTCCCCATTGGCCCTCCCTAAATTGGATTTGTAAAAGAAAAAAAAAAAACAAAAAAGTCAAACTGGAGCAGTGTTGGGGGGCATTTAAAATGCAAACCTTCTTAATGACAGCCCAGATACCTGTTTCTAATTGAACCTTTCAAATTGGTTGCAGAGACACCCGGTAAATGTATAGTCTCACAGCCCAAAAGAAAAGCAATACAAGGTCTCTCTCTCTAGTTTCATACACCCTGACCCCAACCCTAGAGTGTACCTTTGAATCACTGCTAAGCCCCCCTGACCCTCCATACAATGAACCCCTCTTCCTAAATACCCCCCAAATCACCAAGAGACTGAAACCACACCCAGTATCTCTTCCAAAGAAAGTTAGATTTTGCCAGCACCTATCATTTCTAATGAGTGTTAAAATTACCAGCCTCCTCCGGCTCACATCTATAAATACAGCTGTCATTTTGTAAAACCTTGAAGCTCATTTCTAAGCTTGCTCGGATCAGTGTTTGCTCAGATTGCAATCCTAATTAGTTCCAAATAACCGAATGTTCTTTGTTCCTGACTAGGTTGACTTCATGCTATGTCAGCAAATTATAAGTTCCCTGTGTCTGAAACAGCACCCTCTTTCCTACTCTATCCCTAGAAGCTAGGAAATGGTTTGTGCTTAATAAATGTTTGTGAAATAAACACATTTTATAAGTTTTTTTAAGGTAGCCATGCAACATTAAATAATACATTCAGAATTAACCAAATGCATAACCAAATAGATTCAGCCACCAACTCTTTCTTGCCTTATACCCTTATATCCTTACCTAAGCTAACACTTGTTCAAAAATTCTCTGCTCTTCCTCCTGGTAGGCTAGGTGGAAGGTTCCCCCACAACAGGCTGAGTGCTCAGAACATACTTAGCAGATCTCATTACCCAGGAAAAGGCACTTCAATATCACACACTGTGAAGATACTGCCAACCAGGGGTTTTTTTTTTTTGGGGGGGGGGGTTGTGGGGGTTTTTTTGTTTGTTTGTTTTTGTGTTGTTTGTTTGTTTAATCTATAGCTGAAAATATCTGAGAACATCTGATTTAGAACAATGACGCTAACAAGTGTGGCCCCAGGCCAGCAGCACCAACTGCACCTGGGAATGCATCAGCGACAAACATTCTTGCATCCCACTTGGCTCTACTGACCTGCCAGCAGTCTTACAGGGGATTCTGAAGTCAACGACAGTTTAAAATCAGCTGTGTATTATAATAGGAGGAATGATGAGAGCTATCTTCTCTCATTGATGCTCCATTTCGGTAATAACCAAGGTGAGAGGGACCAACCTGAGAAAGCTTCAGTCCCCATCACTGATCACTGTTTCTCTTTGTTGCTCTTGAGATTCCTTTACAAAAAGAAAGTATAGACCTATACAGTAACAATACTTAGTACTTAATACACTATTTTTAAGTACGATGTGATTATACCATCATTTCCAAACGTTCAAAAAGAATGGCATTCTAGGAAACATAATAAAATACATGTAAATACTACAAAATCTTATTTGAACAAATAAAGCCATCATTAACAAAGAGCTGCCTGGCCAAGCACGAGGGATTCGGAGATGAATTTGGCTACTTGCTTATGGAAGTTTTGAGTGCTGGGATTCAGAAAACACTGAATCTTAGTGTCAGGGGGAAATTGGGAAGGGCAGTGGAAACCAACTTATGTGTTGTTGCACAGATCTCAGGAGATAGGAGTTGAGCAGAGTACGAGTGTGTTAGTGTAATCTGAGATCTCAGGGCTCAGAGGCTGAGGTAGGAGGATTACAGTCTTCAGAAAAATAAGTAAAAATGTTCAGCAGGGGCAACACCTCGCTTCCTCTATTAAATATACTATTTCTTAGGAACTGTGGAAAACATTCCACTCCTAAGCATACACACCGGAAACTACCCCAGCCTAGCATCAGAGGAGTTGGTTGGTGCATTTTGGAATGCAGGAAACTTGTGACCTAGCTGTCATGAAGAGGCAACTAACAATGGGAAGACATGGGGGAGGGTTTACAGGAAGCTGATGCAACCCCAAAAACCTCAGCCTCAAAGATAGGTGAGTACATGCACATACACACTGGGGGGGGGGGGGGGAAGAAACCTTGATGCCACAACTGACGTATTCATTTAAGGTTAGATTCCACAAAGGGTAGGATAAGCTCTGAGCCAGACCTCCTAAGGGCTCCCATGGGTGATGCCCAGAGTGAAGCAGGAGGGGGAAGAGACTCAGATGGGGGCCCTTCTGTAGTCAAAGGAATCCCAGAGGCAGCTGAGAAGATAGAATAGATGTAGAAGGTTCCCAAGTGGTGGCATGGAGCTGGAGAACAAGATGGAACATGAAGGCAAGGAAGGCCCACCAGGCATGACTGCCTGAAGACAAGCCCAAGAAACAGATTCATGCAGTTTGCTGACAACCCAGGTCTCTGATGGAGTTGATGAGTGGCAGTGAGAACCTTAGAGGTGGCAACTCTTGAGTAGTCAAGTCCTACTCATATAAGATATGAGCAGATGGGTACTTAGCCCTGTGACGGCAACCCCAGTCTCTAAAGAGCCCTGCAGAAGTCAGTCTTGCAGCAAAAGGATGTGGAAGAAGGGTCACACTAGTGACTGTGGGTGTGGACAATAGCTCAAGGATAGGACAATGATCAAGGATGCTAAATAGAGGCTGTAGACACCCAGGCATATATAGCTTCTAGACTGCTAGATGGAGGATCCCGGCAGATGGGAGGTGATCCCAGGCTGTGGAGTCAAATGACTTCATGTTCCAAATCCTAAGCACTCCATTCCCAAGGTTAGTTGGCAGGGCAGAGCTCAGCCTCAGGAGACCCACCTGACTTGGCAATGCTATCCACTGTGGTAGGAGTGGCCATGCAGGGTGGGTGGGAAATCAGAGCTCTGAAAATGAATACCATTTATAGACTCCTTTCTTATAAGTCATTGGGTGTAGTCCCAAGACTCCAGTAAATTAGAAAGAAGTCAATTCAAAGGAAGCCTGTGGCCTGCTGGATTTTAACTCCCCAGGCATGCCTTTCAGACCAGCCTCACTCACCTCCAACAAGCTCAGAGTCTACCTGAAAAACGGAAAAGAGGTCTAAAGATTCCTCCCCACCCCATCCTTTTGCTTTGAAATTGTTTTCTTCTATGGGAGCCTGCTGGCTTTAATTAGGAGGAGTGAAGGCAGCCTGCTGACTAGAGACAGCAGGCGGTCTCACAAAAAAAAAAAAAAAAAATGTGTTCAAGAAGCAGCTTCGGATAATCAGAGGTCACTGAGTCTCTGTCTGCAGCCTTCTCCTTTCTGGCTGCTGCCTCCCTGTCTTGCCTGTCTTACCATTTACCCTCATTAGCTAGAAGGAAGCCACCACCTCGAGTCTTGCTGCTGTGGTCTTAGAAAGGGGTCCATCTTCAAGAGGTTGAGGGCTGGGCTGGGGGAATTCAGAACAAATGAAATCAGATTGCATGTCACAATCAGCTATAATTAGGCCTCTTATAAAGACCTATTATATGAGTGCATTCAGGTGATAAAATCAGGCATGTTTGAATGAATTGAAACTCTGGGCCACAGAGGGTAATTTTTTGAGCCCAAGAGAGGTATCTGCTGTGTTTAAGAGAACATTAAATGCATATTATTAAGTAGAAAAAGCTCATCATCTTGATACTTATTTGCTACGTAATTTTTGATTCTATGTGATATTCTTTCTGGAAAAAACAATTGTTCTGGGTTAAGGGACACAGAAGGGTGTGAAGGCAAACACAAGGAAGGTAAGACTATGAAGCTATGGTCAGTAATACAAGCTGGTTCTTATCAACATCAGGGCAGGAGACAAAGTAAAGACCTGTGGTGAAGTTCATTGAGACAACAGACGCTTCTCAAAGAGGTGTGGCCTATGTTTAAATAGCTCATTTCATGGGGAAAATTCAATGGGAGGACTATTAATGATTTGTGACAGGCAAAGCATAGGAAATTCCAGGCAAGAGGTGGGATTTTCTGTGACTAGGGCTTACTACCTTTTTCTGTCCTTATATACTTTTATGTGTCATGGCATCCAGTACATGGTGGGAGCTGCCAGTTTTGCAGGACTAATAACATAATAACACAGAGATGCGCAGTCAGCAGTCACCTGAGTTCATTGTTGGTCCCAGCCAGTTTGGGGTGGTTTTATCTTTATTCTTCTGGTTGGACTCACAGCTCTGTCTTTCTTCTACTTCCAGCCACCATTCAGTTTGCCTCTCTTTTTCCCCTGTGCCTATTTATTCTACCTGAGAACTACACAGTATGACACTATAATGACAGATCCCTGTCATTTTACATTTGTCAAAACCCCTCCCATATAACCACCAGTAACCCTGGGGTAAACTCCAGACCTGGGGAGGTAATGATGTGTCAATGTAGGTACATCAATTGTAACAAATGTACAGCACTGCTGGGGGCTATTCATAGACATCCAGTGTTCTAGACGGAGAGGCTGTGCATGTGTGGCAATGGCAACTTCTCGGGTATGTTGAGAGCAAACCTCTGATAAGACAATTAAGTTTTTATTTTTATTTCTTTTTTAAATTTATTTACTTATATTTATTTACTTATTCATTTATTTGGAGAGGTGACTCTTATATGACGTTTCTGGCTCAGATTTTCCCCAAGATTCCGGACCGACAGTCCCAAATAATCACACAAAATCTTGTATCAATTTTATGCTGATAAATCTATGGCTCTGGCATACTGCTAGCTAGCTCTTGCTCTTAAACTAACCCATGATTCTTATCCTGTTCAGTCATGCGGCTCAGTACCTTGTCCCAGAGCACCATAGTTGTCCTCTGCATCTGCTGGCTTCTCTGGCATCTCTGTGGCATCTCTGCTCTGTTCTTCCTGTTCCCAGAGTTTTCTTAGTCTGGTAGCCCCACCTACACTTCCTGCCCACTTTCAGCCAATCAGTATTTTCATAAAACCAGTAGGCAGGACAATTATTTACAATGTAACAGCATAATCCCACAACAGGTGACACATGTGGCAATCAGTAGATAGCCTTTGAGAGTCATTCTCTCCCTCTACCCCATGGGTCCTGAGGACAGAACACAGTCATTAGGCTTAACAGCAAGTGCCTTTATCCACTGAGCCATCTAGAAAGCTTCTTTTAGTGGAGGATAAGACCAGGTCTTGCTTTATATCCTTGACTGGTCAGGAACTCACTATCCTAAAACTTGTGACAATCCTCTGACCTCTACCTCAGTAGAATGTATAGGCCCTAGAGGCTTTTAAGGGCTTGGAGACTAGCCTGGCCTCAGCCAGTACAAACTGATGATAACTGGTGTCTTAAAACATGTAATCCTAGTTCCTCATAAACCAACCTGGGGTCTTCCTGGGGCCTTGACAACAAGTGCAGAGTCCTGATACAAGGTGACCTAGAGCAGGGAGAGACCACCATAACACAGCCACAAACCATCAAATCAAGGAGGGTCTGAAAAAGGAATGTTTAAGACTTTCCTCTCCCTTAATAAAACTGGACTTGTTTCAACTTGTCCCCAGAGACTATGTCATTGTCTCTGTGCCTTCTTACCCCCAACCCGAAGGGGGAACTAGCAGGGCCCTGTGCACAGCCTCACTCCAACATCTGAACCAGAACCAAGCCTCACCCCAACATGCCTCCTGGTTGCTGGGATTATAAATGTGCACCATGATGTCCAACTTTATTGATTGGCCTGAAACTCCCAAGGTAGATGAGGCTGGCCATGAACTCACAGAGATCTACCTGCCTCTACTCTCTGAGTGCTGGAATTAAAGGTGTGTGCACCACTATACCTGGCTTTAAACTTATTAAAAATTAATTTTAGTATGTATATCTGTTTGTATAGGCATGTGGTATGTGTGTAGATGTCCAAAGATAACTGTTGGGATTGAATTCTCTTACATACTCGATTTTTAAAGATCATTGATTGGACTTAGATGTGAAAGATGTGAACTTGGATCTCTGTGGTAGTATTGGTCAACGCAAACTGGCTATGCAAACTTAAACATGTTCCTTTGTCATCTCTGAACCTCAACAATTCCAAACACACACCAAGATTGATGGTGTCTTTTGAACATATATGTTGCATTGGATAATGTAATGTAATACAGATGTTAAGACACAGACACAAGTTTATTTAATTGATAATAGGAAAATAGATAACATTCTATGAACATATTATGCATCATGAATAACAGAAAATATTTTAACTAAAGATATGTTGTTTTATTGTATTATATAATAAAGCATAGAAAATGATGGGAAATAGCATGATAGAATAATAACAGAATCCTTTGTTTCTTGAGATAAGGCCTTACTATATAACCCAGGCTGGCATTACACTTGAGATTCTCTTACCTCTGACTGCCAAATGCTGGCTGGGATTTGGGATTCATTACCTTTGTTTGGAAGCAGAGTGCTAGCCCAGACTATAACACCTTTGTTCCCAGTTAGGGCTGGAAGCTCTTTCCTTTGCCATTGGAAAACACCTGACCCTCTAGAAACCTGAACTTCAAAACAGTAACGAGTCCAGGGAGTTGCAAATTGTGTGTTTGTGGTCCAAGTTTATTGTAGTATAAACCCTGAATAACATCCTCATATAAAAGACTGTGTTAAGCTGCACTAACTACTGTACTGGTTTATCTTGCCTGTGTTCTTGATTGCATCTGGAACCAAGTGAAATAAAACCCAATGTACTGGGTACTCTTGCAAGAGATTTTCCTTGATCCGATTATTTGGAGCATGAAGACCAATCCTAAATACAATGTGATGCCACTTCTTATAATGGCATTCCAAACAAAAGGCCATGGGAGAAGAAAATGTTTGTGCCTGCTTGCCCTCACTCCCATTGCAAGTCCATCGATTCTGCTGCTAAAGCATTTCTTTACTGATGTCAGAAACCATTTCTTCGAGATTTCAGCATACACTGAAAACCTCTGAATCCAAGAATATTTCAGGATGTCAGCACCCGATGGGGACTGCTGGAATGTCCAGCCTTTTATACCAAATCACTACCAGATTCTCAGCCTCTCTAGTGAGACTGCCATTGTTGGACTGCCCAGACCATATGCTGTGAGCCAATCTGGTAAATCCCTCTTAATGCATATATTCATCCTGTTGCTCCTTTTCCTTTAGGGAACCCTGACTAATGCAGCCACCTTACAAGCTGATTCCTCAAAGAACAGGACACAGAATATGTTCAGTTTTGCTTAAAGGGTTGGTAAAAAAAAAAAAAAAAAAAAAAAAAAAAATCTGAGCTGCTTAGACTCTGGGAGGAATGAATGATTTAGCATGAAAGACAGGAATGACATGAGCAGTCAGAAGTGTTTTCCAGGCAGAGCAACAAAGAGCAAGACTCCATCTATAAGTAAACAATGCATATGTGCTAAGCACCCAGGATTGCCACACACCTCTCTAGGTACTTGGAATATATCACCAACCAGAGCAGGAATATATAAAACTTACGGTCACTTTTTCTATTACGTTTGACTTACTGGGGAAGATTGCATGTGCATGTCATAGTCTGTGTGTGGTTATCAGGGGACAATCTGTGGGATTCAGTTCTCTCCGTCTATAATGTGATTCCTGGAGATGGAGGTCAGGGCCTTAGGCTGGGTGACAAGTGACGTTACTCATTGTGCCATCTCACTAGCCAGGAACTTATGTCCCAGTGGAAGAAACTTTCAGTTAAGTAACTTATTTTTGCACACTACATATTAATCCACTCCATTTTATCACTACATTCAGTGAATCCCAACAACATTCTGCTGTACTCATAGGTCAGTACCTTGTTCAACCATCACAAGAGAAGCTTCCTCCTGCAGAAGATGGGAACAAATGTGACACCCACAAATGACAATGTGCAGGTATGACAGAACTTTGATCATTCATTCCAAAATGGGATGTCTTCATCAAATCTCTCCCCTCATGGCTCAAGAAACTCTTCAGAAGAAGAAGCAGAAAAATTTTATGAGCCAGTGGGGATGGAAGACACCTAGGAAACAAGGCCTTCTAGATACAACAGCACGAACACACGTATGAGCTTATGGAGACCGAAGCATGCACAGAACCAGCACAGTTTCAAGTGAGATGGAGTCCCAGTCCTGAGAAGAAAGTGGACACAAGTGTCCATCCCTAACCCAGAAGCTACCTCCAAATGATAAGCTCAAGCAAAATAAATATAGATAGATAGATAGAGAGAGAGAGAGAGAGAGAGAGAGATAGATAGATAGATAGATAGATAGATAGGTAAATAGATAGATAAAAGTTTTCTCCAACAGTCTCCCTGAGTATACAAACTACTCTTAAGGCCAGACCCAATGCCCAGAAGTAAATAGCCACCACAAAATGAATTCAATGGTATTTTTTTTGTTTTTTTGGAGAATTTTTTGTTTCGCAATACTTTGGGATGTTTTTGTCTTACAGATCTTTTGATTATATGTTTTTCCAATTTTCTTTTTATGGGTTTTCCATATGTGTGAATGTGTATGTCAGCATCTTTGTGTTTCTTTTCTTTGGCTATTTTCTTCTATTTGTTTATCTTGTCCTGTTCTGGTTTGTTTGTTTTTATTTTGTCTTATTTTAATTTTTGGATGCTTGTTTGTATTCTAATAAGACAGAAATAATTGGTGTGGATTCGGGCGGTAGGAAAGTGGGAAGGATCTAAAGGGAGTTGGGAGAGGAGAAACTGTAATCAGAATACGCTTTATGAAAAAAATCTATTTTAATTTAGAATATTAATCCCCTCTACAAGGGGGGGGGGAGAAAAGGTGAAACATAGTAAATAATTTGTGGAAAGACGGCTCCACCATTAAGAGCATTGAGAAAATCTAGGTTCAATCCTAAATACCCAAACAGCAACTCACAACCATTTATAACTCCAGTACTAGAGGATTAAACCCCCTCTTCTAGCCTCTACAGCCTCCATAAGCACTAGGCATGCAGATGGTGCACAGACACACATGCAGGCAAAGCACCCATACACATAAAATAAAATTAAAGATATAAAGTAGGTGATTTGATTTTAAATAGGACAGTCAAGAGGATATAATCATATTCTCTTGGAAGGGCATGGAGTAAGTGTTGAAGGTGACAGTCAGCCGGGCATTAGTCATTCTCATCACTATGAGAGTTTATTGTGGTTCCCAATTTAGAGGGTGTGGTTCATTCATTGTGGTAGGAAAGATGTGGTGACTGGGGTGGCTCCCTCTGTGATAGCAGATGCTAACCTGTGACTCCTATATTGGAAGATCAAGAAGCAGAAAATAGGAGCCTTTAAAGTCACACACACACACACACACACACACACACACATTGAACCACCTCTGCTAGCCATGCCCCCCACCCCAAAAGTTCTACAACCACCCAAAACAGTGCCACCAACTGGAAACAAAGCGTTCAGAGAAATGAGCTAAAGTGTGCATAGGGCAGAGGAGCATCCCACATCTATACCATAACAAGACTGGAGAGAACCAGGGAACAGAGTTTAATGATATAAGGTCTTGCTGGCTATTGGATGGACTTTGGTTTAACTTTTGAAATTGGAAGTTACTGCTAAGCTATATGCCAAAGAAATGCCAACTTCTGGATTGCGCTTTAAATGAATTGTCCTGTGTGCTGAGAGCAGACTTTGTGAGAACAAGGAGAAGAAGCAGAGACTTTCTTAGTGATCCTGCAGTTCAGCACGAAGAGCCTAATTTGAAACCACTTTCTATAATCTCAGTTTTCCCAGTTCCACGCAACAAACAAATCCAAAGAGGTGGTTGAAGGCTGTGTAGTGGTGTGTTTGGTGGCCCCTGCATGTGGGTTCGCCCAGCCAACACCCATGAGATACTTTTACCTTGAACTCCAATAATTCCACAGAGGACACCTGCAGCTTGATTGTGAATGATCCCACAGTCCCCTACAGAGCCATGCTCATTATCTACTAGTTCCTTCATGTCACTTCCCACTCTCTCACCCCCTCAAAACCTGTTCACTGGAGATTTGATAAACTGACACCAGGAAAGTGTAAATGAGTCTGTGAAAGTTTTGAAAATGTGTTCTCTAGGGGAGAGAATGGGACAGTGGAGTTCTAAGTAGCCCAAGCTCCAAACCTAAGGACAGAATAATAAAAGATCAGTCTACAGCTTAAGGTAATTTAAGGGCCAGTTGCACAGCACAAACGAATCTTCACTGTCCCATGCCAGCTATCCAGAGAAAACATAAGGTCCTCTGGAGGTCCTTATACTGCATGCTTGCCCACACACCATTAGATTTGCAGGGGCAGGCTCAGAGACAATAAACAATTATCCAAATGATCTCATTATTATTAACCCTACACTCTGTGTCAACTTCGAACATCAAGCTTTCTGGATTGAGGCTGTTATTCGGTGGTAGAACATGTACTTAGAATGCACTAGGCTCTGGGTTCAATCACAAAATGAGAAGGAGAGGGAGAGAAGAGGAGACAGAAGAAAGCCAGAGTACAAAGATGACCAAGAACACATTATATGGCCGCACCCAGAATCAACCAAGTCTCCTGATATATCTCCCTGAAATAAGATTGCCAGAGCAAAGGTACACAAAATCACTTCTTTGGCTATTTTAACAAAACCCCCAACAGACTCTTTTCTCTCTCTCTCTCTCTCTCTCTCTCTCTCTCTCTCTCTCTCTCTCTCTCTCTCTCTCTCTCTCTCTCTCTCTCTCTCTCTCTCTCTCTCTCTCTCTCTTGTGTGTGTATGTGTGGTGCCTCCAAAGTCCTTAAAGTGTCTGGCCACAAGGAGTCCCCCAGACAGCAGCAGCAACACAGAGTAAGACCTCTCCTGCTGAGCCAGCAGGAACCCCCCCACACAAGGGGTCCCTCAGACACCAGTCACTCACTCAGCAAGATGCTGACAGGCACCTCCAGCAACAATTATAGCTCCTCCATGCTCCTGCTGCTTTTTTTTTTTTTTTTTTTTTTTTTTTAGAGGCTGTAATGTTAAATCAATCAATCAGGTATGCCATTGGCAGAAGCTCAAGCTGCCAGCTCAACTTGCAGGGTGCGAGGGAAGCAATCACCACACACACACACACACACACACACACACACACACACACTCCTGCGTCTTGCTGCTCTGTTTGATGGCGCACACTTTGCAAAGTCGTGACACATCAGTCTTTAGGAAAGCTTGTCCTCCCTCTGGGGCCCTGCACTTTAGACTTGGTAAATCTGCGACTCCCAGACAAGCCACAGACATTCTGAAATTCTCCCACACAGAAATGCATGAAATAGGCAAGTGAGGGAGAGTCCTCTGTCAGACCTCCAGAAAGATATGCACATGGGGAACAAGTCTACCTGCAACCTTAGCAGCCTTGCTGGTTAACTGAGTGCTCAGGACCCACTAGATTCCCAATCATCATTCCCAAATAGATGAAATGATGGATGCCAGAGTCTATCCCCATGGACGGAAAGAAATGATGTGGTTTGGGTGCCATGTGCGCACATGTGTATGTTTGTGAGTGCAATCGTTTATGTGTGGCATATGTGCTTGTATGTATGCAGGGGTGTGTTCATACGCATGTTCATGGAGGCCAGAGAAGGATCTTGGGTGTCTTGTTCTATGACTCTCTCTGCCTTATTACTTTGAAGCGGGGTTTCTCCCTGAGCTTCAAACACATGTTTTGGCTAGGCTGGCAACCAACAGGCCCAGCCACCTTTCTCTCTCTCTCCTCCCCTCAGGGCTGAGGTGACACATTTATGTGGTTACTGGGATCTAAATTCTAATTGCCTGTGCAGAAAGTGTTCTTCTTATCCAATGAGTAATCTCTTCATTCTTTGGTTTTGTTTTTTTTAAAATTAACAATAATAACAGCATGTACACCACAGAAGTACAATGTTTCAAAGTTTTTTTTACAGTGTGTTCTACTACTCCACTACCCCAGGTGTGGCTCACTCCTAACCCCAAACTCTCTCCTCTTTCTTTCTTTGTTCAGATTTCTATAATGCTTATCTTATTTTATTTGTATGGCTGCTTTCTCTGCAAGTATATCTGTGCATCATTCGTGTACCAGGCGCCCACGGAGGTCAGAAGAGGGCCTTTGCGAACTGGATTTTCAGACAGTTGTGAGTCACCATGAGAGTGCTAAAAGTTATACAGGGCCTTTGAAGAAGCTCAAGTGACCTTAACTGCTGAGCCATCTCTCCTGGCTTCTTTCGTGTGTGTGGGGGGGGGGGGGGGGTAAGGTGTGAGCTCCCAATGTAGTGCAGCTTTAAACCAGCTAGCACCCTGCTTCATCCTGATTCACCTCCCTGAGAGTTGGGATTACAAGCATCCGGCCCCTATCTTTTGCTGGTGTTAACTTTGACTCTAGGGGTTTTCTCCCAAGCCCATATTAATGCCCTATTCTGGTTGTCCTGACTAGCCATCCTACCCATCCAGTACATATGCTCTTAAAATTTTCTGAGATGGTCCAGAGACCCCCATACCTGCATCCCACTTTGCTCTCTGTTGATGAAATACCATAACTGGAAATGACTCAGGGGAGGAAAAGTTTTGCCTGGCTCACACTCCCCATCACCATCCATCATAAGGAAGTTAAGACAGGAACCCAAGTAGAAACAGAGGCAGGAACCATGAATTAACTCTGCTTACTGACTTAGTTCCCATGACTTGTTCAGCTCGCTTTCTTATATGACCCACAACCACTTGCCCAGAGGTGACATGCTGAATGGACCCTCCCATATCTACCGTTAGTCAATAAATAACCCCCACAGACATATCCAATCTGATGGAAACAATTCTTTAATTTAATTTATTTTCCTCTCCCCCAAATGACTCCAGTTGTGTCAAGTTGACAAAAAAAAAAAAAGAAAAACAACAAAAAAAACACCTAACTGCACATTTTACACATTTTATAAAAGTCCTCTTAACTAAAATGCTAGGGTAAAAATCCACCATGCTGGTAGAAATCTATAATCTGTAATCCCAGCATCCAGCCCATGGGAGATGAAAGCAGGATGATCAGGAAACTGGTTTTTGCTATATAGCAAACTAGAAGCTACCTGGGTCAACATGAAACCTTGTCTTAAAAAAAAAAAAAAAAAAAATTCAAGGGACGGTAGCTAAGTTACTAGAGTACCATGCACATGGCACTGAATTCAATCTCCAGGGCACAAAAGCCCTCAAAACCTGGCTTGGTAGCAAACATGTGTAACCCCAGTGTACAGATATAAGGACCAGAACTGATCAAAATTCAAAGTCATTCTATATACAAAGTGAGGTCAAGTCCAGCCTAGATTAAATAAAGCCTTAGCTTTAAATAGATAAAATCACACTTTTAGCAAATGACAAAAAGAATGAATCCCCAAGCAGTAGACACAAAGAAACATCTGCACAGGCTACATACAAATACGCTAGATGGCACATCTGTGCTTCAAAATTAAAAAACGGCAGCAAACAGGTAAATGATATGTTCAGGAGTCCAGCACCCATATTTAATTCGCTCACACCGGGGAACATCAGAGGCATCTCTTGAAACTGAAGACATCAGTATGATTTAAACGGCTACCACTTAATGTGCTGAAGAAGAATCAATTGTGCCCTGAAAACTGACAACAAGGAGGAGCGTCAGCTTGCCGGCTTCCCGGGAAATAATGAGCTCTATTAATAGAAGTTAACAGGAATCAACCAATCACTCATCTGTCAGTGGCAGACGGGTGGGCCCGAGTCAATCAATGCAGAGGAAGAAAACTGACGATTCAGGAAAAATTCCAGCAAAAGAACATACAGTGCTCTGGCGCCTCCTAACCCCAGCCATTCCCATCAGCTCAGTTTAAGAACCAAGTCAGAGCCCCACAGAGATGCCCAGGAAATCTCACCCACAGAGGTGGGCGGGGCCACAAGTGGCAGGGCTTCCAGTCTAAGGCCTGGCAAATGTCTAAGAGGCCCATTGGCCACAAGGATCAAGAGTTGGGTTGATGAACTAACTCTGCATCAAGCGTGAGACCTTGGCAAGGATGTGGCTAGTGAAAGCAGCACTGGCTAAAAAATTCTTGGAGGTCCCCTCCTGATTCGGTAACTAGCCGCAAACCATGTAGCTGACCAGGATCCTTAACATTAAGGCAGGGAGTAACTGATGGCATAAAGCACAGAATGACCTTTGAAATCCTCCCCAAGCTGAGACTGTAGTGATGAAGCCCCCAAGGAAGAAAAGGGTTGAAGCTGTGGCACGAATTCATGTTGGAAAGAATTTCAGAGAAACTCTACTTCTGTGTGCCTTGTCTGGGATTTTGTTTATTCTCAATAAAAATCATTCATACAAAACACACAGCAACATCTATAACAAGAGATAAATAGCCTTAAATATTAGGAGCTCACGTGTATTCTACGAGATGGAACCTATGCCTGACACTGCTTAGGTGGCCAAGAACCAGAGACCAGATAGAACAAGAACCTAGGATAATAATACCGATCTAAGGGGAAAAGGTGACAGTAAAATGTCTTCTGATGATATTCTGCTTATTTAGCCATCACCAGAGAAGCTTCCTCCTACAGATGGAAACAGTTACAGAGACCCACAGCTAGACATTAGAACCCACAGCTCTAACAAGATGTGTCCATCAGACCCCTCCCCTTAAAGTACAGGAAACCCTGTGGAAGAGGAGGCAGAAGGGGGGGGGGGGGTTAGAGACAGAGGGGACAGAAGACACCAGGAGAATAAGGTCCACCAAAACAAATGAGCAAAGCTCATATGAACTCACAGAGGCTGTAGCACCAATCACAGAACTATGCAGGTCTGCTCCAGCTCCTCTGCATAGATACAATGGCTTTCAGTTTACTCTTATGGGACTCCTGAATGTGTAAGCGAGTAGACATCTGATTCTTGTGCCTTCTCTTGAGGCCCTTGTTTTTCTGCTGGTTTGCCTTGTCCAACTTCAACACGATAATTTTTGTTTTATTATATTTATTTTGTTTTTTATTTTGTTACTAGTGTGTAAATTCTTGCAAATTAAAGGGGAAAGTCATTAATGACAAACAGTATCACCAGACATGGTGACTCACACCTATAACCTCAGCTCCTGAAAGGTGAGACAGGATAGTTGGTATGTGTTCTGAGGCCACGCTGGGCTGTATAGTGAGTTCTGCACAGTACAGGCTTCACATTCAGGCCCTGTCTCAGAAACTAAAATAAATAATATCCATGAAATACTTTCAGGAGGAAGATTGCTCAGTGGTTAGGAACACTTGCTGCTCTTCCAGAGGGACTAGAGTTTTGGCCCACAGCATCCATATCAGGTTCATAACTGCTTGTAACTCCATTTCCATAGGATCTACTGCCCTCTTCTGGCATAGATACATGCAGGTAATCACATATAACATTAAAAAAAAAAAATCTAAAGAAAGGGAGGGAAGAAGGGAGGGAGGGAAAGAAAATACTTTGCATATACCAGTCTCAAACTCCGGTCTTTATGTAGGTGGTCTCCTCTAACTCATTTTAAAACTTTGGTGAATGGATTATATGCTCACCTGACTGATAGAAAACCATGCAACAGGCACAATAAATTACACTATAAAATTGGCAAACGATAAAACAGTTATCTAAGATAGACTTTTGCATGCCACATTATGAATTTCTCATAAGAAACTCACAAAAGAAGAAGCACAATTAACAAAAAAAAATAAGTATATTCCATTTGATAGTGTGTTAGATTTTCTCAACCATCTGCAAGCAGTTGAGAACAGCATGAAGGAGGCAGGGTTTCCATTGGGTCACTGCTTCTGTGGATTCCGTCTACCATGGCAGAGAGACTGTGGAAAATCAAGGTTGTCACCATCCTGGTAAATAGCAGAAGTGTGGAAGGATATACAAGGAAACTAGATAAGACCCAATTGATAAAAACATGACCCCTGAGATTTCACCCATCTAGGTCCTAGCTTCTGCTTTTTACTACCTCCCAGTAATGCCATCACATTATAAACCCATCAAGGGACTGATCCATTGATTAGGTCACAGCTTCATGATCTTATTATCTCCAGAAAATGACCTCATAGATACACTAATCCCCTAGACCCTTCTCACCTAAAGTTGACAATAAATATTAACCCTTTGTAGATGATAACCAAAAATCAGAAACAAAAATTTAAGAACCTATTATTTGCTTACTTACTAAATAGATGAAGAATAATAAATATAAAAAACAATATTGAGTTTATGTAAAGCAACTCACTAATGTAAATAATGGTATGCTATTTATATATATATATAACATATGACATATATAATATATACTACATACCCTATTGTTGCCATTGTAAGTTATAAAACCAAGGAAGGCTTTCTTTTACATTCTAAAAACCATTCAGAGGGAGGCGCTTTTAAAGTATATGAACGTGTACTTTATGCATGCTCAGAAAAGTTTCTGCTTCCAGGAATGGCTTTAATGGGATGCTCCTACTAGAAGCAAAAATAAAGACATCAATCACAGTTGCTCCCAACAGCTAAATGTTGGGAAGGGCATTAGTGTCCATTTACGAGAATTGCTTAAATTATAAAATGTCCATATACTGAGACTCAGTTATCCAGAATAAGGATGTTGATCTGCTACTCACGGATACAGTGATGACTATGAAAAAATCATCCAGTCTAAAAAGCAATCCCAGAAACATACATAAAAATGTAAATGCTCTCTGTAGATACATACAAAGCAAACTTTCTGGAAGTTTGCTTGTGAAGATAATACTAGCCCTGGTTTTTAGATCATAAAATTTCCAGAGATTTTTACTTTCTTTTTTGTGTTTTTACATATTTCATTCCCTTTGAATAAAATCGATTGCCTTGACAACAATACAGTTATTTCCAAAAGGAAAAAAAAATCATGTCTTCTATTTTCTAAGTTAAGTTTCTGTAGGGCTGAATCTGGGAACACTTTAAAATAATGAGACACACTGGAGGCAGATGTGAGCTTTAGAGCAGGCCACACCTGAGGTACATTTTGGTTTTTATTAGTGTTGTGATGTTGTTAGCTTTCTGCTGTTGCTCTGGTAGATTATGACAAGCTTGGTGGTTTAAACAACACAAATTTATGATCTTCAGCTCTGTGAGTCACACTGACAGACACAGTGGGCTTACATCAAAGAGCAGGCAAAGCTCTGCATCTTCATGGGAGTTCCAAGAAGGGGGGGGGGGGGGCTTCCTTGTGCTTTTAGCTTGTGGGCACATTTTAGTTCTTGTGACTATTGACTATGGTCCCTAAAACAAGATGTTGGTTATAGCAAAGGGCTGGTCACAGCTGCTAGAAGCCATTTGATTAGGGGTCCCGTGTGACATCTTCAAAACCAACCATGTGCATCTGACCTGCCCCCCCCTCCAGCCCCCCACAATTCCCAAGGGCTCACGTCATAAGATCAAATCTGCTCAAATCATTCAGGACACTCTTCCATGAAGCTCATTTGCAAACTCCCCAGTGCCTCATGAGCTGCCAGAGACTGTGACAGGGACATCTTTGAGGTATCATTTTTTTTCTGCCTCCCATGGTGGCTTAACTTGGTAAATTACTCTGAAGGGGATATGGCAGGATGCCTTTCACTCTTTCTGAAGTTGCATGGTATACCTCCACATTCCTCACTTGGGTCTCTCTTGCCTCACTCATGATGGCAGGAGACAGCTTTTTGTCTTTCATTAGCTTTACAAGATGCTAACCTGGTGGGTTTGCTAAGAGGCTGTAGCACAAGAGAGGGGGTCGTTGGATGGCATCACAGGGGGCAGGCTTACACCCCATCCCCAGTCTTGAGAAGTATGTCATCAAGACCCCATGTGGATTTGAACAATGAGTACACAAGCTGCGATTGAAGTGGTCTTTCTAAAGTTTCTGATTGAGTTAAATACCTTTCTCCTATTATCCTCTGGAAAGGGTTAGGACCAGAATCCCCATAAACATAGACCGAATTTCCTTCTACTCGGTGGGACAAGGAAGCATGGAGTCAGAAGGGTTAAATTTAGATAAAGTAGAATGCTGTCCTCTGTACCCAAGCCATAGGATTATCTCCCTGCAGGGATTTCAGAAGGATGGGTATGTGTGAAACACTTGCCCAGAGATGGGTCCTTAAAATGTGAGAATCTATAATGATACATTGGTAACAAGAAGTCAAAACATGAAAACACTAACCTTTGAAGAACTAAAAACAACAGAGGAAACACTATGGAAACTTGTACTTCTGAGCCACACTCAGTCCTAGCCTGGTTTTAAAAAAAAAAAGACTCATCACATAGTGTTGTATTTTAAATACTCTCAAAACATTAAGGATTAGAAGAGTCCTGTCATAAAGAACTCTTATGTGGAGTTACCTGCTTGCCTTTCTGTTGGGTGCTGGCATACCCAGACCCATATACTCTGTGTCAGGCTAAAAAAGCCTGGGCAAGGTCAGTGCCCTTTTGTTTACTTCCCTGATCTTTGTTGATGCACCTTGTGTGCATCACCTTGTGTGCATCAACACCCTGTTTTGCAATCAGTGGTTTTCCTGTTATGATGAGGAGTCTTGCACCCATTGCCAGAGAACACACTGACAGGCACAGGAACCCAGGGCAAGGGAACTTAAGGGATATATAAGCTTGCTAATATATCTGAGGGAGCAGAAGCAGCTGATCTCCCTGGATGATGGAACTGACTGTCTCTTGAGTGCTGGTTTAACCCTGACGACCCTCTCCAGGCTCAACTACACTAGGCCGGATGAGGCACCTTCCCTTTTTCTCCTCTCCCTCATTCATTTGGCTGTCATGTATGTTTTCCCAGTCCAACTCCTAACAAACACCTGACCGGTCCACCTGGGTCCATTGCTCCTATCAGTGATGTGCCCCAGTCCTTCATCTTCTTTCTTCAAAATCTTCATTACAAAAGCTTCCCAGTGGGTCTGCTCACCTCTCAAGCATCTTCTGCTTCCTTGCTTCGTTATTTCAAGATTTTTTTTCTACACTCCCCTCTCTATCTCTGTGAAGTCAGATCTTTCTCTCTAGAATTTCCCATGACTTCAAGGCAGAAATCAAATATTAACTGCATGACCACTGAATTCATTAGTTTTCCTTTTACTGTGATAAAATACCCAGCAGAGCCAACTTATAACAGCACAGTCCATCATGGCAAGAACATCATGGTACCAGGAGCCTGAGGCTGCTAGTCTTGTTGCATCTGCAGTCAGGAACCACAGACTGGTAAATGACAATGCCCAGCTATCTTGTCTATACAATCCTGTTCTTAAAACGGGATTGGAGACACCAGCCCATAGAATGGGTCTCCTCACTTCTGTTAACCCAATCAAAACATTTCCCCACAAACACACTCAGAGGCTAACTTGATTTAAATAATCCCTCACAGGTGTGTCTGGAGGCTAGGCTCCTAGATGATGCAAGATCCTGACAGGCTGGCAATCAACACTAACCATCACAACCACCATAAGACCATGAAGGTGACACTTCACAATTATAAAGATGGTGATTATTAAAGACAATTGTTGAATCCAAGAGAACTGGTTCAGTGCCTCTAATTCCAGAACTCAGGATGCCGAGGCAGGAGGATTGCCCCAGATTCAAGGCCAACTCCCTGTTATGCTCAGTTCCACATTTCTCGGTTTCATCATGGCAAAGTAAATAATGCTCCTTTCCACACTGTTTTCTTGCTCTATTTATATATATTTCTCCAATAAGCTGGGAATTTCTCAAGTGCAGCACTGTATCTTGTTCAATTGTGGATTCTTAGCCCCAACCCATTATCTGTCATATAATAGTTGCTCTCAAATATGTTATGCAATGAAAACCAGGAAAGATGCTGTTAAGTTGTAAGACTTTGGAAAGCTCTGCTAAAAATGTAAAGGCCAAATTATGCCCAGCATAGACTCCTCGGGGAACAAAATTTCTGTTTAACCTTGTCTGTCTTTAAGGTGCCAAAACAATAAAGGGCGCTTTTGACAAAGACCAGCAATGAGTAAATCAGAGGAAGAAGAAAGTGACCCTAGTGCACACATTTGCTAAGTGCTGGTGCCGTGCCTAGACTCTGACAAAGGCTGTGAGTGAACACTCATTGTGTCGACCTCAGCAGCTTGTCCACAGGATCCAGGTACTAAAACCCCAGATCCATTTGGACATTGAATTTCCTCCAAGGTTTCATGTGTTAAAAGTTTGGTCCCTAGGGTGGTGTTACTAAAATGTCTTGCTTCAGCGAGATATAAATAATGTCCACCTCTCCTCCTAAAGTCCCAACAAGAAGTTCAGGCACTACTACTCCATCAAAGTTCACTATAGGGAGCCACTGAGTTCATTGGGTTTCCTTACAGCCTAGGCAAGAGAATACCTACAGGGGTATGGATGCCCTTCCCCCAAAAGGCCACACTGGAAAGTGTTCTAGCAACCAGGAAGCAGAAAGAGAGAGAGTCACAGGTCTAAGACAAGCTAACCCCCCCCAAAAAAAAAAATTCCCCAAGGGGCCTACTTCCTAGAGCAAGAGCCCCCAGCTCCTAAATTTTTCATAATATCACAAAATGGCAATGACCAGTTGGGTAGCAAGATTTCAATGAGTCTTTTAGGAGAAGACTTCATTTCAAACCATAATGCTATGCATGCCTTGCCATTTCTCCAAGCAATGAAGTTTTTTTTGTTTTGTTTTGTTTTTGTTTTTAATTCCACAAGGATAGGATTTGAGAACTGACAAGAAACCAGCCACTCCCAACTAACCATGTAGATGCTTATTATCAATTATAAATGCTCAGCCAATAGCTCTGGCTTGTTACTAGCTAACTCTTCACTGGCTGGTGAGTTAAAAATAATCTAACATTAATCCTGCATTTACCACTTAGCTTTTATAAGCTTCTATTGTCTTGCCTATAAAAGATCTACCATATGCTGTGCTGTGGCTCTCTGGAAAGTCAGAAAGGCTTTCTCAATTAAAGAAAGCTTAATACCACTGACAAAACTAGGTGTAGTGGTATGTGCATGTAATCCTAGCAATTGGGAGGTATAGGCAGATTGGAAGTTCAATGTCAGGTAACCTTCATCTATAGAAGTCAGTTTGAGCTAGTGTGGGCTATAAGAGACCCTGTCTCAAAAGCACAAACAAACAAAAAAATTCCATTTTCTACAATTTATTTAAAGTCAAGTTATGTCAGGCACACTAGTTAGCTTTTATTGTTAATTTGACAAAAACTAAAACCACTTGGAAAGAAAGACCATTAACTGAAGAATGACCTAGATCAAATTGGCTGTGGGTATATCTGTAGAGGATTGTCTCAATTGCTAGTTTATTCAGGAGGGCCCAGTCCACTGTGGGTAGCACCATCCCTAGACAGGTAGTCCTGCTCTATACAAGAAAGCTAAGCTTAGCACGAGCTGAAAGCCAAAAAGAAAGCCAATGGCCAGTAGTCTTCTCTTGTTCCTGATTCAGTTTCCTGCCTTGGAGTCCTACATTGACTTCCCTGCATGATAGACTGCAACTTGAAAGTAGAAGATGAAATAACCTCCCTCCCCCAAGTTGCTTTGGGTTCAAGTGTTCTATCAAAACAACAAAAAGCATTTAACTAGAACAGACACATCTCTTCTATCATATCAGTATAAGCATAAGCTTCTCTCGTTCCCATTCTATATACTATGAAGTTAAAAGAGAAATAAGGGTGAACAAGGGTGAAAGGTTAAAGAATAAGGCCTTAAATTATTTCAGGGTATGAGTATTATCTATCTATTAAAATTGAAAGCAGGAGAAGAAGAACTGTGGGAAGGCATTTAGCATTCTGTTTCCTTCACCTTACACAGTATAACTGCAGCCTGATTTATAGCGATGTAAATCCACAGATACAAGAACAAGGGCTGGAAGTCAATATGAAGCAGACATCTCTGCTATGTAGTGATGGGTGGCTGTGGGCTACATTTTTCTGTTTTTATTTTCATTTTGTGGTGTTTTGTTATTTTTGTGACAATGAGTCAGGACAAGAAGAAAAGTATACTCCTCCTTTATGTATTTATCTTATGGTTTCTTGACTAAATAAATATTCCCATTCCTTTCCCACTCGAGTTTTCAAGATTTTCCAAGCCTTTGTACCTGGAGGCCCTTGGGTGCAGAGGGCAGGATTTGCTTCTAGCAATAACAGAAGTTTACACTGAACAACTGGAGGATGCTCTAAGGCCCCTTCAGGGTAAAGAGCAACTACCTTCTATAGATTTGTGGCTCGAGGCTCCTGGGGACACTAAGGGCACAAGAAAAGCCATCAAATTATGTTTGGCCTTGGGCTCTGATTCAAAGGCTGAAGCTTCCAAGGCCCTTGCCCTTCCCATTCTGAATGACAAGGCCCTTGTCTTTTCTATTCCGACTCCCACAAGCACCTGCAAAGCTCGTTTTCATTGCCCGAAATGCACTGAATTAGTGCTGGGACATTATTTCTCAAAGCAGTGCTTCCCCATCAGCCTTTCCAGACAGAAATGGGCCATAACCTATTTGGGCTGCTGAGCTCATAACTAGCTTGAGGAGAGAGACTAGGAACAGCAGGTGGATTTTATTCTTCGTGCTACCTTCTCAGTCTATCAACCTGTAGAACCAACAAGCAGTAGCACCCCGACATACATCAGAAGCTTCAGCCTATAAAAAACGGAAGTGGAATCACAGAGACATCTCAATTTCAGTGTGCATCCAGAAGGCCACTCACACAGGCTGAGAAAACTATTTGACTGTACTTGAACAGCTGTGCCTTTTAGCCAGAGCCTCTGATTCTGCAGCATCAGGACCCTTATTCCCAAAGTGGAAATGCTGTGTGCACTGTGCAACTAGTTATGCAGAAAAGCACCTGACTAAGGATAGCAAGGAGCAAATGCCTGCCTCCGTGAGATGCCAAGCATGGAATGCTGCCTAGAGTAGTGATTCTCAACCTGTGGGTCACAATCCTTTTGGCTTTGACCAACCTTTTTTCGGAAGTTGCCTAAAACCATTGGAAAACATGGATATTTACATTATGACTCATAAGAGAGGCCAAATTCCAGTTATGAAGTAGTAACAAAAATAATTTTATAGTTGGAGGTCACCACAACATGAGGAACTGTATTAAAGGGTTGCAGCTTTAGGAGGGTTTAGATCCACTGACCTAGAGGGTCAAGCACTATCAAGGTCACAAGATCTGATTTCTCAGTCACACAATGAAGAGATAGAATCCACCTTGACGTCTGAAAAGGTTAATCTCAATTGTCAGCTTGATTGGGTTAAGCACTGTCTAAGAGGTTAGTAATACACACTTGGGTTAGAGCATTTCCAGAAATGACTACACCATAAGATGTGTAGTCAAAATTTACTTGAGAAATGGTACAAACTTGGAAGGCCAGGCCTTGCCGGAAGAAGTAAATCCCAGGAGGTACTGGGTCTTTAAGAGGCATGTATTTTCCCTTTCTCTTCTTCTCTCTCTGTTTCCTGTCCAATATGGGGAAAGCAACCTCTAGCACATGTTCCTTCTGCCAAGATACTCTTCAGGGAACAAAGTCAGCAGAGCCAAGGAGTATGGACTCTGAAACCATGAGCAAGTCAAAGCCTTCTCCTGGAGTGAGTCATCTATGGCAGGAATTTGGTCATCCTGATGAAGAGACTGACATGTGACCACCTCTACCTCTTATCACCGGCAGTGGTAGACTTTGGAAATGGATAAAGAACTTGCCACAGAAGTCTGAGAACCAAGAGTTCAAATCCCCAGAGGTCAGGTTAACCTGGGCACAGAATATGTGCCTGTAACTGAAATGCTCCTTTGGTGAAATGTACATGGAGACAGGAGAATCCCTCATAGCCTGGTGTGCACAGCAATGAACCACACAGAAACTGTCCCAAATAAGGGAAAAGGCAAGGACATGTGCCCAAGGCTATCCTCTGATATCCACACATGTGGTGCATCATGCAATACCTGCACTCGGTACACACACACACACACACACACAGAGAGAGAGAGAGAGAGAGAGAGAGAGAGAGAGAGAGAGAGAGAAATACATCCTTGCCTGCCTGTTCTGTCTGCACAGCACAGAGAGACCTTCCTTGCCTTATGCTCTCTTTCAAGGTAGAGATCCCTATTGTCTCCTGGTATCTTCTCTCTCAAGTTCAGGAGACATACACACATATAATATGCCTCAAATTACATTCAGACCAGATTTTCCATTTAGATCTCAGTCAATAGCTCTTTCCTGAGATGCTCTGTAACTTCCTCTGGTGGAAGTTACACCTTATTTGCATTGGGACCTGATTGAAGCCTGACAAACATTAGTGATAGACTGATTCAAATACCAAAGCGCGGTAGAAACGGAGATTTTTCAAGCATTTCGGTTAGTGTTGGTGCCAGCCAAGGAGTCACTAGGTTTCTAGGAGCAGGCACTCAGTGTAGATTTAGAAGACAGGAAAGATACCAGAAGAAACCCTGTGGTTTGATACCACAAAGACTCCCCATTTATTTCTGAAAGTGCTTATATACATTTTCAAGCCAGGATTCGAATAAAGCCTAGTATAAGATATTCAAACATTATCTTGAGAAAACCCGATGCTGTCCTTGAGTCAGGCTCTGGCTGCTTCATTATCACATCATGTTCCTCCCTAGAGATTGTGCAGTAAGATCATGAACGCTTTGCCAAGGCTAATCAGACTAGGCCTACAGTCATCATGGCAAAAGCAAGGAGCAAGCTGAACTCATTAGAATTCTAAAACAGCCAACTCACCATGACTCTCTTACTCTGTGAATCAGTATGGGAAACTAAGTCACCATACAGGCTCCCACAGGTTAGCAGACTGCGGGTCATATGCAGAGCCCGTTCTCTGGCAGGAAAAGAGAAGAGAGAAGATTAACTGATTCTCCTATGCCATGGCCTCTGTGTCTCTGGAGCTGAGTGAGCCCAGGCTTGATTTGCGGAGGGAGAAGCCCCACTTCTGCCTTGCTTTATGAGGTGTCCGAGTATGGGCAACACTCTACCATCCCCGTCTGGTCTGGGGGCCCACAATAAATCTGCTGTTTGAAAGGAATCATAGCCTCCATCTGCTGCAATGGGATCATTTGAAGAAAGGATTAAGCAATGGAGGGCAGGAATGTAGAGTCACCATATGAACTGAATGTTCATATTGCCCAAATGTATGTGCTGAAACCTGATTCTCAGCATGGCGAATTAAGTGGAGGATTAGGTCATGAAGTTAAAGTCAGCAGAAAAAAGACTGATGCCTGAATGAAAAGCTGAGACATTCAGGGCTTGGCCCTTCTGCCATGTTGAGTGTACAGAGAAATATCTCTACAAGCTGTAGACTACAAGAAACCCCTCAGTAGAACCCTAAATGTACTGCCACCTTGAGCTCAGGCCTCACAGCCTTAAGACCTGGGAGACATTATTTCTAAAACACTTAATCAATTGTATATCTTAATTATACCTTGCATATTTTCACTTTTGCATGTGCGTGTTTGTGTATTTTGTGAGGGAGAGTGTATGTACTAGTGTGTACAACTAAAAAAAAAAATCAGAAGGCATCTGGTGGAAGTCTGTTCTCTCTACCAGACACCAAACTTTTGTCAAAAAGCGCTTTACCCACTGATCCATCTCAGCAGCCCATTTTATGATTTTTTTAAATATCAGCCTCAAGAGTCTGAGATAAAGACTGAACGTTTTCTTGTTGCAAATTAAAAAGTAATATAGGATAGCCCCTTGCTGTCAACCCTCAACTAAAACCTGATTGCACTTACCACTTAACAAAGGAGGACCAAGCTTCTGTGTGAAGAAATTGTTCCTGATCTTCTCAAGAATAGTGTGATATCCAGAAGGCTCATTTAAGCAATGGAGGGTAGGAATGTAGTTCTCCTGAAGATGCCCAATGCTTTGTCACAAGCTGTGTTCAGGTGGGTCATGCTGAAGACAGACCAGGCCTCTATTCCCACATTGATACCACCCAGAACATTTGTAAGTGTTCCAGAAGAAAAAGACAGTGCGGAAATATAAAATTTCTAAGTCTAGTTCATTTAAATCCATATAGCAATTCCAGGCTAATTGCATATTAATTTCCATCTTGTTACCGCATCAATCAGCCATACATTTGATGGGGGAGCCTGCTGTGGCGATCAAGTGCTAACATGCCCCTTCTCCAGCTGTGTCAGTGAATGGTCCCTGACTACTCCATATCACCAAGCCTTTCTGAGCAATAATAGTAATTCTGTGGAGCTGCTTCTTCTAAAGTCTCAGTAATTATTCAAAGTCTCCTCCAACTGTAATTCCTCTTTCTGCAACCACAGAAAAGGAAGCAAGTAGAATCCCTTACCAGTGACACCTATTCTCAAACCCACTGGATCAAACAAAGCCGTCTAAAATGATGAGCCTTAGCCCACTGACCTCTTTCAGGCTGATCCCTTAACTGGCTGCGGTGTCTTAAGACATATCCAAGGCTCTTGGCTCTGCTTTCTTCTTAGACTTTCAGAAGTCAGTCATTTTTCCATGTTTGCTCCTCCGACAATTAAGTCGTGGGACGCCCAACAGAATTTCTTGCTAGAGAAATTATGTGTAACAAGATGGCTGGCAAGGTTATATTGCTCCATGAAAGCTGCAATTTCCCTCAATTGATTTCCTAAAGATAACTCACTGTTTGCGTGCAGTGAAAGCTAATTTAACAAGAAAGATGAGTCTCTTCAGAACACCTTGATTGGCAATTGTGATAAATTTCTATAATTACTATTGACTCAGAGGGGGGTTTTCATTTGTTAAGAGGTTACTGAAATGACAGGTCAGGCATGGCTTTACAGAGGAAATGGGAATACCATGGGATGTTCCCTTCTTCACAAGAGAAATTTGATGGCTGGTTTAGTTATAGATATTCCAAACTCATAGAGACCCCTCCACCCCTTCTCTGCAAGTATATGCTGACTGAAACTTCTCGTAAGAATCATAACTCATGGAGGAGGGGGAGGGAGAGGAGGAGGGGGAAGAGGGGGAGGAGGAGAAGCAGCAGCAGCATCAGAAGCCGCCACTGAAGGGAACGATCAAAGTTTGACTCCAGCTCTGGGCATGGCTTGAAGACCTCCCTGGAAGTGACAAATGCTGGCCCAGGCCATGCAGTACAGAGCACGCAGGTGTCTGCCATACTCCAAGCTACTATATGGATAGAGTGATTATCAGCTTCTGTACAAGGGGAGGAAGTGGGCAAGGGAACTGCCTGGAAGAGGCTAGCAGCTGGCCTTGCTGTTAGGTTGAGGACCAGGCTCAAGTCCTTCTCAGGCAGGAGGCTCAAGAAACCAGATTATAGGAAGGGCTCCTCCAGAAGGACAGGAAACCTGCAGAAAAGATGGGTAGCAGCTGAGTCAGAAGAGTTAAGAGTAGGAACAGGTGGAAGGGCCAGGACAAGCTGGGGTGGGTCTTCTGACCATTCATTTTACATATATAGCAGCAGGTGTTCCCTGGGGATCTGGGGGGGGAGGAGCCAAACTGTGGCCTGTAGGTCTTCTGGGGTCTGAAAGCAGCACTATCTCAGCAGCAAAGGCAGGGCCTTGCAATTTTAAAAGAGCCGAAGAGGACATCCAGCCTCCAGGTAGGGGGAGACTATGGGCATGGAACCTGCCCCACAGAGGACCTCAGAGTACAGCACAAAGTAGTTATTAGATGTGACTCTCATCTACTGCCATAGGTACTACATTCAGCTGCAAGTCACCTGGGTCTTCGTGCCAACCACTGACACTGCCACTGTCCAAACTCTCTGTGTTTAATGTTTAATTATGGCAAAGGTGCTATCAAAAAAGGCACCATCTCAATCATTTTCAATGCACAGTTTGAGTGCTAAATATATACTCACATGGATTCATGAGAATTTTCCAGAGTCTATTCAAGCAAGCAAAACATAAACCCTACCCTGTAAACAGCTCTCCTTCCCCGCCCTAAGCCCTGCTAGCCACCATTCTGCTTTCTGTTTCTATGAACCCTAGAGACCCCATCTAAGAGGAATCATGCACAATTTGCATAATGAGAAAATAAAACATTTCAAATATATGAGTGTTGCTTTGTATCAGCTTTTTTGAGAATAATATGTCTGGCACTCAGAGGAATATAACTCCCATCTCCACAAACGGCTGGCTATGGGAAGAACTCACCATCGTTATTTTCCATCAGCATGAAGACCACATGAAAATTAAGATACAACGGCCACTCTCAAGAATCTCACAGTTCAAAGACATATATGATCTGTGCCTAACTAGGACCATGGTTTAAAAAAAAAAAAAAAAATCAAACATTGGTCACCTAGTAAAACATTTTCAACAGATATGAGAGAACCAAGACAATAAAATACACAAAATAACTTCATCTGAAAACGAGCAGTGGAGATACAGCCAGCACAAGTATTTCCAGAGTGTGTTTTGCCAAGATTCACCACGAATCTTCATTTGTAAATATAATTAAAAGATTTATTTCACTGTAGGCAAGAACTCAGTTTCTGTTTCTGTTTTCAAAAAAGCCACTCAGGCACTTTCAACACGCTAAGGTCTTTGCCTGTACTAGAGGCGCATTGGAAATGCAAAGCTATTGTAATAGCAATAGAATAGCCTTTCTCTCTCTAATGAAATTCTGAAAAGCAACAGACCCCTGTAATACAAACAAGCATGTCTGCCTTGGTGCATTCACCACACAGAGGCAGCCAACCATGTCTAAGCAGCTTTGTGATGGTAACACTGCCGCCTGCTGTGCGAAAGTGGAATCAATCCCTCTGAGGCAAAGAACTTCTTTTAAAGATCAACTGCTTTGACAAATTAGTGCTCCCCTATTTGGACAAATAGATCTATTATCCTAGAAGCACTGTGCATCATTTTAATAGGTTCCTCTTCTACCTAGCCAAACTCATGGGTTGTTTCACACAACTTGTGTTATTAACAATTTCATCCTTTTACCTAGTTATGTAGTGTATGACTTTTCTTGTCGCTTTGGGGAGCCATATGACAAAAGCAACTTAAGAAAGCGTTTGTTTGGGCTCGTTGTTTGTCTGAGGGTTAATTTCGCCATGATGAAACACTGAAAGAAAGCTTGGGGGGGGCATATTTGGCTTACACTTCCATATTGTCATCCAGCACGGAAGGAAGCCAGGACAGGAACCTGGACACAGGAGCTGATGCAGAGGCCAGCCAGGCTGCTCTTCGTGACACCTTTGTGCCTTCAAAACCAGTATCACAGTCACCTGGGTGACTACCTTGGCCACCTCTGGAACATGGCTTCTGTGTAGTGATGCTGAGGAAACACTTCCTCCGAGGCTTCACCTCAGTGATCCTGGTCTCTTCTTACTCTCTGCTGAACTGCTGATTTCTTAGCTTCAGCTGATCAACATCTATTGTCCCAGTACAGCCAAAGTTTTACTTCACTGGTACTGGACTCTTGTTAATCACAGCTGACTCTCAAGCCCCAGCTGACCAGAATGTCGGAATCTTAATGTAAACATAGCTAATGGCCCCATCGAGACTTTAACCTTCCCCTAGAAGCTTCACAATCCAGGTCTCTATCATCGGCACTGCTCTCAATATCTTTATCTTCAAAGCTCCAACAGAACGGTTCACTGAGCTGTCAACACTCACTGGCTTTTCTAGCCCAAAGTTCCAAAGCCCTTCCACGATGCTCCCCAAAACATGGTCAGGTCTGTCTCAGCAAAACTCATCTATGCTGGGACCAGTTTCTGTCCTAGTCAGGATTACAATTGTTGTAATGAAACACCATGACCAAAACCAACTTGGGCAGGGAAGGGTTTAATTGCCTTACACTTCCACACCATAGTCCATCACTAGAGGAAGTCAGAACTGGAACTCAATTGAGCAAGGCTGGAACCTGGAGGCAGAAGCTAATGCAGATGCCAGGGAGGGGTACTGCTTACTGGCTTACTCCACATGGTTTGCTTGGCCTGCTTTCTTACAGAACACAGAACCACCAGCCCAGGAGTAGCACTCACAATGGACTAGTTCTTCACCTGCCCCACCCCGTGAATCATTAATTATGAAAATAGCTTACAGGCTTACCTACAGCCTGTTCTTATGAAAGCATGTTTTCAATGGAGACTCCTCCTCCCTGGAGACGCTAGCTCATGTCAAGTTGACATAAACTATCGAGTACATTGTTTAAAATGGATACAGTCCATCAGGGTAGATGGGCTCAGTGATGAAAGGGTAAGGCATTGTCATATTGACCCCGTCAGGAAATGGACAGGAATTCTGGTCCCAAGTTCATTTTCTTCATTTGCTCTCTCACACTTTTTCTCATTCAGTGTGTGACTCTGGCAGTGGAATGGGGCACCTATATTCAAAGTGGGGCTTCCCACTGCAATTAAAACAAGCCCTTTCTCACCTAGGCTTCATTTAAGAACAAAACACGTGGGGCTGGTGTAGTATATTTATTGTATAAGGTTTCTGGCCTGGACTTTCCAGTCTAGCCTCATAGCCCAGATCTGCAGACCCACAGTCCCATAGTCCCACTGAAACACACAGACACTGGTATTAATTGTACACTGATTGACCTGGGGCCCAGGCATATAAGTTTCTAGCTCTTGCTCTTAAACTAACCCATGATTCTTATCTTGTTCAGCCATGGGGCTTGGTACCTTTTCTCAGAGCAGCATAGTTGTCCTCTGCATCTGCTGGCTGGTCTGGAAACTCTGGAGTCTCTGCGGCATTTCTGCTCTGTTCTTCCTGTTCCCAGAGCTTTCTCAGTCTGGTAGCCCCACCCACACTTTCTATCTGTGTTTAGCCAATCAGCGTTTTTTATTAAGCTGGTAGGCAGGACAATTAGTTCCGACGGAACAACACATGATCCCACAGGCTGGAGAGGTTTAGCAGTTAGGAGCACTAACTGCTTATCCAGAGGACCTGGGTTCAATTCCCAGCACCCACACGGCAGCTCACACCTGTCTGTAATTCCAGTTCCAGGGCTTCTGACATCCTCACACAGACATACATGTGGGCAAAACAACAATGCACACAAAATTAAAAAGAACAGATCTTGAAAAATAGAAACACAAACGTAAGTATGGATAGGGTTTGTGGTATACATAGCCTGTAATGAATGGCTATACATCTCGTGGTCCAATGCTTGGGGACTTTTCCATTAGCTCAAGCCTCCAGACATTCACAGGGGATTGTCAAATGACACCAGATCCTCCAAGTTGGCCATCAAAGATTAACCATCATGTAAGCAGCTTGCTTTCATCTCATCTATTTAAAATGAATTACTTAATGAATAGTCAGTCACTATTTGCAGTGTCTGATTTTATAAGGTAGCCAGTCCATGAGAAAGTGAGTACAAAATCCCCTTTTCTCCTGGAAACACAAATATGTGTATGTTATCTACCATCTCTCCAACATGCGCAAGTGCACATGCATGTACATGCGCGCGCACACACACAGACACACACACACACCACAAACCTATATATATGCAAAGCACTCACAAAGGCAAAAAAGTCCCCTGATGTTTTGTTTTGTCTTTTTACTTGTTGAGGGGGCCCACCACCCAGCTCCCAAATAAATCACACATTGAAGCTTATTCTTATAAATGCTTGGCCATAGCCTGGCTTGTTTCTTTCTCACTATCCTTAACTTAATATTATCCCATCTACCTTCTGCCTCTGGGATTCTCCTTTTCTTACTTCTATAAATCTTATTCTTACTCTTACTCCATGGCTGGCTGTATAGCTGGGTGGCTGGCCCTAAAGTCCTCCTCCTTCTCTGGCTCCTCTTTTTTTTTTGTTTTGTTTTTTTTTTCCTCCCAGATTTCTCCTTCAATTTATACTCTGCCTGCCAGCTCCGCCTATTTCTCTCTCTCCTGTCTCAATACTGGCCATTCAGCTCTTTATTAGCCCATCAGGTGTTTTAGAAAGGCACAGTAACACAGCTTCACCGGCAAGTTAAACAAATGCAACATACGCAAAAGCAACACATCTTTACATCATTAAAAAAAGTTCCACAGTATAGACAATAGTAACACATCTCAAAATAATATTCCACAAAAGTCCCCCTCATATAAATGTAAAACCTCTCCAGACACCAATAAAAGGGGGAAGGGGTGATGGACCATGGGTTCTTTCCGTGAGTCTGCAGTCGCTTCACAAACATGAAGCTCAGGTACCCGGAGGATGAACTTTAGGGCAAACCCAGATTCTTCACAGCATGACACATCAGGTGAGCATTTTCATCATCCTGGGTTAATGTTCTATAACCTCTTCTCAGAGGTTCCTTGTTGAGAGGAGACTGGCCCTATATATCATAGTGGTCCTGTTTGAAGCAACTCAGCTAGGAAAAGAAACCCAAAGCATAGCAAGAATGAGGTAACAGGATCTGTTATTTTTATTAGATATTATTTTCCTGCAGCTCCATCAGAGATCCAAAAATGATATCCTTTATCAAAATCATGCCATGGCAAGTGATTCAGAATTCATGTCCCTAAGTTTACAGACACATTGCCATTGTATTAGCCCTTAATATCTTCCCTGGCAAAAACCTGTCTGCTCAATAACTTGGCATATGTAAAGACAGGGTTCCTAAAAGGCTCATTATGTGATAAATAAATAAAATAAAATAGTGAGTTCTGAGTGCATCATATCCTTTATGTACAGAAACACTCAAGACAACCATACAAAATGGCACATGTTTGTGATGCTAGCCAGTACATGAAGGCCGAGGCAAGAGAAAGACTCCAAGCTAAGACCAGCATGAGTCATAGAACATAACTCAAACATTAACGTTAGCGTGTGAAAGAGGACAGTTTGCAGAGGAAGACCAGAAGCCTAGGCTGTATTGAAGAACAGAGCATGCAAAATACAGAAACAGCAGGGGGGGGGGGACACGGAGCAGGATAGTACTTCTGGTATATAAATGGCCTGCAATGAGTGGACATATATTTTATGCCCTAACAATGCTTGGGACTCATCCCTTAGCTCACTAGCCCACCCTCGTGTTTAGGAGTATTTTTCCTTCATTAACAGGCTGTCTCTGTTTCTATTTTTAACCATGTACTCTGGTGCAATCCTTTGCCCTGGGACACAAGAATGTAAATCAACTGCCCTCTCAACTCAGATCCATGACCCAGCAATAAGTATGTTTTCCTATCCCTTCTCATTATCCCTATGGGAGCCTCCTCTGCACTTCCTCAACACTTGGGGCTGGCTCACTGCTACCCTAACCTCCACATCAAACTTAAAAAGAATAGTGTTTTTATCCATCTTCCCTCCTGACTGCTGCCAGGACTGTCCATTTCTCTACAATGTTGGTTTCCTCACAAACTAATAAAACTATCCTCAAGCAAGTCTGTGCTTATTTTATTTTACTTTTGGTAATGGGTTGACTTAAATGAAGAGCTAGCTAGTAATAAGCCTGAGCCATTGGCCAAACATTTATAATTAATATAAGCCTCTGAGTAATTATTTGGAAATGACTTCTGGATGGAAAGGGACAGAGAAAAGCCTCCAGTTACAGCTGTATGAACACAAAACATGTTTAGTCCAAAGTGTGAACAAAGGAGGAACCAGTAGTATTCAATCACAAGTACATACTCTTTGTTATTACAGTAGGTACAAGCATGGATGGGGAGATAATTTTAATGTCTGTTATGGATTGATTATGTCTATTTCACATAGGGAAAGAACACAAGAAAGAAAGAAAGCCTGTATGCAAAGCAGTCAGATGTGGTGTGGTAATGTCCTTCCTGGGTCCCTGTCCTGCTGAAGTGCAAAACTCCAGCATCATATGTCACAGGCCTGAGTCATCAGACCTCCAGGAAGTCAGGGCTGGATAACAACCCTGTTCCTTTGGAACAGCCCATGTCTTCACAGCCTTCACTGGAAAGCTCAATTGAGCCCAATGGCTACAAAAACTAATTAACTATTATGACAACCCTGAATGAGGATGGAGGGATGTTGCTTGAGAATTTGGAAAGACAAGTTCCTTTAGTGTCCCCGAGACAATCCATCTTGCTCATGCTTGTAGAGTTTGGTGAACCACCAAGTGCAACTGGCCTTAACATTTAAGTGAAATGTGCACTTATTCTGAATCTTGTCATTCTAAAGCTGTGTTTCTGTCTAAGAACATTTACCAGGACTATCAAACCACTTTCCTGCAATATTGAGAGATTGATTTTTAATAGACCCAAGCATTGACTTCTAATTTGATAGTGTCTGTTGTAAGATATGACATTTATTAAAATATTTCTCTAATAAACTAAGTTGTTCAGGAAAGTTGTTTTTATCACAGACACTTGCTTTAACCTCCAATCTTACAACAACAAGGTCAGTTTCTGTGGCCTTGCAGACGCTGTATTAACCAACTGGCATCCCCTATTACTCAGAACTTGTCAACTTACCATCCCCAAAGACAAGAATATCCTTGTGTTTAAATGTTCAAAAGCATGGAGTGTGTACATGTGTGTTTGCAATACAGAGAGAGACTCAAGTGCCCACTGTGATTCTACCTCACCCAACACATAATTTAAAATTCTATCCATATTGATACATATAGCCTTAGCTACATCATATCTATGTAGCCTTTGCTTCTAAATACCGTGTAGTGCTTGTTACATACTTGACATTTAACCAACCTGTTCTTACTGTAATACACGCTCAAATTATCTTCAACTCCCCACCTGTTCTACTTATCAGTTTATTGCCTTTCAGCTCCAAATTTACCCTGCACTACCTACTCTATAAAAATAAATCTGGGCCCTTTAAAATACTTTTGTTTTACCATTTGACACAACGTTAAAACTCTAGAGTCAGGTGGAAAAACAGTTGAGGACAAAGGCATTTCTTTTCCTACACTTTGGTTTGATAGATACCTCATTATGCTTCTGAGCAGACAGCTCCCCCACAGCAGCCAGCAGCAGCCAGCAACCACAACTTCTCCTGAAACTACTCTGTTTTGATTGGAGCTTTGCAGTTCCTTGTGGCTTCCCTAGCTCCTGGTTCCTGATGGACACAACATCTGGGTCCACCCACAAGCTTTCTATTATACTTGTACTTCATGCAGAGTGTCCTGTGGCAGAGTGTCTAGGGAGACATCCCTATGGACAGCTTCCCCTAACATTCCAGCACACAGATTTTGACATGACACTACACAGACTTACTTGTCTGCCATAGACACCTATCTCCAACCAGGCCAGCATGTGGGACCTGGGAATTGGAGGTCTTGCCTATGACTTCTCCATCTCAGAACTCATGGTGTGATAATTTCCTATATTTCCCATGTCCATATTCTTCTCTGTCCTTGACTTTCAGTCACTAAGAGCATATTTCTCTAATGCCCTACCATAACTAACAATCTTTATATCCATTTTTCTGCTCAAACTTGTATTTCTTTTTCTGATTGGACTTTAATATACCATCTGCTCAGACAATACAGACCAAACATCTTCATTCATGACCATTTATGAACATGAAATTTGGGGATATACATACCCCCAAAGAGGCTTGCTAGCTCCCAGGGTAACTATGTGACTTAACGCTACTTCTGAATGCTCTATTGAGTAAGAACTCCTGTCTATAAAAGCTGGTATTTGACTCCTAAATAACCATCAATACTTGAACTCCCAGCCTCCACTTTTTCTGCGTTTTAACAATGGGTACATAATAGTCATTTTTAATTAATTTATTTATTTTATGTGTATGGGTTTTGTGACTGTATATCTGTTTGGGCACCACATATGTGCCTGGTACCCAAAGATGCCAGAACAGGGTATCAGATCCTCAGGGATTAGAGTGACAGACCATTTGAGGCACAGTGTGTGTGCTAGGAATTAAACCCAGGACTTCTGGAAAAGCAGCCAATTCTTTTAACCTTTGAGCCATCTCTCCAGATCTGCAGTCATTATTTCTAAGTCATATGTCTCTGACACTAATGTCTGTTCTTCTGCCTGCTGGCCTTTCAAAATATCACTCCCTGTAAACTGCCTTTCCCTATCTCTTCACATTCCCTCCAATGGCATATCTAGTTTCATTTGTGAATTTGCATATTCTTAAAAATACTCTGTTGTATATTTTAGATACTGAAAATATCTTTTCCCAATTTTTTCTTTATTCTTCAAGCTCTAGTCATGACATTCTTTATAGAAAACAAATCCCCAACTTGTCCTCTTGATTCTAAAATCATGTCTTTTGCTGACATGGTTTTAGATCTTAGCCAGGTCTTTACTCAAAATACACTCTGATTATGGTGGTTAAAGTGATCCAGGTTTTTTTTTTTTTCCTTCCAATTAGTTAGCCAAAATTAAACATTTTAAAGAAAAGAAGAAAATTATTCTGTCAGTTTTGGGGAGGAAGCAAAAAAGTAGTGTGAGACATTACAGTCTAAAGTAAAAGTAAATTGTCAATGCCAAGAGACTTCATGAACTGGAAGAGAAGGATAAATTCCTAGATGCATGCAGCCTGCCAAGGCTAACCTATGAAGAAACAGGAAGTCTAAACATACCTAGAACTCAAATAGAAGTTGAATCACAAATCTACAATGAAAAAGCGTACGACAGATAATATCACTGTTCAATTATACCAAACATGTAGAGAAAAATTATGTCAAAGGAGAAGAAAAATTAAAATCAGAATTACCTAAATCCTGAATACATAATAACAACCATCACAAAAAGTCATAGGCTGTGTCTTAGCTGGGATTTCTGTTGCTGAAAAGAGAGAATGAGAATAGAAAGTCTTAGAATGGAAAGCATTTAATTGGGCCTGGCTCACAGTTTCAAAAGTTAGTCCATTATCATTATGGTAGATAGAGCAGCATATAGGCAGACATGATGCTGGAGAAGGAGCCAAGAGTTCTACATCTAGATCATCAGGCAGCAGGAAGAGAAAATGAGCTCTGGAAACAGCAATGCCCACCCCCAGTGGCACACTTCCTATAATAGGGCCAATCCTATTCCAACAAGGCCACACATCCCAATCCTTTCAAATAATGCCACTCTCTATGAACCTCTAAGGGCCATTTTCATTCAAACTCCTATAGACCAACCTCCCAAACAAACATTTTTATGTATAAAAAGCCTCCACAAAATACTGTCAAATCAAATTTAACAACACTCAAAAGTCTTAATTACACCATGAGGACACAAGATTTATCTTGGAAGGTTCAACATACAAAAATCAATTAACATAATAAAACACATTCATAGGTTAAAGAAAAAAATCACATGAGCTTCTCAGCAGATGCAGAAAATATCTCAGAGTCTTCAACAAAGCTTTCAAGATGCAAATCAGGACCAGAAAGAAACCACTCCAGCATGGGAAAGACTGTCTTGCAAAGAAAGCCACAGCTGATGACATACTCAATGGCGAGAAAACAAAAATTTTACCTCGCAGATCAGGAACCAAACAAGATACTCACATGTCTTAGTTTTATCCAAAATAGTCCCAACCAGAAAAATGAGAAGCCTGGAATACCCTCAGTGATACAAATATCTCTTGCATATGCAAGGCCGTGGTTTTGATCCCTACATGGGAAACTAAAAAGTTTAGTATCTATAAAGGAGAACAAAATGCTTCCTGGAAACATCACACTTCCTGGTTCCAAAAACAATTGCAAAGCTTTAACCATTAAAACAGTGTGGTGTTACCCAAAGGCAGACCTGGGCCAATACTACAGAATAGAGAACCTGAAGTTCATTGTGCATATATGATCACTATCAGAGGTGTCAAAACCATCAAAGCTAGATAAACTCTTCCATAATAAATAGGACAGGGGAAATGGGCCAAGGGAGGAAGGAAAGGAGGGAAGAATGAGATAAGGAAGGGGCGGGAGTGAGGGAGAGGAAAAAGAGAGAAAGACTGACTGATGATTACTAAAGAAGTTGGTCAGTTGGCTGAAACTAGCTTCCAGGTTCACGGTAACTCACTGGATGAAGAAATGCCAGGGACATGAATAGTTCAGTAACAATCCACTATTCCAATTCTAGGTGAGTTACAGATGTGTGTAGGAGATCCAGAAATAGGTGCTGGTTTAAGTTTTGGATTCTTTCTATTGAAATTAGAAACAGGAAGTTGTTAAACTGCACTGCACTTGTGGCAAAACACACAGGCTGCCTAAGGGTTCCCCTGGCATGGAGATAGACAGGAGCAGATTCCTAATGTCCGAACCTAAAGCCAGCTGACCCCTTGGGCTTTTCCTCCTACTTAATTTATTGCTTTGTTTTTGTTTTTTCTTAATGGTTTCATGCTCTCTACACTATGATTTTCCACTTGGAAGTAAATTATATCACCCACAGGTGTGGCTCAGTGGTAGCGGTAGCGAGCTTGCTTAGTATGCATAAAGACCCAGGTTCAACACCCTCCCCCAGTTGCAAAAGATACAGAGAGAGAGAGAAAGAGAAAGAGGGAGCACACAATTTAGAGGCGTCACCAGTCTTCCATTCAAATGTACTTCACACTCAGTAGGAAGGTATAGCAAGAGAGCAAGAAGGAAGGAATCAGCCCTTGCTTGACAAGAATGTTGATCCACAGGATAAGGCTAGCCCATCCCCTCATTGCTAATTAATCAATAACAGCACTTCCTTGGACTTGAATTTGGAAGGATCAAAGTATACCGCTATAGAAAAGTGACTAAGAACTCACTTTAAAGTTTTTCTTGGTTTTTAAACTTTCTCAATTTCCTCTCCTCTCTCCCTTGTTTGAAATTAGTGAAAAGAGCCACTGCCGAGAGGGACACCCAATAAAAGGAAACAGAAAAGGCAAAGGGAGAGATTTAGTGCAAGCGGCGAAGGCCTCATTAGCCTCACAACAAAGACAGACCCAATTTCTTTCTTACTGACATTAAGGAGTTTGATGGGGATCTTACATAAAAGCCTTGGGAATCTGCTCCTCTTCCCGGGGTCTCAGGGTCCCAGCAGCTGCTTGCAAATTGTTTCCTTCTGATAAAGGTCATCTTTCTTGATTGGTTTTCATTCCTTTCTGTGTTCAACCAATCAAGGGCTGGCCAGGCAGATGGCTGTCCAGGTTAGCAGCTGCAGTGTCACCCCAGAATTTGTCAATCTGTCCATCACAGAGCTCTTTCTTTCTGCCGGACCTTTGAAAACAAACCAACAAAAAAGAACAGAAGCCACAGGGGCCCGTGTATACTTGAGCAAATAAACCTTGTGCCCAGCGCTATGTGAAAGGCTAAAGTTGAACGAGAGAAATTGTCACTCAAGGATCAAAAGAAAACACCTTGTACAATTAAAAAAAAAAAAAAAAAGACCATTATCAGCAGTGGGATGGAGATTCCAACTCCCATCTTTGCGTTTGAAATTCTCTGTTCGTAGATGGAAAAGGAGGAAGAAAAGAGAAACGGATCAATGAGAAAAGAGAGTGGGAGACTGAGTGTGAGCTTTTCTTACATGTGGAAAGCACGAAAGTCACCTGCTCCACTTTATCCTACTTTATGCTTACAGCACTTGTAAATCATCTCCCTTCCCCATCAAGTACACTGGCGGTATATGTGGATACTAATCTCATGATAAAGACCTGACTTTGTGTTCCATTTCCAACATTTCTTAAGACTTTAGAAATGTTCTTGCAAGGGAGATTTAATCATAACTAAATTGATACTTACCGGAATTGACTCGATTCTGGACATGCATCACTACCCCAAGAACATTCTAAGAGGCAAGCATTCTATTCAGTCATAGACCCATGCAAAGACAATTAAGACTTGGGCCATTCCCTCCAAGAGCTTGGGGCTACTGAGGAAATTTGGCAGAGAAACAAAGATAATGAGGATGTGTGTTTGCTGCCATTTACTTTAGAAGTTTGTACAGGTTGCCAGTAGAGCACAGGGGGAGAGAAATTAGTCTAAACTGACTGAAAATGTTGGGAAGTATTTCTTGGAAGAAGTAATGTAAAACTTGGGTCCAGATGAAGTGAGTAGAGGAACAGAGAAAGCATTCTAGGCAGAGGGAATGGTGAGCCGTGCAGCCTGGGGACAATGTACTGCATATTGGGAAATTCAGCATCAAAGTGTGGTTTCAGTAGCTCTTGTTTTTAGGAAACCATCAAAGGCTCAATGGCTGGGGGTACAGAACATTTAGAGGCTCCATATATATTTTGGAAGATACAGAATACCATTGAAGTTGTGAATCAAAGGAAAAGCAAGATTTGAAACTGACAAAGGCCACTTAGTGACCACTCACTGAAGACTTGGCCTCAAGAAAGCCATATCTGAAAGTGAGCAGGGTTTGGAATTGAATCCTCTAGACCCTTCCTGTCCATTCTACTGCATCTTCCTATATGAGGCACAAAACCATGATCAAAACCATGTGAGGCAAGGAAGGCATGGTGGAACATCGCATGTCACAGCAGACAAGAAGCAGATAAGAAACAGAAAGAGCAAAGGACAAAATACAGCCTTCAAGGACACCCCCCCAGTAACCCACATCCTCCAACTAGGATCCACCACCTACATTTCATCACATTCTCATACTGTCATTATGTTGTGAAATCACCAAAGGATTAGCCCATGGTCCGAGCCCACAGGAACCAAACACTTCACAAAAGCCTATTAGCTGACAACCAAGTTGTCAGTAACTGAGTCTTATGTGAGACATTTCCTATTCAAATCACAGTACCCCGCCATTTTGTTGATCTTAAAGCTCTGAGATACTTTCCCAGGCTCCTAAGATTTGATTTTATAATTTGGCATGTGGCTTTAATAACAGGACTTTGGGGATGGGGAATAACCAGGTGATACAGTGCTCTCACAGTATACACGAGGACCTGGGTTTCATTCATTTGTAGTGAGTCCAAAATGAGAAAATGCGTGTAAAGTATCTGGTACAGCGGCACATTGTAAAATCTCAGTGAATATTTAAATATTTTTAAATGTTTCTTATGTCATGGTTCAATGAGGGAAATTTTGAAAGAAAGGGAGAAAGATGTAAAGAGCAAAAAAAATAGGTCTGAAGATGAACCCAGATGTCTGCTTGGTTCAGGGGTCAGGGATAGGAGATGTAGTGGTTATAGCAGTTACAGATTGCCAATAATACATTCCTCATCTCCCTTCCATCTTCTTTCTTGGGAATATAATAAAAGCAGCTTCCAGTAATGTTCATATCCCAGGCAGCACTAGCTGACCTGCTTCATGTCCTCTGTCCTGCTGTCTGAAATCCAGAACAGGGCAGGATGCCTGGCATCTGACTTAAATCACAATGTGAACTGAGGGCAGACACGGTGCGTGACGATATTGTAGCAGGATGACTGAAGTAGTCTGCTTTTTTGGTGACTAGGAGGCCACCCACCCACCCAGCCAGCTGGTTTTGTTTGTCTAGCTCAGAATTTCGTTTATGTGAGAGTAGAACATCTACCTGAACTTGTTATTTGAGGTGTAGGGTTGGTCATTTATAATCTTCAGTAATGCAAGACCAGAGGTAGTGTCATTCACAAAAGCAGCAACAAATGGTATTTGGGTGGTGAAGGTAGGAAAATGTCTCCACCGTGGTGACATAGTAATGCCTCTGTCAGCAGCTGCTCACTCAGGGGCACTGAAAATGCGGGATCACAAATTCCAGGCCAGCCCAGAATACGTAAGAAGTTCCTGTTAAAATGAAATAAAAGGAAACCTGTGGGTTAAACTAGAGAACTCGGCAGTTAATGGAACAACAGGTCAAGTCCCAAAAAGGGTTTGTAGGGGCCGTCTGATATGTACCACTTTGAAAAAGGGATCTTGTCAGGAAGAATTTCTTGCCCTTTCTTTTTGACGTGAAAAGCATGACATAGATTTCCCCTACCAGGAAGAAGAACAGATATTGTCATAGATGGAGAGTTGGCCTCAAGATGACATAATTCAGCCTGTTATGATAACCCCTCATCTTCCTTTAGTTTCTCCAGTGTTCTCTAGTTACTTCCCATGATGCACTGTCCTCCAAAGCCAAAGCCTACCCTTTAAAAATTATATATTATATTTTATAATTATAAAAAATATAATAATTGTATATATTTGTAAATTATATATATAAATGTCTCTTAATGGGTAATTCAAATTGTATTTACTATGGACATTAAGAAAATACTTAATATTTTGAAATGCAAAAATCTTTTAAAAATACACAAGTATAAAGTTAACAATAAAAAAATCAATCGTATTTACTTATAATTCTATTATTTATGCAAACATTTGATGTGCTTAGAAATTGTAATATTTAACATATAAAGTTTATAAAACTTACATGATTTTATCCCATAAGTACTTTTCAAAATACATAAAGCTGTGAGACAGCTGGTCACATGGCATCCACTGCCAGGAAGCAGAGAGAGAGTGTTGGTGCTGAGCTCACTTTCTACTTTTTATTCAGCCCCTGCCCAAAGAGTGGTGTTTGCACACTCAGAACGCATGTTTCTTCCCAGATTAAACCTCTTTAAAAACACTCTCACAGGCAGGTGATATGTGTCTCCTAGATGATTGTAAATATAAGCTACACTCTCACAGGCAGGTGATATGTGTCTCCTAGATGATTGTAAATATAAGCTACACTCTCACAGGCAGGTGATATGTGTGTCTCCTAGATGACTCTAAGTATAAGCTAACAGCCAAGGTGATCTAGGACATCATTCTTCTTATGTGCGTCTCTTCTCTTCTCAGTGTCTCTTGTCCACCTAATTCACTGGGCCTCCGCATAGAATCTAACAAGGTGGAGAAAATACTTTTATGAGGAAACTTCCTCTACTATAATATATAAGAAGAATCAAAAGGAAGAGGACACAAAGTTGAAGGGGAGGAGGAAGAGAAAATGGATCTAAGAGGAGCTAGGTGGAAGAGTTGGAGGAGCAGTTGGGGAGGGGATAGGGGAGGAGTCAGAGGAGGAGTTAGGGGAAGGGTTGTGGGAGGGGTTGTGGGAGGGGTTGGGGAGGGGCTAGGGGGAGGGGCTGGGGAGGGGTTAAGAGGAGGAGTTGGGGTGATTATGATCAAAATACCTTGTAAGAAAAAGAAAAGATGATCAAGATAAGAAAAAAAAGTGATTTGGACAAATAACACGTTCCATTATATAATACGTAACACAATGACCATGAATAATTCCAAATGACATATGCTAGGTTGTTAGGGATGGAGATGTAACTAAAAGGCAAGAGTCAAGGGACATTCTAAAGCCAACCATCCCTGGCAAAGATGAAAGAGGCATTTACAAACTCTGGACTTTTAGATACCTTTGCAGTGCCCACGTGTCTATTATCTCTACTTACGATGGTCACTTTTCATTTGCCAGGACTGCCATGACAAAGTACCACATATTGGGCAACTTCAACCACAGAACTATCTCATAGAACCAAAGGCTAAAAGTCTAAAAAGATAGTCTGACCCCACCAAAGGGCCTGTGAGAAATATGTCCTCTGGGCATCACTCTGGGCTTGTGAGTGGCCTGTTCACATTCACATGGCATTCTTATGTGCACGGGTGTTTCCCAGACATTACCTTGAAGAATGAGAACCAATAACACGATGTTAGGGCCCACCCTCCTTCAGTGTGACTACATCTACTTGCATTGGCAATAACCGTTTCCAAGTAAGGTCACACTGGGAAATAGACATAGGGACACATTAGTTAGCTTGTCATATACCACAGGTATTTCCTTCACTGTCATAAAATGCCTAGTAATAAAATAAAATGACAAGGGGGAAAGATTTATTTAAGCTCACAGTTTCATCCAACCCAAGACTGGCTAGTTCCATTGCTTTGCGCTTGAGTTGAGGTGCACTAGCAGAGTGAAGTGGAGTATGGCAGAAGAGGCTGCTCACCTCATGGCAGCCAGGAAGCAAAGCCAGAGAGAACAAGATAGTAAAGAGAATACAATACGCCCTCCAGGGCAAGACTTGTCCTGGGAAGCACATCCTCCACTAGGCTGGACTTCCTGGAGTTTCTGTCACCTCCCTATAATGCCATCAGAGTATGAATTCATCCATGTATTAATCCCCTGATAAAGTTAAATCCCCACTCACCTTCCAAAGGTTTCACTTCTGAACACTGCTACAATGGGGATCACCCACCTCTGGTGACCTTCCAGATCCAATGTGTAACACAAACCAATTTCTAAAGAGAAAAGCATGGTTTTTGCTTTGGGCTTTCAGTTCATAATCAGTTAGGCCTACAGAAAGATGGCTCATCATTTTGTGAGCATGTGGTCCAGGCATAAAAAATAGAGGAAGAAGAGGTGCTGTAGGTTGGAGAGATGGGTTAGTAAATGCTAGACGATGTGAGCTGGGAGCTCCATACCCACATAAAAAGGCAGGCATACCGGTGCAGACCTCTAATGCCAGCATTTGAGGGGCAGAGACAGAAGAATTTCTAGGGCTCATTGCCTGGGCAATCTGTACTATCAGTGAGCTTCAGATTCAGTGCTCTCATTGTCCTCAGAAACAAAGTGAACAGTTGGGCAGCGGTGGCACATTCCTTTACTCCAGCATTTGGGAGGCAGAGGCAGGCAGATAGATATCTGTGAGTTCAAGGCCAGCCTGGTCTATAAAGCAAGTTCCAGAATAGTCAGGACTGTGGCAAAGAGAAACCTCGTTTCCAAAAAAACAAAAAAGAAGACATAAACAGACAAGCAAATAAAGTGGCGAGTCAGCAAGATGAATGAGTAGGTAAAGTTTTTGTTTAAATGACAAGCCTCATTCCCCCATCATGGTGACAGGAGAGTATCACTTCTCCAAAGCTGCCCTCTGACCTCCACACACTCTCCATGGCACCCATGAAAACACACGTGTGAGTAAATAAATAAATGTAAAAATAGTGTTTAAACCAGTTGGAGAGGAAAGCATCCAATAGCCAACATTGATTTCTGTCTGCCACATTGTGTGCATACATATCCTACACTCAAATAAGCATACACCTGAACACACACACCCCCACAGAAGACTCTGGAAGCTTCCTACTTCCTTTGGTGACACTCCCCTATGACTGAAGGTCCTACCATAAAGTCTCTGCTATTGAAAATTCTAATAGCACCACCACCTTGGGGACTAAGTTTTTAGTGCATGTGCCTCGGGGAGATATTTAAAAAACAATGATAGCAGGAAACAGTTCAACCCACAGAGTCAACAATAAAACCTTCACTATATCTTGCCTGTTTTTAGGAATAATCAAAAAATTGTAACATAGTAAAGAACTCAACATTACAGCAGCCTTTCTTAGAAGAAACCAAATGTGCTGGTTAATTTTTGTTAATTGAATACATACCAAAGTCATCTAGGAAGAAGGAACCTCAGCTGAGAAAATTTCTTTAATAGATTAGCCTGGAGGCAAGACTGTGAGGTACTTTCCTGGTGAATGATGGATGAGAAAGCACCAGGTACCCATCACTTTGGGTGATGTCATCCGTAGACAGGTGGTCTAAGAAGTATAAGAAGTGTAGCTGAGCATGAGACTGGAGGGTAAGCCAGTTAGAGTCAGTCTTCCCACAACCTCTGCTTCAGGTCCTTCCTCCAAGTTCCTGTCCTGACTTCCCTTCCTGAGGGACTGTAAGTGGTAGGCTCAAATACACTCCCATCCTCCGCATGCTGCTTGGTCAGGGCCTTCATCACAGTGTTAAAAAGCAAACTAGACATCAAGTACTGAGTTTTGATCGCTAAAAAAGTAGAAACCATAAAGTATACCCCACTACCAGCACATTTTACTAGGAACTGGTGTCTTTGACCACCGATCAGAACAGTGCACAGTATTCTACAGAGACAACCATACTACATGGATCCATGATCATTCATCATCCAGCCTGAATATTTATAATTCACCCAAGCTTCTTCACACAGAGCCCAAAGAGATTTAATGCTGTGTGCTTACATTAAACTTGAAAGGAACGTTGTTGGTTAGCCATCATGAGGAGGTTGGTGCAGAGCATAGCAGTTCACTAAGTGGTACACAGCCAAGTCTCACAAAAGGCTCTAGCAGCCAGGATGGAAGGAAGCACCTCTTCCTTGTAGCCCATGGCTGACTTCATTAGAACTCCACCTACTTTGAATACCTGTCTCTTTCGACCTTTCTTATTTTAATAAAAGTGACATTCAACAGGTCCCTGCTCTTCCCTGTGTCAAATCCTTTCCTCCCTAGAAAGGTTACTCCTTTCTCAGTCAGACAAGGTTAGGTATCAGCTGACACCTCCCTGCCCTTTCCTAAGGTAAATTCTCATTGTTCCTGTAGATATGATGTACCATTGCCTTGGCTCTTTCTCTGTCTCTCTCCCATCCTCTAGATTCTTTTCATTTGCATTTAAATCCTGCCCTTCTTCTACCTGCTACCCACCCCCTGCTTCTTCCCAGCCCTCTCAGACTTACTCATCTCTTACTTATGAAAGCCCAACTCCACTATTCAGTGAGAGGCATGGAGAGACATTATGAACAACTTTTTATTCCCATTAAAGTCTAACATTCCCGTCTCTGCCTCAAAGTGGAAGGCAAATACAGATGCCCTTCCCACACACTGACTTTGCTCAGCATCACAGAATGCCATGGTTCTGCCAAAGCCTCTGCAGAATTCCATATGAGTTCTTTGTAGAGAGGTCACCTCAACAATGACCACAAATCTTTGTCAAGTTCCTCACAGCAGAGCCAATCACCTAGTTCTGTGACCATCACAAATATTTTATGACCAAAAGCAATACTAAGAAAACTTTGGGCTAGGGAGATGTTCAGTGGTTGAAGGTATTCCTGAGGACCATGGATCATTTCCCAGCACAACAGTCTGTAACTCCAGTCCCAGGCTATCTGACACTTTCTTCTGGCCCCCTCAGGCACTGCATACGTCTACATACACATACATCAGACAAAATATCCATACAAATAAAATACAATAATAATTTTTATTTATTTATTTAATTTAGAAAAGCACCTTGAATGTTCTTTCAGATTATGTCAGGTTGTAAAGACAACAAAACTTCAAAGATGAAAGGCTGGCCTCACATAGATTAAATATCATATTGGGGGCTTCATTGCGAGGTGAGCCTAGGACAGTCCTATGATGGTTTGAATCCTCTGGACTCAGATGTTCAAATACTTGAATACTTGGTCCCTAGTTGGTGGTGGGTAAGTTTAGGTGTGACCTTGCTGAAGGAAGCCAGACTTTCGGGCTTCAAAGCCATGCAACATTCCCAGATTTCTCTCTGCTTCCTGCTTGCAGGTGGAGATGTGAGCTCTCACCTGTTCCTAGCACCACATGCCTCGGTTTCCTGCCATGATGGGATGTTATCCCTCAGAAACTGTAAACCCAAGCAAACTCCTTCTTCTGTAAGTAGCCCTGGTAATGGTGTTTATCATAGCAACATAAGATATGTCTCCTTCTTTGATACGGAGACCTCTGCTCAACCCACTGCCAGGAATTGTCTGCAGCAAACCTTTCAGATCTATCTCCTGACATACCTATTCTTCAGTATTTTCTCACCTCACTTTCTCAGTACATATCCAGCCAATGATCAGAAGCCCAAAGCAGACATTATCATTTCAGCATCCTGCAGCACAAGGCATCCAAAACTATACTACCATCCTCCATCCAACCATTGTGCAAGTACCTGCCTCCCACCCAGCTATCCTGTTCTGTGCTTTCTTCTCCATCTGCCTTCTTGTTCAGGCCTTCATAGCTACTCTTTTAGAGCAGAGTAACAATCCACTGAAGTAAGAGTGGAAGATAATCAGACAAGTTAATTTGCATGGGTTTTCTGAACAGGGCCACAAACTCATTATCCTCAGTTGTTTCACATCTACCATACCACCTTTGAAAGATGACCTAAAGAAAGCCAGCGTGGCAGTGTAAGTCTATAGTCCAGGCCTTTAGGAGACTTAGCTGGAGGATCAGGAATTCAAAGCCAGCCACAGCTACATATAGTTAAACTTGATACTAGTCCATTCTCAAAAATAAAGTATAATGTAAGGGTTATAAGGCAATGTAGATTATTAACTTTCTGACTTCTGGATTCAGCTGCTCCCCCATACCACAATGACCTTGTTTGGTCTTTGTTCCTTAATGTGTGAATATCATTTGTTAATGAAGTGACTGTTTTGACCTATGGCAAGGCATTGTAGAAGTAGGTGGGAAAGCTGAGCATAGATAAAGGGAAAGGACGGCAGAGTCAAGAGAGACGTGATCCAGCTGCCCAAGAAGCAAGATGTAAAGAAATAGGTGAGCCACAGGCCACATGGCAAGACAGATGAATGGAAGTTGGTAAGATTCAAGAGCTAGCTAGCAATATGCCTGAGCCATAGGCCAAGTAGCATGTAGTTAATATAAGCCTCTGTGTGTTTCTGTGGGACTGCAGGTCTGCAGGTTTGGATCACAGATCAGAGAGGCCAGAAACTTATTAATTACCACAGTCCCTTATAACAATGTGAAAGCTCAGAGCTAAGGATGTAACTCAGTGGTATCACATTTAGTGCCCATATGAATGAGACTTCACTCTCAGTAGCACTACACCTAAGTGGAATTCCATAAGCTTTCTTAAGATACCTTAAAATTGTTAGGCACGCCTTTGATCCCAACACTTGGAAAGCAGAAGACTCTGAGTCTGAGGCTGGCCTGGTCTATGTAATAAGTTCTATACATAGTGAGACCCTGTCTCAAAAAAAAAAATCCCTAAAATTATCTCAGCATTTTACTAAATCTATGATAATAATTTTATGTCAAAAGATACTGCTTTAGATCAATATATCTCAAAATGTTATGTAGGCACAGTGTAACTTATAAGGTATATGTTAATTTCTTATTTATGTGTAAAATTATTTTTGTTGTTGAAATATATTCCAAAGTAACTTCATATAACATACTATTTAAACCCAGAATTTATATCAAAATATGAATCAAGTCCGTTCAGCCAGTAAGCCTAGGTAAAAACTACTTTTATTGGCTAAACCTCAGAGTACACATATTTTATATTAAAATATTCATTGTATTTTACCTAAACTCTAAATGGTTTATTTTAGCATTTTAATGCCATATTTCTAATAGACAAAAAGATAGATTTCAAGTTCATATTTGCAAATAATTTTCTGCAAACACACACTGTGAAGTGGACAAAATTTACTTGCATTTAAGAAAGAAGAAACAAGTGTAACAATCCTGATTTTCCTCTTATTAACCATAAATGTTCTTTGTTTGGCAGATTACTCACAACAACTAGATAGATACCTAGTTAAAGTGAATGTTTAGAGTTTGAACATATCCTAACCAGCTACGTTTAAACATCTGTACACTTCCTTTCTCCAACAGGTGGCCCATTATATGAATATATTAAAGCATCATTAGGAGTAAAAATCACCAAGTTTATAAAGATCACCATGGCAGCTAATGGTGCTCAGCTGCGTGGTAATTCCACCGTCGCAGAATTGCAAGGCACTTGTTTAAAATACACTATGACGATCTCACGTTGCTCCCTTTTAAAAGGCTAAAAATATTCGGCTACCATCCTATCTATTTTCCAGTAGAAAGTGGAATCAACTGCCATTGCCTTTGATGTTGTGGGCCCAGAACACCTTTGCAAACAACTTACCAAGGAGCCTTCTCAGGCAGGGGCTCTCACTGCCTCCTTTCAGCCACTCAACAAATATTTTCCATGCATCCTATCGCTAAATGATCAACGGCTCCCGCCAATCTAAAATCTAAATGTGATTCCCTCACTCCCACTTAAAACTCTTCATTAGCTCCCCAGAGTGTTCAGGATTAAATTCAAATCTCTCCAAGGCATACACAGCACCACATCACCTAATGCTCTTTTTATAGAAAACATTCTTTTTCACACTTTCCTACCTTAGCCGGGTATTTCTTCTACCAAGATGTTCCCCGCTTTTCCATGTCACTAACAGCTTCATTTTCTTCAAATTACGAAGTTCGCTCGTGTAAAACCACGGACCAAAATGGCTTTCCTTCCCCCAGTGCATCCCTCTGTTCTCCCACATGCTTCATTTTCTGAAAATTCACTCAGAAAACCACTATAATGCTCATCTTTCCTAAAGATAGCCACAACAAGATGGAAAAGGCCCCCCCCCCACCCTTCCTGCATCTCTACTTAATTATATAGCTACCTGAGAGCTAGCAGTCCCAGAATCCTCAGCTCTCTCTGCACATCCCTGACCTCAGCTGTGGCTCTGCTCCTTGTGTCTGGGATTTTAAGTAGGAGGATCAGCCCCAGTATGGCACATGCTGGTCTCCCGGCCCAGAAGATTGGGTGAGTCTTAGAACTTCAGGCAGTTCTTCCATGGTCTCTGTCTCTGCCTCCAGGTTCCCACTTTCCTGTCCTGATTTCCCTCTGTGATGGATTGTGATATGGCATTCTAAGCCAGAAAACCCTTCCCCACCCTAAACTGGTTTGGCCAATATTTTATCACAAAGTAGGCCGAAACTAATTAAGTTTTGATGAGATTAATAGAATAGGGTTCCTGTGATAGAATTAATGCCTGGAAAAAAGGAAAGAAGACCAGAGCTCTTTTGGCTGGAGCAGATACACCACAGCGACCATCAGCAAACCAGAAAAGGGCTAGTTCTCGCCAGACACCAAAAACGTTGGCATCTTGACCTTGAGTTTCTCATTGTCCAGATCTGGAAAACAAATTTTGTTTATGAACTACCTAGTCTGTGGTACTGTGTTACAGCTACATAACTCTGTGTCCAGTTTGCCCTGAGTGCTGGAGACTGAATCCAGGCTTGTGCAGGAAATGTCTTACAAACCAAACCATCTCCATGGTCCTGTCCTTTTTTCTTTCAATATAAATTCCACATAGAAAGAAAATATGTGGTATTTGTCTTTCTGAATTCGGTATAACTCACTCAACATAACGATCCTCACCTCTGTCCATTTACATCAAGGATCTTCACAATGGCCAAAAACGATGCTAATACCATTTAAACTATTGTTGCACCATATTGTTTAGAGAACAATATACAAAAATAGGTCTGGTTGTATTTAGCATAGATGCATGTTTTTCTGAACATTTTTGATCTATAGTTGCTCAAATCAGAGGAGGTGAACCCACACACATGCGGACCCCACAGACACAAGGACCCCACAGATATGAAGAGTTCACTTCACACTCTTGCAGCTGTTAGTTTATTATGAGGATCTAATGGACAGAGCCCCCCCCCTTCCCTTTCTTCTTCCTTTTGCCGATCAGCAGTAGGCTTGGGATGTATCCACCCTGCTCACTGCCTGCCCAAGCCTAATCACATCTGACAGCCAAGTATTGTTCTTACAAACAATTGCTTTTGATCCACCTTATTTACTGTAATCTCACCTATTATCAAACACCTACTCCTGCCCAACATACCCACACATCACCGAATAAATCTGCAACACAAACACACTGAGACTGAAAAGGACCCAAGAGGGCAGCTTGTTGAAAAGAAGGCCTTCTAAAAACATCCAGAAAAAGGCTTCTCTTGACATGGAAACACAGACAACTAACATTAGTCCTGTGTCCCTTGAGAAGCAAGTTACAGTCTTTGCTTAAGAATCCTTCACTGGGCCTGCAGCACTGGAGTACGCCTTTAATCCCAGCACTCCAGAGGCAGAAGCAGGGAGGTTTCAGCCTGGTCTACAGAGTGAGTTGCAGGACAGCCAGAACTACACAGAAAAATCCTGTCTTAAAAAATAAATAAATAAATCCTTCACTTGCAGAGGGTAAGAGGGTAGTTGCACATGTCTTTAATTGCCTTGAATACCAGCATTCAGAGGGGCAGAGGCAGGCAGATCTCTATGGTTCAAGGCCAGCATAGAGAGACTGATCTGTAGGGGTATTGTGTTGTTTCATGGTAAATAATTGTCCCCCCACCACTGGTTTAATAAAAAGCGCTGATTGGACAAAGGCAGGCAGGAAGTGTGGGCAGGGCTACAAGACTAAACACTCTGAGAACAGGAAGCCCAGAGCAGAGCACCAGAGAGAATCCGGAAGAAACAGAGGACAATCATGCAGCTCTAAGAAAAGGTACCAAGCAGCATGGCTGAACAGAAAGAATCATGGGTTAGATGAAGGGTAGAGAGGTAGCAAGTGATGTGCCTGGGCCTTAGGCTGATCAGCTGAAAACTATCGAAAGCATCTGTGTGTCTCTGTGGGTCTCTGTGGGACGTGGGACTCTGGATCTGTAGGAGCAGGTCTGCGGGGGTCTGTGGGCCTAGACCTTAAGGTTAGGCCCGAAATTACAGAACAGAAACCTCATACTACACTGATCTCAGTAAATGAAAAAGAAGAATCCTTCACTATGAAGAGTTCCCAACTGCAGAATGTCCTTTTCATTGTACAAGGGCAAGGGAAAAAGAAGCCATAACAGTTATGTATCCCCGTATCTCATTTGACTTTGTAGTGAGTGGTCTTCGGTCTGGATCCTTCTTCTCCCTTTCTCCTAGCCTCATTTGCAAATCAACACATATCACTCCATTTTCCAGCCATGCAAAGCTACTCTGAGTGTCCTGAGCCTGGCAGTTATCCTTTAAACGTGAAATAATGTTTCTTCCACCCACCATCACCCATCACGTCTCTCTTCTAGTCAATGTCTGCTCACCTTTCAGGATTCGTCACAGAAGTCTTCATCCTGAAAACTTTCCATCACATCTCCTCTCTCTAGAGACTGACTGAGGCAGCTGTCCTCCTAACCAGGATCCTGTAGGACCAGCTGTTAACCCCTGTGATAACATCACAGCAGTTTTCTTATTGATCACATGACAAAAGCAACCTAAAGAAGAAAATATTTGTCTCTGTGATTAGGAAAAGAGGACAACAGATGCAGAGGCAGGTAGCCACATTTCATCAGTCAGAAAGGAGAGAGAGGTGAATACTGTTGCTCAACATTCATATATTTCTCCGTGTATTCAGTTCCATTCAGAAACCCAGCCCATAGGATTCAAGAATGTCTTCCCTCCTTAGTTAAACCTTTCTGGGAACACCTTCATAGACACACCCACAAGTGTGTTTCTGTGGTGATCCTACATCTATTCTACCAGTCAATTTAACAATAAAAATTAACCATCAAAGGTGCCAAGTAGATGCTTAAATTAAAACACAGGCTCTCTTTACTGCTTTCTCTACTAAGCTGAGGGGTCCATAAGAACCTAGGCCACTAACATATGGAGTCGTATAGCAGAGGACCTGGATTTGAGCCCTTCCATCTCCACAATCTGAACTATAAGTAAATCTTGGACCAGTATCTAAGAACTTACCGGGGCCTCTTTAGAATATCCAATTGGAGTCATCCATTCTTGCTTTATCATAATGTTCTATGAGATTCTACTCAATAGCCACTCAAAGGCCCCCTAGCTTAGATGTATACACATAACTCAAAGACTGGCCTATATAAATGAGACTGGGACAAAAGGCATGTGGCACTGGAGAGATGGCCCAGCAGTTAGTCGTGCTTATTGTTCTTGTAGAGGACCTGAGTTCAGTTCTCAGCAATTACTTGGTGGCTCACAGCCACCTGTCACTACAGTCTCAGGGGATCTGATGCCCTCTTCCGACTCCTGTGGGCAGCAGATACATGCATGGTACTGTGAAAATAGAAAAATCCTGTAACTCTCTCCCGCTCCCCTTCCTGAGGTCCCTGAAACTAGCCAAGGTGGAGATGGCTGCTTGAGACGCGCCCAGCAGCCTGAGCCTGATAGATACTTCCTGAATTCCTGAGACCCACCTGGTAGAGCAGCTTGACCTTCCAAGCTGAGACCACATTCCTGTGGGATCCCACCTGCAACCTAGGTGGGGTCACCCAGGAAAGTCCTACCATGAGAATTGTTAACTGTTAACTGAAGCTTACACAATGTCCTGCTCCAGGAAATGAATGTCTTCAGGTGGTACAGGAAATAGCTTGCCTGCCTGCATTCCTAAACTCTGTAGCAGACCTTTGGCCCCGCCCTGTTAGCGCACCAAATCCTCCTCCCCTATCTAAAATAGGGTATAAGAATCCTGCCCCGAGAATATTCGGGGCCCCAGGCTTTTCTGCATCATGCCTGGGGTCCACACATGTGTGTGTACCGGTATTCATATTCATTAAACTCTCCTTTTCTTTAATATTAACAGTGGTCATTAATCGTGGTCCTGGGGTGTCTTGGGGTGCCCTAGGGGCACCCGCCTATTACAGTACAAATGCATGTATGCAGGCAAAACATTCATACACGTTGTGATAGTTTGAATAAAAATGGCCCCCAAAGGGGATAGCACTATTAAAAGGTGTGGCCTTGTTGGAGTAGGTATGGCCTTGTTAGAAGAAGCAGGCTTTGAGGTCTTGCATATGTTCAAGCCATACCCAATGAGAGAGTTCACTTCCTGTTACCTGCGCAAGATATGGAACTCTCAGCCTTCTCCAGCACCGTGTCTGCTTGCAAGGTGCCATGTCCCACCGTGATGACAATGAACTGAACCTCTGAACTATAAGCCACCTGTTTAAAGGTTTTTCTTTATAAGAGTTGTCATGGTCATGGTGTCTCTTCACAGCAAAGAAACCCTAAGACACACATAATGCAAAATAAATCTTTTCTATTAGTAATTTATTGAAAGAGGTTTTTTCTCATACCCTCCACTGATCCCTCTTCCTCCCCTCCTCCCAGTCCTCCTTCAGCCTCCCCTGACCCCCCTTCCCCCAATCCACTCCCCAGAGAAGGTGAGAAATCCCAAGGTGGATCAGTACAGTCTGGCCTATCCAGTTGAGGTAGGACCTAGTCCCTCCCCCAAGTATCAAGGCTGAGTAAGGTGTTCCTCTATCCTGTAGGGAATGGAATCTGAGAAGCCACTTCATGCACCAGGAATAAACTCTGGACTTACTTCAAGAGGTTCCACAAACTGCCTACACTGTCGACTGTCATCTACATTCGGAGGAGTTCCTTTCCATGAAGTTTCTTCAACTGTTATTTCAGAGTCAGTGAGCTCCCAATAGCTCTGGTCAACTGTCTTCAAAAATCAATCTTGAAAAGAAAGGATAACAGTTTGCTTTTGAATAGTTTGACTCCCTCTTTAAACTTTTCCATGTTTTCTCTTAGAAGCCTGCTCGTTTTCTAAGGAGAGACAGAACGGGTAAGGCTCTGGGAGACCTCGAGGTGGGTTAAAAACTGGGAAGGTTTTTAAAAGGTGGGAAGAGAGACCTCTAATCAGAATATATTGTATTTAAAAAAAATCTATTTTCGATTTTAAAAAAAAACTGATTATGAAACAAAGCAGAAATAATATACCCTGAGTATTGGATGCTCACTCCACCCCTCCCCCCCAAAGTAAACTAATGTTTTGAGGTTTGGTGACAAATAACAAGAAAGAAACTTTTCTGGAAACTTCTGGAGATTTTTGTTGTCTTATGGTTTGTTTTTTTTTTTAATTTTTTGCTTGTTTGTTTTTGTTTTTGTTTTTGTTTTTTCTGATTTTAGATAACAGCCAAATCTAAGATCTGATTTAGCACCCAGCTATTTATTCCGGGCTGGAGTTCTCCAGGGCCCGTGGGTGCCTATAAAAGCCCCAGTTCTACTCCAGATGACAGTGCTTTCATTAGGACCAGGAGAGTAAGAGTTTTGAGTTTTTACTGTTGCCTGCCAGGAATCAGCCATGCTCCAGCAGATGGAGTCCCAGTCATCTTTGCCTTACACATGTGTTTATGTCTGCTACTTTATAACAGACGCTCCATAGTTAAGCAATCAGGCCAACACATAACTTTAATTACATCACAGTTTCCATGGGTCAGGAATTCACACAACAGCTCAGCTGGGTGGCTCCAGATCAGGGCCTTTTCGAATGTCATGTTTGGATGCTGGCTGGGGCTGTACTCATTTAAAAACCAAATCAGATCTGATTCAAGGACAAAATAAGAAAAGGACAGAAAAGAAGAAATGGAGAGCGTGTTGTAACAAGTTCGTCGGGTCCCATGCCCTAGGTCCCGGACCCACAGATCTGTCGCCCAGATCGCTTATCTGCCCGCCGCCCGGGTCCCTAAAAAGACTCAGACGCTTTTATTTATTTTAGGCTGTTTGGCCTATGGCTCAGGCACATTACTAGCTAGCTCCTATATCTTAAATCAATCCATTTCTATTAATCTGCGGGCCACATGGCGGCCCGTAGCTCACCCGTGTTCCTTACATGTTGCTCTTTCGGCGGCTTCCGCGCGGTCTGCCTCTAACTCCGCCCTGCTTTTCCTACCTGAACTGACTCTCCTCTCACCTTTTCTATGGTGCCTGCCATGACCCATCAAACAGCTCCTTTATTTAAAGATACAGCACACACAAATGCATTCCCACATTTCCCCCTTTCTCTCTAATCAAAAAGGAAGGTTTCAATTTTATCATAGCAAAATTACATATAACAAAATAGCTATCAGGCAAGAATTACAGTTATAATATCTAGTCTATTTGTATTTAGTAAAATTAAAGAAAATACTCTATCATCTATCTTATCTTTATGAATCTAAAGTTTTATATCTAATATATCTTTTAAATGACTAAGAAAAACTGTACATATAACTATCTAATCTTCAACTACATCAAAGACCACAGAAGGATATAATATTTACCCAAGTAAACCAGAAGTGCAAACGACTTCTAAAATCTAGAAAGGACAGAGATGACACCTATCTGCCTGGACAGTCACCCAAAGTTCTTTTATAAAGTTGGGGCATTCATCTTCAGCCTATAGGCCCAAAGTCTCTTTTCATTTCAGTGAAGCAGGAAATCCGCTCTGCCCATTTTGGCACAGTTCATCCGTTGTTTCTCCTTGAGTCTTGAAGAATGTCTGACAGTTTTCTCTGTAAAGCAGGAACCCGAATGATGATCTTGGCTTGCTCTGCCAAAGTCCAGAGGTCATCTTTCTATGGAACCTGCATGTCCAGTTTAAACAGCATACTGTCAAGCAGTCAATATAAAAACAGTTTCTTCTCCAGTGGCTCACCATCACCACAAATAGATGAGATTTTATATGGAGTTTCTTCAATGCCCACCTTCCTGTTGAAGTAAATTAGTGCTGCCAGGAACAGACCTGTCTCACTGTCCAGAAAAGTCTAAGCTCTTAAAACATTTTAAATGCCATATTCTGTAGGTCTTAGAAGTATTTGAAGATTATCTATTTAATTGAAATATATCTTTGTATACCTAAAAATCTTAACTAACCTAACTATAAGTTTGATTATCAAAAGTGACTATTAACCTTTATTTCTTAATTATACACTATAATTTTAAAACAGTTACATGAATATCATATCTTAAACAAGAATAGAAAAACACATACAGCATAATAAAATTGACTTTAAATTTGTATCAATAAACCAAAATCTATACCAATGTAAAGCAGTTTGAGATTAACAGCTGATTACCTGTAAATTTAATAATCTAATTTTTTTAAAAAAGCATTCACATACCATACCATACCATATCTCCTGTTTCTTCTTAGAAAGAGATTGACTATGACCATTAACCATTTATAATGAAAACAAACATTTAGAAACAATATTTGGGGAATTTGGGCGAAGTTATCCATTACTACTTCCTGCTGATTAAGGGGCGTTGAAAATCTCATGGATTGTTGAGACTGGATCATAATCTGCAGCCATGAAGCTGATCTGGCCATCTCTTCTTATCAGAGGTTTTTTCAGGGGGTCTTGGTTGATGAAACCATATTTGCCTGGAAGCAATCCACAGGTTCTCATCTGTGGAAACAGAAACAGAACTCTTCCAAAGCAATAAATCCTTAGACACAAATTTTAAAATCAAAATACCTTTAAAATATACATTCTTGTTTAACTTAGTAGCCTTTGCAATCCATTGTCTTTTTGCAGTTAGCTCATTAACAGTTAAAAAATTAAAAGAAAACACAATAACAACCAAAATCCAGATTTTGTGTCTATTTTCCATCTTTACGTGGCTTATTATCTTTTTATTACTTTATTTCTCGCTTTAAAAACTTTTTCTAACCTCTTTCTTTTTTCTCTGAAGCCTATGTACCTTTTACAAACATTGTAACCCGTTTACAGGTTTTCTTTTTATCTGAATCTGTTTTATTGTGAATCCTTATTCATCTTCTAACCTTAAGAGCTTTTAAAATACATTCTCCAAAAAGAAGCACAGTTTTTGCAAATTAGGCTGAATCACTAAGTTTTCTTAAACGGACCGTAAACAGAGCACACCTAAGAAAATGCTGCCACGAAGAAAATTTGTTTCTCTTTTGTTCAAAATAAGCAGAAATCTAAAATCAATCACATTACTGAGTCTTTTGTTAGTTTTCAGGAACCCGCCTGATTGTAGCTCACACTGCCTGTCGCCAGCCCGCCGCTGGCGCCATTTTGAGTGTGACCCGGACCATGCTTTGTTTGTACAAAGACCCGCTCCACACACACAATTTGGAAGCTGCCCTGGCTCAATTTATGTGATCTAGAACCCTTTGTAATCTTTCTCAGGCTCTAAGTGGATAATCGGCCCACGTTGGATGCGCCATCTGTTGTAACGAGTTCGTCGGGTCCCATGCCCTAGGTCCCGGACCCACAGATCTGTCGCCCGGATCGCTTATCTGCCCGCCGCCCGGGTCCCTAAAAAGACTCAGACGCTTTTATTTATTTTAGGCTGTTTGGCCTATGGCTCAGGCACATTGCTAGCTAGCTCCTATATCTTAAATCAATCCATTTCTATTAATCTGCGGGCCACGTGGCGGCCCGTAGCTCACCCGTGTTCCTTACATGTTGCTCTTTCGGCGGCTTCCGCGCGGTCTGCCTCTAACTCCGCCCTGCTTTTCCTACCTGAACTGACTCTCCTCTCACCTTTTCTATGGTGCCTGCCATGACCCATCAAACAGCTCCTTTATTTAAAGATACAGCACACACAAATGCATTCCCACAAGAGCGCACATAAGGAAGTGAGGGAGGAGAGAAAACGGAGGAGGAGGGAGGAAGAGAACAAAGATAAAGGAGAATAAGGAGAAAGGGATGGAGGGAAGGAGGGAAGGAGGAGAAATCTGATGCAGGACAGAAGGTCCTGTGGGGATAGTTTCAAAATTAATAAAAAACCAATCTGAGATATCAGAAGGATCTTCCCAGGTCAGTCTAGGAGGATCAGAGAGTGGTAATTTACACCTTTAATCCCAGCACAGGGGATATCCAGGAGTGGTGACCTATGCCCTTAATCCAGCAGATCTGAGTTCGAGGTCATCTTAGTTTACAGAGGGAGTTCCAGGCTCCCAGGCAGGCACACTCTGTTAGTCTCAGCACTTGGGAAGCAAAGGCAAGAGAATCTCTGTGAGTTCAAAGCCAACCTGGTCTTCAAAGCAAGTTCCAGGACAGCCAGGACTGTTGCACAGAAAACTCTGTCTCAAAAACAAATAAACAAAGACTGGAAGAGATGGCTCTGGATATTCCAGCCTGGTTTCATTAAATTTGAAACATATCTCCACAGGGTCCACTTCTTTTTTTGTCTTTTTGTTTTGTTAAGCCAATGAGTTTTATTTGGGTTACTTCTAAGAATATGGTTCAGGGGTTACTTACAACCATAGAAACAACTCGAGTACAGCTGCCTCATTAAAGCCCACCCCAGCATGGGTGACAGCTCACAAAAATCCAAAAGCCAGAGCAAACTGCAAAGCCTGTGAGACAGCTCGACAGCTGGAGAAGGTCCTTTCCAAGTGGTTCGTCGGTCTAAGCCTCTTCCAGGAAGCTCTGCCAGTCTTTGTTCTTCTAGGAGGCTTGTCTTGTCTTTGCTTCTTCCTGGTGCCTGGCCTGGTCTCTGATTCGTCCAGGTAGCTGGACTTGTTTGAGAGTCTTCCTTGTAGCTTGGCTCACCTAAGAGTAACTCTCAGCCGTCTTGATTATGTATATACTTGCCAAGGGCCATGAGGGTATACAGCAGATAACAGTATTTTACAGATCGACCTACCACATGAATGACTCTGTGTTGAAGAACCCCTACAGGAAAAGTTCATGGAGGAGTCCCACTAAACCACCATTCATGATATGGCCCCGTTAGGCAAAGTCCGTGTGGATATCCGTCAACTGGCCCCACTAGGCAAAGACTGTGGGCTGACTGGCTGTGGATACAGGTTGTTTTCTGTCTGTAACTTTCTCAGGTGTCACTTCTATGCCTCCCTAATAAGAACAGCTGCGAGGTTCTTTCCACTGTGTAGAAGAAGCATATGTGTGTGAGAGATAAAGCTGTGTGAAAGAGTTGTTGTGATGTACAGGAACTATGCAAAGAGCTGTAGGAGAGTGTGTAAGAACAATGTAAAGTGTTATATGGTGAGAGAGCTGTGTATATGAGATGAATAGCTATAGACGTGTGGAGATTTGTAACTGTTGAGGCAAGGAAGATAAAACTATATAAAAGAAAAGAAATGTATGAAAAAGATAGATGTGTTGACATGTGAACATATGTGTAACTGTGTATAGAAATGGATGGCCATATATATGTAAAGTGAGATATGTAGTTGTAGTATAGAATGCAGCAATGTGGAGATATGCAGCTGAATGGAGACAGAAAGAGTCAGACACCATTTTTAAGAAGTAAAAGAGAAAGTTACTATCAGAAGGCATGTGTGTTTCCTTATTTTACCAGTCAATTAGATAGTTCATAATTATTCCAGATTTAAAAAAAAAAAGTTTCTTATCCAAACCTTTTGTTACTCTGAGGCATTCTTTTTATTACTTTGAAGCAGATCATAGGAGTTGGCTTGTCATGGTCAACATTATATACTCTTTGGGTATATACTCTTGGGGATGGAGAGAACCTAGTGAATCTGGTTAGTTTCAGGGATTTCCTGAAGCCATTTTTTTTTCACTTTTCATTGATTCTTTGTGGTTTTGACATCATGCATCTTGATCTCACTCATCTCCCTGTCTCTTGGCATTCTGTTCTTGTGACCTCCCCCAAGAACAAAACAAAATTAAAAAGTGTAGCCTAAAAATAAAATAACAAAAGAGTAGGAAGTGGGGGAGAGGGAGAAACAAAAAGAAAGAAGGAAAGAAAAAAAGAAAAGAGGAAAGAAAGTCTTAGCATAGTGTAGTAGAATTGTGTTCTGTTATGTTGTAAATATTTGTTCCTCCCACTGGTTTAATATAACGCTGATAGGCCAAAGGCAGACAGGAAGTGTGGGCAGGGCTACCAGACTAAAAAAACTCCGGGAACTGGAAAAGCAGAGACACCATAGAGAACCCCAGAAACACCATGGAGAGATGTCAGCAGAAGAAGAGAAAGAAGACAACCATGCTGCTCTGAGAAAAGGTTCCAAGCCACCTGGCTAAACAGATTAATGGAAATAGGTTGAGTTAAGATGAAAGAGCTAGCTAGCAATATGTCTGAGCCATAGGCCAATCAGCACAAAATTAATATAAGACTTTGTGTGTTTCTTTGGTACTTTGGGACTGCAGGTCCAAATCTCAAGGTTATACAGAGCTAAGCAGCTGCAGGCAGGTCCAGCTGGAAAAGGCCAGTACATGCAGCAGCTGCTTGTGACAGATTTAAGGTTATAGCTCTTACAGACAAAAGGGAACAGAGTCAAAGACTGCTTCTTAGTAGCAGCAGCATTTAATTAGGAAAGTCCTGTTTGCTTTGTTTAAAGAGAGGCTCCCTGATTCAGCCTTAGCAGCAAAAACCATATGGCTCTTTTAGAGGCCCTGATACAAAATACTTAGATGGAGTTGATAAGCAGCAGACAGCAGTGCTTCACTTGGTTGTTAATTGGATCCTAAAATTTCCCAGAGTGGCAATTGTTGCTTTTACCAGTACCTCTGCTAAAAAGCTAAACACTATGAAGCTAGACTAGGAGCTGTGTGGAGCTAGCCAGCCACCCTAGTGAAGCCTTTAATCCTTAGCCACACCTTGACAGATTAAAGGTATGGTCAATAACAGAAAGAAATACACACACACACACACACACACACACACACACACACACACACACACACACACATATATATATATATATATATATATATATGGATGCCTAAGATAGAAAAGAATAAAGGAAAAGGATAGAGAAAGTCCTTAAAAAAGAAATAGAGTAAAAAGTAATAATAATAAGACACATAAAGATGGAAAATACAAAGAGTGTCTGGATACTGTATATTATTGTCTTGTCTTTAAGTGTTTTGACTGAAAATGAAGTAGCAAAAGCTGCTGAAAAGCCATTTCTATAAATGCTTATGGATTAATCCAACCTATATATTTTATAAACAAAACTTTGGGACTGCTGATACAGATCTTGGGGCTAGTCCAGACCATAAATGTATTATTACAGTATGGAATATGGTCCAGTAAATCAGAGTATACCCCTTGTCCATACAACTTTACTTGTAAGTTTTCTTTGCAATGGATCATTAGTCTGGTTCATGGCCTCTGGCTTCTACTATCCTAACAGTACTGGGCCTTCACTGGAACTCAACTTGGATATCCTATTTATCCTATTGTTGCCTTGTATGGAATATTCCCTTACACTGTGTGAATATATGTTGCTGTGATTAGTTTATTAAAGAAGCTGACTAGACAATGGCTGGACTAGATAAAGTTAGGAGAAGAGCCAGAGAATTCTGGGAAGAAGGGCAGAATCAGAGAAGTAGCAAGCAGATGCAGAGAGAAGCAAGATAGATTAACCATACTGAGGAAAGGTACCAAGCCGCATGGCAAAGCATAGATAAGAAATATGTGTTAATTTAAATGTAACCATTAGCTAGAAACAAGCTTGAGCGATTGGCCAAGCATTTATAATTATATTAAGGCTCTGTGTGGTCACTTGAGAACAGTTTGCAGGACAAGAAAACTACATCTACAGCCTTATATCACAGATATTGCAGGTCCAGCCCCTTCATATGCTCCAGTAGTTCATAAATGAGATGGATATTGTGGTAGGCTACCTTATAGCCCTAGTCTGGGCCTGGGTGGGAGCTGGGTTGGTCAGCGCACAAGCTTTCCCTCATCATCACCACCACCTAGGCAAGCTCTCCAGCACTGTCTCAGCTAGCTCACCCAATACAGTAGGCAGCAAGGAGCAGGGCCAGTTCTGCTTTCATGCATACCCTTGGATCCAGTTCTCCTGAACTCACATCACCAGGGCCAGCTCTACTGTCTGCCCAGGTAAGATTTATGGCCCACTCTCTCAATTGCTCAACAGAGTGAGATCTTCTGTTCTGCCTGCTGAAGTTGGAAAGAGGAGGGATAGGGGGAGTGGGGGCATATTTCCCCAACCATGACACCACATGGAATATGAGAGAGAAGGCAGATGCCACTGTCCTCCTCTCAGGCCCACAGGACCTGCTTACCTGCAGTACCCCCCTACCACCACCAACCAGCAGCAGCTCTAGTGTGCACTCCTGTGTTAGAGGACTCACTCCCAGGCTCTGATCCAAACAGCTCAGCGTCTTACTAAGTTGTGAGAGAAGGCCTCAGTTTCTTGTCATCTATGAATCTCAATGGGATTACTTGTATATACTCACAACATAGTACCTAGTTTCCTTAAAATACATTGTGTGTGGGGAGACACAGAGAGGGGGAGGGCACAATTATATTAGGAACCCATTTTGGATGCTACACAACACATAATTTCTGTTACATTCTGTTTATTTGGAAAAACAGGAAGTATAGCCCACATCCAAGGGAGAAGACTTCATTTCCACTTTTTCAAATAACCTGTAAACATATTTCAAAACATCATACCCTTCCACTTATAAAATAATTCATTCATAAAGCTGAAGGTGGTCACTCACTCTTGTAATCCTAGTTCTCAGAGTTTGAAGCCACCCTGGGCTACAGTAGGAGACCCCGGCTTAATTTTCATTTTTTATTTATTTACAAATACAAATATTTCTCATGGTTCACTATTGTAATACAAGTTCTTAGAAGCTGAAATCACCCAGACACAGAAGTCCTGAGAAGTTCCACACTAGTGCTTTACGACTTGTCAATGGTGTGAGACCTCAGTTCAAAGTGTCAGTTCTCACTGAGTGATATACCTACTGAGTGTCATCAATGTCCCAAGCACTTAGCCAAAAAAAAGGGACACAGAGTTAAAAGACATTGCTCCTCCCCGCAAGTCCAATCCTTCCTTAATAGTTACTTTTCTGTTGCTGTGGAACGATGTCATGGCCAGGACAACTTGTAGAAGAAAAAATGTATTGGTGCCTATAGTTTGAAAAGGTCAGCATCGATGACCATCACAGAGGGAAGCATGGCACTGGAGCAGTAGCAGAAAACTCACATCTTGAGAAAATGATCACGAGACTGAGAGAGCTAACTGGGAATGATGTAGACTTTCCAAAGGCCACCTCCAGTGACACACCTCCTAAGCCTTTCCTGACAAGACCAAGAATTCTATATGAGCCTATGACAGGCACCATAGAAGAAGTAGGTGGGGAATCAGAATAAGTAGGAAAGGAAGGGCGGAGTCAGAGTCAGACCAAGCCCAAAGCCCAAAACCCAAAGGAGCAACATGTAAGGAACACAAGTGAGCCACCGGCCACATGGCAGACAGACTAATGAGAATGGGTTGATTTAAGATGGAAGAACAAGCTAGCAATGTGCCTGAGCCATAGGCCAAACAGCATGAACTTAATATAAGCGTTTGAATCATTTTGGGGGACTGAGCAGTGGTGGGTAGCTAATGGGTCTGGGGCTGCAGGTCTGTGGGTCAGGACCTCAGGCTGTCCAGGGCCAGAAACCTCACTACTACAGGCCATTCTTTTTCAGACCTCACAAGCTCACCAGCAATGTGGTGTAGCATACAGGAAGACATGGGTTCAATCCTTATAACCCAGATGGCTCATGATTTAAGTTAGGTGAGAAACAATGAACAGATATTACAATGCAATATAAACACCATGAAAGAATGGTTTCTTGGGGCTATATGAACACTTCCAGAGATAATTATGCTAGACCAGAGAATGGGAGGAGGGAAAATACCAGGGAAAAACTTCAAAAATGAGTTTCAAATGATGGGTAGGTTTACACAAATCAAGAAAAGAGGTCATGGGGCAGTGGTGGCACACACCTTTCATCCCAGAATTTGGAGGCAGAGGCAAGTGAATCTGAGTTTGAGGCCAGCCTGGTCTACAGAGGAGTTCCAGGAAAACCAGGGCGCCACAGAGAAACTACTTTGAAATTTTTTTAAATTATCTAAGAAAAAAATACTTTAAAAAACAATCTCAGTTTACTTCTTGCTACCTGTGGATCAAGACGAAGAACTCTCAGCTCGTCTCCAGCATCATGTCTGCCTGCACACTGCCGTGCTTTCTGCCATGCTAACAACGGTATAAACCTCTGAACTGTAAGCCAGCCCCAATTACATGTTTCCTTTAGAAGAGTTGCCGTGGTTTTATTCACATAAAACAATAAAAATAGCAACAAAACCCTAACTAAAACAGAGTGAGAAACCAGTTGAAGGTCACTGGGACAATCCACATGAAAAAAAGAATAGGCTCAGTCCAATGTGGCTCAGCTACAGAGTACTTGTGTAGCAGGTACAAGGCTGTTAGCTCAGTTCCCAGCACCATAACCAGAAGGATAAAATAAAGAGGGCTCTCCCAAGAAACAACAACGATGTCAGAGAAGAATGGTATCCTGAAAGAATAAATGCACTGTCTTCATAACTACTAACATATTAAATAATACAGGGAGTTCAAACTTAAGCTTCAAGATCACTAAATGTTTTGGAGGTAAAGGCAGGAGATTGGGAATTCAAAGTATGCCTAGGCTATCCGAACAGTCTGCACACAGCAGACTCTTTAAGCCAGTCTGCTCTGGCTTAAAGGTACTGAGCATTAGCACTTGCAAGACAGATCCTAATATGAAAATGTCTCATTGGTTTGGTTGGGCTCATTATCCAAAGACTAATTTGAATGAATAAAAAAACTAAATTATAAAAAGATCATGTTTACACTTCGTTTGCTCTGTCTATTACTTTGTGTTGTGTTTTGTTATCTTCTGTTTGACTTGGTGGAAACAGGGCCTCCTGTATACTAGGTAAGTATTGGACCAACTGAGCTGCATTCCCAGTCCACTTCCTGCAGTTAAAAAGAAAAAGGGCCCTTTTGCCTGTTGATGGTGGTGTATGCTTTTTATCCCAGGATGCTTTAATCCCAGCATTCAACAGCAGAGGCAGGTGAATCTCTGTGAATCCAAGGCCAACCTGCTCTACAGAATGAATTCCAAGATAGCCAAAGATATATAAAGAAACCCTGTCTTGAAAATTAATTAATTAACTAACTAATTAATTAATTAATAATAACAATCTCTTCTTATTTAGTTACATAACAATGCATTCACATAACTAATTTGCAACTCCTCAAAATGGTCCATGTTCAAAAGTATTTAGTGAATGGATAATTAGTCATAATAACACCCCTACAAAGTTTTGTAACTGGCAAGTTACAAAAGACAATGATTTTAATCTTCATTAAAAATGTGTATGGAGTGGCAGTGGTATGTGGCTTCCTTTAATCCCAGCACTCCAGAGGCAGAGCAGGTGGATCTCTGAGTTTAAGATCAGCCTGGTCTATGGACTGTCAGGGCTACACAGAGAACCCTGCCTTGGGGTGGAGGGTTCAGGGGAGTGTACTGGGGGCTAAAGAGGTCACTCAATGGTTAGAACCACTTACTGGCCATCACAGAGAAGCCAGGTTCATTTCCTACCTCATACATGATGGTTTACAATCATTTGTAATTCCAGTTCCAGAAACCAAAACTTCTATACCACCTTCTAACCTCCTCAAGCACTACAATTGTGCTGCACATACATGCATGCAAGCAAAATACTTAAAAGAAAAATAAATTTTGTTTACAAGAGTATGCGTGAGGGGTTACTTATAGGACCATGGGTGATTCAAAAGCAGCTAAATCATCAAAAATACAGAGAAACAAGTTTTGAAATATAACAAAATCAATGAATGAATGTAGCACTTTTTCAAATTTGTTGATGATTCAAGGTTTTGTATTTTAGCATAGTTTCCATAATGAAGATTATGAGTTAGTTATTTTGAAATAAACATAAATGTTTTAATGGGTATTAAAAATATGTATGTATGCACACAAAAGAGAGGTAAAACAATGGAGGACCCTTCTGCCATCTTTACATATCTGGTGAGGTCTAAACAATAAATATTTGATAGGCTAGAGTTTAAAAATTAATATTGTTTCCAAATATTTTGTCTTATGAATTTATTCTATACTCCCAGTGTCAAACAGAAATGAATTTATTCTACATGCCTAGTAAAACATAAAATAAATTCACCAATTCAGCAGAATTTATCTTTGGATTATAGGAGTAAGAGTAATGTATTTTCGCTATAATCTTTTACATTTCTCTTTTAGTAGAAATGTGGGTAATTAGAAACAGGTTTTCAGAAGGAAACAGATTCACTTCCTCCCTCAGCCCCCATTAAAGCTCATTCTCAGGAAAAGCCCTGATGTTAATCATTTGCACCTCAGTGTGAGTTTGATGGGTCCAACCCAGAGACATTCACCTTTTTTTTATGCTCATTAGTTAGAATGAAAATGAATTTCTAGAAGGTACCTAAGTCATATGAGAAGCACACCCACTGCCCTATCCAGAAATACCCTCATTGTTCTTAGAGAAGCCTCTGTCCCATCCCTGCCCTGCCAGGACCATGCTGCACTCCTTCCTTACCCCACCTCTTTCTGATGCTGGCTCTTTGTGTCTGGTAAATACTCACTAGCTCTGTGCAACTACTTATACGAAAAACCAGAGCAGCCTCCAGTGGCTGCAAAGTGAATTCCTGCTCGGTCTCTTTTTTCTCTCCTAACCCACACCCAAGTTTTACCCATTCCCCATCTATCTATGCTCCAAGATAGAGGTTTTTCTAAGACAGTTCGTGCCAAGCCCCCATCCCAATCCTCCTGTGTATACTTTTGCCTTTCTTACACCATAGATTCTGATTCTTGATGTATAAAATACAGCCGGCATCCATTACCTCCTCAAATTATCCATGATAACTTTTCTAGGATTTTTGTGTGCCAACTTGGATGAGAAAACTCAAATTGTAGGTAGAGCTGGGGTGCAACTAAGTGGGGAGTGGTCTGCTTGGCATGTGTGCAAGTATAGATTCAGTCTCCGACACCAAAAAGAAAAAGAAAGAAGAAAAATGATGAAAAACTTCTCATACACATACCCATGTGAATATACACAGAACTACAAAGGGATGAATGAACGAAAGACTTCGTGGGAAGATAGTATGCAGATCTTTACCCATAGTGCAATAATGCCACACAGTATCACTATGAACCAGGCTCCATGACTGGATTTGCAGGCCTTTATTCCTCATTTAAAAAGAAAAAAAATCATTTTGCATTATAAATGAACATATTAAAGCTTAGAACTCAGGTGATGTTTTTCTGTTGCCTTAGTGACTGCACATGAGTCTACAGTCCCATGACCAAATTCACACTGAGTCTCACCAGCCACTCAGGCCACAGCCTGGAGGGCCTTCTCTCCTTGGCCCCAGTTCTTCTCTGGCTGCAGTATATAGGTTTAAACTAAGTCTCTATCATTCTATTTACCAACAAAGAATCAGAAGTCAGATGTGAGAATGAAAACCTGCTAGATCAAAGAAACTGAGAAGCAACCAGCTGACCTTGCTTTTTGGTTAGGACCCAGCAAGAGATTCATGCCTTCATTAGTTCCAAAACCAAAAGGAAGCACCAAACCCAAGCCCCCATTTCTTCTTTCCTGTGCATCTTCTCTGTCCAAATTGCTGGCTTCTCTATGGCTAATTCGGATAAGCTAATCATTGGCTCTGCCCCCTGACTCAAGTTAAACTTTATTTAACAGTTTAGGAGTGTCACCATGTGATCAAATATCCCTTGATTTCAGGCAAAGAATCAGCAACCACACTCTGGTATCTAACTCTGAGTCCATGCTTCTATAGCACACATGCCGCCTGCCATTTCATGAGACTCAGAACTGCCCTGTGAGGTCAAAGCAGAATAGACTATTAAGCATTTTAAAGAGAATATAGACCCAGTAAGAGAGTTTGTCACAAGCAGTGAGCATAGGGCAGATGATCAAATGCCACGTTTTTTTATTTACTCCTACTTTCTGGGTCTCTACTGACCCTTTGCCAAAAATGCACTTTTACCTCCTAGTTGGAAAGAAACCCTGGATGCCAGATAGACTTTAAGACAGGGCTTCAATGAGGATCAGCTATTCCTTCTGCTTCTGTCACCTGTCTCCTCTAGGTCCCTCAAATATATATAAACCATTTGTGATAGTCAATGTATGATTGACTTCAAGCATGACATCATGTCCACAGGGCCACACTAGCCACTGAGACAAGCGTCTTGGCAGAACACAACCCATAAGCATCAGCAACTCAACCCAGAGGGCATGCAGCAAGAGACAGCTGAGTCCACATTTCTCATGGATCTAGGGAGGCATCAAATTTGCCTATCGCCATATGCTCTTCACCCAACATGTTATAAACTATCTTCCTTTTTCTGGGAATAATAGAATTTACCCTTTGTGTGACAACCTAAGATGAAATGTTTGTCCTGTCCAAATTGCTTCACATAGATATATGCATTAGCCGGCATTAACTCCCGCATTCAATTATTTTGCAACATCATGGAACAGCAATGCCGGGGGCACCCTGAAGTATTTAGAATTAAATTTCTTCTTTCTAGTTTTGAAGTTTCTCCCCTTTTCCAGCTTCTTCCCTTAGCATTAGGCTGCTAAGCATCATCGCTCCTTTCATCTCCTACAGATATAGCAGGATAAGCCAATCGTGTTGGACTATCTGCTAAAAGGTGGAAATGCTCTGATAAGGATATGAGAGTAGCAGTAATCCATATGTGGCATTCAGATAAAAATGTGTTCTATGGATTGGGTTCATTGCTCGGGGGCAACAGCAGATTTATTTCTTTAACTATCTGTGTCAAAATAACTTCAGATTTACAACAAAGTGGCAAGCCTCTTTCAAAGCATTTCCATATCACCTCCAACTTTGTGCTAACCCCAGCTGCAAGTATCCCATTGGGCTGGTGAGGCACAATGTCTCAAGGTCCCTGGTAAAGAACACATTCATTATGAGGATCTTGTAGTCTGCTACACATTTAGCCTGTGTGTATTATATGCCATATATAATACATTTAAATTACTTAAGTGCATCTTATTTTATCTTCTCTATTTATATGCTACCTTCTTCTTCTTTGGTTGAATTTATCTAGTGTTCTTTATTCCCTCCATTAAGCTCTGCTAATTTGGAAGTTAAAGTCTAAATTTAAGTGGCATTTTTACTCTCTCAAACAAGACAAGGATTTTTACTTCTTGCTTTTGTGGTATTTTATTTTGGATGCAGCGTTCTGTTATGTAGTCACTGTAGTATGAGGTTTCTGGCCCAGACTTTCCGGCCTAGCCTCAAAGTTTAGGCCCGCAGACCCACAGACCCACAGAGACACACAGATGCTTACAATAGTTTTAGGCTGATCAGTCTAAGGCCCAGGCATATAACTTGCTAACTCTTTACCCTTAATCTAACCCATGACTCTTATCCTGTTCAGCCAGTACCTTTTCTCAGAGCAGCATAGTTGTTCTCTGTTTCTTCTGACTTCTCTCTGGCATTCTGCTCTGCTCTGCCTGTTCCTAGAGTCTTCTTAGTCTGGTAGCCCTGCTTACACTTCCTGTCTGCCTTTGGCCAATCAGTGCTTTTTATTAAACTCATAGGTGGGGACAGTTATTTACAATGGAATAACATAATCCCCCTACAAGCCAGGGCTGGTTTTTGATGCATAATCCCTTTGTCTCAGCTTCCTAAATGCTGGCCTTGCAGATGTACAAGGCTATGTCCCATTTTTTTTTAAAAACAGGCTAAAGAATACACAGGCTTATTATATCTAATAGTAGTAGCGGCACTTTGGATATAGCATAAAACACTCTTACATCAGTCACATAACACACACAGTTTAGGAAGCAATGGATTCTGCAGCACCTATGATACAAAAGAGCCACCTTCTGCCTGCCCTCCCCATTTCCCACCACCTGGAAGCAGACAGATTGATGAATTGTAGGTGTTCTTTCCATGTTTGTTTAGCATTGTATCTCTCCATATGGTCATATTGCTCTTTCTTGATTTTTTTTATTTTTAAATACAGTGAAATTCTCAATTTAGAGGGCGCTTTTATAAGCTGACAATTGGAACTGGAGAGGTGGCTTCATGATTGAGAGAACTTGCTGCTCTTGTAGAGGGCAGGAGTTCATTTCCCAGCACTCACCTACCACCATCGGTGGCTCAGGACCCCCTCCCTGTATGTCCAAGTGGCCCAGCTCCTTCTCCTAGCCTACATATACACAAGTGAAAAGAAACCTTTTTCAAAGATAAAAACTGAGGATTTGCTTTTGTTCAACATGCAAGCAGACCCAAGGAGATGGCTCAGTGACTAAAACCTCTTGCAAGACAGCTTGACTGTGTGACTTTGAGCCTGATCTCTAAAAGGAGGAGAAAATTGAAACCACAAACTTGTCCTCCAACCTTCACATACGCTCATTTACACCTATTACATACATCATTACCATACATTACTATTACCATCATAAAGTCATTTTTAAATATGTTTTTTGCTTTGCCTATATGTATGTTAATGCATCATGTGCATGCAATGTCCATAGAGGCCAGAAGATTATATATATATAGTCTGACTTGCTTGCCAGAGTTGGAGCCTTTAAAGATATAGGTTTTAAATGCTTGGTAGCTGCCATGCAGAAACTGTGAGCAAAACCCGGGTCTTCTACATGAACAGCAAATATTCTCAACTGCTGAGTCCTCCATGCAGCCCAGATAAAATAAATTTTAAAAATAAGTGCAAGCATACCTCTTTCTCTATTTTACTATATAGCCATATCGTCATTTTTTATGCTTGCTGGGTTTAGCATATTAAAAGTTTGCATCATTATTCAGAGTTGAACCATGTCCCATTGTTGCCTTTCCTGCTTCTGGTTTTTTTCAGTTAATCTTTACTTTTTGACTAGTTTTCTTAATTTTCAGGGAATGCCTAACTCAGACCTCACTGTATTTTCCATTTGCCTATATCTCCCCCTGCTCAACAGAGTTATTACTTGATATTATTTTTAGTAATTATTTTAATAAGGGACTTATATGCAGAGCTATTTTCCCAGGGTCTCCTTGAGTCTCAGGTTAGAGATTCCTTTTCCTTTTGGGTGTTCTGCTACTGGATACCCTTTGTTTTTATTGTATTATATTATGGTTTATCATATAAAGTAACCAAGTTAATAACAATAACCTTTGTATTGTGATTTAAATATGGAATTCCCCAGAGAGACTCATGCATTGAAGGCTTGGTTTCCAGCTAGTAGACTTTGAGAAAGTGATTAGGTACTGAGGGTTCTGGTCTATTCACTGGACTGATTCCTTGATTATAATTTAACGATATTGTTGGTGGTGCTGGAGATGTGCAGGGTGCCTTGTGACTTTCCAGTCTAACAGGCTCTGGTTTTCAATCAATAATTGGTCTATGGCTAGTGTTCTTTGTGGGATGTGAGGTTTGACTGAAGAAGATGGGTTCCTGAGGGGCCCTTGAAGGTTTAATCTGGTTCCCTTCATCTTTATGTTTCTTTTCTTATCAATCACAAGGCAAACAGACTCCTCCTCCAAAGGTTCTGCTTCCTTAATGTTCTACACTACTTAAGACCTGGAATCAGCATTGCCAGGAACTCTGAACTGACACCTCAGAATATTCAAGCTGGAAAAAATCTTTTCCCATCCCAAATTGTTTATTCAGGTAATTGGTCATAGCAATGAGAAAGTCTAACAATCCTATTTTTAGACTGACCCAAGACTCTCATGGCTTTTCTCCAGTCAAGATATCCTCCTTCACAGGAGATGCTGGTCTTGTGGGAAGAAGCAGTGGTGATGGAAGAGCTGAAATCTTACCTTGAACAGACTTCCAGGCAGACCTATGTCTTTAGTTCATCCTCATGCTAACCACCTCCCCCTCCCCGGGGAGGGCTCTTTGCTGCTGTTTCTCTGCCTTTTTGGATGCTCTGTGGAGAAAATCAGATTGTCAGTATGTCCTATTGACTTGCCACCTGCTTTTTAGTATCCAACAGTGTGTAACTATTAAAATTATCTCCTGTACTTTTCATCGAGTGAGTCTTAGGTCTTATTATTTTTGATTCTCATTTTTGTAGAGTTTTGGAAGGAAGCACAATTAAAATGCTTATTTTTAATCTACTATCTTTAAGCATGCCAGCTGGTTTTTTAAAATATATGAAAGTGGTTGCTATTCTAATCTTTACACTCAATATTTATTTAAATTTACGAACATCTTTTTAAAAATCTCTTTGCATACTGTTGCTTCTTTATTCTGTTGGTTCTCTCTATGTTATTTTTTTTCTTCTTTAGTGGTTCTTTTCTAAGAGACTATTGGAAGAAAATGTCTAAGTGTTTGGGTGTCTTTATAAAAAAAAATGCAATTTTCCTTGACTTGTAAATGACATTATGCTCGAGTTTAGAAATTTGAATTCCCAATTATGTTTCTTCAGCACATGGAAGAAATTACCTCATTGTCATCTAGCATTTATTTTGCTGATGAACTTTTTTCCTTTCCATTTTTTTTTTTTTTTTAAGAATGAAATCTGCTTTCTCTCTTTCTTGGATTAACACTTTTTTCTTAGTGCTTGTAGAATGTTGTCTTCCCAGATGTCACCAGGAAAAAGTTATGAAAACACAAAGCTCAGTTTATTCCTTGTCACAGTGTGAGAATATACTAACATGGTAGACAGTGTCTCCAAAAGGCAGAGCAAGATCTGACTTACTAAGATTTTCAAATTTGGTTAAAGAGGATGGTGCAGAATTTCATTAGAATCCAGTGGTTGTCATGATATAATAGTGTAAGTTTTGTGGGAAAAAGCGAAGCAAGAATATAGAGATGAGAGGTGGAAAGAGTGGGCCGCAAGCTATAAATCGATGCTTTGAAGAACTGCTGGGTCTTTGCCGAGTTCCTAAAATAAACAATGAAGCTATGGGACAGTTTGCCTTCGTGGACAAGCCTCTGGGATTGTGAAGGCGCACTACTGGGGACAGTGGACTGATGAACCTGTGTCAGCACACAGGAAGCTGTGGAGTAAGTAGCTTTGGGCTCTGTTGTTGCCTTCTGGCTGTTCCTTATTCTGAGCTGAAGGACAGACAATTAATATCCAGGCTATGATCCAGCCATACCTTTGCTATCAGGTGAGCTATCACATATAATACCATGTTCCCAGGGTCTAGCCTACTGGCACAGAGCCAATTACACAGGTGGCTGAGGCAAGTTCAAAGCTACCTGAGCTACAAAGTAAGCTTGAGCCCAGTGTGGGTAATTTCATAAGACTCAGTGTAGGCAGAGTTTTCGTGTGTCCCAGCAGTCACTCCCAAATAGCCACAAGAGATTTAATATTAATCATAATTGCTTGGCTGATCTTATAACTTAAATTAAGCCCTTTCTATTCATCCATGTGCTGCCACATGGCTCATGGCTTTTCATGTCTTGCTCCCTCTGTATCTCTTGGCATCTCGTCTGACTCCACCCTCCTTCTTCCCAGCAGTCTCTCTACCCCAAAAATTCTGTCTAGCCATTGGACAATCAGCTTTTAATAATAAGAATAATAATACATATTTACAGTGTACAAAATTGCTCCACAGCACTTCAGTCTCAAAAATATGCATTTTTATAAAGCCAGGAAAAGAGACTGGGCACATAGTGTTAGAGCAGTTGTCTAGTATACATGAGCATCAGAATTCTTTGTTCCTGATGTTGGGCTATCTGTTGCATTGTTTTGTGTTTTCTGTTCCATAGCTCTGTACTCCAACACTTAGCACTGTAGAGATCACCCATCTGAACATGGTTAACACAGACAAACATACTGAGAACCGTGTTTATGGGATTTCAGAATACCTTCCTACATAGGAATTAAATACAATGAAATTAAATCAAAGCCTAGGTCGTATTACTTATCTGAAGGGTCTACAAAACCAACTTTGGTGTTCCTAGCCGAGTTATCTAATTTTTCGTAAGACTGCTTGCTTCTCAAATCTCTTTCCGTATTACCAAGAATGTGTTCCAGAGGTCTGCAGGAAGATGAGTTTACACTCTTTCCTTTTAAAAGCATCTCTTACGAAGAAAAGGAATTGAACCCAAGGTATTGCATGTTGAAGCACAGCCTGTCCAAGCCCTTGCTCTTCCAGGTGAAGACTCCCACAGCTAACAGACAGGAGCTAACTAAGCTGGGTCTCCTACAGTTCCCTTACCTTTCAGGACTCTTACAAAGCATTTGGAGAGGAAAGAAAGCAATCTATAATACTCCTCAAGTTAGCAAGATAGATTTTACAACATAGTCAAAGCTCTTGTGCTTGACTCAAGTCAACTAATGATCGATCTCTTTTCCATAGCGGAGAAAGTAAGAAGCCAAAAAAGGCCCTAGTGGAGACAGGGACTCTTCTGGACATGGCAGTAGATTACCTACATAGGTTACAGGTAATGGTCAGTAATTTTTTATATCATAAATTCAACATGGCCATTGGAGCGGCTGAGAAACCAGAACTTGATAAGTATATGAGGCTGAGTGCTGAAGGCCTAGAGGATCCCTGAAGGCCATTCGTCGTCAGTCTACACTAGAAGGCCACACAATCTCGGTTTTGATTTCAGGAAAATATGACAGCAAGGGAGAAGAGGAGGGTGGAGGTAGCAGCAGGAAGAAGGTAGGAGAACTCACCAACAGGGCTCAAGGGATAGCAAACAAAAAGCTTTTCCCACAGGGCTTCCTAATAGCTGGGTTGTGAGAGGAAAGGTGGGTTTCCTGTTTCGAAATATATATATATATAATCAAAATTCCTCACAGACATGTCAAGGGGCTTGCTAACCTGATCTAAGGAACCTCTCACAGCTGTGCCCAAAGCCTTGCCTCTTACCAAGCTGACAGTCAGTGTTCACCACCACATCTGTGTTTGCTGTCCTCAAGAGTGGGGTGTCCACCACAACTCCAAGGCTATCATCCTGCTACCTATGAATACGAAAGGACATATTTCCAGATTTTAAATCATACAGCTGTTGTTTAGAAAGATACTTAAGAAAAGGCTACTCTTACCTGTTGAGGAAAGACTGGGCATATCACAGAAGTCTCTTAAAATATTTGACTTTTTGTCTTCTCATAAAGTCTAGCCTTGGATGCGGTATATTCAGGCACCTGTGTGCCAGCCAGTTATTAACTCATGTTCCAAGTCAGTAAGGCACAGAAGTAGTTATCTAATTATCAAGACCAATACTATAGGTCACAAAAGCTAGAGTCTCAAAGAATTTTGCTGCTTTGAATTTTATATTTCTGTATATCAGACACTGAGTATCTAAGTATGACAGGCTTTGAAAAGATCTTCAATACCAGTGCCAGTAAAATGGATGCCCCCCGACACTGGAAAGATGGGCTGTAATTTTCCACATTAGAAACACCATTTCAAGTGGCTTTTTTTTTCCTCTGCAAAGTTTTCTCTTTCCTGTGTAGATTTTCTAAAGCTTTTGACACAAGCTTTCTGCTAAAAGTGAGATAAGAGCTTAAAATCAAGTATAAAGACTTTTCCTTGTTGAAGGAGTTTAATGTTAAGAGCAATTGATCTTTGAGGGTTTCTGTCCATGCAGGAGGGGAAAGGGACAGAGTAGACAGAGAGATTGGGACAGACGAACGTTGAGGAACACAGGGTGCAGGGTGATGACGGTAGAATAAAGACTGTCACGTCTGTGGTTGTGGTTTGGGAATCTGAAAGAGACGTTTCAGAGCCAAGGACTTAGCTCTTTGGTGAAGTACTCGCTCACCTTGTAAGTAGAAAAAGGGCTGGATGTAATGGCATGCACTTTTAGTCACAGGCAGAGAGCAGGCGGGAGGCAAAGACACTAGGGTCCCTGGGGCTCACTGGCCACCTCGTCTAGCCTACTTGGCAAGCTCTAGACCAGTGAGTGGCCCCATCTCAAAAATTAACCTGAAGAACAATATCTAAAGGTTGTCCTCTGACCCTACCACACATATTCACATAGGTACACACACACAAACACATACACACACAAAACTTTAAAAAAATAAAGTTTTTTTATTTTTAATTTTTCCATAAACTTTGGCTTGAGAAAGAGGTTTGGGAATCTGAATTTCTTCTAGGGCTTTCTTCACACCTGCAAAACAATGGAGACTGAGTGCTAGACATCTTTACTGTCATGAATGTCTTATGAGCTTTGATATCAGCTATCCGCAGAGTATCACATTATTTTTCCAGTTGTCATTCTTAAAACTATGGCATTTAAAAAGATGCGCATCCAAATTTGAGTTACAACATTAATATATGAAAGCGACAGAAATCAGGCCTAGAGGAGCCTGCCTCACTCAGGTAGAAACAGTCACTTGTTACATGTGCCCACCCTGGATCAACTCTAGAAGACTGGGATAATTGTCAAGGATCTGTGAAAACAGCCCGGTGGGAATTCTTTGATGATGAGTTCACAGTGTCTCGGACAGTCTCTAAGTCGATGCTTTCTAACTTTGCTAGCTCCTTAGGTATGTCCTTAACATGAAAAGGAAAATGATTTTGGATTGTTTCTTCCATGAGAGTCTTCTGAAATGAAAATGTTATACTAATTAAGACAAAGGGCTGTGTGGATGGATGGTTAGGTTCTCAGTGACTGAGTTCTGTGATGCATTGTTCTCTTTCTTCTCGTCGCTGTCCTGTGGTCTTACAAAGAATCTTAACACCATCTGATAGAGGCCTGTGGGACTGTCCTGAGGGTACCACAACCAGCTTTCCCAAGAGGACGAGAAGAAACAAGAGAGACTCAAAATGAAAAATCAGCCACTTTCATAATCTAATATTAAAAAGCCCAAATTGTTACCTCTCTGGTTTTTTCAAAATAAAAATAACTTATGTGAATTTCATATATCTAATAACACAGTTTAGTTCTAATAAAAGACAAAGAGCTAGACAGGAAAACAGGCCATAAATAATAAAAATAGCAAGTGTCTTCTTCTCCTTCCTGACCTAAGACAAAGGCCAGGCAGGCTTTTGTTCCCGCCCACATGGTGTCCCCTGTCGTTCCCGCCCCCCTACCCCCCATCCCCCCCCACACACACACCCCGCCCATTTACAACTAGTCGAATAAGTTCAGGGCTGAATATGTTTACCTGAAACTGTGGCCCTATCAACTTTCCTTTCTGTGTTTAAGTTGACCAACCCAAAATGAGGAGAGAAGGACCCTGGTTCTTTCTCAACTTTCCTAATGCTATGACCCTCATGTTGTGAATTACTCCCAATCATAAAATTATTTTGGTGCTACTTGCTGCTCATATGCTATGAATCATACTGTGAATATCTGATATTTCTGATGGTCTTAGGCAACCCCTGTGAAAGGGTTGTTTGACCCCCCAAAAGGGCCATAACCCACAGGTTGAAAACCATTGGCTACTGGCTGTGTCTGAAATTTTTCCCATCCTTTGATTATTTGATTAGAGGTGGTCTAGGGAGGAGTGTTTGACAAACAGCAGGCTAAGATAACAGAGGAAATCTGGAAAGACCTCCAAAATGAGCTAACCAGAATTGTATCCATACTGATACCCCTAATTGATGTATAATCTTGTGGTTTTTGCCTTTAAAAACTCAGCTTACAGAGTGGCGGGTACCTCATCCAGCCTCTGCCAAACCAGTGTGCCAGACGAAGTCCTTGTTGCAACTTCCATTTCAATAAACCTTGATTCTGCATTTTAGAGAGTTTGTGTCTCTGGGGGTCTCTTTTGGGGGTCTCTCAACCAGTGTACAACATTAAGACCACAGGTTAGGACCCATTTCCTTCACAGTAAAACAGAATTAATACCACTTAAGAGATTAAATTACAAAATAAATAGATCTGGGCATGGCGGCACATGCCTTTAATCCCAGCACTCAGGAAGCAGAGCCAGGCAGAGAACTGGCTAGCCTGGTCTACAGAGTGAGTTCTAGGACAGCCAAAGGTACACAGAGAAACTCTACCTTATAAAGGAGAGAGAGAGAGAGATGAAATTAACTAGTTATGTTGAGATGTATTTACAGTCAAAAGACTGCAGCAATAAATATTAGTTAATATATACTTGATCATCTTCCTTCTTGTGTGTGTTGTTTACAAGCCTACTCTTCTTCCTCTATAGAAAATATTTAAGTATGTATTCAGGAGGCTCATTTATCTCAAGAACCTTTTAAAAATCTCTTCCTTATTTATCTATTCCTGTACCAGGAGGATTTTGTTTTGTTTTGGGTTGAGTCTTTGGTTGGTTGGTTTGATTTGATTTGGTTTTTCTCTGTGGTTGTCCTGGAATTCACTCTGTAGACCAAGCTGGCCTCAAAAACAGAGATCTGCCTGCTTCTGCCTCCTGAGTGCTGGGATAAAGACATGAACAACCACCACTCTGCAAGTAGTGAGATTTTTTTCCTTTAACACAGGGTCTCATAGCCCAGGCTATCATAAACTTACAGTGTAGCTGAGGACTGTTTTTGAACTCCTTCCTCACCCCCCCCACCTCTACTGCACAAGTGTGTGCCACCACCTCTGGCTGAGCCAACACCAGCCCCTATCCCTTTCTCAGTAGTTTCTATTTCACCTCAGTTCTGCTTATATACTCACTCTGCTATAAGGAATGGGAGTTTATGCACATAAAGTAAGTCTAGATCCCTTAATAGAAGCATAATATGAACCAAGGAAATAAAAAATAGAGCAGATCCAGAAAAGCATTAACAAACTCCAACAACAAAAGAGTAGTTTCATAGTCTGACCTTGAAAAAGTACAGTTTTAAAAAGATGGTCTGGATTTGAACCTGTGTCCTGGCACCAACTAAATGTGAATGGGTTCCTTAGCGCACTAAATATCAGTCTCCAGGAGTATTCACTGAGGATTATACCTGCTTAAATGGGGATGTCCTTCCTGCTTCTCTTTCCTCATGCTGCCTTTTCCCTTATTTTTCTTCGCTTTCATGGGTGTCTCCTTATAAGAGAAGGGGTGGGAACAAATTTACATAGCCACATCTAGGGGCATGCCCTCCATATGAAGAGTGTTCTGCTGATATGCGGCCTATACATGCTAGGATTTCTTATGTCACCCATGTCCAGTTATCAGACTAGCACATTTACCACGCCGCTGCTATGTGCCAAGAATCCTTACCACCCTCCCATTCTCTTCCCCCACTCTTCCTATGGTTTGGTATTACCCTCGAGCATCGCAGACTTTCTACTGCACAGAAAACCTTCAGACTGTCAGGGTTGATTCATGAAAATCACCTTCATAGAGATGCTGGTCCATGAAGAGCTTCTCTGGTGACTTGAAACATCAGATGCCCTGATTATCCATGCTATGCTTTGAAGCAAAGTTCAGAGGAAAGTGCAATGCAAGGTTGAAGGAGAAATCTGTAAAACAAATAAATAAAGAACTTGGGTCAGAGAGCCAGGCATAGTGGTATACACCTGTAACCCCACGCCCATGAAAATGGACTAGAAATCTTAAGGTTCAAGGGCAACCTAGGCAAGAACCTGTATCAGAACAAGCAACAGCAACAAAATTGAAAACAGTTTTGTCCACAAACATCTAACATTCAAAGAGTCAAAAACAAACCCTTAATTCTGATCCTACTGAGTGCTAGGATTACATGTATGCCATCTTTCCCCCCACCCCCTTTTGGCAAGGTCATTAGACTGACATCAAAAAATCATGACATGCCTGAAGCAAGCCTTAAACAATCCTGTTCTTGCCTCCACCTCCCAAATTAAGTGCCTTTCACAACTTATTTCCCAAGAGTTGGAATGTTTTCCTAGACCTAATAATTAAAATCTCAGACATCTCAGGTCAATAATTTCAGACAATGAAGATTTCATCTCTAAAAAAATGCATGACAAAAAGGGACAAGGGGAGATGGAGGAAGCCTGCTTTAGAGAAGGACAGGGACACAAACGGTTGCAGGGTCAAATGGCAGCCTACGGAGGCGCCTGGCTGTCCCCAAGACTTGGGGGTGTGTTACAATGAAGTTTCTGGCCCTGTCCAGCTAGAGGTCCAGACTCACAGACCTGCAGTCCCAGACCACTTAGCTGCCCACCACTGCTTAGGCTCCCAAAATGACTCAGATGTTTATATTAATTTCATGCTGTTTGGCCTATGGCTCAGTCACATTGCTAGCTAGCTCCTTCATCTTAACCCAACCCATTTCCATTATTCTGTCCTGCCACGTGGCCCGTGGCTCACCTGCATTCCTTACATGTTTCTTCTTTGGGAGTCTGGCTCGATCTGTCTGTGTCTCTGCCTTCCTACTACCTATTCTGATTTCCCTGCCTACGTTTTCTACAGTGCCTGTCATGAGCCAAAACAGCTCCTTTATTTAAAGATTGATATTCACAACATACAGAAAGACTTTCTCACATCAGGGGTGGTTGGTGTTGTGGCTAATGATGATGCTTCCTTTGTCCCACAGATACAGTCTCATCTATTCTCATGGCTGGGGATGCTCCAGCTCCCAACCTCAACCACAGTCCACACTGGCTTCATATCCTTCCTGCCCTGCCCCTGCGTATCTTTCCCTGCCTTCCTTCCAGTAGGCAGCTAGAGCTCTGTCTGCTTCTCCAGGGAACCATCTGATCACCACACTCATTCTTCTTCCCATTCTAGGCCTCTCCACGCAGTGTGTTGGGTTCCCACCTTAATGACAAAAGGCTTCTTTGAGATTGGGTTGTGGGCAAACTCAGTAAGTCATTGTCTTAATTACTGATTGATGTGGGAGGGCTCAGCCCATTGTGGATGATGCCATACCTGGGCTGGAATCCTGGATTCTATTAGAAAGCAGGTAGAGAAAGCCACTGGGAACAAGTCAATAAGCAGCAGCCCTCCATGGCCTCTGAACCAGCTCATGCCTCCGGGTTCTTGCCCTGTTTGAGTTCCTGTCCTGACTTCCTTCAATGATGAACAGCGATGTGGAAGTGTAAGCCAAATAAGCCCTTTCCTCCCGCAACGTGCTTTGTGGTCGTGGTGTTTCATCTCTGCAACAGAAACCCTAAGACAAGCAGCGAGGGAGACATTTAAGAAAGGCAACACCAATCTTGACTCCGAATCCTTAAGATCTTGGTGCTGACCATAGAGAAATACCACTAAAAGACAGCCTGTGAGGAAGTAATGAAGATTAATTCCTTAAGGGATAAACGGAGTATCCTGAGCATGTAGAAATGGGTATCTATCTGAATGAAGTCCAATATGCACACCCATTGCATGAGAAGCACAGTTGATGTAGGCCATGCCATGGACTTCAGAGTCTCGCTGCCATCATCTGGAGCTTGGCTCTGTCAATACCTACCTACCTAGCTGATGACCTGGGCTTAGCCTCTATATGCTTCGGTCTCTTCCTTCGTGAAATGCAGAAGATGCCTACCTTATATGTCTCTGATAGATGTAAAACTCAGAAGACAGGTGAGGCGCTATGCATATGGTAAACAGAAGGGTGGCTGAGGATTGCTCTCTAGAGTTGAGTGTACATATGAGGAGAGCAAACCCTGTCTGTAATTCGTTAATTCTGTCTGGGAAGAGCAAAAAGTGTGAAGACCCTGCCTGAGAAGGCTTGCACAAGGCTTTGCCATTGGCCTGCCTGGGCAGCAGCCCTGGTGTGCAGACGAGGCGGGGCTGCGGGGCTGCACGGGGCTGTAAACAGGGGCGGGCTGTGTCGCTGCTGTGGTGTAGCGGCTCGCAGGGCTGCGTGGGACGGTGTCCCTAGGTGTCACCAGGGCGCACACGGATAGGAACCTGCTTCGATGTGCGTGTCATGGCTTAAAAATAGCTGCGATCCACCTGCGCGCCGGGGCGGCGGCGCGGCGGCGGAGGGGACCGCGCAGGAGCCATGGGCGCGGGACTGCGGGAGCCCGCAGGCCACCTCGGGATCTGAGATCCTCGCGACCCGGAGGTAGAGACGTGTGGGCTAGGGGACAGGGATCGGGACGGGACGGGGACACCGGGCTATTGCCAGGAGGCTTGCTGCACCTTCCTTCCCAGCGCCTGGCTGTCTGAGTAGTCTCGGGGCTAAGGCGACAGCCACGAACCTGTTACTACCGCAACAGCAGACAGAGGGAGGGGGCAGGGGCCAGAGCCTCTGGCGGCCGGTTAATGGAATTGGATGAGGCCCAGGGCTGTATTCAGGGCTGAGCAGGGTTCCTCCACACCAGGAAGAACAGTCCCCAGGACAGCCAGCTGCACCCTGCTTCGGCTCTCCTTCCAGCTCCTTCCCTTTCATCATCTCTAAGGCAGCAGAATCTATTCTGTGGAAGTTATTGGAGGGAAACGATGAGTCTCTGAGCCTCAGGTAGGTGTTGGGAAGTGGTGGTGGTGGTGGTGGTGGTGGTGGTGGTGGTGGTGGTGGTGGTGATGGTGTCGACGACTGTAGTGTTAGGTTTCTGTGCTTCTTCTAAGCCAGCCTTTGAAAACCTATCTGCCCCTGAACTCCTCAATATGGCCTCATCTTTTACTAGGAGGACCCCCCACTGCCCTTATTTGTGGTGTCTTCTGAGAGACTGGTGTCTCCTAACTCTGGGAGAAGAGAGCTAGGCCTGACTGGGAGTATGGGATGGGATTACTGTATGGCCATGGGCCAAGATGGCTTCTTATTGCTGGACATTCAGTTGAGGCTCCTAAGGCAGATGGCAGCAAAGAGGATTCTGCAGGCTAGCCCACCCTTGCAAAAATTCAGGACCCTACCTGGAACTGAAGGCAAGGGGTCTCCTACTAGTTGTCTGTCTGCACAGATGTGCTAGAGCTAGCCTCAAAGGCAAGCTCTTGCAGCTGAGGCTCAAAAGGGCCCCTTTTCCTGAAAGCCTATTCTCTACAGGCACCCTGAGACATGCCTGCAGGCCCCTTATGGCTGACCCTGCTTCGAGTACTGTGCAGGATCAAATGATGCCAGCAGCAACAAAGATTTCGAACCTCTTAGCTACCCCTGGGCCTGCTGGATCTCTTATCCTTTCTTGCTTCTCTGCCCTGCCCCCACGAGACACAGATACAAAGCTCCAAGCCAGCTTTGACTCAGACTTCTCTTCTTAGGGATGAGGTTTAGTCAAAGGATGGGGCTCGTTACACACACACACACACACACACACACACACACACACACACACTCTTTGAGCCTCCTTCCATCAGCGTTTGCGTTCAGCAAGTGTTTTCTCAAACTCACTTTTTCTCCTTTTTATAAACCATTCCCCCACTCTCACGCCCTCCCCCCAATAACCTTTTCCAGGACCAGCTTATTTTGGCAACATGCAGGGCAGGCATGGGTTAAGGTACTTTATCTCTCTGGCACCCAGGAGCCAATGTCTGGCATAGGTCATGGTCCCAGCTGCTGTTATCTTCTTGGTAATTGTCTCTGGGTGGCTCTACAGCTGCTTCCATTCCCATCCCAGCTCCCTAGATGCTCTCTCTATAACCCCAGCCAGACGAGACCCAGATTTAGGCTGGCAAGTGTCCTGATGGCCTGTAGACGCACCAAGGTGTCCAGTGTATCTGTATGCATTTTGCTGTTTATTGGCAGTGGGGGTGGGGCGATAGAGGAGAAACCCAGCAGCTGGGCAACTCCTTCTTCTCGTAAACAAGGACATGTGATTCCCAGAGCCAGAGTGGAGGGACTCACAGCAGCTAGAAAAGGAAGGCATTTGAGCTCTTAGGCTAACCTTGCCTTCTATTGCTTACGGACCTACTCCCCAGGATCCAACCCTGTGGAAAGGAAAGGAAATAGCTTTTCTGGACTCACTCAAGTATGCCTGACACCCCTTTGCTTCTAGCAACAACTACGTGGTGGCTGAGCCCATCATCACTCAAGCCTTCCTGCCACCTTCAAGATGTGTCCCGGTAACTGGCTCTGGGCCTCCATGACTTTTATGGCCCGCTTCTCCCGCAGTAGTTCAAGATCCCCTGTTCGTACTAGAGGGAGCCTGGAGGAGATGCCCTCTGTTCATCATCCTTTCCTCAACGTCTTTGAGTTGGAGAGGCTCCTCTACACAGGCAAAACAGCCTGTAACCATGCCGATGAGGTCTGGCCAGGCCTCTACCTCGGAGACCAGTATGTAATGGGCTACAAGGGGGTGGGGGAAAGCGTGTATGTGTGAACAGCTTGAAAAAAAAAAGTAATCACAAAGACAGAAACATTAGGCAGAAAGCTGAAGGGGATACGAAGAAGCAGAGACACCAGTCAAGGGCCCTGAAAAGAAAGCCATCAAAGGGGGTGTATTCCCTAATATGTTAGACTTTGTTTGTTTGTTTGTTTGTTTGTTTGTCCTTGCACAGAACTTTTTAAATCCACACTGCAACTCCGTGAGGGAGGGGGTCATTCTCCCTAGGTTACAGATAAGGAAAGGGGAAGTTATGATTGCACCAAGGTCATGCAGGCTAGAGGCAGGAATGCCAGCAGATCGTAGATTGGGCTGGTGGCCTTTCTCCTTAGGGAGTTTTTGCTAAATGGCTAGTTGACAGGTTTCTACCGCTAAGCTGCTAAAGTATGGGCCAGATGAATGTCTGAAGGTGATTATAGAAGAGAGTAAACAAGAACCCTCAAATAACTAGCAAACAGAAGAGATTTCTGGGTGTCAAGGAGAATATAGAAGATTGGGGTTGGGGAATGAAAATCAGACCCATATAATATTGAGATTATGGAACACTTATTTATTCATGCATTTATTTATTTATTTGTGTATTTATGTATATGGGTGTTTTGTTTGCATGTATGTCTATCTACACACCAGAAGAGTGCATTGGATCCCATAGAACTATATGTTATAGACATGGTTGTGAGCTTCCATGTGGGAGCTGGGAATTGAACTCGGGACCTCTGGAAGAACAGGCAGTGCTCTTAACCGCTGAGTCATCTCTCCAGCTCCTGCATTCATTTATTGGTTCTGGGAATCCAGAGTACTACATAAACAAAGCACACACCCTACCATGAAATTACATCCATAGCCCCAGCAAAGACCTGAAATAGGAGCAGATTCCACATCTTTCCTGATGCACACATTCATCCACAGTTCCCAGGCTCTGTCCACTAAGGACTTATCTCTCCCTGGACACCCTGGTGTCAGGAACCTGACACTTGAAGTGCTCTAACCTTTGTCCAGAGTTCTCTCTTAATGTGCACCTTCCTCACATGAAATCAAAGTCGGTGTTGTGAATCTTGGATCCTTTGATCCTAGTTCTACCTTTTACGCCTTACAGAAGGCTTCTGAACTTCCTTGGAGTACTCCCAATATTTGGTTACAGTCACCATGACACCACCCCTGAGAGCCTCTTCCTTAGCCCAGATCTCTCACACACTGCTCACTGAATGAAACCCACATCCTCCATCTTCCTCTGCCCTAGGGTGTTAGTAAGTACAGTAGAGGTGTGTGGCCAACAGCAACATCTGAACCAGTTTCTTGGCATCTCAGATTCCCATTTCCCTGTCTAACTTCTATTTGACACAGGGACATGGCCAACAACCGCCGTGAGCTTCGTCGCCTGGGCATCACACATGTCCTCAATGCCTCCCACAGCAGGTGGAGAGGCACCCCGGAGGCCTACGAAGGACTGGGCATCCGATACCTGGGTGTCGAGGCCCATGACTCACCAGCCTTTGATATAAGCATCCACTTTCAGACAGCTGCTGACTTCATCCATCGAGCACTGAGCCAGCCTGGAGGTAGGAGAACAATGGGTGTGGCGTTCAAAAGCCCCAGGGTTCAAGGATGGAGCTTAGCAAAGCTTAGGACCATGTGCTAAAGAAAGAAAAACGTTCTCTTGATCATCTGTTTCAAGGTAGTATTTTAAAAGGTGATGAGAGCATCATTTAAAATGGAAAGCTGCCCCTAGAGCTGATGTTATGAGTGTCGTAACTTTTATACTTTTTAAAACTTTTATACTTTCCTGTCATCTTAAAAACAAAACAAAACCTTAAACATAGTTTTAAAATACTTTAGTTATCAGGGAAAAAAATACAGTTGGCTCTCTCTATAACTGAGTTCTGCATCATTGGATTCAACCAACCACAGAGTGAAGAAAATATTTGGGGTGGAAGTACATACAGAATGTGTTTAGACTGCCTTCTGTTATTCCATGGGCAATATAGTGTAACAAGTACTTACAGAGAATGTACGCTATATTATAATCCAGAGATGATCAAAAGTATACAAGAGGGGGGTTATGCGAGTGTTATATCATCTTATATGTGGGAAGTGAGCATCCATGGGTGTTGGTAATGGGGAAGGTTTCTGCTAATCAATCCACTTTGTGCTTCATTTTGCATTGCTCCGAGAGAGAGAGAGAGAGAGAGAGAGAGAGAGAGAGAGAGAGAGAGAGAGAGAGAGAGAGAGTTGCATACATGTATGTCTGGCAGATCTGTGGAAGTCAGGGATCAGGTCTCTTTGATCTTTACATGGGTTCTGGGGCTGAACTCAAGTATCAGGCGTGTGTGGAAGATGCCTTTCCCCACTAAGCCATCTCAGCAGCCCAGGATCCACATTCTAAGCAGCCCTCATCTTCACCCACTCCTGCCTCCCTGTGCTTTGGTTTACCTTCTACTCACTTGGCTGTGCTGGCCTCTTCTGAAGCCTCCTCTTGGCCATCCTAAGCAGTCTCTCAGAGATCTCCTGGTCTGCCTCTTCACAGGGAAGATCCTGGTACACTGTGCTGTGGGAGTGAGCAGATCAGCCACCCTGGTATTGGCCTATCTTATGCTGTACCACCACTTCACCCTTGTGGAGGCCATCAAGAAAGTCAAGGATCACCGAGGCATCATTCCCAACCGGGGCTTCTTGCGGCAGCTCCTAGCCCTGGACCGGAGGTTGCGGCAGGGTCTGGAGGCATGAGGGGAGGAAAATCAGGCCAGGTTCCTGGGTGGTTTCCTGGCTTCCAGCTGGAAAGAGGAGAGCCAGGTGGCAGGTAGTAGAAAGGCCAGACAACCCATCCTCCCCACAAAGGCTGAAAAGGGAAAGGCCCCAAGGCTACTGGGACTCTTGTGGAAGGGGATGGAGAGCCAGACTGGGCAGTGTGGTAGGTAGGGGGATGCTGACTTGGGAAGGAAGCCACTGCATTGTAGGTAGAAGATGAGCCTATGATTAAGGCGGCACCAAATTCCAGGACAGAGTGCCCAATGACTCATAATCCCTTCCCCTCATTGTGTTCAGGTGTGCCCCCCCCCCACTTTCCAAACAAAAGGACCGCTGCTGTGTAGTACCTGAGCAGTGTGGGGAGGGGGCTGTTAGGGATGCATGGAGGCGAAGGAAGGTGTACTTTGCAGAAAATAATGGAAAAAGAGGCAGTAATGAAGTGGTGTGAAAGCCAGAGGAGAAAGAAACCTTCAGGTATGCAACTCCAGGAAGAGGAGGTGTGGGAGGACTGTTATGACCCCCTCAGGGGAGCTGCTCAAGGTCAAAGGAGTGACATTGGTGAATGACTGGGAGTCTTTAGGTGGTCATATTCTCACAGAAACCCATGTGTCTGGAGTTAAAAATAAAGAGGTGGAAAAAAGGAGAGTGTCTTTGTATCATTAATGGTTTGGCCCCTCTTCTGGGTCTCATTCGCTCACTAACCCTTCTTAACATAGCCCTATGAAACCTTAAGCTGTTATCCCTAACTAGTCCACAAAGAGGCAGCAGAGGACCAAAAACTTAAGGTCTGCGGCCACTTCAGGATGCTGCTTGGAAAAGATTTTACTTCTTCCAAGGATAGATCCCTCTGTCCCCTCAGGCTGACAAGACAACAGAATATTAATCTTAAATCAATATCAGTCCTAAGTGTCCCACTTCAGGTGCCAACGTATTAAGGGATAGTTGTTTTCTAATCCTTCTAGGTTTTTCACAGGAAAAGTTAGACAACCAGAAAGAACAGCATGTTATCTCAACTGCCTGCCAGACACCACAACTCTTGAAAAAAAAAAAAAAAAAAAAAAAAGAAAGTTGCTCAGTACTGAGAATAGACAGAAATATGATAGCTCAGCAGCCAGTAAAGGCAGTTACCACCAAGCCTGATGATCTGAGTTTGATCCTTTGATCCACACATGATCAGTCAATTAAATAGATAGATAGATAGATAGATAGATAGATAGATAGATAGATAGATAGATAGATAGATAGATAAAATCAGAGTCCCACAAGATGTCCTCAGATTTTCATGTGCCTGCCAAAGCAAACACATACATGGTCACACACAAATAAATAAATATCCTAAAATTTTCCAAGTCACTTACGGATGGAGTGAGAGTGTAGAATTTTACAGTTGGAAGGAGCCTCCAGTGATTGCTTTTACTCTAAAAGGCATAAATGCCTCGCTTTTTCCATGCTTGGACACCTCTGCTGACTGGAAGCCAAGCAGCCCCTGCTCCACCTCACCATCTCTAAGTCCTGTGTACCAGCAGTAGTTCTGGCTACTTCCGTGGGGATTTTTTAGTGGTCATGTAGCAGGTAAGAGTTAAGCTTTGCATCCAGGAGGCAGTGAAAACTGGCACCGTCTTTTACACTCCATCCCTTGAGACGAAGAGGGAGTTCTCTCTGGCTTGAGCCTAGCTCACAAGGTTCTCTTCTGACTGGGTTTTTTCATACCAAGAGCTGTTTGCTCTCTGCATCTCTTGTATTTCTGTGTACCCCACCAGCCTTACAACACTGGCCTCTCTCCCTACTTGTAGGAAGCAGAATTCTCATCTCAGATTTCACAGATCCTGAACCTTTGGGGAGGGAGACCCGTGAGATGGGAGGAAGACAGCTCATCAGCTGGAGACTAAAATTGTGATCTTCTCTGAGGACACATTTATCAAAAGGACAGAGAAGCCTTCATAAGCCACGCTGATTCCAACTAAAATGAACTGGCTCCTGATTAGAGCCATGAGCCAAATCGAGGTGTGGGGGTGCACATGTGTAATCCTAACAGCCTAGGCACGGAGACGGGTATTCAGAGTCCCAGGCCAGCCTCGTTACACAGAACCTGTCACAGTCAATAAAGACAACTGTGTGTCAAAACAAATATAAGCCAGATGTGGTAGTGCATGCCTTTAATCCCAGCACTCAGCAGGCAAAGGCAGGTGAATCTCTGGGAGACTGAGGCCAGCCTGGTCTACAGAGGGAGTGCTAGAATGGTCAGAGAGCTGTTATACAGAGAAACCCTGTCCTGGAAAAACCAAAATAAATAAATAAATAAAATTAAGAAAGTATTAGATGTAATTAACAAGTTAGGGATGAGGATACGGCTAACAGTAGAATACTTGCCTAAAGAAAAGTTTGTTTATTTGTTTGTTTTTGGCAAAAGGGCCTGAGCATTCAATGCCCAACACCACAGATGATGATGATGATGATGATGACAGTGATGAATAAAAATTTAACTGAAGCTCATAGAAGGACTCACACTAAACTATGATTGCAGCAATATAGCACGCACATGCGGTAGAACGGCCATCTAAAATGTACACTACTAGTAACACGTACCAGTGTCCACCACCGTATTTGTCCAGTCCAAGCTGTGACCTAGTGTTTTTCATGATGAATAATGTGAGAATGTGCCTCTAACTTCTAGCAGAAAAGCAGGGCTTCTGGAGTATAGATGAGTAAAAAACAGGCTTCAGGATCCTCCTCCAGGATGGATTATATGTTGTCATTAGGGAATGTCCTACCTTTATTTCTTTTGCTGTAATGAAAATGTCTTGATAAAAAACAACTTCGGGAAGAGGATTATTTGGCTTTACCATTCCAGCTCACGGCCCATGATTTCCTGGGAGTCAAGGCAGGAGCTGGGAGCATCATGTCCACAGTCAAGAGTAGAGAAAGAATATACACACAGGTCCTTGTTGATTGCTCAAGTCCTCAGCCCAAGCCTTCTCTAATCTCCCATGCTTCAGAGCCCAGCATAGGGAATGACGCCTCTCATAATGGGCTGGATCTCTCTATCAATGAGAAGGCAATCACCTCCTAACATGTCCATAGTCCAATCTAGTCTAAATAATTCCTCATTAAGACTCGAACTGAGTGTAGGTATGCCAAATTGACAGTTAAAACTAATCACTAGTGATGAACAGATGGCTCAGTAGTTAGGAATATATATTGTTCTTTCACAGGACTTGAGTTTGATTCCCAGCATCCACAACAGGCAGCTGACAATTGTGTGTAGCTCTAGCTCCAAGGGATCCCACATCATTCTGACCTCCTCCAGCATGTGAACATATGCAGACACACAAGTCCCCATAAATAAATATGTTTTTTAAAAAATTACCAGTATAGTTATTAAAGACATATGGCTGTGCTGAAGCATAAGGCTGTGTTTACAGACACTAACCTTTGTGAAGTAAGTTTAAGTGTCATTGTTTAGTGACAGGAAGCCAAAAGGTTGTACAAATAGCAAATGGAAGAACTATCATTTAAACCTCGATTCTCTGATTTTAGGGTCTGTGTATTTAACATACGGCTATGCTTGGCCTTCAGACCCTTCCATCCTAATTCCCTCTCAATGCTCTGTGTGTGTGTGTGTGTGTGTGTGTGTGTGTGTGTGTGTGTGTGTGTTTTGTCAGGAAAGGAAATTGCTTCCAAGCAACAGCCTCAGTGTTTAAGAACCAGTAGCCCACTCTTCCTGACTTGGCTGTTCATCTGAGGTAGCGGTTAGTTGAGGATTTCCCTGGCTTTTTTAAAGCGTACGTCTCTTTAAAAGGACCAATCTGGCTCAAAGGGAACAAAAGGGAAACATAGCCTTATCAGCATGAAGTCCCATCCTCCAAGCCAGTTATGTGACACCCATCACAGGTGATCTGGCTCCAACCTACAAAAACAGGTTCAATATCCAGTTTTCTCCAGCTCTCCTTGGGCAGTTGACCATTTGAACCTCAGAAAATTAGATCCAGCATACTGTGCCTCCAGCTAACTGAACCACAACCCTCTGGAACCCTCTGGAACCCTTTGGAACCATCTAGAACTGGTTCCATCATGCTCCTCTTGTCTCCAGTCTCCTCCTCTCCCCTTCCCCCCTCCTCCTTCTCTGTAGAGCCAGCTCAAGCTCTTGAAGCAGGCCTAAGAGACCTAGCTGCCTCTGGGGGATGGAGGAATGCTTGCCCAGTTCTTCACCCCTGTAATGAATCCCAGCCGGGAAGTGCCACAAACAATACCAGCTCAGAGCAAACTGCTGTTTGTGAGTCCAAGAGGCAGAAGCATCTGGAACAGGATGAATAGTTACCTTAGAATCATGCTGGCCCCCAGAGGGCTCCACATTGCTGCACCCATGGGCCCCTGTTAGAAAAAGATCCAGGGAGATCTCTTCAACATATGTCTCACAAAGCTGTAAAATAATCTATGTGTGTTGGTTAATCCTTCAAGATGGTGATAGCTTTGTAGCATTGATAGGAAACTAATATAAGTGTTTGGACTCCCCAGGAAGATCTTCTCCTTGTATGGCTCTCATCGAAGGATGACAGCACTGATATACGTGGTGAAATCTTTTTTCAGCCATAAAGAAAAATGAAGTTGTAACATTTGTTGGAAAATGAACAGAGCACTAACTGAAATAAGCCGGGCTCAGAAAGACAAATGCTGTGTGTTTACCTCATATACACAATCTAGGTCTAAAAGTTTGTGAGTGTGCCTCTGTGTGTTGGTCTTAGGCCCTAGGAGGGACCTTACCACAGCTGTTTAGCTGAAGGGACATGATGTCAAACTTTCTTCTAATAGGTATTTACACCAATGACAAATGCTATGCTTAGTCTTCAGCCAGCTCTGCTTCTCAAAGGACCGTGATAAATACCACTTGTGACCTCTCAGGGTACTGAGAATACATGACAGTCATGGTCAGCCCTCAGCAGGGCGCCAAGACCGACATCTCTGGGGTCAGAACATTTAGGAAGAGTGGGCAGAAAGAGTGTTAGAGCCGGATCAGAAAAAGTGCTAGGACCACCCTGCTTAACTATTGGCTCCTGATGGATTCTGAGTAGAGGCAATCATTGTTTTTATTTACACACCCACCAGTGAGCCCACAAGGCTCCAATGGAGCCATCAGTGAATGACTGTTGTGGTTTGAATGTAATTGGCCCCCATTTAGGGATTTGCAGTATTAGAAAGTGTGGCTTTGTGGGATGGACTCGTAGGTATGGACTCGTTGGAGGAAGTATGTCACTGATGGGGTGGACTTTGAAGTCTGCCACATACAGTATGACAGTTCACTTTCTGCTGCCTTCTGATCAAGAGGTAGCCAGCATCATGTCTGCCTGCATGCTGCCATGCTCCCTGCCATGATGATAATGGACTGAACCTTGCAACTATAAGCTGTCACCTCAATTAAATGTTTTTCTTTATAAGAGTTGACATGGCCATGTGTCTCTTCATAGAAACAGAAACCCTCACTAAGGCAGAAGAAGCTGATACCAGGGATTGGGGTATTGCTGTAATAGACCCGACCAGGTTTTTGTCTGGAGGAATTTTATCTTTGATACTTTGGGTTTAGGAAAGTAGTGGAATGCTTTAAGAACTGTTTCATGGGCATTTAAGCATACTAGTAGGAACATGGAGGACAGTGATGATGAGAATGATTTGAACCAGTGTTGGGGGGCTCCCTCAAGAGGTTTCAGAAGAGAAGAACACTAGTATGCGGCCTGGAGATTGTTCTTGTTATATCTTGTTATATCGTGTTATATTTTGGTGAAGAAAGTGGCTGCCTTTTGTCCTTGTCCAAAAAGTCTGCCTGAGGCTAAAATGAAGAGTTTTGGATTAGTTCTACTGGCAGAAGAAATCTCAAATTTGGCTTAATATAAATGTTGCCATGTGGTTATTGGTAGTAAGTCAATTGAAGATTTACAATGAAAAGAAGCTGTGCAGAGTAAATTACAAAATGTGAATTGTGAGGAGAGAAAGAGCAGCATGCAGAGAAATGGGAGCTGAGTCAGGTGTTCAAGGAGACAAATGGATTGAGAAATGCAACAGAGGGAGTGGTGACCTCAGGGCAAGACCCTACCCAGCTTTGCTTCCAACCTGTGGAGAGAAACAAAAGTTTGGAGCCAGGTATGGTGGCACACACCTTTAATCTTAGCACTCAGAAGACGAAGGCTGGTAGAACTCTTTGAGTTTGAGGCCAGCCTGGACTAGAGATCCTTCTTTTGTTCAGTCAAGCTTGAGCAGTGAAGGGCAAAAGGCAGATGAAGAGCAGAATTTGGCAACTTCTGCCGTTCATGTGGTTCTGGCTTTTAGCGTTAAGAATAGAAGAACCGGGTTATGGAATTTGCCCCAGGGACTAAGGACAGCTGCTGAGGCCTGGCCTGTGTCAGAAGTGTCCTTGAATGGAGGCCTAGAGAGATCATTTCGTGAAGCTGTGAAGTTGAAGCCTAAATTGCCTTGGAGAACCAAAGATGGTGGAGATGCTAAAGCCATGGGATACCTGCTGAGGAAAGCTGCTGACAGGGACTGGAGTCAGCCAAGAGACTGTTGCAGTTAACAGAGCAGAATAGAGTTAAGAGTTCTGAAGAGCTTTGACCTCAGAAATGAAGGTGCAGAGTTTGGAGTTTGCCCAGCTGGTTTTTGGTCTTGCTCTGATCCAATACAACTCACTATGCTCCCTTCTATGCTTTAGAATGGTAATGTAAATTCTTGTGCGTTGGAAGTATGCGACCTGTTTTTTTTATTATTATTATTTTGATTTTATAGGGGATGTACTATGTGGTTTTGTGTGTGTCAGCTTGACACAAGCTAGAGGCATCAGAGGAAGGAACCTCAGCTGAGGAAATAAATTCCTTGAGATCCAGCTATAGGCATTTTCTCATCTAGTGATCAATGGAGAAGGGCCCAGCTCATGGTGAGTGATGCCATTCCTGAGCTGTTAGTCCTGGGCTCTGTAAGAAAGCACCCTGAGCAGGCCATGGAAAGCAAGCCATTAAGCAACATCCCTACATGGCCTCGGCATCAGCACCTGCCTCCAGGATCCTTCCCTGTTTGTGTTCCTGTCCTGACTTCCTTCAATAATGAACAGCAATGCTAAAGTGTAAGCCAAATAAACCCTTTCTTCCTCAACCCTAACTAAGACAAGGATTTCAGTTAAGAAGAGTGCATGAATCTCAGAAAAGAGTTTGAACTTAAGATTTTTAAATGTTGTTGAGACTGTGATAGACTGTGGGGACTTTTGAAGTTGGACTAAATGCATTTTCCATTATCCAGTATAATATTATTACATGCTTATGGGTGCCAGGGAATGGAATGTTGTAGTTTGAATGTGATTGTCCTCCATAAACTCAGGGACTGGCACTATTAGGAGGTGTGGCTTTGTGGAGTAGGTATGTCCTTGTTGGAAGAAGCATGTCACTGTAGGGGTGGGCTTTGATGTCTCATATGTGCCCAAGCCATGCCCAGTGCAAAAGCCCACTTCCTGTTGCCTTATGATCAAGATGTAAGCAGCTCCATATCTGCCGCCATCCATGCTCCCTGCCATGATGATAATGGACTGAACCTCTGAACTGAGCCACTTCAATTAAATATTTTCCTTTTTAAGAGTTGTCGTGGCCATGGTGTCTCTTCACAGCAATAGGACAATGACTAAGGCAGTAACAAGACCCAGAGACATTGGTGTGAGAAAGGGAGTTTCACAGGAGTGGAGGAAGGGTAACAAGATTGTATTACACACGTGGATGAAAGTATCAAAGGTGGGCTAGAGAGATGGCCCAGTGGTTAAGAGCACTGGCTGCTCTTCCAGACGACCCTGGTTCAGCATCCACATGGCAGCTCACAACTGTAACTTCAGTTCCAGGGCTTCTGACACCCTCCCACCAATGTACATACAATAAAATCAAATAAATTTTTAAAAGGAAAGTATCAAAGGAGAAAACTAAACATTTTAACACATAAGCATATATGTGTTAAAAATTTTTTTAAAAAAGGCCAGGTGTAGTGGTGAATGTGTGTAATTCCAGTGTTTTTGAAGGCTGAAGCAGAAAAATCTTGAGTAAAAGGCAGCTTGTGCTATATGGAGAGACCTTGTCTTGAAAACAAAAACCAGGGGCTGGAGACAGGGCTCAGGAGTTTAAGGCACTAGTTAGTTTGCAGAGGACCTGGGTTCAATCCCCAGGACCGACATGTCAACTTATTGCCATCTGTAACTCCTCTTCTAACCTACAAATAAATAAATAGTAAATAAATAAATAAAAATAAAAAATAATAATTTATCTGCAGCCTCTGGAACAAACCACTCTGCCCTGTGCCTAATATCTTACCCAGAAATACAATATCCCTGATCCCTTGATCCTAAGAAGTCCCCGTTAGCCTACCTTTCCAGATTTTCTCCTAATGTCTATTTACCTTGCTTTCCTTGAGTTGTGGACAGTGGTTTGTAATCTTCTATACAATCTGGGATTTCTCCCTCTGATTTGACAGACAAATATCCAAGCAAATTCCCAATCAAATTGGGAGCCAACTGGGAGAAGGTGGCGGGCACTAAGGTTCTCTAGCAGAAAGCTTGGACAGGAGCCCAGTCCTGTCCCCAGGTAACTGGGAGTATTTCTCAGCTCACAGGCCAACTTCTGGTGTTCTGCAGAAGGCACGAGCCTCCACCCTGCCGAGGAGGTAACTTTCCTTGTTGTTAATAGACACAGAGATTAAATTCAGCCCCTCCTCCCTTACTCCTTGAGTTTACTCAAAAACTGGGCCAAAGTCAGTCAAGTTCATAGTCTCATCCCATTACCTTAAAAGAGTTTGAGCTTCTAATCCCAGATGAGAACAATGATCAATCCTGGCCTGGAGCAGACATATCCAGGGGCTAAATAAAATATTAACCTGTAGATGGAGCATAATTTGTTGTATTAGGTTTCTGGCCCAAACTTTCCAGTCTAGCCTCATGGCCTGGACCCATAGACCCACAGTCCCGTAGTCCCACTGAAACACACAGATGCGTATATTAATTGTACACAGATGGACCTGGGGCCCAGGCATATAACTTGTTAGCTCTTGCTCTTAAACTAACCCATAATTCTTATCCTGTTCAGCCATGTGGCTCAGTACCTTTTCTCAGAGCAGCATAGGAGTCCCTACGTCTGTTTCACTGGTGTCTCTGTGGCATCTCTGCTCTGTTCTTCCTTTTCTCAGAGTTTTCTTAGTCTGCTAGCCCACACTTCCTGTCTGCCTTCAGCCAATCAGTTTTTATTATACCAGTAGGCTAGAAAATTATTTTTCAGTCTGCTCTGAGAAAGTCTAGGTCAGGGCCAGGAATGTCCTTCCAGAGGAGCAAGGACAATGGCCCCTCCCAATACTCCATCCCAGCTCCATGCTTCTTGACCCTTGTACCAGGGAGAGAAGGAGCCCTCACTTTTATTAGAATTAAGAAGAAGCATGTTCCAAGATTTGTCATCTAAGGCGTAAGAGGAAGTGAAGCTAAGCTGGACACTCAGGGAGGGACTCATTCCACTTTCTTTCGGTAATACCTGCCTGGTACAAAAGTCTCCCTGCTGCCAAGCTAGAAGAGGTTTGGTAGGTTCACACAGGTGAATAATCACAACCTCAAAAATACCACAGCCGAATGGATGCCAGGAGAATGTCAAGGTCAATGTTCATCTCACCCCACTTCTATTTCCTTCTTCCTTTTTTCTTTCATTCTTCTTCAGAATTATGCAGGAGATAAACAGCGTATTTATTCCACCAAAATTTTGGCAAATATGTTTAAAACACATTTGTAAATATGATGCTTCCCTTCTCAACTGGCAGGCAGCACTTTAAAAAGACAATAGAAGAAAAGAACCACCTGGAATCAACATTATTAATTCAAGATTCTTGTATATATTGGACCACAAAATGTAAACAAGAGAGAGTCAGCTTCAGTAGATAAACGCCATGGCAGGAAGTTTATGCTTTTGGATGAGTTATGTGTGTTGTGGGTAAATACACTGTTCTTTTTCAAGACATATTTTTATTATTTTGATGTGTGTGTGTGTAAACATATATCCGCATGTGTCTGGGAAAGGCAGACAAGAGCTCCATATACCCTGGAGCTAGAGTTATAGGAAGTTGTGAGTCTCCTGATGTGGGTGCTGGGGACCGAACTGAGATCCTCTGGGAAGGCAGCAAGAGCTCTTAATGCTGTACCATCTCTCCAGCCCCAGTATTTGCTCCTTTTTTCTATTCATGGCACCTAGGATTCAGAAGAAAGCAATGTTTGAGCACATAGATCATGTAGACATTAGCCTCTTGCTTATTATACACTTCTATATTTTTTGATGAGAGATGTCAAGTCACTGATTTCTCTTCTTTGCTGAGCTAGGGATTGAACCTGGAAACAGGCACACAGGAGGCAAGTGTGTTACCAGGAAGCTGTACCCCCAACCTTGAGCCCTAGTATTTCAAATAGCTTTTCCCAGAAGAACAGGTAAGGGAGCCCATTGTGATTTAAAGAAACAATCCTGGTTTTGTCAGATACATGCATATTTTCTTTGAGACTTTTTATTACAAGAGGTTGAAAACTCAAGTGTGCCAAGGACACACGCTATCACTGAGTTATATCAGCCATTGCCATTTATTTTAATTCAAGATTCTGTGCTAAAGATAAACTTGTAAACTAGCAATTAAATCCAACCCTTCACTTTAAAAACAAGAGAAATAAGTGACTAGAAGGTAAAGAGATACTACGTAAAAGCCAGATGTAGGGCAGGCAAAATAGCATAGTGGGCAGAGTCCCTTGCACATAGGCCTGACAATCTTAGCTCAAGTCTAGGATTCAACAGAGAACCAACTCGTAAGATATATTCTTGTGCTTTGCCTTCCACATATATACTGTGGCACATGTGTGCTGCACTTACACACACACACACACACACACACACACACACACACACACACACACCACATTTGTTATTCTAATACTTAAGAGATAAAGGATCAGGAGTTCAAGACCATCCTTGGCTACAATATGAGTTCTAGGTCATAGTGTTTTATATGAAGCTTTGTCAATAAAATGGAATCAGGTAAAGGAAGGGAGGCAAGGAAAGGGAAGGTAGGGAGAGAAAGAGGGAGGGAGGGAGGGAGGGAGGGAGGGAGGGAGGGAGGGAAGGAGAGAGGGAGGGAAAAGAAAGGAAACCAAACCCTAGGCTCTAGTGAGAGAGAGCATTGTCAAGCCGCCACTGGCATCTATCACTCCATTTTACACCCTGTCTCCCTCACTTTAATGAAATGGCCAGGCTTAAACCACATACATCATTGCCCAGCTACAGATTATGTTCCACATAATCTTGCAGAGAAGTGCAGCCATGGGACAGAGTTCTCTCCAGCAGAAGGAAAATGGAAAAGGCTGTCCCTCCCCTTTTGGGTTCCTTTCCCTAGAGCTGTAACACAGAAGACATGACCAGAAAGGCTCTACTGCAACAAACTAACAACACCTTCCATTGCAAGAAAACAGGAAATGATGGAGGGCCCAGGCAAGGAACATGGGATCTGCTTTGAAGTGAGATCCTAATTAGTCTCATCAATAAAAACCTGAAGGTAGCTATTAGGGAGAAAACTGGAAGATCAGAGAAGCAGAGCAGCAGCCACTAGGGACCTCGTACCTCTACAAATCCTCAGATCAAATGTGGTCTTGATGCCTTCCCTACCTGTCTCAGTCTCCAGAGTGCTGGGATTAAAGCCGTGAATTTCTCAAGTGTTTGGATTTAAGGTGTGTGCCGCAACTGCCTGGCCTCTATGGTTAACTATTGGCTAGCTCTGTCCTCTGATCTCCAGGCAAGCTTCATTTGTCAGGGCACAAACAAAATGTTACACAACATTGCTTAGTTTCATGAAGCTGCCTGGAGAAGCAGATCCCAATAACCAGGAAGCAGATGCAGAAAAGGTTTTATAAGGTTGAGGCCATGACTGCATTGTAAGACCCTGTCTCAAAAATAAGTAAATGAATAATTAAAATCCATGTATTTATTACTGTATCATAATTTCTGTGGGTCACTCTGCAGATCATGAATGACGTGTCTCTGTCATCTCTGTCATCATGCCTCAGGATCTCTCAGGAGGTAGCAGTCAGCACTGTGGTTACCACAGCAGTCAACAACATCCACTCTCAAGCTCACTCTCAGACTGTTGTTAGAGACCCAAGCCTCGCTCCTTACCAGATGGCTTCTCCACAGGTAAGTGTCTTTATAGCATAGTAGTGACTTCCCTCAGAGCAAATGACCCAAGAACCAAAGTGGCCAAGAATTAGACTTTTGTGTTTGGTTGGTTCATTTTTCAAGACAAGGTTTCCTCTGTGTTGCCCTAGGTGTTCAGGAACACACTCTGTAGACCAGGCTGACCTTGAATTCAAGAGATCTGCCTGCCTCTGCCTCATGAGTGCTGGTATTAAAGATGTGTGCCATTATGCCACACTGTCTTTAAAATATATTATTTCCTTTGCTATGCAAAAGCTTAGTCTTTTGCTATAATCCACAAGTGTATTTTTGCTTTTGTGGCCTGTGCCTTTGGGGTTTGAGCTAAAGCTGCAAAACCTACAACAATATCTTGAAGAATGTCCCATTTCTTCTAGTAGTTGGATTATAGTCTAGGACTTTGGGTGTGTTGTGGGATTTTGGTTTTGTGTTTTTGTGACAGGGGTTCCACCCAGTAGCCCTGGCTGGAGAGCAGAGCATTTTCCCACCTCCACCTTCCAGACCTTTGGTGCTAGGATTAAGTGTAATCACACCTGGCTTTAGATTTCAGGGTTACTATCTAGATCTTTGATTCATTTGAGTTGATTTGGGGGTTCAATGATAAGGAGAGATCTACTTTCGTTCTTTGGCATACACAGTTTCCTCAACATTGTTTATTGACTATTTTCTCCAATATTCTTGGCATTTTAGTCAGAAACTAGTTAAAATGTCCAAAGCCAAACCTTTTCCTGTCTTCTGTGCCCATTACCAGCCATCATCTAAAGCACTGAACTGTCGCCAAGGTGTCAGGAAGGATAAGGGTAGCAACTTGCCTTGGGAGAGTTTCTGGGAGCTTGAAATGGCATGCATAAGAGTATAAATTATAGACCACATGATCCACACTGTAGCAAGGTTCCTGTGAGAATGATCTGGGATATTCACTGCTGGCTATGTGAGCTGTCTGACGTCTCACATAGCCTTCTAGGTGTTCCCCACCCCCCACCACACCGCCCCCTGGCTCATTTTAGCCTGAAGGGGAATGGGTAGGGAAAGAATTTCTCCCTTCCTGTCAATTTCCTCTTCAAAGCCTTTTGTCTTTCACAACTTTGTGCCCGGGATACCTAGCTGAAATCCTTGACAAAAGTAGAATCACTTATTAAACCTGACTTGTAACAAATGTGTATAAATTGCCATCTATCTAGTAAATGTTATGCACACTTCGTTGAATTTTCAATCAAAATTAAGTTTTTTTTTTTTCTTTGTACTTTTAGGTCACAGAAAAATGGACAGGAGGACAGGAAGCGTCAGAAGATCCCCATATACTTCCTGCCTCCATACATTTACAACTTCCCCCAATACCAATGTTCCCCCACACATACAAAAAAAAAGGTAAGTGTGTTACAACTGTTTAACCTATACAGATATGGTTGCCTCCACTTTGAATACCAACTCAGGAGGCAGAGGTAGGTGAATCTCCGCAAGGTCAGAGCCATCCTGATGTACCTAGCAAGTTCCACAGCAGCCAGAGGATGTGATAGGAAGAGAGTTGGAGGCCAAACCCAGATTACATAGCCTTAAAACACACACACACACACACACACACACACACACACACACACACACACACACACACACACACACACACACACGGGGGGGGGGGGGGGTAGTTAAAAAGGAAGACATTGAGAACATTGAGATGTGTCAAAGTCCTTATTGCCATGCCTCATAAACTTGATTTGAGCTTCCAGAATTCAAATGGTGTTAGGAGAAAAGTGACTCAGAAGTTGTCCTCTGATTTCAATGCTCAACAGTAGCATGTACAACATCCTACAACACCAGAAACCAGGAAAAATTATTAAGCAAAGGCAATTAATTAGATGTGTACATTAGAAAAATAACTGGGTCATTATCAAATCAGAGCGCCAATTATCTCACCAGCTACAGGATTGTTACAGGAAACAAGGCCTATCAGAAGCCGCTGTTGTTTGAGGCAGGGTTTCTCTGTGTAACAGCCCTTGCTGTCCTGAAACTCACTCTGTAGACCAGACTGACCTGGGACTCACAGAGATCTGCCTGGGATTAAAGATGTGGGCTATCATGGCCTGTTTTGTTTTTTTTTGTTTGTTTGTTTTTTTTTTTTTTTTTTTTTAAAAAAAACCAGTCTCTGGGCTCAAGCTTGGGTACCAGTAGATGTCACATGTTTGCCATTAGCGTGGTTGCTGTGACTCTGACATCAGAGGCTTAGAGAAGGCCCAGAGAGGCCATTAGGAAGTCTCTGCAATGATCTTATTAAGAATCCAGAAGAAGTGTGTCATTCCTGACATCTTTAATCCCAACATGCAGGATGCAGAGGCAGGCTGATCTCCTTGATTACCAGGCCTGTCTAGTCATAAATAGTAAGTTCCAGGTCAGCCAGAGCTACATTGTTAAAGCCCTGTCTCAAAAAACAAACACAAAACAAAACAGGGGAGGCTGTTAGGCTTGCATGTGACACAACCCTCCCAGACTAGCTCTGAAAGAACAAAATTGTTAACAAAGCAACTGATAGACTGCTGTGAGCCCTCCACATTGTCAAGTTATGCAAATATTAGGGAAAGGCTATGTAACATTAAGGGCTATACAGTTTATTTGCCCACAAGGGCCTTCTGAATTTGGAGACCATCTGACCATCCCCAGAGATATGAAGACAGCCTTTGTTCCAGCAGCTCTGTGGTGCTGGGTATGGCATTTGATACTTTAACGACTATACTTCAAAATGGCAAAGCACTCACATGCATTAGCTTACTTAGGTGCCAAGAACTCCCCAGAGTTAGGGACAAATCAATAATGGAATAAAAAGTGTCACAGGGAGAGCAGGACATTTTGTTTGCTTATTTGTGGATCTCCTCACATACTGCTTCTGTCTGACCCTGGATGTGGCTCCTGTACCAAGAGACTTTGAATACTGTACACTTGATGGTAATACTTTAAGTAGAAAGATAAACACAGACATAAACCATGTGCCTGCAATCCCAGCAATCAGGAAGCAGAGGAGGGCAAATCTCTGAGTTGGAGGCCAGTCAAGACTGAATAAATTTCTGTTTTAAAAAACGTGAAATAAACGATGGAATGTCGTGCAAAATAAATATTACTGCATAGAGGACTGAGATTGTCTTCGCTTCTTCCGTTGTTCATTCAACACCCACCCCTGCATTGACAAAGCTTCTGGTTTTTATAACAGTCAGGGAGATTGGAACCATGGTAGGCGAAGGTCTTCAGCTTTTAGGCCTTAAAACCTTGTGAGGTGAGAACAATAGCCCTTTGAAGATCCAGTTCTGAGTTTCATCTCTTTTGCCTTCTTGTCTCGGTTCCCTCCTTTCGCAGTGGGTCTGGGAAAGCACTAGTTGCCACGCACAACCCTCCAGGACTGGCTGCCACAGAGCTATAGAAATTCGAGACAAGCACGGATCTGTAGGCGGAAAACAAAAGTGGTACTAATCGTCGGGACGTTCCCCCTACCCTACTCCCCCACCCCCACCCCCGGCCGGAGTCCTGGGAGGCGGCGGTCCCCGCCCCCTGCGGGCGTCACCCCTCCTGCTCCTCTGCGGACTGGGGACTCCCCAGATCTGGCTGGGAGGCGGGGTAGGAGTCTACCCAGCAAAAAGCCTCCCCTTTCTAGAGGAGGGACCCGCCTGTAAATAATACCCGAGGGCAGAAGAAAGGCTCCCATTGGCCAGAGGGCAGGTGACGAGCAGGGGGCGGGCTCCCGGGGGGGGTAGTCATAGGAAGGGGGGGTGTGCGCCGCGCGGAGTCAGTTTTCGGAATCCCAGCGCGCTCTGCTCGCCGCCTTGGGACCCCCCAACCCGGCTTAGTGCCCTGGGTGCTGCCTCCTCGGCCAGACGCCCCGGCCCGTTCCGTTGCCCTCCCGGCCCGGGCCCTCCGCGGTTTCCCCTGGCTGGCTCCTCCTCTGCCCTCTTTGTTGCTCTGCAAACCAGCCTCTCTCCTCAACTCCTGAATCCTCCGAGAGTTGCATCTCCAGCTCCGCAATCGCCGCGCACAACCCCGCCAGGTCTCAGCACCCTGACTCGGTTCGCTCCCGGAAGCCGACCTTGACTTCATTGATGCACCCATTCCAGTGGTGTAACGGTGAGTCCCGGGACGGGAGGGTGAACGGAGATCGCTCAAGTCCAGGTCCTGAGCCAAGTTTCCCAGTCTCTGGAACGGCCCAAAAGGCGTCCTGGTGCCCTGCGGTGCTCTGCACAGCGCGTAGTTTGAAACGACCCACTATCAATGTTTGGGGATAAAAAGGATCTGGAAGCTAGAGAAGGGCCAGGAGCGTGTGAGCCGAAGGCTTCCCGGCCTTTGTGTGCAGTCCAGCTCTTCCAGTCCTTTGTGCGCTCTCAAACTCTGTTCTTTGTTGTAGTGGTTGGAGAATTAAATCCACGCTCGGGCTAGGATCTCCTAGAGGGAGCTCAAGTTCTGGTTCTGAAACTTTGCAGGCTATTTTAAATATGTATACAGTGCATCGTGCGGAACCGGGCGCAGGGTGACTTTCCTCATCTTTGTGGGTTCCCACCGGCTTCCAGGGGCAAGACTCTGGATTAAAGAGCGTCGCTTTACTGAATAGCCTTGAGATTGCTGGGCCCCCAGCTCAGGGCTGGCTTGGCCAGAGATTTGCTTTCTGGCAAGGAGGCCTGACTATGGGGTCTGCTTTCAGCCTAGGTGGATGGTGTCAGCACCTCCAGTCACAGCCGCCTGGCACCAACCCCTACCCTACACCCCGCGGGTAATGATGCGTAATTAGTCCACCTGAGGCTTTTGGGGTGGCTCAGGTGTTACCGGTTAAGAGCCAGTCTGGATTTCCCGTCTAAGCTACCTGATGGATCTTTCTGAGCCAGTCACTTAAGCTTTAAATGTTACTACCACCCACCGTTTTCCCCAAGGGTCCCCAGAATCCTGCCCACTTTTTCTAAACATCAAGAGTTAGGCAATGTGGAAAGCAGCTGGCGCTTCTTCTCTCTCTCTCTCTCTCTCTCTCTCTCTCTCTCTCTCTCTCTCTCTCTCTCTCCCTCCCTCTCTCCCTCTCTCCCTCTCTCCCTCTCTCCCTCCCTCTCTCTCTCTCTCTCTCTCTCTCTCTCTCTCTCTCTCTCTCTCTCTCTCTCTCTCTCTCTCTCTCTCTCTCCCCTCCTCCTCCTCCTCCTCCTCCTCCTCCTCCTCCTCCTCTTCTCTCCCATGACTAGCTGGTTACTTAGAAGGGGGGATCCATTCTTGAGTTGATCTTGGATTAATTATTTCAAGAGTCTTTTGTTTTAAGACAGGATTTGGGCCGCATGTGTATGAGTGGCCCCCATCCCCCCCTCCTTCCTTCTTTTGCTACTCAGATCTAATTTCCTGAAAATGAACCAAGCTGTGTGTGATAGGCGGGTAATGGAGAGGGGCGGGGGATAGGGATTGAGGCCTGACGGTGTATCCCAGCATCTGGGAAAGATTCCCTTTGGCTGGAAAGAAGCAGTTCCCAGATCCGCAGGTCTTGGCCAGACTTGCTCTGACGTCATTCCTGCTTGCAGCCTGCCAGCTGAGATGAGACGTTCTGGTGTCAAGTCGAAGACAATGGGACCAGAGTCTTAGGGAAGACTAAGCTGTCTGTGACCCAGACCTTTTTCTGGGCAGCTCCCTTTGGAAAGTTTACCTTTCATTGCTTCCCTGCCCCTCCCCCATGGTGTTGGAACCCAGGTGTTGCTCATCCTAAACTTACTCCATCACTGATCAGCAATGCCCCCTTTCTTTATCATGGACTTTTGTTTGTTTGGTTGGTTTGGGTTTTTGAGACAGAGTTTTTCTGTGTAGCTTTGGAGTCTGTCTTGGAACTCTGTAGACCAGGCTAGCCTCAACTAAAAAAGATCTGCCTGTCTTTGCCTCCTGAGTGCTGCTGGGATTAAAGGCACGAGCCACCGCTACCATCTGTCCTTGACACCTCATAAAGTGATTGACAGATAACAGTATCTTTACTCCAGAGGGTATGCAACCCTACTTCTGTCCCCTTGAAAAAATTCTCTTAGAGACTCCCATATCTGGGATGGGTATTCTTTGACTTTAAAGTTTTAAGTAGAAGCTCTACTGTCAAATTTGGACAATAATTATGTTTTCCATTTCTCTTTAAGAATACAAGTTGGATATTCCCAATCTGAAAATTAAAAATCTTAGAAAGTCCAAATTGTATAAAAATTCAAACGTGACATCACAAGAGAAAATTTCACACCATTAAACTTTACTTCATGCACACAATTACTTAAAATGTGTAAAGTTATCTTCAGGGTGCATGGATAAGGTGCATATAAAACATTGGATGAATTTCATGTTGAGACTTGAGCCCTATCCTGGAAATATTACACTATGTACAAATATTCTAAAATAAAAACATTTCATATCCAAACCATTTCTGGATTCAAAACTATAAAATGAATGACAAACTGTTAGAAGCAAATTTCTTGCTTTATGAGATGGGTTTTCCTCTCACCTATGCTGGCCTCAGGAAAACTCATAGTTCTGCCTGACTTCCTCAGACTGCTGGGGTTACAAACATGTCCTATGCCAGCAGACTGTGGTGAGACAAAGCTTTTCCTGGGGAGATGCAACTCACCCATTTACTCACCCCCAACTAGGGTTCCACGACAGATCAAAGTTCCAATACCACTGTAGAAGCTAAAGCCCAAAGCCCACCCTAGTATGGGTAGCCACTCACAAAAGCTGGCAAACCTGGAGTATGATGCACAGCCCCCCCACCCCCACCCCAAACAGGTTGGAGAATGAGTGCCCTTTTCAAGTGACTCTGTTGGTTTAAACCTCTTCCAGGTAGCTGGTATAGTTTTAAGAGGCTTCTTTGCAGCTGAGCTTTCTTCCACCTGAGTTCAGATTCTCAGTTTTTGTTGTTTACTCTGGTGGGAGGGCACCTGGTGAATCCGATTAGTTTCAGGGACTTCCTGAAGCTATTTGAGTTGTTTATCTTCTTTCTTAAGGAGCTTCATGCAGAATGAACTCTTTTAATCTCAGAGGACACTATTATGCAACACAGGCTTGCCTTCTTGTATATTCCATAGGTCCCAAAGTTTGCTGATAGTCATAGAACCCAGGGAAAGCCTTTTAGGAGATAGGAAAAGGTTGATATAATCTGATCTGGGACTGTTGGAACCAAAGTACCTGCAGGATTTAAGGGTATACCCTCTGCACACAGTTATAGTTTTTCAGACTAGAAATACAAGGTTCTTTAGAACCCAGTTGATGCTAGGATCGTGCTTATGTAAGTAAGGTCCATAGAAGAACCATGGTAACTGTGGAGAGGTGCTCTTACAGCATCAGATACTTCTGTGGCAGGATGAAAGAGGCTACTGGCATTAGAAGGTCCTATTGGTCCCAAAGGTACAGTTTTTTGGAAGAGAGTTCCCAAGGCCCTTTACTAGGCACAGTGAGGGATGCTGGGGCAAGTCTAGTATGATATCTTAGAGAGTTGCTCTGTGAAAGACCCACAGAAAGCAAATTCTCAAGTGGAAACCAGTGATGAATATGTATTTTTTCTAACTCTCCAATGGAGCCTAGAAGCAAAAAACATCCTATTGAGCAAAGCAAATTTTAGTAACTAATTGCTTCTTTAATTTCCCCTAATTGAAAATTCCTTTAGAACAAAGAACTTCTTTCGCTTTCTGTTTCCCCACAAGGTCTAGGTCAGTGTATAAAACACACCCAGAACAAAACCTGTTGGCTGACTGGTGATTTATTAGCTGAGGGCAGTTTCTGGGCAGTTTTCCCAAACATCAGTCTTCCTACTTTGAAGTGGGAGCTTTTGCCAAGGAGACTAGGTTGTTTTGAGAAAGCAGAGAGCTGTCTCTTAACTATATGTAGACAAACCAAACACTAGCTCAGGGCACTGCAGAGTGTTTAGGAGTCCAAGTGGGTATTCTCAGGCCTAAGAGGGTTCAGGCTTGTTGAAAAGACTATACTTCCCTGGTTCTGTCTTTGCTCTCGGAATTATAGACTCACCTCTGCTATCCCATCTAACTTTTGTTAAGAAAGGTATCTGAGTCTCTCTCTTTTCTACATGGAAAGTCATCCAGTTTATGCTCTTTTACTCTTCATCCCAGCTGTCCTGCTTATCATATTTTTGGTTGTGAGCCTAGCCTTTAACATCTGAGCCATCTCTGTAGCCCCACGCTTATCCTATAATAATGCGGAGTAAAACAAGAGTCAAATTAGGTTGATACTAGCAACAACAGGGTGACAGAAGATATTCTGAGCAAACGCCATGGCAAGTGATACAAGTCCTTAGCATTGTAGAATCCCACGACAGAGAGGTCATCCGAATATCCTAAAGGCCGTGCAAAGGCTAAGGATTCAGCTCAGTGGTAGATTACTGACTAGCCTATGCAAGGTACTAGCTAGTTCAACCCACAGACATGACATCGGAAAGGAAATGTATCACAAAAGCCAAGACTAGATTTCGGAAAGGAAAGAAGTCTAGGCAGAGAAGCCTATGTAGACAAAAGTGTGGAGACAGACAAGGATATGGTTAGACAAGATAAAATAAGACTGACCCAGGTGGAGAAAGCTCACAAGATATTGCAAGGGGAAAGGTGCATGTTCATGTAGACTTGAAAGCAGAAGAGTTTGGAAATTATGTGGTAAGTGGAGTTATAAGATGTGCCAGACATGTAGGATAAATAAAGAAACTAGAAACAGATGTGATATCAATAAGACAGGAGTAGGTGATGTGTGTAAAATAGGGATGTGGCATAGTCTTAGACTTTTGGCTTAGGTCATCCACTGATATAAGAAGAGACACAGAGGAATGGCATGTTCCATGTGTGACACTGTTTTGTCATCACTGTGCCAGAATCATAATCATTCATAACGTTAGCTTATAGTTTTTGAGCTTTAAGTCCATCAAGTGGGAAAGATGTAGCTTTACCTCAAGGGTCTGGGAAGCAGAGAGAAAGAAAGGCTGACATCTAAGCATGCTGCAGCGATGCATCAAGTCCAGAGCATTACACAGTGTCACAACTGATTTTGGTCTCTGTAGCTGGTCTACTGCAAAGTGGGGTAGCACTCAGCTATAACTAGCTGGTAGGATCCTGGCTCTGAACCAAAGAGCCAGGAGAGAGCCTAGCCCCCTGAGGCAGGTCTTAGAAAAGTCAAAAGGTTGGGAGTGTAGAATGTGGTTGGAATATAGGACACAGATTCTGGTTAATCGGGGATATCAGTCTTTAATGCTTTTGGTTAGTGTTTTTCCAGTTATGTCTTTTCTATACCTTCATAGATGTATAAAAAGAAAATATTTTCTTAAAGGAATTGGTTCTTTGTTGTTTGTGGTGGGTTTTTTATTGGGAAGGTGCAGGGTTATTACTGCATAGCTCAGGTTAACTCATGAGTAGACACTTCCCAGATAATTAGGATTATAACGTTGTGTCATCGTGCCCAGCTAAGAAAATCTTGCTGTTTTCTGAAGACTTTCTTTGGTTTATTGCTGAGAGTTTGAGCACGCACCCCACTTCAACACCAAACATGGGCAAGGAAAGATGATTGCTTCATGGGAGAAGCAGATAGTGGCCAGTCAGTGTTTCCAAACTGAATCTGCAGGACACTCTCCAAGACTCTTCCTAAGAATTCAGTTCATTTAGTGTGGTATAGACCTAAGACTGAACATTTCTAACATGTTCTTAGGAGATATACTCAAGGATGGGTGGGACCTTGAGGCTGTGAGTAGAAAGGTGACCACTCAGGAAGCCAATATTCCCTGGCACGAGTCCTCATCACCACCTTCTGAATGCTGGCCTGGAGTTCTAGTGAACTGCTTCTATTCTGGTTCTGGCACAGCTTGACCTCTAGAACAGGTGGTTAATAGTGACAAACGACTTTTGCAATTGCTTTTTGAAGTTTATCTCTTAAGCCATCATTTCTTTCTTCTCTTTTGCTAGTTTTCCTATGGTGAAGTTAATTTCATAGTGATAACTCCTTAAACATCACACTGGTAGTTTAGGAGACATGGGGTTGGGACTTAATATTACTTTTTCTCTCCTAAGGCTCTTCTTTTTGCAATGTACTCCATGAGTGTCTCCTTTTTGAAGGCATTTTTGTTGTTACTGTTTTCTTTTTATACTTTCTGCCCTTGCCTAAATTTTTGTTTGTTTGTTTGAGACATAGTTTCTCTATGTAGCCCTGGCTGGTCTGGAACTCACTCTGTAGATCAGGCTGGCCTTGAACTCAAGAGATTCACCTGCCTCTGCCTCCAGAGTGCTGAGACTAAAGGTATGTGCCACAGGCCAGTCTTCTAAATTCTTAATCCATTTAAGTACTTTTCCTAACATTCCATTTCATAGATTAGCTAAGTCATTTTTTTTTCAGGGCCATGTAATTATTCGTTAGTGCTGGGATATAAGCTTAGGCTAGAGCCTAACATTCCTGCTAACACAGTGTGCCACTGGTCCTAGTGGTAAGTGTCTAACTTGAGTATTATTTGCCTCTTGTTTTGCAGGGTGTTTCTGTGGCCTGGGACTGGTTAGTACCAACAAGTCCTGCTCAATGCCACCTATCAGTTTCCAAGACCTTCCCCTCAACATCTACATGGTCATCTTCGGTACAGGCATCTTTGTCTTCATGCTCAGCCTCATCTTCTGCTGCTACTTCATCAGGTTGGTTGCTTGCTGGCTGATTTTGGGAGGGAAAGCAAGGAGGAAGGAGACTGGGGCAGAAAGGATATTGAGCAAGGTGCACCCTCCACCCCCACCCCCACACACATCAAAGCCTTGTTCTGAAGCCTCTAGTGGGAGGATTGTATATTATCCCACCCTTCTCTAGACCCTGAGGTCTGGTGTTTCTATTTATATCAGCCTATCAAGTTATCCCAGAGCATATAAGGTCACCAAGGGTTGGGCTGTATCCTACCTCTTGGCCAGTTATTCTGAGGTGTAGAATGAGTGCTGGCTGAGCGATAAAGCCAGCACCTCCCACTCTCCTTCTTCCCACTCACAGCCAGGGATAGGTAGGTAGAGGTTCTTTTGTTCTGTGAAACCAGTTCTCCTAATGCATATGTCAGTAAGTGCATGCTAGAAAACTCCGTGTTTATTCTGTCTGGTGAGCTTTTATTTTTGCCAGTGGACAGGAAGAATGACACTTAGTTTTAGTTGCTTAGGGATCAAGGGAAGGACTTGAGCTTGGCAGGGGTGGCTAAGCTTCAGGAGCTCTTTCTGTTTATGGTGAAGAAGGTAGGAGCTTGTGGCTGTTATCTACTAAAAAAGCTGGGGAGATGGTTCAGGGCTTAAAGTGCCTGAATCTAGAGTGGAATTCGAATACCAGAACCTATGTTAATGCTGGACGAGCATGGCAGCCTGGGTTAATTTCAGCCCTGGCATGTGGAGATGGGATCCCTAGCACAAGATAATTATTTAGACTAACTATATCAGGGAGCTCTGAGTTCAGGGGAAAGAAACTGCCTCCGTGAATGAGATAGGGAACCCCTGAGAAGGCTGCCAGTATTAATCTCCTGCATATACACCGTGTGTGCTTATATACATAGGGATATAAATATGAATACACATGCGCATTGGGGAAAGTATTGGACATGCTTGGCATGTTGAGCAGAAACCGAAGGAGAGTTCTTGTAGGGTGTTCTATTGGTACTTATGGTTCTTTCTTCCATGGGTCTGCCCTGTACATTGGAGAGAGTAGGACATCTCTGGCCAGTAGAACATGTTAATAATCCTTGAAATCTTGACAACTGACTCCTTCCCTGGCACACATCCATTACCAAATGCCTGGGAGACGTGGGCTATGGTCTAATTGAATCAACTTAGAAAATTAAGAGACAAGAGACTTGGTACCTTGTTGGGATTCCCTGCTAAGGGATAGTTTCTGCCTGGGAAACAGATACTTGGAAGTATAGGAGACAAGCATTGTTCCCACAGCCCATGGCTGCTGTGGGAATTTTCAGAACCTTCCCAAACAGGATAGGTCTTTAAATCTTGAACTTCTCCACCTAAATATGCAGAGAAAACGGTGCTTGATTCTGCCCTTTGATACAATTAGTATAAAATTCACATTTAACCTCTAAGTGGGAATGAATGGAAACTTCCTCTTGTCTCTTGTCTGTCCTATAATCCCTATGATTTCCCTCCCCAAACAGTTTTTACTCATTGGTCTTCTCCCTCAACCCCTTTATCAAACAGTAGCTCAGTTCTCGTGACTGATAGAAATATAAATTTATAAAATTTTATTTAAAAAACTATTTCTGTTTTTGGTTCCTTTCTACACACACACACATACACGGATGCATACACACACATACACGGATGCATACACACACCTGCACACACAGCAAAGACCAAAGTTGATAAACAAAAGAAATCCAGAGACTAACATTCTGATAAACAAGTAGATAACTGAGGTTTGTTTCCTAATTGCCGCTAACAGGCATGACCTTGTGTTTGGGGCTAGTCTTTGCTAAAAGGCTTTCTTGTGCCAGGCATTGTGGTAAACCATTTAGCTCACTTAATTCCATGAACAAGCTTCCAATGTAGGAGTTAGTGAACTGAGTGAATGAAGACATTCATGTCTGGACAGTTAAGGATTTGTCTAGGAAGATGCTGAGGTGGGTTAAACTTTTGTACTGTCCTCCATGTGTGTCTTCTCTGTGTCTTCTTCCTTGCATGGGAAGTAGAGCTGATAAGACCTCCATGGCCAGACCCTTTCAGCTGAGTGTCAGGGTCCTACAGCAGACAGGCTATGGTTTTGTCTGCTACTGACTTATTTTATTTTCGTTGTAGCAGGAAAAACAAACAAAAAACAAAAAACAGAGCATTGACCAAATGATACTCAAAGCCACCCCCACTGTGGTGCAGTACAGCCACTCCTTTTTTGCCCATCCTTGTGTCCTGTAGCCTGTCAAGAGCCAGTTGACCCCTGGGCCTCACGGTTCCCAAGGCTCTCTGGCGAATATATATATATATATATATATATATACATATTATATATATCGACACCAGGCACGTAAGCCACTTCCTCTCCCTGCTTCTCGGTTTCCACCTCAGCCAAAATAGGTCCATGACTGCCACTCCTGACCTGGTGAGTTTATGAGCCAAGGATGCTTTAGCTGCCAGCTGTCCCGGTTTCTTCTTTTCCCCTCAGAGCTGACCTCTGCTTACACAGGATGGAGGGGCCAGTAGAATACAAATAGGCAGGAAAGGAACAATTATTTTCAGGAGCTGGCTGCATTGTTTGCTCGCAAAGGGAAAAGAGGGAAGGGAAAGCCTGCTGGCTGTGGCTTGGCAATGGTCTCATTGAAATCGTGGTATTTTTAGTTGCTTTGCTCAGCCAACAGCTGAGAAAGCCACCTGTCCAGAGTTCTTGGCTCTCCATCCCCAGCTGGGATGGCCCAGAGTGTGTTTTTTTGCCATTTTCTTTGTAACCATTTGAGTCCCATCTCCTCATGACCTAATCCTTCCTGAGCCAAAATAATAGCCATGCAGGATGAAGATGGAGCTTTGTGGCTTCCGGGTCCCTCCATTAAAAGGAACCTGCCATACACACACAATAGGTGAGAGGACCCTAGTGATAATAAGGTATAGCATACACTGCACAAGTATATCAGTGTTGTTGGAGAAGCAGTTAAAAAAAAAAAGTGTGGCATTCTCTCATTTAAACTACTAGCCACAAACAGGGTTGGAATGTTGCTCGGTGACCTAGCAAGCATCCAATCCTGATAGACCTAGAGGGCAGGGACTGAGCTAAAGGGTGCAGCTAAGCTGGAGAGTGCCTAGCATGCACAGAGCTCTCATAATCCTAGCATCTCAGAGATTGAGGAAGGAAGATCAGAAGGTCAAGGTCATTCTTGGCTACATAGCCAGTGTGAGGCCAGCCTGGGTTACATAAGACTCTGAAAAACAGGAAAGAAAATGAGTTTTCTTCTTCTAAAGAAAGACCAGGTAATAGCTCACTGGTGCTTTTGGACACACTCTTCCCTGCCTGTCTCCTTTGGAAGCTGAGGAAAAGACACCCTTGAATTATATACGAAAACTTTTCCAGGAAAGAGAGTTCTGTACATTAGGAATCATACCAGTGGAAACTCTGGTTAGTCCAGGCCCTGAAAGTGAGCAGAAAGCACTCGGTAGAGAGACAGGGGTGGAGAGGGTAAGGATGGGAGGTGGAGAATGTCAGTCCTGCCCTAGCAGGAGTCCACCTGGCTGGTGCTTTCCCAGAGGCTCCAGGAACATTCAGCCTTGCCAGACCACACGATTTCCTCTCAGGAAGAATGGAGGAGGCTGATGGCCAGATCTTATCTGTTCAGACCCACCTTTCATGGCTGTGCCCTCTGCTTCTTCACTATCCTGGGAGAAGCTGTAGCCACTGAAATGAGGGGTTCTGTTTTGACACTCAGGCCTGCAACCTTCTTATTTATGGGCTTTCTGGGCTGTAAAGTCTCTATCACAACCACCTAGCAATTCTATTACACCATCATAGCCAGTTCCAAGAGCAGCCATAGACAGTGCATAAGCTGATGAACCCATGCCATTAAAACAAACAAACAAACAAATTTTTTTCTTTTCTGTAGTTCTGGGGAACATCAAACCCAGACTTTCATGCATGGGAAACAAGCATTCTACTGCTGAACTACACCCCAGCCCGAGAGTTTCAGGTCATGAGATAAAAGTGTTTGTGTTGTGGGATATTTTTTTCCTTTCTATTTTTACCCAGTGAAGAAAAAAGCCGTTCGGCCCTACTCCAGTCTAGCCAGGCTTCCCTTCCATACTTCAGCCAGATCTGTCAGAAAGTAATGCTCAGTGGTGAAGCGTGTACAGAGTAAATACATATCCCGTCTACTTGTATCATGGCTATGAAAGATGCCTGATTTGTCTTGATTTGTGGTCTAGGGTGGGGATGGGGGATCATCTGTGATCACTTAGTCTCAAATGCGTAAGCAGAAGATTGTGGTGTCAGGAGCTTGTGACAGAGGCTATTTGTTGACAGAATATAGAGAAAAACGTGGAGTCAGGGCAAGATCCTCCTTCTGCAACCTCCCATGATGCCTTTGTGCCACGAATCCAGTGAAGGAAGAACTAGGTCTATGACCTCATAGACACACCCTGAGATATACTTTATTTAATACTGAGATATTAAAATATTTCTTAATCAGATTAACTTGATCGTCTAGCATGCCTGAGGCAGTGGGGTCACTTTCTAGCACTCAACAGAACAGCAACAAAAAGTTGTTTGCACATATATAGGAGTCATCTATACATATCTGAAGCTGGGCACAGCGGCACATTCCTGTGATCACATTCCATTTTGAAGAGCATGAATTTGAAGTCATTTGGAGCTGTGTGTAGAAGTCACAGTAAAAATTTCCCCACTGATATAAGATGGCACATAATCAGTGTATAATTATGCTTCCAGCCATCTGCACAGTGGGTCACCCAAAGACAAAGGCTTAATAAAACATTCAGTGTTATCTCAAGATCAAATCAGCGCTGGGGGGGGGGGGGGGCAGGCTCCACAATCACGTAGACTGATTAACTTTTAACCCGGGAACTGTTCCCCATCAGCTCTGTAAAGTTTGGACAGCTTGCTTAATTTAATTTCTTTGGGGTTCTTTTTTTTTTTTTTTTTTTTTTTTTACATCTATAAAATGGGAAGTTCCTCCTTCCTGGAATCATTCGGATTTGGTGAGACAATGTCAGTCTCTAAGGGACACATAAAACATACCCTGGATGGACTATTTATTATGCCATCACTATGAGTAAAAACACACTGTGTTTTGGCTATCAAAAGTGGCTTTGTGCAGGCAAGCAGTTAAAAATATCTAACTCCCTCTGCACATGGTAAGCATATTGTTGATCTTTGTAGTTTGGCTACCTGGAGAAGTTTACCTACTAGGAAAAGGCAAAGAAAGTAGATAAGCCATTTAGTATGTCCTACTGGAGAACAGCCCAGAATGGGTCTGTGACCTGGTAATGAATCCTTAATTCTTATCATCTATGCTTGGCCTGCATACATCTGAACTATGCCTCCATTTCATCTATGAAACAAGTACCCTTCTCTTCTCCAGAAATATGTCCAAGCAGACATCCCGCTTCACACACTGTCTTGTATATCTTAAAACAAAGCATGGTAATCTCCTCTCTTCTCTTTCTTTCTCCACCTAGTAAACTCCGGAACCAGGCACAGAGCGAACGATATGGCTACAAGGAGGTAAAATACCATCTCTTCCTTTGCCACTTGCCCTGATTGGGAGAGCAAGCCCATGCTTCTATAGCCTGCATTCCCTGACTCCCTAGGCGCCCTAGAGGCTTACCATTCCTGCCACTGTCCTCAAGGTGGGTTTGTCCTTCACCTTCATGGAGACAGAGAGATGAGCATCATTGGGTGAGCCTCCTTGGCTTCTGTGGTTGGTACCTTCAGACATCATCAGTTGCATCTTTCCTCCTCAGGTGGTGCTTAAAGGTGATGCTAAGAAGCTGCAGCTCTATGGGGTAAGTATCTTGAAAGGATCCTGTTTAGAGCAATCCTTCTCCAGCTCTTCACTTGGAAGAGTCCTTTTTCAGACTCTTTAGTTCCTTCATACAGATTACCTGTGTCCAAACAGAATTCATCCCGGAAGGTAATGGTTTTTGTCTAGAGTCAGATAAGGCAGGGAACAAAGGGATCACAAAAGAATCAAGATAAATGGAAATAGGAATCTTGCAGCATCTCTTAAGGGTATGACAAGCTCTATGCCACAGGCATATAGATTCTATGTAGAATCTGTAAGGGTATCACAGGCTCTTAGCAATAGGCAGTATGCGGTGCAGAATATTCAAGTGTGATCATAAACTCCATGCTATAGGCAGTGGGCTGTGCAGAACCATTAAGGGTGTCATAGATTGTCTTATGTCTTAGGCAGTGTGGTGTGCAGAATCAATAATTGTCACAAGCTTTGTGCCATAGGCAGTGTGCTGCTGACTTTCCCTTTATTTGGTGTCTATGCTCTGGTCTGTGACTAAAGAAAATAAGGTCCTTATATTACATTGTCCTAAGAGATCAGTGGCTTGTATCACTTGCAGTGGTTCTGGCCTCTCTCTTCCCTCCATCCATCTCCCACCTCCATACAAGGCCAATCTCATAGGATCTCCCAACTTTGACTTTTTTTTAATTTCAATTGAGATATTATTACTTCATTCCCCTTTTCCCCTCCGCCCCCTCTTTTAATGGACCATTTCCAGATCAGTTCCCTCAGCCTTTGAGGTTACCTAACTCATCTCCCAAGGCTTCCATCCATAATCACAGACACCCAACCAGAGAGTGAGCCATTTGTGGCTGTCTGAGAATAAATGGGATCCAGCATCACCAAACGTGAGCCTCCCTAGATGTGGCCTCATTTTATTCTTATTTTTCATGTTGTTATTACACCTCACACTCTTTAAAAAGTAAGTTCAGGTGTTTCCTAAGCATTTTGTAGCAGTTCACCTAAGACCTTGGAGTTTCATAAATGGAGATATAAGTCTGGATTTAAAGAACATAACTGAGCACATATATTTGTATTAGTCAGGGCTCTCTAGTGGAACAGAACTCATAGAGTGAAATATATATATAAGGGATTTATTAGAGTTGCTTACAGGCTGTGGTCCAGCTAGTCTAACAATGGTAGTCTACCAAAAGGTCTTAGAATATAGCAGCTATTTAGTCCAGGCTGGACGTCTCAGCTGGTCTTTATTAGATACTGGAGTCCCAAAGAAGTGGGCTCCAATGCCAGGGAAGGAATGAACTTGCCTGTGAGAATGGCAAAAATCAGACAGAGAACACACTTTCTTCTTTCATTTTCCTCTACAGAGGTTACCAGCCAGGGTGTGGCCCTGATTAAAGGTGGCTCTTCTCACATCAAAGATCCAGATTAGAAGTGGGTCTTCCTACTTCAGTGATTTAAGAAAAATCCCTCAGTGCCAGGTGGTGATGGTACATGCCTTTAATCCCAGCACTCAGAGGCAGGCAGCTCTCTGGGTTCAAAACCAGCCTGAGCTACAGAGTGAGTTCTAAGACAGCCAGGGCTACACAAAGAAACCTTATCTTAAAGAAGAAGAAAGGGAGGGAGGGAGGGAGGGAGGGAGGGAGGGAGGGAGGGAGGGAGGGAGGGAGGGAGGAGGGAGAGAAAGAAGGAGAGAGAAGAGGAAGGAGAAAAAGAAGAAGAAGAATCTCTCAGCCATTGGGTTTAAGTAAATTTCAGATATAGTCAAGTTGACAACCAAGAATGGCCATCACATCTATCCCATGGTCTTACTTATTAGTGTGTGCTTCCTCAGCCTGTCCTATGGGCTAGAAAGACAAAACTATTAGAAACCAATACTATCAGTTAAAAACTTGTGTGTTAATAAGAATGTTCTGAGTCTGTACTCTCCTATCTGGCAACCATCAGCCATAGGTAGCTGTTAAGCATTGGAAATATGTACAGCCACCTCTAGAGTATGAGAGGTTTAGAACACATATCAAAGTAGCATGACCCAGTAAGTAGACACCATGCATAAAACTGTCTCTCCTGAGCCAAAATATGCATAATTTGAATACCTGAGCAATTATCAGTGACATTAAATAATTGCATACATGTCTAAGGAGAACTGTAGGGATTTGACTCCATTATGACTTGTTAGATACATGATTGTGAGAAGCTGGAAGCTCCTGAGTACCAGAACATCCTGGAATGATGGTAGCATGAGGAAGCAGTGCATCATGGGAGAAGAGCTGGCATGCTTCTGAACAATGAACTGAAAGTGGTAACCACAAATCTGTGGTCCCAACACTAGGGAGGTGGAGGCTGGAAGACGAGAAATTCAAGCGACAGCCTTGGTTATACAGTGAGTCCAAGGCCAACTTGGGCTATGTGAGAGTCTGTCCCCCCAAAACAAAACTTGAAATAAAACCAGGATGTTGAGCAAAGAGATCCATGTTTTCTCTCCTAAAGGCTATTATCATTAACAGCAAACCTCACTACATACTCTATTTTTTACTGTGGTGCAGAGGATACAATTAAGGATCTAACGGATGATGTACAAAACTCTTACCACAGACTCACATTTTCATATTGAAGTAAACACTTGGACAAACATGACGAGTGCTTTTGGGGAGCTATGTTTATAATTTCTTCATTTGGTTGGTTTCAGTTTAAGTACCCATGTTGACTGGTATTCTGTCAATGCAGTCGTATAAATATGGCTGAGCTTTGTCTAGCTAACACAGGTGACACAGGAGTTTGGTTTCCTTGTCTGAAAATCAGATAGTGGATATTTGGGGTGGATGAGCAAAGAAGGCCTTTAGACTCCTACCTTACAGTTTCTCATTCTCTTCTTCCCTCCCTCCCACCTCCCTCCCCCCTTCCTCCCTTCTTCCTCCCTCCTCTCCATAGCAGACCTGTGCAGTTTGTCTGGAAGACTTCAGAGGGAAGGATGAGCTAGGCGTACTTCCATGCCAGCATGCTTTTCACCGCAAGTATGTAGGATGTGATGGGGGGGGGGAGGTCCTGTAGAGGAGAAATAATACGGAGTATCTTTAAGAACCTTCTAATCCCCCCCCCCCCCCCCCAGTGCTGTTCGAAGTGATGCCCTAGGTTCAGCGCACCAGAGGGTTTATCTCGGGGCAAGCATAGGGGTACTTTGTTCTCAGAAGCAGCTGGACTCAGAGACAGCTGGAGCCATCTGGAATGTCTCCTCAGAAATAACAGTCCTCTTGTTCACAGGTGTCTGGTGAAGTGGCTAGAAGTACGTTGTGTCTGTCCCATGTGCAACAAGCCTATTGCTGGCCCCACAGAGACCACGCAGAGCATTGGGATCCTCCTAGATGAACTGGTGTGAGCCCTCCTTGTACACGGACACTGGAGAAGACTGCTTACTTTGTGGGCACCAGGGTTTCTCTACACAGTGAACAAGACCTTTGGGTCATAACATTCATACTCACCTAAAGGGAAGGGTGACAGGGCTGGGCTTCCACCAGCAGTGCTGGACCGGTACCAGACTTGCCTCTGAAAGCTTCTTTCCCTGTTACCCAGTCTCAGTGGCCTCAGCCAGCCAAACTACTCTATCCTGGTACTACACTATCCACCTGCCTCATCCTTACCCTGGGAAGGAGTCTGCCCTGTGACTGTAAACATGGCCACTTCCCTTTGGAGAACAAGCTACTCTGACCTTGAGGATGAAGTGGTTCTGCCCCACCCACATCCTTTACTCCTGTCAGAGCCTGGGATGGTTAATGGGAAGAAAGAAAGATCAAGAAACCAAGAAAAAACTCAGCATGAAATAAAAAAGGGCAGGGACCTAGAAAAGGGCAAAGTCAATGTTTACATGGGATGTAGGAAACAAAGGCCGGCCTTGTCCTGGCTGACTGCAGGGTGATGGGACCAACCATCCCCTGTTGGATCTGAGGTGCTATCCATTTTCTCCCTATCCCTGGTTAATCCCAGAGCTTCCTATTCCTCGTTGGTTTTGAAGAGACCCACTCTAAAGGAAGGGACTTTTTCTATCCTCAGCACATTTCCAGGAGCTTAAAAAAAAAAAAAGGACCCTGGGATGGGGTTGTCTGGAAGTTACAGTAGTGTGGAGGTCTGCTTCCCCTCTGTAAATAGTATTTTTATACTTAATCTTCTCCATCTCAGGCTTTAGACACGTAGCCCCCAAGGCTAGAGGGGGTGGAGTCTCCCTCCCCTTCCTCAGCCAAGTGGCTGAGTGGGAAAAGGTTACGTATTTAAAGAAAATTAAAATTTAATAACGTTTCTCTAATCAAATTTGGTTTGTGGTTGTGGCCTGTTCCAAGAGAGGTTACAAAGCCCCCCCCCTCCCCCAGTACCTGCTTCTTACTCCTACACAATTATGATAATATTTGACATTTCTAATCCTTAAGATCTAATCCTTAAAAAAAAAAAAAAAAAGGAAAAAAAGTGAGGACTGGGCATGTAGCTCACTGATGTACTTGGCTAACATGCTCGTGGCCTTGGGTCCAGTTTTTGACAAAGAAGAAGGATTACCTGTTGAACACCAATGTGAAATAAGATCTGATGAAGCTAGGATCAATCATCAGAATGTTTAGGAACATTTTAAAGCCAGTGTTTTCAAGTGTCATTCGTCAACTAAGACTTGGAACTGATAGAATTCTACCTTGCCCGTTACCTTCCAACCTCAAAGGTCCATGTAGCTGCCCTGATGCCCCATCTCTTTACTATTTCTGTGCTGCTAACAATCCTGTCTGTCATATCCTAGCCTTTTACACCCCATCTAGAATTCCACATGGCAGCATCTTATGGCCATGCATTCATCTAGATCATCTACCTATGTCCTCCAACTTAGTTTTGCCAGTTTCCCAAGAGGCTGCTGCATCAACAGTGGGTGTGCACAGAATGGGATGAGATTTAGAAAATCCTTTTTAAGCATAAAGTAGCTAGACCCTGGTAGGTCCTGCTGGGTAGCACAGGTCAATGCCAGTCAAGCAAGTAATAGTCCATGGGTGCTAAGATATAGAAAGCCATTTGCTGAGCCCAGTATACAGGAGCTATCCATTGGGTACCAGCCACCTAAAGTGGGTATTGTGCCCTCTTACACAGCCATTGCCTTGTAGAGAGACTGGATAATATCAAATTTTACCTGGGTACCTGAGTACGGGTTCCTCTGCAGGAAAGTGTCCTTTATCCTTCATGAACAGTAACACCTGCCTACTGCTGCCAGCCTTACAGGACCTAATCTCTCCACTGGATCACCACACCTCTTCTAGCACTGTTAGTGTGTAAGTACTGAAGAATAAGATACGTTATCTTGGCCCATTTCAGCCTCCCCTCTCATCCTTCCACTGGGAATGCATTGTTGGAATATGGTGGGGAAAGTGATCCCATTGGCTTTGTACCTCCTGCTTCATCTTTCCTTGCTGTTGGGAGAATGCATCAGTGTTAGCATCCAGAAGAAAATGCCTGCACTAAAATCTATGTTTCACAGGTTTTAAATCAGCATCCTGAGGTCAAAATGGTGGGCAGGGGGATACCTTTTATTCCCAGGCCTTCCATTCTGTTATGTTGAAGTGCAGTTGTATATATTACAGTGCATACAGAAAGGAAAGTTATACTGTTTAGCTGACTGGCTATGAATTGTCAGTGGCTGAGACATATCCCCAATTCACACAGTCGTTGGTGAAGTCTTGTTACTTAGTTCAGGCTTTCTAGAACACCTGCCATATGGATCTATGCTTAACAGGAAAATCCGACCTTGGGGAAATGGGATGAGCCCTATGTTTGGGTGCTGCATGTGGCAGGGACCTTTACTCAGCTGAGAGCAACTGTGGGAATGTGAGTGTCAGGACATGATGCCCAACCTTGTGAGTTGTAATGTGGCCATTTACTATGATCAAGTATGTAGGGGTATTGTGTTGTTTCATGGTAAATAATTGTCCCACCCACTGGTTTAATAAAAAGTGCTAATGGGCCAAAGGCAGGCAGGAAGTGTGGGTGGGGCTACCAGACTAAGAGAACTCTGGGAACTGGAAGCACAGAACAGAACGCCAGAGAGAAGCCAGAAGAAGCAGAGGACAACCATGCTGCTGTGAGGAAAGGTACCGAGCCGCATGGCTGAACAAGAGAAGAGTCATGGGTTAGATGAAGGGTACAGAGTTAGCAAGTTATATGCCTGGGCCTAAGGCTGATCAGCCCAAAACTATTGAAAGCATCTGTGTGTCTCTGTGGGACTGCGGGACTGCAGGTCTGCGGGTCTGCTGATCTGTGGGCCTAGACCTTAAGGTTAGGCCGGAAAGTCCGGGCCAGAAACTTCCTACTACACAAGTAGAACCAGAGGATTCATTCTGTGTGAAGCTAATGTGGGGAAGGACAGTAGGGTGAGATGTGGGGGTGGGGTGGGATAAGTACTGTGTGGAAGCCAGAACAAAGTATTTGATACAGTAATCACCCTGAAGTTTACGGATAAAACTTAAAAACAAACCACTAATCTGAGAACTAATTATTTTCTCATCTGAGTCATACATAGTCACAGGCAGCTACAACATGCCCAGTTATATTTAAATTAATAAATAACTTATACCCTGAATGTATCTGAAATGGAAAAGAATCAAAGAAGGTTATGTTGTGACCATATATATCAGCTTCAGTAACCAGGGCTTTTCGTTTTGCTTTTTCTTTTCCAACAAAAGATACTTTGCTTGTTTTTCTGAATACATTTTGAACACACTGAATTCAGGATTAGGATGTTAAAAAACTGTGCTCCCATAATTAAATACCAAGTGTCAAAGCTAACACAGAAACCCCAGACAGTGTGGATCCAAGTTCAATGTCAGCTCCATCACCCCACCATTTTGAAAACAGATGATGCTGAAGACTTCAAAGGACAAGGTGCTGTTGAGCCCAATGCAGCCAGCGAAGACCAAAGCCTCATAGTCCATGATCTGTGTACTCAACATTATAGAGGCATGGCAGGGTCTTTATGGTCTTTATTTTAATTTGGAAGACTGTCATTTTAATTCCACAATGGACGACTTAAGTCTTAAATAGAGCTATTACTTACAAAATGGGGTAACTGAAGTGAGTTCAGGGCTCTTTTAGGGCAGAATTTGAAATTCAATGAAATATGCAGACAGTGAGTGAGTTTAAAAGTATGCCACCCTGGGCAGGACATGATGGCACACGCCTTTAATCCCAGCACCTGAGACACAGAGGCAGGTGTATATCTGACAGGGCCAGCCTGCATGTTAGCAGTCATGGGCATAGCCAGGCTGGTTCAAAAAAAAAAAAAAAAAACTATCTTTGCTCCCAGTAGTTTCTTCTCAATCCTCCCCCCCCCCCCAAACCAGGGCTTTCCTCATTTTCACTGGAGTCTTATTTCTCAGTTATTTCTCCTCCTTACCCATCATCTGGCCTCCATTCCACTGTTTCCTCTTTAAGCATCAGACTAACATCTTCATTGTCCTGACCATGTCACTCACAGCTCAGTCTTCTATCAAAGCTATGTGCACAGGTTCTGAGGGATAAATGTGATAGAGTTGGGAACAAGGACCAAGTGACCAGTTATACAAGCTTGTACAAATTTATGGAACATATTAAGCTGTCTATTGTTATACTCAACATTATTGGATTACAACTGATCAATGTAAGAAATTAAAAGCCATGCCCCTTTCCTTTCTAATAGGAAGACATCAAATGTCACCTTTGTGCTTCGATTCTTTCCCTCTGTGACAGTGTATCAAGACCATCATTGGTGCTCTGCAGAGGATTAACTGGGGGAGGGGGCATCAGCATCAAGAGATGATGGGGCACACTCAATGGCTATTGAGTGTTGTCAATCATGGCATCTTACAAAGTAGCATAGTTATCTTCATCCATGCCTGTTATCTAATATTACTAAGAATACCAGGCCATTGTAGAATTCTCCAGATGAGTTGCTATTACCACGAATGGAAAAAAACAACAGGAATTGTTAAGGGTTTCTGTCTAAATGATGATGTGAATCCCACAGAGGCTGTTTCTGGGCTCTAAATGTTCAATGGATACGCATTGTGTCTCAAGAAGATAAAAGACGAATAACAAAAACATAAAGAATGTAAGCAATGACTGGAACATTTTTAACGAAGCATGAGGAGGCCAATAATAATAAGAGAAACTCTATTGGAACTCAGATCCAAAATACAATAATGAATCAAATGCCAGGGGATCGTTTTCTCTGATGCTTTCAACATTTAAATCTCTGTTGGGTTGACTCAGGTTTTATGTCTATAGAAAGCCAGGGGTGGTTTTAAAATTCCTGTGGGGGGCTTGGGGGTGCCGTTGGTCGTGGAGCACTTACTTAGTATGGTAAAGCCCTAGAGTCTGTCTCCATTGCTCCCTAAACAAACGAGAAGGGGGTGGGGGGAGAGTAAGAAACTGAAGGACTGTATCTGGAGGGTTGAAAACCTAAGAACCAGGAAGCCGCTGGTGGCCTTTAGCAAGCCCTCTGCTGTAAGCCACACCCGCTTCCTTTCTGAGATAATGGGAACACATCCTGTCTGCATTTCTATCATGTTCTCATTGATCTGATTGGATGCCCTTCAAGACTCATCACAAAGAAGGAAAGAATGATTCTGACCCCATGGTTGGAGGCTATGCAGCCCATCCTTGTCTGCAGTGGGTGTCAACTGATACATTGAGTCCGCAGTCAAGACAAGGAGCAGGTCCGTGCTGAAAAATCTCTAGACCTACCACCTTTCCAGCTGGGTCTCCATCTAAAGGTCCCATAACCTTTTCAAACAGCAATACCAGCTGGACTATAAAATGTTCAACATGTGAACCTTTCAGGGGCATTTCACTTTGGAGCTGCAACATGTCCCTTCCTGAAATATTCAGGGACCAGAGATAAATACCCTCTACTCTATCCTACTTGTTAAGCCTGGATTGTCCTTTGTCCCCCTCAAAGACCTCACTACCTCTAGCAGCCTGTTATCTGGGGCCAGGTTGGAAGGTGAGGAGTTTAATGACATGTCTAAAACTGAAGATATACTGCTTGTCTGGCTCTGTAGTCCTATCTGGGAAGTAAATACAGTCTAAACTATGTGTGGCACCCAGCTCCATCATCCTTTTATGGCAGAGAGGTTATAGAGTGAACCATTTAAATTATTCCAAGAACATTTTCCTATATCTACTTTCTCACATTATCCTTCCATCATCAGTGTTTCTAATGCATTTCAAAGCAGAGTACAGATAATGACACTCTTCTTGTACCAGTTTGTTCAGGGAGCTGCTGCTATTTTTGTTGTGGACAGCAGACTAAAATTGACCTGAACAATACTTAAATACAAAGGTAAGCAAGCGAGGCACAGTTAGGTACCTTTGTGAAGCCAGCATTCATGGAGGCTCATGCAAGAGGATCAGAGTTTTAAAGTCAGTTCTGCAATACAAAGTGACCAAAACCTCAAAGGCTGACGATCAGCAGTAGGGCTTCCCTAGCATTGCCCAGTGCTCTGCATTTGACAATCTAGTACCACAAATAACAAATTAACCTGCTGATTTTGAAGAATATCTCTGACTTCAAGGTGGCTTTTTAGAATAACTCAAATAAGAAATCATTTATTTACTTATTTATAGTCCTAAGAATTGAAGTCAGGATTTAGCACATACTAAGCATATACTATATCACCAAATATGTCATATATAAAACTCCCCTCATTTAATATTTAAAATTTAGTTGTGGTGGTAAAGAGCTCGTTACTGACTCAGTTAACTTTGAATCTTGTTAAATTATATGTTGTGTGTCAGAGAGGGAAGGAAGAAAAAAATCATTAAGAGTTTGAGATACCCTCTCTTGCCTCACATATTAACATTTCTTCCACAATTACCAATGGAGTATTCTCACTTTGGACTTTATCCACACTCTAAATTTAGAAGCTAGAATTATCTTTTAAGCACCACTTGAGCAATCTTTAGAAAGGGATGTCGACAAAAGAAAAAAAAAAATCTTAAAACAAAATCCCTAATTCGGTCATTCTACCATGAAGCAGAGTCTTATTATATGCTGATGACACAGCAAAGACAGAAATCCAGAAAATTCATCACAGGTTTGTAAGAGTCAAGAGTTATACATTAAGATTAAGATACACAAGAAACAGGCTCCACCACCAGACAATGAATTACAAGCTCTGCATGTTTGGAAAGTTGGAATTATGTGCATGAAGTTGAATAATGGACTTCCATGTGCCAGGGAGGTTTTCTTATTATTTAAAGGAATTTTACATTGAATCTTTTGATAGCTAAAGCAATTAAAAAAAAAAAAGTGCTGGGGAGTCAAAACTAGGACCTAGGCCAATGCTAGGCAAACAATGTACCCCGACCTATGTCCCCAGCCCTAAAGCATTCTTTAAAGTGGGATTCTAAAACTTAAAACTTAAAAATCTGCATACAGAGTAGTTTATTATAAAGTAGGGTATCATATAAAACAATTATAAATAATTTCTGTAAAATCTTATTTATGAAGGGAAAATCATAAGGTGAGCACAAACATAGGAAAGAGCTGATCTAACTTAGCTTTGCTCAGCTATCACTTTTAAAGGAACTTCCAGCCCTGTGCTGAAACATTCTCAAAGATGCCCTCTCTCCCAACCCTTCCCAGCAAAGCTGAGCCTTTGAACTTATATACTAAACTAAACTCCATGACCCCTACCCTACTCCATGCGTGTGACATTTTAGATGAACCTTGCCCAAGGAAGGCCCTCTGCTTGTTGTAAGCAAAAGACTTCGTTCCAGGCCACATCTAGCTCTGCACTCCCTCCCTGTCCTTGAGGGGAAGGGACTGTCAGATCAACCCATGGTGCATGGTCTCTTCTTGATTATCCTGAGATCTTAAGGCAAAAATTAGCTTTGTCTGCTGGTTTTAAAGACAGAATTTCACTATGTGTAATCCACACTAACCCAGAACTGGTGGATCCTCCTGCCTCATTAGCAAATACAAGATAGTTGGTTCTCAGTATTTTATTTATGTATTTTATTCCAACTGTATTATAGTTCATTGAGCTGTACAGTCTTTGGGTCTGGTTTATTTTCATGTGTGATATTTTTTTATTTGCAGCACTCTATTTTTAACAATCAAGTTTAAAATACAAATATATTTTATTTATGGATATGTATTTATTTATGCTACATGTGTGGGTACCCATGGAGACCATAAGAGGGTGTTGGAGCTCCTGGAGCTGAAATTACAGACAGTCATGAGTCATCCATTATGAGTGCTGGGAATTGAATGTGGATCCTTCTAGAAGAACAGCAAGTGCTCTTAACTATATCTCCAACCCCCGAGTTCCCAGTATTTTATAAACAAAACTCAGTAATGACATGTGGCTGTGTTTTAGGAAAAAACAAATTCTCTTTTCTCCTCATTATGAGATGCAGTGGTGTAAACAAAACTAACACTGGAATCCAAGAGTATGTTTAAAGCCATCTTTCCCTCACCTTTGTGGGGAGTTCCCAGTCTAGCTTCTTGGTTTTTTTGTTTTTGTTTTTGTTTTTGTTTTTTTCTTTTTTAAAAAAAAATATTATGGAGGGTGTATTTTATGAAACACTGTTTCATGTACCCCAAATCTACCCTTGATCTCACTATGTATCCAAGGTTGACTTTAAATATGTGTCATCTTGCCCAACTGGTTCCTCAATCTTTATAACCTCAGTTTTCCCCTGTGGGGAGTCAAGGATGCCTAAGAGAATGTGAAAAGAGGGAATGAAGTCCTGAGTGAATCTGTGTAGTTGACATAGGAAAGACCCACCTGATCCCAGCTCTTCTATACGTGTGTCTGTGTGTCTCTTCCATCTTCATCACCCAGTCAGGTCAAGTCCTAAGCTGTGCTGGACACATTGTTCCTCCTCTATAAATAGAGGTAATAGGAAATGCCTCAGAAGGTCCTTAAGGAAAGCTTATGCAAGAATGTACATGCAAGTCTCAAAGTCATAATAGTTAAGAGCAATTTTTGCATCTTAGGTCATAGGGAACTATGCAAACAAACAAGGAGACTGGATAAGTAAGACATTAAAAATGGACTGGGGTGGTGGCTCTGGCTAAAATATTTCTTACACAGTGTAAAGACCAGAATTTGGAATCTTGGCACACATGTAAATAAATTCCAGGAGAGTGTGGTATCCTATCACACTGTGTGATCCCTGGACTTAATAGGCAGAGACACGGGACCTTCAGGGCAGGTTAAGAAACTAGAAAAAATTCATGAGCTCCAAATAAAAGAGACCCTGCCTCAATATCTAAGATGAAGAGGAATTGATGAAGACAGTGATGTCAAACTTCTGGCCTCCACATGCATACGATCAAAGGCACATGCACCTATAAACACACATTCAAAAACACACTTACACATGAGGCAGGGAAGAAATTAGAGTGTAGCTGGGTATGTAATCCCAGAAGTCCATAGGCAGAGACAGGAGGATTCCTGCAAGTTTGAGGCTAACCTGGTCAACATAGTGAGTTCCAGACCAGCCGGGACCACACAGCGTTATGCAGTGTCAAAAGTTAGAACAATTGAATAAATGACAAAACAGCCATCTGGATGAATGCATCTGTCATTTTCCTTACTGACCATGGCTGTGTTATAGGACTCTAGTCAGGATTTGCTCTACTTCAGCAAAAATAGCTAACATTCACTGAATACACCATTCCTATAGAGAAGTCTGTTGTGAGTAACCCTACTCTGTCAAATTTCCAAATGTATTCACCAGCTAGCATATATTAACAGTGTCTTGTAGACACCGGTACTGTTCTAGTGACCAAATACCTTTGAGGTATTGGGTCCTGACAGCCATGCATGTCCACATCCACAACCACAGTCAGCTATGCAGGGTCTATCTATACTAAACTGAACTGGGCATGGAATAAGGCCTTTCCAAGCAGGAGTTGTCTCTGCCAAGAACAGAGGAATGCCGGGAAATGGAGTCCAGGGAGAAGGGCGGATAGAAGCACTTGGAGACCAACAGAGCGTAGAGTGAAGGAGAACAAATTTCACGCACCTAGAGTGAAGCAAGACCGGAGGGAAATGGTACAAGATGAGACTCCAGGACACGGGAAGACCACAGAGGGCCAAGCAGCCATATTAAGGAGCTTCAGTTATGGCAATGAGACTTAATAAGAGAAGTGAGTGTATCTGCATATTTAATAGAAATAAAATTGTGGACATGCATGGAAAAAAAAGTACATTTGAGGGCTTGTAAGTGGGCTTGGCATGAGAAAGGCATGATTCCAAATGGGAGATGGCACTGGGGCTGTAGCATAATAGTAGAATAATTGTTTAGCAAGATGAAGTTCTGGATCCAATCAATAGCACTGGAGGAAGAGGAGAAGAGAGAGAGAAAGGAGGAGGGGGAGAAGAAGGGGAGAAGAGGAGGGGGAGGAAGAGGAGGAGAGGGAGGAGGAGGGTGGAGAAGGGGAAGGGAGGGGAGGAAGAGGGGGAAGGAGAGAATAGGAGGTGGCAGAGGAGAAGAATTTTAGAGGTAAAAATCAATAAAAATTTCTGAAATGTTACATGTAGGATAGGAAGGGATTCAATTTAGGTTAGTTTCTGATGTGAAAGTCTGTATTTCCTAGGTGTGTTCACAGAAAGACTAGTGAAGCCAATGAAGGGAATCAGTTGGAACTCTCGTAGAAATGGCATTTTAGTGCTTAGCTGTAGCTTTTAAATAATGGTCTTCTCAAAAAGTACCGGAGCTTCTTGGAGAAATGGCTGATGCAATCTTGCCATTTCTGAAAAATCTGGGAAACATTCCAAGATTACGTGACAAGGACGCAGCAGCCAAAATGAAAAGACTTCTGTTGGCAATAGTCTAGGCACTCGGAGTATAATTTTTCGGAAAAACTCATTACATCTACAGAGTTCCTTGAGACCAGATGAGACTGACAGGAACAGCAGTGAGTAAATGCTGGGTGTTGATTGAAGGCCACTGGGGCACTACGCTCATTGCTGTAAACAGTGATACATAAAGGGAAAGAATCAAGCATTGCCCCTGCCTTTTCTGTGCAAGCTGTAGTCATGGTGATCAAATGATTAGCTACAGATGGAAAGTCCCGCTTAAAGAGTAGTTCCCATTGAAAGAATGGCAGAGGAAATAAAATTAGAAATTTCCCATTTCATAATCTTAATGAAGTAATGAAATTAAGCAACAATCATGAGATGGTTCTGTTAAAGCCACCAAGGCAAAGAAGATGTGGAAATGTATAACAGATCAACCTTTCGAAACTGCTACACCCCAACCCAGAAAAGGGGGATGTAGAGGAATAAATTAAATGATACCAAGTTAAAGAGACTGGATGGAGAACACAGCTTAGAAAGCATCTGCCTACCATGTATGAGGCCTGAATTTGATCTCCAGAAACTTAGAAAAATAGGAAGAATAAACAATATGCTAAGTGCAGTTTGGGGCACTTTATAGGGCAAATGGTCTTGTTCGCTTGTCTTGCACATACTAACCATTAGCTCTGCTACTAAGCTATACCTCTCAAAATGGCATTTTAAAAAACCAAAACTATTATATGGCTGGGGGGGGGTGTAGCTAAGTGGTAAATCACTTACCTATCATGGTGATAAGGCTGAACAAAAAATTATCCAAAATAACTCATTGTCTAGTCTTAAATATCTGAGAGACATAACCAAATGCCAGTTTCTCTAATTAAAGAGAATGCCAGTGATAGAGAATGACAGGTGGGGAACACAGTTATGTACATTGTTCCATGGGAAAGTTTGTTGTTTCCGTTCTTAAACATTTTGTATCGCAGAGAAATAGTACATATAGTTGTTTGGCACAGCCATATCTGATGGGAACAGCAAAAGTCATAAGGCCAACACAGCTACTTGACAAATATTCAGCAAAGCTGAGCTGCATGATGGTTGTTGTGCTGCCTTTGGTTGTCACCTCCATATGATGCATATTTGGGGAACTTTTAATGTTTGTATAATTTGGGGATACTGGGTTGATGGAAATTTTTCTTATGAATCATTTGTGCTTTCTCCCAGGAATGCTGCTTCTAAGTTTCCCCTGGAAAGTCCTGAACATACTTCCCCTCATGCTTTTCGGGAGATATCCTTATCTACTTGAAGGTCTTCCTTACACCTTAGAAGTTGTGACACACATAAGGAAGCCAGAGGCCATGAGACATTCTTAAAACATCTGTCCCTGTTATTTATGAAAAAGATAATCAAAACAAAGTAAACTTTAAAAGGTCAACAAGATTCGGTGGGCTGAAGGGGCTGCCCACAGATCAGATTGCAAGCCTCTTCCCACTATACACTCAGGTGACTATGTGCATATACAGCAATGAAGCTAGATTAGCTGGAGCTACCTCTGCCCTACTCGGAGACTTATATTGATCAAAGAATGGAATGGAATTAATTTTTAAAAGGCTGAGATGTCAAGACTTCCCCCTTTTAGAAAAGTTAGCACATGAAGAGCCACTGTGATCTCAGCCACTGTGGTGTCTCAGTGAACACAAGATTAGACATGAAAATAAATTCTATAAATACATAAAATATAAACATGTTATGTCAGAATTTAAATAATAAATGCAGCAACTTTAGCCTGAGATTTACTTGGTCACTCTAATCATGAAGAGTTAATGATAAACTTCTTGGAAATTTTTGTTTTGGTCTAGCATCCTCAAAGAAACCAGAGCTACCAGCTTGAGAGCAATTTATCATATATCTCTAGCTTCTTAAAAATTGAGTTGAAATTATAATTCTGTCTATCAATAATCTCAAAACTTGAAGGAAAATGGCTGGAAAAGATGACTCTGGTCTGTCATAGTTTATCAATGACTAAAAGATGAGCAAGAGGAAGTGAAGCACATGTCCAAACCAAAGATGATATGATCTATGTTTTGGAAGAACATGAATGTATTCTTGCTTCTGGACTCTGTATAAACAAACATTCTGGCTGCCAGTCAGTCCGGCTGCAAGTTTCTCCTGCCCATCATGCCTGGCTCACTTCTTCCCTCGCTGGCTCTTTACATCCTATGTCCAGCTTTAAAAAGCTCCTGGCTTTTGCCTGAAGGCATGTAGACCCAGAGAGAACATGCATTTGGGCACAATATAGAGACTGGCTGAAAAATGGGAGGTGAAGGGAAGACAATTAGAGGTGGCTACTAGAAGCAGACAGCAGGGTCTGCCGGGGGGGGGGGGGGGTCAAGCTTTGGGGTAGATCATGCCCTATTCTAAGGAAGTTAATTGCAGCAAATACAAAAATGAAAGCATGGATCGAAAAGGAAGCTAAACAATCCTGCAGACTTGAGAATGAAAGGTACCTGGGAGATGAGATTAGTTCCCATCACAGGGAAGAAAGTGGAGTTAACCAGACTGTCAGTATGGATGCTCCCTTAGTTATTTTGATGAATAGTTTGTTTACCTCACTCTTTTGTTTATAGGTATATTCTCACTTTTCAAAGGTATTTTTTCCCACAAAGACATGCTTCTACCAACTTTACACACAAAGATTTTAGTGTGTTAGTGATCACGGCTTTTGAGCACAACAGAATAGTCAATCTAGTTGTGTCTCACCCAAGGATATAGGGTGCCAGACACAGTTAACAGATAACAACCAGGCATAGTGACTCTTGACTTTGTTGTCTTACACCAGTGAAGACAAAAGCTTGGTGTAGCATGGTGTTACTGACCCATCCAGTCTGGCCTATGCCCAAGGTATGGATATGCAGCCTCACTGTGCCTTAGCCCTAATAATGACTCTGACATTTATATTAATTATAAACTGGCTTATGACTTAGGCTCATTATCAGATAGCTCTTATAACTTATTTTTATTAATGTCTTTTTATGTGTGTCGTGGCTTAATTGCAATATATATATATATATATACATATATATATATATATATATATATATATATATATATATATATATATATATATATATATATATTGGCAGCTGGATTGCTGTGGACTGTTGTGGGTTTAGGCAAAGTGAAAACTTATTAAGGAGAATTCCAGGAGGAAAAAAATGAGACATTGAGGAAAAGTAAAGAAAAAAAAATTAAGGGATAATGAGAGAAGCTCCCCATGGACAGTATGATTTCCAAAAAGGAAAAAGTCATTTCTTGTCTAGAATTTTTATAATCATAGTAGAAATTCCAATAATTGCTATAAAGGATTGGTTAGCTCTTGCTATCATGTGTAAAGCCAATGGTGAGTCCACACACTCTAGGCATGTTGTCGTGGCCCAACTAGGGAGATAATCGTACACTGTTTATGCACTGTCCACCAAATTAGGGATGGTGGAAGCCCCCTCCTGTCCAACTTTGACTCCAATTTTGTTAGCTGTTGACCTTGCCTCTCTACTTATCACTTGGCTGGTATTACTGACCAATGTTGCAACTGAGTCAAGTGCAATTAATTATTTTAAGCTCTTTTTGTTCCTTATGGTGACCAAAAGGTAGCTACAGTTATTCTTAGTTAATTCTTTGTCTACCGGATGGTCTGCAGTTTCTTGAAACAGTTGGAGGTATTTTTAGAAGCTATTGATACTTAGTCTGTTACAGTCAACTGCACTAGAAGCTAGGATATTAGCTGGGCAGCAGCAGTGAATGCCTTTGATCTCAGCATTTAGGAGACAGAGGCAGGTGAATTTCAAAGAATTTGAAGCCACCCTGGTCTACAAAGCAAGTTCCAGTATATCCAAGGCTATTACACAGAGAACCCCTGTCTTGAAAAACCAAACAATAAGAATCTAGGATGTGTACCATATATATCTTCCTCAAGGGCATCAAGGGAGCCAGTTGACCTGCCATTACTAGCCCAGAACTCATCTCTCTTTATTATTCGTTTATCATCTTGGGCTATAAGCCTTCTTATTCATCATGCTCAGTGCTCCAGACCTTAGCTTTCTTTTTAAATCCAGCCTTTGTCCTGCAACATAAGCGAACAAGCTTACTCTTCAGTGCACTCTGGAGAGGGACAGTGGGCCACATGAATAAAAGTGTGGCCCAACTTGTAGCTTTCACTACGGTTCCCACCCCCTACTATATACAGGGCACATCTCCTTCCTCCCTGGTACATTCTTCAAAATAATTAGTGTGTTCTCGAGCCCAAAGTAGTCTTTATAATTAACATTAAAGAGGTTACAGTCCCACATGAAAACAACGCTTATAGTGGTTGCTTCATCCTGTTACCAGACCAGATTTATTTGACCAGCGATACAGCATAGCAGTCCCTGAAACAATTTACTCATGGGCAGTAAATTAGAAATAAAAAACAAATAGACAGGAACCCCAAATCTCAAGCACTTCTCTCTAGTGATAAGATTTAGGGGCACTTACAAGACAGAAATAGGGTAGTCTGGAGAGTGGGAACAGGCTGTGGTAAGAGGTTTTTTGTTGTTTTTTTTTTTCAGAAAGGGGAGGGGTATAATGCTTGCATATCCTTGTCATATTCTTATGAGGACCCAATGAGAATGGACATTAACATAGAAGTGGGTCAAAGGATCTAAAAATGAATATAAGGCAAGGCCCTGCATCTTTAGGGGGCTCAGCCTTTTGAAGTGAATCAGTCCAACTTGCAGCTTTCACAAGGGGTCCAGAGCCAGTTCTGATAAAAATCTGTTTGGTCTCCCTGTCTAAAAACACTCATTACAAGGCCACACAAAGGAAAATGAAGGAATCGTGGTCTATAGATGCTTACGTTTTATGCTCTTCACAGGAAGCCTGCTGAGAAATCAGCATGAACACTCTCAGGTCACAGTGCGGGCACAAGTGAAGGGTCCATGTTTTCAGCCTATGTGAATTATCCAATTTTCTGGGGGAAAAATGCCACCATCATGACCCCTGTGTCCCCAGAAAAGGTAATGGAGTATATTGTTGCACAGTTCTAAAGCTGGAAATATGATGGATAACGTAAAGCAAGTGCAGCTGAAGGCCTTATTCAGCAATAATTGTCTTATGATTTTTTGAGATTCATTATGAACCATGTTTGGGCCACACAGACCTTGATAACAAATCAGGAATATTGTTCAATCACGGTACCTGTTATTCTCAGTCAAATGAAGAAACTAGAGTGGTTTTTTTTTTCTTTTACTTTCTCTCATTTTGTTTTTTTCTTATGAAGATATTTTCACCTGAAATGGTTTTAGTGTTTGTTGTGGATTTTTATTTTTAGGGACAGAATGTAGTTGAGGTTGACTTTGAACTTCTGACTCTCTTTCATCACCCTCTAAAGTGCTGAGATGACAGGCTTGTACTTAAGTCCCAAACTGTTCATGGTATAGTCCTTGGAGGGCTGAGAAAGAAGTCTTCTAAAATGTTTAGCTATCAGCTTCCTACAAATGACTGTAGATAAGTACATAAAAATGTCATATATAAGACTTGTAAAACATGAGCTCATCTTTTCTTGGCTTCCTTGTCTGCTTCTCTTTATCTTGTCTCTGCCTTTCTTTACATCAACACTGTCCACTCTGCCTCTCAAGGTCATCTTCCAGTGCTGTAAATCTAGGCTTCAACTCTATTTACATAGATCTCAGTGTGTTTTATATCTATGGAGACATCTCACTGGCCCTTAGCACTTTTTAACTGAAATTTGATATACAAACTGTAATATTTAATTTTAGGGTGTACAGCTCCCTAAATTTTTGCAAGATAGACAATCACTACTGACGTGGGTGTCTTTCTGTAGGCTGTCAATTAGCATTGGATAATTAACATTGGCCTATCAAAAGCAGCTTAGAGGCAAATGGGAACTCCAAGAATAGATACGAAAAATAGTGAAAATGGATTAAGTTGAAAGGGGTAGCAAGTAATTAGCCTGAGCCATAAGCCAAATAGCTTGTAATTAATATAGGCCTTTGTGTGATTCTTTGGGGCTAAACAGCTGCAGGACTGCAGGTCTGGACCTCTGGCTAGACAGACCAGAGGCTTCTGGTTACACACTACCACTAGCCACATCCAGGACATTTTTGGCATTCTAAATGGACCCCTTGTAAATGTTTGCAGTCATCTTTCATTCCCAGATCCCATCTCCTAGATCTAAGTTCTGACTTTATTGATACAGATATTCTGGAAATTTTGTGTCAGTAAAATTATACAACATGTGCCTTTATCAATGGGTTATTTTACTTTACATAGCTTGAAGTTTCATCCATTTTGTTGTATGCATGAGAATCTCACCTACAGCTGAGGGTACAGCTCAATGATGCAGCATGTGCTTGGCATGGGTAAAACCATAGGTTCAATTGCCAGCACTAAGCACGCTCATCAAACAAAACAGAACACAACAAAAACTTTCCATAAGTATGGCTAAGCATTGTATGTAACTATCCCTCTTCATCTCCTGTGTTAGTTTTGGTCGTCATAACAAAGTAGCTGGGGTAGTCAAATTACTAAGAGAAAACATTTGTTTCATACTCTTGCAGATTCTAATACATGCTCTACTGGCCAGGTTGCGTTGGGCCTGTGGTGCATCATCTAGGGAGTTCAGGGCAGAGACCAATCACTTACCTTATAGGCTTGTTTGGATATAAACTAAAACCCCAAAGGCCCATATGTTAAAAGTTTTTCTAACTTGTGGCACTACTGCAAGGTTCTGGAATCATTAGAAGTAAGACCTGGTAGGAAGTACAACAGATGCCTGCCATTAGAGATATGGTCCTAGGGCCCCCCCCCCCCGGGTCTGTCTCTGACTCTCTTTCTTCCCAGATACCACAAGAGGAGTGGCTTTTTCCATTTTTCTCCTACCATGATCTATGATGTTACCACAGGCCCAAAGGCAGAGAACATCTGGGACCATGAGTCAAAATAAATCTTCCCTCTTTATAAGAACAGTCTCAAGTACTTGTTACAGAAATGCATGCCCGGTTGGCAAAAACCTCCCTCTCTTACAGTTTCAACTCTCTCTGAACAGGAGGAGCTATAGCATTTATCCATTTCCTTTTCTGTTGAACTGATTTCACTGTCTAAGATTGTAGTTGTGAACATTCACATCCATGTTTTTGTATCACTATGATAATTTAGTTCGCCTGGCTATATCTCTAGGAAGAGAACTGTTGAATCCTGTTCAACTCTGGATTAACTTTGTTTAAGTCTCAGAGAAACTGCCAGGCTCTTCCACAGCATTTACACTACATCCATCCACCTGGACATTAATCAAATTCTTGCCAATTTTTTTCAGTGTTTTTTTTTTTGTTGTTGTTGTTTCTAGCCATTCTAGTGAATATGACTTCATAATTCTTCTCCTTGTCTTCTTCCTCCTTCTTCCTCTCTCTTACTTTTAAGTGAAGGCTTCATGTGGCTCAGATTGGCCTTGAACTTTTGATTCTGCTGCTTTCAACTCCTGAGTGCTGGGATTACAGGCATGCACCTGTGGGGTGCTGAGGCTTCTAGTCCATTGTCTCGTGCATGCTAGGCAAGCATACCCCCAAATGAGCTACATTATTATTTACCTGAGTCTGGCCTGGATCTTCCCGTCTTAACATCCCAAATGCTGGCATTACAGTCATGTGCCACCATGCCTGATTTATTTTCTTTCAAAAATAACACTATAAGGCATGATTCCAAAGTCAAAACTATTAAAGTATGCATAGAGAGGTCTAGCCTTCATTGCCATTCCTTTCATTCTATTATTTCCCTATGTCTTAGTTAGGGATTTTTTGTTGTTGTTGTTTTGTTTTTTGTTTTTTTCCTGCAAGGAAACACCATGACCCAAAAAGAAAAGTTGGGGAGGAGAGGATTTATTTGGCTTACACTTTCACAATACTGTTCATCATTGAAGGAAATCAGGGCAGGAACTCAAAACCGGCAGGATCCCAGAGGCAGGAGCTGATGCAGAGGTCATGGAGGGTGCTGCTCCGCATGGCTTATTTAGCCTGCCTTATTGTAGAACCAGAGCTGCCAGTCCAAGGCTGGTCTCACCTACCATGGGTTGGGCTCTAATTGAGAGAATGAACACCTGCTGGATCTCACAGTGGCATTTCCTCAACTGAGTCTCTCTCCTCCCCAAGGACTCTAGCTTGTGTCAAGTTGACACAAAACCAGCCAGTAGCCCCTACATGTAATTTTTATTAGGTTTTAGACTCCATCTCTACTTTGTTAACATACAAAGAAATGCCTATATTTTGCTCTATTTTCCCATCTTTTTTACAAGATAAAGTCTAGACTGCTTCTCCCTACTCTTTTTACCTATCTATATGTATCTTGGAGTTCCACACCATTACACAAAGATTGCTTTCTGTTTTTCAGCTCAGCTGTACCGAGCTGCACTGTGTAGCTGCAACTCCATGCAGTTGCATTGTGTGGCTGGACCATGATCTATTTAGTCTGTCCTCTGTGTGTGGACATGGGGGTTCAGGATACATTTTGCCTGACTAACTGTGCCAGGCACTGGGAGTAAAGACAAGCCAGCTGTGGCTTCAGGAAGCTCAGCAAGAGATCTCTACAAAAAAGAGCATTCCTTAAGTTCAAGACTATGTCCGGATCCACTGAACACAAGCGCACATGTTACCAAAAAGAAACATTCCACACAGAATGGACACAATAACCTCTTATTGACCAGCATTATCCTGCACTTGAGCCTTTGTATAGGAAGGTTCTCTTGGATATGGTTAACAGAGATTGATCAGGAGTGCCACCAATTGGTCAGAGTAGGAAAAGCCAAATGAAAGAGATTCTGTTAGGATCCTAATGACCAAATTTCCTTGGAAACAAGAAATGTAACTTAATGCTAGTGCTGTGGCAAAACAATAGGAGCTAACATTTCTATGAACTTTGATCAGAGACTGTTCTCAGCATTTATATACATTAAACTTAAAATCTCCCAACAGTCCTAAGAAGTGGGGACCATTATCTACCTTTTCCCCTCCAATAAAGAAACTAAGACACAGAGTTCAGAACTTTTGCAAAAGGTCACGTAGAAAAAAAAAAAAGTAAGGAAAAAAAAAAAGGCAGACACGCATCACAGATAGTTCAGATAGTTATAAATAGAGTTACTAAGAAGTGTATGCCACGGAGCTGAAGGGGTGGCTCATGAGTTAAGAGCATATCATAGCTAAAGAATCTTTAGAAATTCAAGTTCAAGGAATTCTAGACACCCTTTTCTGGCTTCAGCAGGGAACAGGTAAAAAGGAGGGTGAACTAAATATACCAAAAGTATCTCTATGACCTTAGCTTTCACACTCCTGTTTCTCAAAGGAGCTAGGACTTACAACAATGCCCAGTAAATAAACCTCTTCATTAACCAGACATGGATCCTCTTAAGTTCACGTCAGACGGGTAATGTGCCCACGTCGTAACAAGGTTTAGTGGTCGGCACATGTCACGCAAACGCGTGAAGCTCCAATCATCACGCTTATGAACCAAAAAAGGATCGGCGTTTAGGCGGCCATAGGGAAGAATGAAAGCTGTCCTACCGGTTGAGGAGAGGGTGACCAACGCAGTGCAGGTCTATTTAGATTTCACAGAGAAAACCTAGAACACTTAAAAACTATTGGTGAGATTTTGTGATCATTCTCTTGCTTATGCCCTAAAAAATAAAATTAAAAGCAAAATAACTGAGCGACGCTAAATTATGCAAATTTATTCTTCATAGCTCCACCTTTCATTCGTTCCCTCTCTGCGGGACCCTTTGTTGCTTTTCGGCCGTCCGTCGTGAAAAGAAGAGTTGCGGCTCCACGGGCGGAAGTTAGTTTTGCACTTTACGGCAATAGTGTTACCTGGGGCCGGAAGTTGCTGTGTACAGAAGCTGTGTGAGCAAAGCTGTAGGTACCGGCAGCCTTATTGGTATCACGGCTCAGCCGTTTATCTTTAAAACTTGCTTTTTGTTGTTGTTGTTCTTGAGTTTCCACGCGCTACGAGTTTGAGGCTGTCACCATTAGCAAGCTCCTTACATCCACTTATCCCGGGTCGCACTCGAGCCTTGTCCCGAGACCTCTCGCCATTTTCCCACCGTCTATGGCTTTAGTTTTGTCCGTTGGGGGACGTCCAGCTCCAGGGCGATCTTCCCTCTGAGGCTCCAGACCCCTCCCCGCTTTTCTCTCGGTCCACCCAGGTGCGACCAGAAATGAAGCTTGACAGCGTTGAGGAGAAGTCTCTGGACGGCCCTTCCCCGTCCGTAGAGGGGTCTCCCCCCACCCTCGAACATGCTTTCTCTAAGATTTTGCACGGTCTAAGCCACCAAGAGTCAGGACAGGGCAACGCAAGGGATGCCATTCTTAAAGACCTCAGTGCTTTAGTAGAAGCCGCCGAATGTGACGTGTTATTTGAGGGGAGCAGGAGTGGTGAATCGCTCCGGGGAATGCCGGAGATCCTGGGACAGGTGGCAAAGGCCCTAGAGAAATTCGCAGCCCCACCCAAGGAGAAGGTAGAGGGGGACGATGGGCGTTCCGACGTGTCTGAGAAAGCAACTGAAGTTGGCTTACTGTTTCTCAAGCTGTTGGGAAAGGTTGAAACTGCTAAGAGTTCTCCCGTCTGCTCTGCATGGAAGACAGGCCTCCGCCACTTGGCAGCACCGGTGTATGTTTATGCCACCACACACAGACTGAAGCAGCCATGGACTAGACCGAGATCTCAGCATGTGGCTGACGAAGTGCTGTCCTTACTGCTTCGAGTTAGTGAGTGCAGTTCCGTGGCAGGATTCCTGTGCGGAGAAAAGGATGATCCAGGGAGATTTGCTGCGGTCTTGGGACTTCTTAAACCCCATTTGAATAAGTGAGTGCTGCACTTTTCACCATTATCAGGCAGATAAAGATGTTGGCATAATAGGTCTCATAAGGCCCAGATCGGACTTGCTGGAAATGAGGTAACCAGACAGAAGCAAGTTCGAAATGAGAACTGAAGTCTTCAGACTCCATTTTTTGCACCGGACTACTGCCTTGGGAAATCGGAAATTCTGACAATAGCCAGGGAAAGTGGAAATTCTGGTCCATTTATATGGAATTGAGTATCTTATGCTAAGTGCCCATGGGTATTTGGAAAGATCCAATCTTTCAGTTTGAATTTAAATATTGGGACCTCTAACTCTAATAACTCATAATTATTAGGTGAGGGTAATTATATACGGAAGTAGTAATTGGAATAAAATCATAAGAACCCTTTATTAGAAAGTGGTTTGAATTGGATTGCTATTAAAGTACTTGACATGGGTTTTGACTTGATTCTTTTAGTGTTTTGTTTTAAACCAAATTAAATTTATTTTTAAATTTTTGTTTATTTATATATTTTTGAGATAATGTCCCACTATATAGCTTTGGCCAGACAATCTCTTATGTAAACCAGGCCAGCATGGGACTACCAGAAATTGGCCTGCCTCTAATTTCTGTGTGTACCAACACACCTGTTCCAGGCAGATTTCTCTCTCTCTTTTAAGGATTTTATTAGTTTTAATTATGTATACGTGTGTGTTTGCCTGAGCGTGCAGGTGCTTGAGAAGGCCAGAGGTGTCTGATCCCCTGGATCTGAACTTCAAGATAATTGTGAGTCACTTGATAGAGTTGCTGGGATCTAAATATGGGCCCTTTGGAAGAGCAGCAAGTGCTCTTAACCACTGAGCAATCTCTTGAAGGTTTTCAGGTAGCCAAGGATGATGGTCCTGGATTTTTGATCCTGCTTCCAAGTGCTGGGATTGCACATGTGCCCCACAGGCATGCCTTGGATTGAGCCCAGAGCTTTGTACATGTTAGGCAGGAACCTTACCGACTGAGCTAGATCCCCAGTCCTCTAGCAATAGAATGATGAGACAAAATAAACTTGAAGCTAAGAGGCTTTGAAACTAGTGCCTTTTTTTTTTTTTTTTTTTTTTTTTTTTTTTAGATGCTTTACAGGCTGTCTTTGAGTTCCTAATGTAATCCATGTTGGCTTCAACCTTGAGAGATCTTCCTGCCTCAGTTTCCTCAATGCTCAGAATACAAAGGTGAAACATTGTGCATGTTTTAGAGTTCCTTTGTTTTGAGCAGGTGTAGGTCAGGTAGCTTCCATGAATTGTGTCTTATTATTTGTAATTAAAGGTGATAAAACCTGTTATATTATACAGTTACTATTTTGAGGTTGAGTCAGATGTGCGTACTACTATTATAAACTATAAGCTGGTGCTCATGTACTGACTTACTACTTTGACATTGTAGTGGTAAGACACCTGTATTCTCCTTTCCCCTCTCAGAACATTTCACATCATCCACCAGTATGACCACCCTTGACCCCACAGGTCTTTTACATAGCTGTAGTTATGAGTGGTTGCTACTTACTGCATAAGTTTATATTACCCAGAGTTTGGGCATTTGTTAAGTGTACAAAGTGTAAGTTATGTAAGTTAATTCCATTCAAATCATAAAATGTATTTGAAAAAACAAGTTGCATAAAGATATATGCATAACACATGTATATAAATTACATATATGTATGAATCTGTTAAAAGAAAAAACTCTTAAGCTTAATTAGTTTTCTTAGCTAATTCTGTGTCATTTTACTTAGTGTGGTTTTCATATGTCCTTGCAGAGAATCCTGGAAGAATAATCCTGCTGTCAAACATGTTTTCTCATGGACTTTGCAGCAAGTCCCTCATCCCTGGCTGAGCCAGCATCTGGAAAGGATACTTCCTCCATCTTTGCTCATTTCAGATGATTATCAGACTGAGAATAAAATCCTGGGTGTACAGTGCCTCCATCACATAGTGATTAATGTGGTAAGCAGCCTCAACTCTAGCCTGTACTGATTGGGCAGCCTGAGTTACTCGTGGCTGTTCTTCATTTCTGATGTAACTTTACTTTATGTTTATGTATTGTAAGTAGCTTCCTTTCCAACACGGAACTTAACCTAGTAGAAATAGTATTTCATTGGTAATATAATAAATTAAAAGGTACTTTTAGAAGAGACAGGATCATGCTTCTTTATAAAAATGAAAACAAAAGCAAAATCAAAAATACTTACAGAAATTAACAAGTAGCTCTCAATTAAAAAAAAAAAATCAGAACTCAAAATGGATCATATGGGCAAAGTGTTACTGAAGGAGACCTTTGTATTATGGAGCTTTTAAAATGGATGCAGAAGTAGAGAGTGTTTTACTATATCTCCATATGCTCATATCTAATTTAAAGTTATCTGCATTTTGCCACTCTTGAGAAACTTTTAACTAAATATTTCGTGTGTTTACAGCCAGCTGCTGATTTGCTGCAGTACAACAGAGCCCAGGTCCTATACCATGCCCTTTTCAATCATTTGTACATGCCAGAGCACCACCTCATTCAGGTATTATAAGATTTACTTCTACTGTCTGGGTTCCTTTAATGTGTAGAAGGTAGTATTATGTATGTAGGAGCAATTTAGAGCTGCCTTCCCCTTGGAAAATGAAGGGACCGGAAAGCTGCTGCCCAATTGAGAGCATCTCAGTGTTAAACTGAGGGTTGTGGTGCAATCCTCTCCTAAGCTGCTGCTGAGCAGCTGGGTTCTATCTTCAAAGTGTCAGATATGCCACTTGTGGGAAGGTCTGTTTTTAGTTAAATCTGTTCTTCCTTTGTGCAGTTCCATGTCAGCACATGTATCTGAAACCTCTTGTGTGTAGAAAAATTAGTGTTGTTCTCCCAGTCAACAGCTACTGACTGATACCTATTATGTGTATATAGTATGATCCAAGAATAAGTGACTCAGTGTTTCTGGCTTGAAACCCTTTGGAAGACTTTTATGTAAATCTGTAACTGCACACATATCTCTGCATATGTACAGCAATAGCTGTATTACAAGAGGTGTACTATGTTGCCAGCATCAATAGGCAACTATCGAGGTTGATGGTGGCTTTAGGAAACTGTGGGAATGATAGAATAGATGTTAATGAAGGGGAAAGAGTTTCTTAAAAGGGAGAAGAACATTGTAAAGACAGAAGAAGCAAGCTTATAGAAAGTTGTAAGTAGAGACTTCTTTCTCCTCTTTTCTTTTCTTCCCCTTTGTGCTGGGAGTGAATCTCTGTCCTCAAACATGCAAGGAAAGTGCTCTCCACTGAGCCTCCTCTACCTGTTGTTTCTCTTTTTTATGTGACAGGGTCTGATTCTAGCCCAGGCTGGCTTGGAGCCTGCATGGCTACTAGATGCTGGGATGGCAGGTGCACAGCAGTGTCTAGCAGCTCCTTTTTGCTTCTGTTTTGAGCTATCTCTACCGATAAGATTTTGGGTACTGAAAATCCAGTTACTATCAGATGGAAGTTTATTATCATGTGGAGTTTTTTTTTTTTTTTTTTTTTTTTTAAATCGTCAGACACCTCAAAAACCTGAGGTCCCCAAAATGCTAACAGGGATGCCTAGACATCTTAACTTCAGATAAAGAAGTCTGGACCATCTTAGATTACTAGAGCAAGTATGATGTAAAGTACCCATGACTATCATGTGTCACTAAGTCTAAGGGACGTAGTCTTAGATCCTTAAGACCTGAGCTCAGACATTCCTTCCATTTCACAGATGAGTAAAGAACAGTTCTGGAGAGGAAGTTTGCAAATTTGCAGTAACATGTTCCTCGTACATTAGTTATGGGCATCTTTTAGAATTTTGTGACATGTCCCAGGGACAGTAGAGTCATGGAGCTCTTAGAACAGTAAGGAGTGCTGTGAGTGCAAATGAAAGAGCTCTGACTTTTTTTATTCTCTTCTCCTAGAGTGTGCTCCTGTGCCTCCTAGACTTATTCCCCGTCCTAGAGAAAGGTCTGCACTGGAAGGGAGATGCAGCTCGAGCCACTCCACAGTGCCACGAAGTACTACAACTGATCCTCACCCACATGGAGCCAGAGCATCGCCTTCTCTTGCGTAGGACTTATGCCAGAAACCTGCCAGCTTTTGTGAAGAAGTGAGTGCCTGCTCTTCTCTAGTCACATACACTACGTTCAGCCCCTCTCAGTATCGCATTTTTTTCTTCCTGTTAGATTGGGGATCCTAACTGTCCGGCACTTGAAGAGGCTACAGCAAGTTATCATTGGTTATCTGGAGGTTTATGATGGCCCAGAAGAAGAAACCAGGTTGAAGATACTGGAAACCCTGAAACTTGTCATGCAGTATACTTGGCCCAGGTATGTGCTAAAGGGCATGCTGAGGTTAACTTTTTCTTCAGAACTTGCCCAGATAAAATTTTCAGGGCATGCAGTGGATCTGAGTCTTCTTCACTTTCTTCATTTCTAGGATATATGCTACTTCAGATGTTCAGCCAGTAGTTCTAGGTTCTGACACAATTGAATCACTTCTTTTCCTTAAAAGGCTTTTAAAACTTCAAAGCCCACCCCTAGTGCCTCACTTCCTAATTTTTTCCAAACAGTTCCACCAACTGGGACCAAATATCTAAATTTATGAGCCTATGGAGTCCATTCTCATTAAACACCCCACGTAGATGGTCTGCCAAGATTGTAACTGTAATTCATATCAAAATACTAAAGGCTACTTGGGGCTGGTAGTTAAGTGGTAAAGCTCAAGCATTCAACGATTATCACTTTTCCCCAAAAAGGCTACTTAGTGAAGTGCTTTAATAGGTATGTTTAACTGTGTTCATCCTACAGGCTCTCAAGTGTAATTGAAAAATGGAGTGCTTCAGGGCACATCATTCAACATTTGCAGAGCAGTGATTGGATTGCTAAGTTAGGATATGCTTATTTAGAAGGCATTCCCTATGTGGCTTGAAGGTGTCAAGAGTGAACTAGTACCTGAACTGTCTAGTCACTTAATGGATTTCTTACATGAATGGAAGGATCAATTTAGCCCGAAAATTCAGAGCCCCAACTTAGCCCATTGCTTCCTTGGATACTGCAGGATTTGTCTGTATCTCAGGGAGCTGATTTTGGAGCAGTCTGTTCTGGCTGTGTCTGTGTCTCAGGAAGCCTCTCTTGGTCCAGTCTGGGCTCTTGGTCCACTTGAAGGTAGCCTATTCTGTGTCACAGTGAGCTGTTCCTCATGCAATAGAAGCTAGCTGATTCTGTCTCAGGTATCTAGTCTTGATCCAATAGGTGCTGGGGAATTGTGAGTATCAGGTAGCTACTGAGGTAGCCCGGTGATGGGATGGATTGGGGATTGGGGCAAGATTTGTAGATAGGGGTGTACAATGAACTGAATTTTACCAGGGAGTTCTGGCCAGCAGGGGTTTTCCCAGCTGGCCTGGATTTAGGGGAAAGATGGGTGGGGGGTGGGGTTCTAAGGGTTGTGTCCCAAGGCTGGATAGGGGAAACTGGGCTCTCTGGGTAGGCTAGGTCAAGAGTCACTCACCTCTTGGTCCAGTAGGTGCTAAGGAACTGTGGGTCTCAGGTAGCCACTGAGATGGTGATGAGATTCATTGGGGGCTGGGGCAGCATCCTTGTTTCTTTAAGGCAAGGACTTTATTGTAAAGCTCAAGTTCTAGATCCTGTGTCTTAAGTGCTGGGATTATAAACGCATACCCTAACTGCAGCCTCACTTTACTCTTGATGTGCAGGCACTAAGTTACAGGACTGTGGGCTATCTCATGTCGTGTCTAGGTTTCAGGGCCTTGAACAGGGGAGATCCTGGCTCACCTTATTCTCAGACCCTAAGGAGCAGTTTCCTTAGCATTGGCAGGAAACAGAGTTGAGCTTTCTGGCACTTTGTCTGAGCCAGGGCTTCACTGTAGCTACTCAGAAACTCCGATCTGCCTCTGCTTCCAGACAGGCAGTGTGTGTACACAGGCTGGGTGCAGCACAAAGGAACTCTGAGCCTACTATCTGAAGTCTGTCTCTGGTCCTGTTTGCAGTGCTGATAGCAAACACCATTTAGATTTCCCCATGTCTGGACCAAATCTTCCAAGTTAGCATTCCATTTTGAAATATGAAGTTTTTCTTCCTGATTCCAGAATTCCCTGCAGAGTTGTGGTCTTGCTTAAGGCTCTCCTAAAACTGATATGTGATGTAGCAAGGGACACAAGCCTCACACCTGAGGCCACAAAGAATGCCCTGCTCCAAGAAGCCACAGACTGCCTGATTCTCCTGGACCGTTGTTCTCGGGGGCAGGTGAAGGTAAGGCAGGAGTCTGCAACTCAGTTTCCATTGGCCTCCTTCCTAGGTAGCCTCAGTGACTGCCATTACTACTTGGTGCCCAGCCAAGTTTGGACATGAATGTGGAGGGTAGTAGGCCTCACCTCTTTAGTCTTAGAGTTTGACATTTTTATCCTATTTACTTATTTTTGGTGCTAAGGCTGAACTATTTTAATACTATTCCAAACCATCTGGAACCAGAGGATCAGATGACATTGGCATTCAGAGACAATAAAGAACAAGCCAAGCCTCCAAGATTTCATAGAACTAAGTTCTGTTCTGAGATTGATATGACACCTACTAACGTGCTAGGGAGACACCTCAAAGTTCAGTTGCAGACTTTGAATCAAAACCAGTGCAAACAAAGCACAAAGAAATGAGGCTGTAAGCTGCCAACGAGAAATATTTTCACAGAGAAGCACAATGTTTCAATGGGCGGGGCACCTGAGATGTCTGTCAAGAGTAAATGCAGTGTAGGGTGTGGTTCCTGAAACACAGGCCCTCACTTCTCTCACTGATGCTGAGCTCTTCAATCAGACTTGGCTGGCTGATGGACCCAGCAGGACCTACTTGTCTCCTCCTCCCCATATTGAGATTACTGGGGCCTGCATGGATGATGACAAGTGTGGGATTTAAACGTAGACTGAACTCAGGCCTCATGCTTATCCTGCTGAGCTCTCCCATTTCCAAACACTTAATTTACCAGCAGGAAATTCTTCCTTCAGTTTCAAATTTCACAAAATTCTCAGGACTGTAGTACATGGTGTCTATAATGTGTATTTATTTACATGCAATGAAGACTAATTTCCCATTTTTTACAATTAGGAATCTCTAAAGTTTCATAGAACATGAAAAGAAATTTATGCCCCAAAAGGTAGTAGTCTGTTATTTTTCAATTTATTCAAACATTGCATTGTAGCCCTTTACATTTGTGCACAGCTAGTGGGCCAGCTTGAGTTCTTTTGGCTAGAATGAAGGAGGCTCTTCGGAGCCAGTGGACTACTTATTTATATAAGGTTTTAAGTAACACCTGTTCTGGTGGGGGCACTCTCAGTTTTTGAGTATGTGAAGAAAAGGACAATGGGAAAACAGGTCTTAGAAAAATTAATGCCTGTTTGGTTTCATGTTTCAGGGTCTTCTGGCTAAAATTGTCCTATCCTGTGAAGACAGCACAGTGGTGAGCTGCATTAGGAAAGTTCAGGACTCTGCAGATGTTCCCTGCAATGACACTTAAGACACTAACCAGCAGGAAAGGCTGCTCTTCTTATCCCAGATCATATGGATGTAGTTATGGGAAAATATATATTTTTATACTAAAAACTTTGGTTTCCTTCACTTTCTTGTAAGAGAAACTAACTGATCAAGAGTTAAAAAAAATTGAAGCTAGGCAGTGTGGTACACTCCTTAATCCCAGCATTCAAGAGGCAGAGGCAGGCAGATCTGAGTTCGAGGCCAGACTGGTCTACATAGAGTTCGAGGACAGCCCAAGATACAGAGACACAGTCTTGAAAAACCAAAACAGATAAACACTGACATTTCTAAGTAAAAACTGGGAGAGGAGAATTTAGTACTTGTAATGTAGAAATATTTACAGCCACGATGTCATTCTAGCTCCAGGAACTCATCTGTTACAATCCTTGGGCTCAAGCTGTTACAGCACATGTGTTATAAAAATACTCTTTACAATATAACGCTCTTCTCCATTCCAGATTTTTGCTCCACTTACGTGGCATAAATATTAACAATATAAATACTGTATGAAATATAGCACAAAAGAGCTCAGTTTTAAGTGTTGACTTTTCAGGATAAAACTTGAAGGGAACTCATGTGGTTTTGGCTTTGGTCATGGGCTCTGTCTCCTGCTCGTATTCTATTTCTACATATGCCCGTTTTTTCCGCAAAGGTCCTCTCAAGGGTGCTTTGCCTTTGTGTCTGGCCTTAAGGGTCTTTTCTTCCTCTTCTTCGCTGGAGGATTTATCGTCCTGTTCTTCATCACTGCCAGCATCCAATTTGTCCATATCCTAACATGGAGAGACAGCGGGGACAGAAATCAGCCAGGGAAAGTGCACAGTTTCTCCAGATTCCCTTCCCAGCTGAGTCAGTTCAGAACTGACCAGATCCTCTCTGCTTTCCCACTGTGTGTAGGCCACAGGTATTCTTTATCCCACAGAGCTCACCTCGAAGTCACTCAGGTCACTCTCATCCACTTCATCATCTTCTACAAACTGTCTTTTTCCCACATCCTAAAATAGGTAAGAAAACAAAACAAAACCCAAAGTCCAGTTTAGAAATCTAGTTTTGTTTTACTTCTTTTCATAAATAAGCGAATCAGAGTCTACCTACACATTCAACTACCAAAATCTATTAATCTCAAGTTTAATATTTATAAATTAAAAAGAAAAATTAAGGGTATAAAAGTCGATGCATACACTGAACTCTAAGCTAAAATTAATCATCACATAATACAAAACGAGGGGTGTAAATAATGATGCCTCAATTACATGAAAATGTGTCACCCTAAAGATTATTGTGTTGTTAGAGAACATTATTTTAAGATGTGGTACTTTTGTTTATATTGCGTTTGTTTAACTCTGTGAAGCTGTGTTACTGTGCCTGTCTACAACACCTGATGGGGCTGGCAAGTAGAGAGAATAAATAGGAAGGAGAAATTAGAAGGAATGGGCAGAAGTAGCCAGGGAAGGAGGAGGGCTCCAGGGACAGCTACGCAGCCAGCCGTGGAGTAAGGGTGAAAGAAAGATAGATGTACAGAAGTAACAAAAGGAAAAAGCCCCAAAGCAAGAGATGGGCCAAGCTGAGGCCGGGCATTTATAATTAAGAATAAGTCTCCATGTGTGATTTATATGGGAGCTGGACGGTGGGCCCCCCCCAAAGAGCTAAAACCCAAACAACACTGCATTTCAAACCAAGACAAATTATACTCACCTCTTCATCTTCCTCATCATCCCTTTCTTCATCTTCAGAGTCACTCTCTTCTTCCTGTTTCTCTAGGGCTTTGTCAAAGGCATGAATGGGGAAGTTGTAGATGTCGCCATACTGAAAAAAAAACATACACTGCCTTTAACTATTGTTGAGTATTACATTTTTCAAAGCTCCTCTTACCCTGCAAGCATATTATTCATCACCAGGGACTAAGTAAAAAAAACTATGATACAATATTTCTATAGTTTTCAAGCCTAGGTACATTATGTTTCTGACATTTAGCAGTTAGCACTTGATACTGAATAGATGGTTTCTACTGAGAAGAGAACCAAGTCACTTCAAACTTACTAACTTATGAAACCACAAGCATTGGGATCAATCTAATTTTTCTTAGGAAGGAAAATAACAGGTTTTAATCACTTTTCCATCTTTCTAAGCCAAAAGGCTAAGACATTTTTAAAAACTCATTAAAAAAAAAAAAGCCCAACTCATTTTAAAGAACCTTAAAAGATTAGAGTAATATATAAAAACAAAAACTCTAGGCATCAGGACTGAGGGATAGAGCTTGGTTGGCAGTGTTGTTTACCACATACATATTCCCGGGCTCAATCCCCAACATCATATACATCTGCATGGTGATGAACTCCTATAATCCAACACCTGGGAGGTTGGAGGCAGGAAGATCAAGAATTTCAAACTTTTTTTTGCTACAGAGTGAATCTGAGACTATGAGATATCTGGGATATCATGAGATACAGTCTCAAAACGATAAAATATAGGGAGACGGGAGACGAAAGTGTGTGAATGTTTGCAGATGACATGGGCCAGGGCCATGACCATGCCAAGGACCCTGAGCATCAGACCCATGGAAGAATGGCAAAGCTTTCTCCACAGGGCGAGGCTCAAAGAGGGATGGCAAAGCCGTCCTCTGGTCTGAGTGCAAATGTTGGCAGTGTGTGCAGAAGTGTCTACTATAGCTCTGTCTGCCCTAACATTTATGCTCTGAAGAAGTCCACACTACAGAGACTGCTCCTACTAAGATTTAGTTCAACCTGTCTCCTTGGTCCAGCTCTGATCTGTAAACCCTGCCTCCTTATTTACCTGCATGTAATAACCCTACTCCTTTGTTCAGCTACATGCCAATAACATGCCTCCCTGCTCTATTCTATATAGTAAACATGAGCTGAGCTTCCAAGGTGCTCAGGTTTTCACCCAAGAGCCCAGCCCATCGAATTACAGCTCTCTGCCCTTTTATTCTTTGCCGCCCGGAGCCTGTGCATGAACCAGACACGGACACGGACACACAGGGACACACGACCCCCACCCTGACTTATGTTTTTGCAGATTGTGGAGCTTGAGTGTGCCAAATGGAAATAAGGGCAAAATGGAAAAAATCTCTAGCTCTCTCACCGTATCTTGTTTCAGTCTTTCCAGTAATTCCTTCTCAATGGCATTGTCCAGCTGGGCAGCTATTAATGCTTTTTCCTATAAGAAAAAGAGCAAATCCATTACTCCATTAGGACTCATTTTTTAGCCTGTACAAATATAATTACCAGTTTTTAATAATCGTATAACATGATGTGGTTATTTGCCCCCTTCTGGTTAAGTTATATTAATTCTGATGTAGAGAAATAATGCCAGAATTTTTTTTACTGACACAGGAAAGTAATGGTATCTTCAGTCTCAAAGACAACTAATCTTAGACTCCAGAACAGATTCAGACTAAACTGCTCCTGCAGAAAATACACAAACACTAATTCCCAGGTTGTTTATTGTTAAATCAAGGCCACCCCCCCCCCCATAGTAGACTTTCTCCATGTACCCTACCACTAAAGGTTCAACCTGCTAATGTTATTTTTAAGTCCTGAATTTCAATGTCATTCTCTGGGAACAAGTTATCTCCGAGGCCAAGCATTCACATGCCCTTTGACCTTATTAGCCACAGAAAAACTGACTTCATGTGTTATGAAAATGGGTTGGGCCTTGAAAATGGAACATAACTGTCCAGAGCTTCGCTAAGGAAGCAGGGGAGCAGCAGCAGCACAGAGGGGAGGGGAGAAGGGGTAATGAGTGTGTAAGGAAAGCAGCAGTGCAGAAATGAATGAGTGAGTGAATTACATATGTGAGATAAAACTGCGAGAAAGAGCTGTATTAGAGTGTGTAAGAACAGTGGAAGCTATTATATGGTGAGAGAGCTGCGTATATGAGATGAATAGCTACGGCTGTGTGGAGATCTCTAACTGGAGGAGGTGGAACTGTATAAAAGGAGACATGGATGCAACTGTGTATAGAGTGACTGTATGTAAATGTATGTATAGAATGCAGCAGTGTGCAACGGTGTATAGAGTGACTGTGTATGTAAATGTATGTATAGAATGCAGCAGTGTGGAGATGTGGAGCTGAATGGAGACAGAAGGAGTCAGAAGCCACTTTACGTTGAAGTAAAAGGAAGTTACCAACAGGTGTGTGTGCTTCTATTTTACCAACCAGTTAGAAAAGAGATTTATTCTTAATTACCCTATGATAAAAAGCTCTATCCTTCAATACTCTAAGTCATTCTTTTTATTACTTTGGAGCAGATTGTGGGACCTGGTTACCAAAGGTAACATATGAGACAGGAAATATCAGAATTCTAAAATGTTTGACTTGAAGAATTTTAAATATGGAGTTATCTAAAATACCTTTTTAAATGTTTTTCATTATATCCAAACACCCCAGAGTATATTATTAGCCTTCAGTGAAAATCCTAGTAATCTGAAGATATGAAAGTGATCATGTCACTGAAGATAAACTACCCCGATTAGTAACTCATTATAAATCCCATGCACCCAACTCCTTTCTCTCATGAAAATATATAAGCTATGTAATAATATCAGAACAGCATGTTACCTCTCTTCTTTTTTCTCTTCGTTCAACCTTCTTACTCAAAGGAACAAGTTTCTTCCTAGCAGAAAACAAATACATTATATTAGAAAATTCAAGTTCAGTTTAAAGATTAAAAAATTAGAATTGATTTTTGTGGCTAGGCTCCATATAGCAAAACCTAGTATCTAAGTTTCTAGATAATCAGGCAGCTAATATAGCTTAGCCACAGAACATCTGCCCAGCATGTGCAAGGCTCTAGGTTTGATCTGCATATGCATGAACACACACACCTACAATTGTGTGGTATGGAAAGTCAGAAATCCAGGTAGTAGTTCACATCTGTGGCTCAGCACTGATTGTGAGGGAGAAGGACCACTGGAAGATACATATTAAGTTCCAGGGCCAGCTTGGTACAATGTTGTCTTAACCCTCTACCAAAAAGACCAAAAGTATAGCTTTTCTAGACAGTCTATGTATAGCCCTGACTATCCTGTAACTTGCTCTGTAGGTCAGGCTGGCCTCAAACTCAGAGATCAACCTGCCTCTGCCCCAGAGTGCTGGGATTAATGGTATGTGCCAACCTGCCCAGCCATAAAAGTCAAATGTCTTAACATGCATTTTAATATAGTTAGTTTGTTTTCTTTAGGGTCACTACAATAAGACTAATGCTTCAATGAACTAAGAAAAAGACATTTTCTGGAAAAGGTTCATATAGTTTTTAACATTCTCTGGTGATCTCAATGAAGTCCTGTGGATTCCACATTATCTCTCCTCCAGAGTGTAGTTCATACTCTTATTAATCACATTTTTAGAAAATTGTGAAACATTTCATTTCAGCTTTTCTCAGGAACCTACAAGAGTATTTCCAGGTAGGCAGGACAATCACATATTCTGCTTAAAAATCCCGCAGAGCCACTGGACATATCTTTATCCCAAAGTTCTTTTCTTGGCATATCAAGATTAGTCACAGTTGAACTTAGTAGAAAACATTGTGACTCGGTCCAGGAAAAGGTAATATACGGGAAGCGAGTAAAGAAGTGACCTCGGTCCTTACCGCCGCTTCAGGGTCAGTTTTCTAATTCGAATCAGGTACTGGGTGATCTTGGTAAATCGCTGTTTACATTTGTGTCGAATGAAGCGGGGCCAATAAATTAGATTTTCATCTATTTGTTCTAGTGCTTTCTCGTAGTTTTTACTGAGTCGCACCTGTGGAACAGAAAGAGAAACATGACGGGAGAGGCAAATCATGTTAGGTCTCACTGTCAGTACCCACAGCGGTGTTCTTGCTCTTTTCTCAGTGAGTCTTACCCGTTCCCAGAGACGCCGAGGAAAAGCTGCTCGTTCTATAACCTTCATATACAGGTAGCATTGTCCTAAGGAGAAGTTAAACAGCAGTGTATTATTTATATATTACAAAGAGACTAGGAGGAAGCTTCTATAAACTCTTGTGTGGGTTTCATACCTTTCTCTTCTTTAATGGTAGCATACTGACTGTTTGCCAGAGGACAGGATGACCGATTGCACAACCCAGTCAGACTATACTCATTTCTGCAAAAGCCCTGAGTTTTGGTTCTAGGATGGAGGGAAAGAAATGTTTACAACCAAGGGGGCAAATGAATGCATTTAAGTCTAGGCTGCAATATACTCACCTTATTTTGAAAGCGCAAAATTGCCTGTTTCCTAGTGTATTCCAGATAACCTGTAAGACAAAGTGAAGGCCTGTTGCACTGGCCCGAGAGATGCTGTTTAAAATAAAGAGGGACAGTGTTCTCCAGGTTGCAAATGGTGCTCATTGGTAGAATTCTTCCCAGCATGTGCAAAGCCCTCAGTTTAGTCTCTAGCTCCACCAAAATACAAACCAGATGATGAGAACCATGTTATAGCCCAGAGCTTTGTGCCTCGATGAGGAAAGGGTCTGACTTGTTTCCTTTATACAGTAACATAGTCTTGTAAAAAATACAAATCTAAATACAAACAGGAGGCAGTGACAGATTTTATTTCTTTAATCCTAGCTTGGGAGGCAGAGGCAAGCAGAATTTTGTAAATTCAAGGCTGGTCTGGTCTACAGGGCTTGTAACTTAGCAATGGAATTTCATTAATAGCTGGCAACTATTTTCCCATTATATGCATACACGCTACCATCTGTAGTACGTACCTGTGTATGCTGTTTAAATGAGTCTATCACATGCCTTGAAACTTTTCTTTTCACACGTTCATTATCCATTGTCAAAGGGTGCATACTAGGTACCTTCTACTGTCTCTCACTAATTAATGTGCTCTTTAATTCAAAAGCAGTGACATCTCCAAGCCCTGACATCATTAAAACCGAATTGTTTGATTTTGGCTGAAGGAAAGAACAGTCCTTCAAGCACTATATTTAGTTAGACGAAAGTATATAAATAATGCATCAACAAGTTGCAGTCAATTTAAAAGCTGTATATGAGTGTATGAGAGCAAAGAAGTCTTTGGACAGACTGCCTTGAGAAGCTGAGACACTCTAGACCAATTAAAGGGAAAAAATGAACTGTCAAAAATAAAATAGGTTGGGGATTTAATAGGGGTATCTGGTAGGGGGAGGTAAAAACAAAAAAAATAAAATAAAATGGGGAACTGGGAATACCATTCAAGCTTATGGCTTTTAAACATCACTGGATCAGACCTCTTTCCTAAGCACCAGATTTGTCTGTGTATCCAGCTGCCCATTTGGCATCTCTAAAAGAATCCCAATGATAAACATACCGAAATGCAACTCTCAACTTCACACTTTTCTAAAGAATACAACATTATTCCCAGTTCCCACTAAAAAGAACCTTAAAATATTTCCTTTAAGATTCTTTCACACCTTGCCCTAGAAAGGGTATCAAATTCATCACCCGCCCCTCACCCTCTTGATTTCCCTAACAAGTCTCTCTATATTCCGCCTTTCCTATTTCCAATCTTTGTACCTTCACCACCCCCAATCTTCTTCAGTGTCTGGCTAATTCCTGAGCTTTTGGTCTTTATTCAAATGTCTGACTGGCCATATCTGCAGCGGTCGCTCTTCTCCACTCTTCTCTGTTACTCCTCTTTCGTGGTACCCTTTACCACGCAAACGTCTGTTTTATTCGCCAGCCCCAGAAGGCTTATGAAAGCAAAAGTTTTTTTGTCTGACTGGTTCACAACCAAATCCTCAGTAAATCCCACAGTGCCTACACATTGCTGGAATTTGGTATTTACATACAACGCCTGTAAACAGACAAATGTGGGACACTTCGAAATTACGACTCAGTAGAGCAAGGTAAAAAGAAAAGTAGACTGAAAAGGAATGCTCATGGATGAGCAGGATCCTTAAACATGAATTTTAAACTTCGCACCCCTCCCTCCTTCCAAGTCCCGGGACAATTGCCACTCAGCTGGCAATGGCACCAGGGACTAAATAAGTCGATCCGGTGGGCTGGGGCGCTGATAAAAATCCGAATGGGTACCCACTTTTGAAAATCGGAGTTCTGGAAGTCTCGCAATCAGAGAAAACAGGAGACAAACCAGCCATCTAAGTATGCGGATCAGAGTCAGAAATAAGCGAAATGCCCCGCACAAACCCCGGGGCTCCAAAGCAACAAAGGGGAACTCACATCGTCCGACTGCATGGTGTTGGCGGGTCAGCACAGCGTGTTAGAACCAGGAAAGCAAACATGCTACTTCCGGGGAGCCACTTCCGGAGAGCCTGGTTATCGCGAGAGAGTCTCGATCTCGCGGAAGCCCGTGACGTCTCCTAATGGCTGAGCCTGCGCACTTCCGCTCCTTAGCGCTTGCCTTGTTCTGGGCGTGCTCGCTTCCCGCATCCGTTGCCATAGGGACCCAGGCAGCGTCGCGCGCGCGTCTTGCTTTGCTGTTGGAGCGTTCGCGCCTAGCGTCTTCCTTAGTGACAGGCCACGTTGGATACTCAAGTGGACTAGGTCCAAACCACTACAAAGCGGGACTCATTTGTCCTAATTGAAGGCGCGTTCCCGACCCTCCCATTGTGCACGCGCGAGGACGTAATGCTTTCGTCGTCCTACTTCTGGGCTGTGCTCACTAGCCTGTCAAGCCTGAAGCTGTCAGCTCTTTTACCAGCCTGCTGCAACTTCTAACCGCCAGCTCCATCCTACTTTGAAATACACACTGTAGAACTACTTTAGAGCGAAACAGCGAAAACAAAACCTGTGTGCAAGTGCCCCACCCCCAATTTATAGATTTTTCTGTCCTAGCCTTGCTTCTCCTATAGAAGTGCTGGGGATCAGACTCAGGTTACCAGAATCATACAATCTCCTGAGCCATCATCCTCTGAGAAAAATGCCTTTTAAAGTCATCAGGGGTAATAAGATGAAGTTCTCTTCCCTCATTTTCTCTCCTGAAAGTTAAGTAATTCGTCAAGTAATTTTGGATCAACGCCATGAACCAAATAAGTCCACGTCTAGGAAAACAACAAAGAGCAAACATGTTCTACGCTCTCCAGATATTTACTTTGTAATGAGGATTCAGAAAGCAAGTAAAATTATAGCATATACTTATGATGTAGTGCTTAGGTACTAGTGTTACAAAAGCAACGAAGCGGCTATGCACCATATACAACACTCTCAAGCTATTTGGGAGGTGGAGATGGAAGGGTTGCTTTGAATCCAAGAGCTTGAAACCAGCTTGGGTACTACAGGGAGGCCACGTCTCGATGATGATGATGATGATGGTGGTGGTGGTGGTGGTGGTGGTGATATCTATAATGATAAAGCAAAAGAAGTTAGTGGAGATAGAGAGGGTTTTTCAGGGAGGTTTATTGGTTGAACCTAATTGGTTGTCCATAGAAGCGATAACTAAACAGGGAATCCCAATGAGGTAAAGCTGTAAGTAATGACAACGTGAATGCCTTGACAGAAGGATGAAGAGCAAATGCAAAGTCCCACATAAGGAGACCCTTGGAGGAAAGACTAGCAAGGAGAAAAGTTCAGGCTAGAGAATGGAGAGCAAGAGGAAACAACGGTAGGAAATGAGACCAGTAGGAGACCACATCCAAAGTGTGTGCAGCCTTGTACTCAACCCTCACAGTAAACTCTTGGGGTCTTTTAAAAAAAAAATCCTGGTGCCTATATTGCATCTCTGATCAAACAGCACTCACAGAATATAGCAACATGGTGTTGTTTCTCTGACAGCTAGCCATTGAGGAGAGAATACTTTACTATAAAATATAATAAAGTGGAATTCTCAGAGTCAGATAATCTACAAGATCACAGGAAGAAGGAGGAATATGCACAGGAATGTTCAGGTCTGCTTCCTCATTTTAAAGAATATAAAACACAAAGTGAGCCAGACAGTGGGGGTGGCACTCGGGAGGCAGAGGTAGGCCTATCTCTCTGTGAGTTTAAGCCCAGCCTGATCTATGCAGAATGAGTTCCAAGACACAGAGAAGACCTGTCTAAAAAAAAAAGAAAGGAAGGAAGGAAGGAAGGAAGGAAGGAAGGAAGGAAGGAAGGAAGGAAGGAAGAACACCAACCAACCAACCAACCAACCCCCACAAAGTGATCAGTCCTACACAGGAGAGCTTAAAGTAGAAAGCCAAAAGCATAGGTGTATGGCTTCATGATCTCAGATTGGACAGATTTCTTAGGAAATTAAACACACCGTAACAGTAACAAGGAAATAGGTAACCATAAGCCTCCCTATTGCTGTGTGGTTTAAATGAGAACCCCCAGCCAATTCCCACCAGCATTAGTCCCCAGCTGATGAACTGTTTGGGGGAGGATCAGGAGGTGTGGCCTTATTGGAATAGGTATATCCTTGATAGAAGAGATGAGTAACTAGGAGTGAGCTTTGAGGTTTTCAAAGTCCAAGCCAGCCCCGGCGGCGTTGTGGAATGTTTGTTTAACTATGTAAAGATATGCCGCTGTCTCACCTTGCCTGCCTAAGGCACCTGCCTGGTCTAATAAAATGCTGGATGGCCAATAGCAAGGGAGGAGATATAAGCTGGGTTTCCAGACCTGATCCTATTTCCAAGTAAGTAGGAAGAGGATTTAGGTTCAGGGGAAGAAAGAAAAAGAGACCCCAGGGCCAACCAGCCAGGAGACAGGAAGGGAGGACATGTACAATGAAGGAGAGGTGAAAAGCCATTCTGACTGGTGTAAGATGAAATCTACAAGTTGTTTTTTTTTTTTGTTTTTTTTTTTTTTTTTTTTTTTTGCATTTCCCTGTTGACTAAGGATGTTGGAAATTTCTTTAAATGTTTCTCAGGCATTTGAGATTCCTCTGCTGAGAACTTTCTATTTAGTTCTGCACTCCATTTTTAATTGGGTTATGTGTTTTCTTGATAGCCAGTTTTTTTTAATTATCTTGACTGACTATCAGATGTATAATTGGTAAAGATTTTCTCTCCCATTCTGTAGCCTGAGACTTTTTTGATTGTGCCTTTTTCCAGACAAAGTTTTCAGTTCCATGAGGTCTCTTTATTGCTGGGCCCAAATCTTTGTGAGCCACAGCCACGGTTTATCCTCAGGCCTAAGAAACTGACGGCAGCTTGCTGCCACATGGGATTTTTGGTGGGGGGTGGTTCTTTTTTTGTTTTGTTTTGTTTTTTTGGAGACAAGGTTTCTCTTTGTATCCATGGCTGTCCTGGAACTTTCTCTGTAGACCAGGCTGGGCTTGAACTAACAGAGATCCACATGCCTCTGTCTCTCAACTGCTGGGATCAAAGGCATACGACACCACTGCCCTGCTACATGGAATTGATGTATTTTCTGTCCTTCCTTCCTTCCTTCCTTCCTTCCTTCCTTCCTTCCTTCCTTCCTTCCTTCCTTCCTTCCTTCCTTCCTTCCTTCCTTTCTCCCTCCCTCCCTCCCTCCCTCCCTCCCTCCCTCCCTCCCTCCCTCCCTCCCTTCCTTTCTTCCTTTCTTTTTCTCTTTCTTTCTGAGACAGGGTCTCTCTGTGTAGCTTTGAAGCCTGTTGTGGAACTCACTTTGTAAATCAGGCTGTCCTTGAATTCACAGAGATTCATATGCCTCTGCTCTGCCTCCAGAATGCTTGGTCTAAAGGCATGCCACAACACTGCTCCGCTACATAGAATTTCTCAACATGGCTACTTACTTGAACCAGCTAGTGATGAGACTCTCATTCCTGGGCTTGGTGGGTAAAGACTTGAGGTTGACCCCTAGGTCTCATGTGATGTAGGGAGAGGACTGATGGTTTCCCTCCCCCACTCCCCACTCTATGCATGAATACTGTGGGGTGCATGTGTTCCATTCCACCACAATAAATACATGAGTGTGATATTTTAAAAAAGATATGTAATGCCTGCAGCATCATCCTTTTTGCTTAGGACTGCCTGTGCTACCTAGGGAATTTTGTGTTTCCATATGAATCTTATGACTGGTTTTCTACATATGGGGCTTTGGGTGAAGACTGTATTAGAAGCAAACGTTGCTTTTGGTCCCTTTTTCTAATATCCTACTAGTCTGGAGCCTGGAAGTTTTCTCTATCACGTTGTGTCTTTCTGGATGTCTTTGCTCAGTTTTAAAGTTTTCATCGTAGAGATTCTTCCTCTCCGTGGTTAGGTTTACTGTGAGGGATTTTATTTTCTTATTGGTGCTATTGTGAATGTAATGTTTCTCTCATTTTTTTCTTAGTGAATTTGTCATTGGTTTATAGAAAGGGTTTTGCTGATTTTGTATTCTGCTAATTTGCCTAACGAGTTATTTAGTTGTAGGGGGGATTTTTGTATAGTCTTTAGGGTCTCTTATGCAGAACAGTATCATAGAGGTATTTTCACTTATTTCCCTACTTTTGTCTTGATTATTCCTTTCCTTTGTCATATGCTCTAGCTAACATTTTAAAATTATCTGTTTTACTTTATATTCATTGGTGTTTTGTCTGCATTTATGTCTGAAAGTCAGGTCTTCTGGACTGCAGTTACGGACAGCTGCTGTGAGCTGCCATGTGGGTGCTTGGGAATGAACTTGGTGCTCTTAACTGCTGAGTCATCTCTCCGGCTGCTCTAGCTAACATTTTGAGGCTATATTGAACAACTATGAAGACAGTGAACATTTCTGTTTTATTTCCAATTTCAATGGAATTGCTTTGAATTTTTCTACAAGTAAGATGATGTTGGCTGTAGGATTGTTATAGATAGACTTTATAATGTTGAGCTACATTCTCTCTTGTTCTATTATCTCTAAACTTTTATCATGAAGATGTGTTTCTCATATGTCTTTCCTATTTCCATTGAGATGATCATTTGAGTTTGTCTTTAAGTCTATTTAAATGTAAGGGTAAGTCCAATTATCCCTTATCAATTTGCATATGTTGACCAATTGCGCATCTTTGAGATTAAAGCCAAGTTGATCGTGGTGAATTATGATTATATTTTATGCCTATATTTGTTTTGCAAGTATATTTTGTTTAGAATTTTTGCATCTTTTTTCATCGGGGATATTGGTCTGTGGTTCTCTTTTGTTGTATATTTACTTCGTTTTGATATTGGCTTAATAAATGGTGTTTGGAAGTGTTCTTTCTATTTCTGTTTTGTGGAATAATTTGTGTGTGTGTGGGGGGGGTCACACCAAAATGCCCAGAGTTCTGACTTATAACTTACTCTGTAGCCCAGATAGGCTTTCTTGACTGTTGGTTTATCTTGCTGTAGCTTCTTCCTGAGTATCTGGGGTTATAGATCTGTACCACCACACCACCGCTGGGCTATTAACTTGCTGTCTTTAAGTTTTGTTTTCCAGGACTGTTAAAAACCAATCAGCCAACAAACAACACTGCACCCCGATCCAGTTTGCTCTTTGGATAATTTAATTCATAAATCCCTGTGTACCTTCTGCACCTGAGTGCAGGATTTGAATTCAGTGTTCTAGATCCTGCTGACTGATGTTTGGCAGTTTCCTAACAGGTTGGGCCCTGTGGGTGACACATGGAACTGCCTCAGTCTGAAAGGGCCACCTGCTCTGAGCTGCAGAAGCCATATCTGTTGGTCTGTCAGACATTGAGGGCACATTCTTTCCAAGGAGAAATAGTAAATGTTCTGGTGTGAGAGGTCTTCTCATATATATTTTTTGTTTGTGGTTTTGGCTCTTGTGTTAGTGACTTTGATTATTGGGAATCTATTGAAGTGAAACTTGTTAGAACATTATTATTGAAAATGAAAGGAATAATGCTTGGTTTCCCCCATGTCTTTAAGAAGAACCTCAGCCTGTTCTGAATTGGCCAAGTGGAAGGATTCCAGTAACAAGACTAGAGGAACATTTGCTTTGAAATCCATGTATACTTCTTGAAGCAAAGCGAAAAAATGAAGAAGGTGGAACAGATGTTATGGAGAGCTTCATCTTTAAGTAAAGAGACCCTGAGTATACTCCACTTCAATTTCTCTAGGTTTAGCGCAGAGAAATCGTAACCGAAGGGCCTTGAGTTCACTTAAAGTACTTGGAAAGCCTGGCTGTCAGCCTGCCCCTAGCTATGGAGTGGTTTGGAATAGCAGGGCTAAGAGTCCTCTTCAATTGACAGTTTGCTTTTCTAGCCTTGACCTCTCACTTTGAAAGCATTCTCCAACAGATTCTTTTTGAGGCATTCTTCAAGAGCATATAAACTGAGAGATTAAAAAAAAGAGAAAAGTGTGATTTTGTAATCCCAGTCTAAAAGGATAGAGATTCTAAAATTCCAAAAAGCTCTTATTTTTCATAATGCATAAATTTCTTAGTACAAGAATTATATTATATATGTGTTATACTATCCATTAGACATTACACATTCTGCAATGTTCGATTTAGTACAAATGGGCTGCGTTTCCTAAATGTGTCTGAATTTTGGAAGTATAAACTCGTTCCTTCTTGCCTTCAGAGGGAGACTCTAATGGGGAAAACAGACAAAATGACCAAACAATGTCGTGCTCAATGAGGAAAGCAAAGGAGGACAGAGCTAAGGAGTGGCAGGGAGGATGCTCCAAACAAAGCATTAATAAAACCTCTCCTAGTTAGTATAGTGTTGATGTGACAAGAAGTGTAGTATCTGAGCAAGCATCTGGGGAAAGATCTTCTCTAATATTCTAACAACAAAGATTGTACCCAGGTATGGGTGGAGACAGTGTGAATGGAGAGCAATGCAAAATGAAGTCAGAAATAGCCGGATCCAGGTGATTTATGATCTTACACTTATTATACTCTCTGAGTATACAAATATACTTTCTCTCTTTTTTCTACCCCCAAGACAGGGTTTTTCTGTGTAGCTTTGGAGCCTGTTCTGGAACTCGCTCTGTAGTCCAGGCTGGCCTCAAACTCGTAGAGATCCACCTGCCTCTGCCTCTTGAGTGCTGGGATTAAAGACTGTGCCACCACTACCTGGCCAAAAAAATAAAAAATAAATCATACAATATATCTGTTGTATTATGATATAATATCGAGTTTACGCAGTGCGGCTGGTGGATAGCAACTGATGAGACGTAGCACGGGTGCAGCATGGCAGGAGAGAGACTGGGTCTACATATTACAAAGAGAGAGAGAAAAAGAGAGAGAGAGAAGTAGAGAGAGAAAAGAGAGATGAGGGGTTAGGAGCGCACACTCTAACACAGTGGGGGAAAGGAAGGGCAAAATGGAGTTTGATGTCAGAACTCAGGGCAGGGTCAGACCAATTGCCATTGGCCAGGTGTGGCTTCAGGGGCTAGAACAGAATCCTAGCAACATCTAGTCACAGGTTTTTCTCCCCCAGCTCCTCCTAGATCCTTCCCACCTCCCCCCCTCTCTCTCATTAAAAAACAATGAAACATATATAAAACATCCCCAAACACACACACACACACACACACACACACACACACACACACACACACACACACACACACACACACACACACACACACACACACACATACCAGAATCCAAAATATAGAAGCAAAAGATCAGCAAGACAGAAAATGACCAATGTGAAGCTGGGCAATGCTGACACACACCTTTAATCCCAGCACTTGGGAGGCGAAGGCAGGTGGAGCTCTGTGAGCTCATGGCCATCCTACACAGGCACTAAAGCTACATAGAGAAACCCTGGCTCAAACAAACAAACAAACAAATAAACAACTCCCCCAAACCAAGCAAAGACAAATGAAGCAAAATTAGTCCTAAAGTCTATGAAAATATCATTGAATTTGTTTTAATGTTGGCCAACTACTTTTAGGCACACCATGGGATCTACCCTGAAGTTTGGTTAATGTACCTAGTGAGACTCCACTGGAGGAAAGTAACTTTTCCTTTGCCATCAGGAATCAGTTGTAGACAACTTCCTGGTTAGAGGTCAGAACCCATTTTACTTCTGCCTCTCAGCACTGGAATGCCCCCCCCCCCCAATCTGATTTGAAACTGTGCAGTCCTGTGTGTTTTCTTGCTTTCTGAGTTCACGTGCATATCAGCCCAGCTGTGTCCAGAAGACATTTCCTTGGAGTCATTCATTTCTTCTGGCCCTTACAAGCTTTCAGCTTCTTCTTCCACATAGATTCCTATGCTCTGGGGGTGGCGGGGGGGGGGGGGGGGGCTAGGATTGAGTGAGTGCTCTAAGGTCTCTTAGTCTCTGAACGTTGTTCAGCTGTGAGTCTTTGTCTCATCTACTATAAAATGAAGCTTCTCTGATGGTGAAGGATCTAGAAAGGACAGGGCTGAAGTACAGGAGGAAGGAGAAGCCCCAGGTCATATGGTAGCTATGGTATTTAAACAAGATGGTGGTGGTGATAATTACAGCATAAGAAATGGTGAATTTGTTGGTGTTGTGAATTGCTTAGGAAGTCTTGATAAAAGGAAATGACTGTATCTGATGAGGTAGCTGATAACTCAAGCACAGTGGGACTAGAGAAGGTCTCCATGACAACATTGAAAGGATTGCCTCTTGCTGGTACAAGGAATACTGTCTGAAAAAAACCAAGCCATCAGTAATGGTTATGAAGGAGACAGTTTGAAAAGCCAAAACAGATGACCTCTTCCAAAGTTGGGATCCTGCTAGGAAAACTTTAATTTCTAAAGCGCCAGAACAGGTTTTGAAAATATTGATTCATTGGTGTGTTTTACCTGTCCAGAACTTCTGGCTTACCCTGCAACGGGACCCTAAACATTTTACCTAGGTCTTGCCCCACAGAGTAATGCTTGCTCTTCCAGTGTACCCCCCCCCAAAAGAAACCCCACAAGGATTCCAATGCAAACACATGAGGGTCAGTTTATTCTTTTGGACAGGTTTGAACCCAGGTAGGTTCAAACCTGGGCCGAAACCCTATGTTCCAATGAAGCAGAGGAATTTGGCCCCCAGCTCAGGGGTCAGAGGGTTTTTAAAGAAAAAAAAAATGTAATTGGGGGTGTTACACATCTTGGCATTTCAGGATTGGGTAAAAGGAGTCTGGGGTAGAGTAATTCTTGGAAACTATTGGTTAAACTTTTGGCAGGAGGGAACCCAAGTTTTGAATCCATCAGCTGTCAGGCGAGTTCCTGAGTTTTTTCCTAGATTCTTCTTAGACCTGGGTCTTGCCCTCAGGAAACTAAATGGTCTTTCCCGGAAATAAAGTTTTATAATGGTAAATGTATGACTTCATGCTTTTCCAGGTCCTCATCTACATCAACTCACAGGTTCTAGGAACACAATCATAGACAGAACTTGGCTTAGCAGATGGTGAAATATGGCTCTGCTCTAGTAGGAAATGGTTTATGGAAGAAATGGAAGGGCTTGCTTTCACACAGAAAGGAACTTGGACATACTATGACACTAGGTCCTGAGGCTGTTAGGAAAAAAATATAAATAGAAAATTTGGATAACACAAATTGTGTGGGCACAGGGGTACTCTTTCTGCCTTTAAATCTCTGTCTTGGCAAGGTTAGTGGAGCAATCTGTTGCCAGAACAGTTTCCTCAGACTTTGGCAAAAATAATTGACTGTAATAATAATAATGAGTCCAAGTGTTAGAATCTTTTTGGCCTAGGATTAAGAAAGGAGGCAGAAAGCTCTGGAACATGGAAATATGGGAAGAGATCTATCCCCCCCCCACACACTGTTTATTTATGACAGGCCTCTGAAAGCATTCAAAGTGATAGAGACAATGTAATTTAAATTATGAAACTCTGTAGGGAATACACATAGATATACCTATATAAAACTGAATTCCATCCAAGTCTTTGGGTCATTGCCATTAAATGCAGGTAATGAGAAATAAGACAGTTTATTGTGGCGATGTTTTGTGTATCCTCTAAAAAAATACAGCTTGCCTAAAGAGAGGGCAGAGCCAGCCACAAAATTAACCACAGAAGCCAGGCAGTGGTGGCACACACCTTTAATCCCAGCACTGGGAAGGTTGAGGAAGGAAGTGATATGGCTGGGCAGAGAGAGAGGAATGTAAGGCGGGAGGAGACAGGAGGTCAGCCCTATGATTCCCTTCCTTTTTGGCTGAGGACTCAGAGCATTCAGTCTGAGGATTCCTGATAACAGGATCTTCCCCTTTTGGCCTGAGGATTCAGTAGTGGTGACGTCTTTCTAGTGACTGGTTCCTCTGTCTCTCTGATCTTTCAGCATTTAATGCAGTATCTGGCTCATGGTTTTTATTATTATAAGACCAATTAGAATTTGTGCGACAGTTTATTTTTGATCATTGGGGGCTAAATTTTAAGACATTTTTCATTTGTGATGAAATACACCGGAACTTTATCATTTGAGTTAATTTTCCTTCTGTTAGTTTCCTGAGTGCTAGAATTATAGGCATGCCTCACAACAACCACAATTTCTTATTACTTTAATCATTTAAAAAAAGCCCTCCAAATTTTAGATTTCTTTTGGAGTAAAGCAGTTCTTTAGCCCTTTTTACGTAGACTACTTAGCACAATGGCCCATGGATTCAATATCCAGTGCCACAGAGAGCAAAATATGTTTTCCAGTATTTATAAAGCTATTTCTCAGCTGCAATTTTTTGTTTCCCTCAGGATCAGGCACATGTCTCCTGAATGTTCTCCATTTAGCCTCAAGAATGATTGATCAGAAAGCTTCTTATGTCTGCACTGGGACTCAGCATACAGTAACTAAATTCAGGCAGAAAACGAAGCATTACTTTGTTTTCCAGCCGTTGTGAACCACATTGTCCCAAGGTCAGTGCCACAGTGGTCTTGTTAACAACAACAACGTGGACCACTTCAAGCTGGGTAGTGTAGGCCTTTCATCCCAGCACTCTGGAGGAAGAGGTGAGCAGATCTGAGTTCCAGGCCAGCCCAGCCTACAGAGCAAGTTCCAGGACAGCTAGGATTCTGTTTAGAAAATCAAAAACAAACAAACAAAACCAGACCACTTCAGTGCCCGTTTTTAACAATCAGCTGTGTAACATCCCTGTTAGGATTTGAATGTGTACACTGATAGTGTTTGAAGTGAGAGCCTCTACTTTTCATAAGGGGTCAAATCTCATTAGTCAGGATTGTCATAGTCACCAAGGTGTCCTAGCTCCCAACACCATGGGCACCGGGAATGTGTGGGAATCTACACTGAGACCAAAGCAAACCCCTGCTGGGAACCTTGGTTTATCTCAGTTGGAAGTTGGACTTTGTGTGTTTTAGTCTTCCAAGAATGAGAGCAGTTTCCTGAGACTTTAAAATGTTAGGCAGCCAAACTGATGGCCCAGGTGCCTACTAACACCTCAAAGAGGACCTGGCAGCTAAGCTCTCCTGGCATCTTTTGATCTTTACCCTGCTACAGGGCCTTCAGGCTGTCAAACGCCATTCTTACCCTAACCTCCAGCCCAGGGGGTTGAGCTGCTCTTCCCTATGTAATTAAACCTTTGTATCTTGGGGTCTCCTGCCGGCTGTACCTGCCTCTTCTCTCTCCACATTCCCTTTCCCTCCCCCACCCCTCTTCCCACCTGACTCAGAGTCATCAAGAGTCTTCCTTTCCTAAGGGGCTTTACATTTTATTTATTTTCTTTTTAAATTCTGCGTGCTTTGGTGCTATGCCTGCATGTGAGGTGTTGGATCCTTGAGCTCCAGAAAGTGGTGTGCTGCCATGTGCATGCTGGGATTGAACCCCGGCCTTCTGAAAGGGCGGCTCCTGGGGACTTTTATAGAGAACTTTCCAGAATTTGCAGAACCTGATGCACTCTTGAGCCACCAGCGCTAAGACAAACCAGTGAAGGGGCGGTCTAAAGTTTTTTGAACACCAGAGCGCTCTCTTTTAAACACCGCATCCAAGAAAACGTGGATCCCGGATCTCGCGGGCTGACTGCGGCGGAATGATCCTGGAGCTGAGCCTGCCATTCCATAGGATTTTCCCCGGGTCTTCAGGAAAGCTCAGAGTAGTAAATGGAAAATGAGGACCCTGGAGTGCGCTGAGCTTGGGCGTCCTGGAGGTTGGTTGAGTAATGGGGACTTGTTTTGATGCTCGGAGGAAACCTAAGGTGAGTCTTCTGTGCGGGTGGAGGCAGGGGAGCTTGAGCATGCTGATGGACACTGCTGCTCTGCATCGAAGCGGGTTGTAAGAGTCGAGACAGTTTGCTGGGCCCCGGCAAAGAATGAGCGACTACTCTGGGAGCTCTAGAAACCCTGGCACTCTGAGTCAGAGACTGTCATGCAAGTTCTGGCCTCTCAAAGCAGATGGGAATTTGACCCCGGAGCCTTGGGCTGGGGGGGGGGGGGGGGGGGGGGGGGAGGAGGAGGAGGAGGAGGAGGAGGAGGAGGAGGAGGAGGAGGAGGAGGAGGAGGAGGAGGAGGAGGAGGAGGAGGAGGAGGAGGAGGAGGAGGAGGAGGAGGAGGAGGAGGAGGAGGAGGAGGAGGAGGAGGAGGAGGAGGAGGAGGAGGAGGAGGAGGAGGAGGAGGAGGAGGAGGAGGAGGAGGAGGAGGAGGAGGAGGAGGAGGAGGAGGAGGAGGAGGAGGAGGAGGAGGAGGAGGAGGAGGAGGAGGAGGAGGAGGAGGAGGAGGAGGAGGAGGAGGAGGAGGAGGAGGAGGAGGAGGAGGGTGTCCCGAGGGGATGAGTTAGTGCTTTCCGGAGGCAGTGCAGGGGCCCTGGCTGGAGCTCATCCGCTGCCTTTGCAGGGCACCAGGCAAAAGTCTCACTCCCCCCTGTGTTGAGAGCTGCCCCGGGTACCAGGGTGCCCACCGAGAAACACTTGTTGATAGAATCTTGTTCCCAGGAATAGCAGTTTTGAATTTTGCTGAGGTGGAATCATTGTGCATTTAGTATATACTTTGAAAGAACCCCCGGAAGAGCTGTCTTTGATAATCCACCCACAAGTTGCTTTTAATGGTTTCTCCCCCTCCCCCAGGGTGCTCAATATGAGATTTATTTTGTATCATAAGACACAGAATTTGTGACTTTTAATGACATTTGATTGGGACTTCCCTGTCTTTGGCTAATTGCTAGCAAAAATTTCACAAAAGATGACTTTTTCTTAACACAATAAAGCCAACAGATTAACCCCCACACTCCCTCTCCCCAACTACTGACATGACACTCTGAAACTGCTGGTAGACTAGGTAATGAATGAAGTGGCTTGTGTTGTACAATGCATGCAACCCGGATAGGTCTAATTTTGAAAAAAGCTAGCTGATGTTCAGGACCCTGATGCCTTCAAGTGTATCTTCCCTTCTTTTGGATGAGGTGCACCACTCCTCACATGCTTAGGGCAGATCTTAAGCCTGCTAGAGATGTCACACTGCAAACTAAGGTCTTGCATCTCTTTGGTCTATTGCGCTGAGTTCTTTAGGTAGGGACTGGATTGATTTCTCAATTGAATAACCAGCCAAGGTGTTGGAACACTGAATTTTCCAACCACCAATACAGACAACACCACAGCATCAGTCTTACTTAGAACTGTCTCTCAAAAATGCTTTCCAAGACATGTGTAGTGCACAGTCCGTTAACTGAGGTGTCCATTAATGTAGAAGAGGTTCCTGGCCGCCCACCCAGGGACACCATTTATAGAAGGAGGTTTCTGGACCGCACCATCAGAGGTCTAGAAGTTTGGACTTTTTCTTAGCCCTAAATTATCACATAAAGACTTACACTAATTTTATGTTGTTTGATTTATGGCTTAGGCATATTGCTAGCTAAATCTTGCATCTTAATTTAACTTATTTTCATTTATCTGTTTTGCCATGTGGCTCGTGGCTTGCCTATGTTATTTTACATGTTGATTTTTGGGCGGCTGGATGATATCTCTCTTGACTCTGCCCTCCTTCCCCTATCTATGCTCTGATTATTTTTTTGGTCTATTTTTAAGATGCCTGTCATAGACCAAGATAGTTTTTTTTTTTATTATTAATGATATTTATAGTAAGATATCTCACATCGCACGAACATATCGAAGCTGATGCTAGCCACCATCCAGGTTCTCAGCATCCCACAGTCCTAACCTGTTACAGGATCCACTTGGATGCCATATCCCAACCCACCCTAAACTTCTCTAGCCTAGGGGACTGGAGTAGGTTACCCTCCCTACTTTTCCCTATATAACTCAGCCTTTTTGGCCTCTTGGTCTCCTGTCTCCTCCCCTGGCTCAGTCCTCCAGTCATGCCCACTCTGGACTCTTCATGGTGTCTCTACCTCTGGCTATGCTCTCCCTCAAATCTACAATAAACCTCCTCCACCATATCAGAGCAGCCATGTCTCCAATTATTTTTGTTTTCATTCAGTGGCCTACATCCCTAGCCCTCATTCTGTGGGCCAAGGCAGGAGGTGATTTAAAAGGTCAGCCTAGGCTGTGTAGCCAGACCCTGTCTTAGAAAAGGAAAAAAAAAAACAAAATAGAAAACACAAACCCATCTCTTGCCTCTAAGCCAAAGGCAGTGCATCAGATGACCAATGAGGTGTGTTAAAATTCTGAAATTGTAATAATTCATCTTCTGGTTTCCTGCTAGATGGCAGTGTCTAATAATGAATCCAAGACTCCATTACTGTGTTATTGCTCATATTGCATTCCTCAAGGACAAAAGTAAAGAAGTTTTCAAGTTTATTCTTAAAACAATACTCAGTAACTACTCCTTAGGATTATACTCGGGAAATAAAGGAAGTGATTATAATTTGGCAATGTTGCATGTATTCATAAATATGGCATAGTATAAAAACCTTCCCAGCCTGTATCTAAGCACTTTTATATTTACACAGAATTGATTTTTCTCAAAAAATGTAGCATACTACTCAGCTCTCTTTGTTTTACACTAAACACTGATGTGGGAATGCCTTTCTGTGTGCTGTGAATAGCAATCATTAAATAAAGGAGCTGTTTTGGCCCATGACAGGCACCATAGGAAAAGTAGGAGGAGAAATCAGAGCATAGGTAGGAGAAGAAGGGCGGAGTCAGAGACAGAAGGAGCCAGAAGCCCAAAGGAGCAACATGTAAGGAACATAGGTGAGTCATGGGCCACGTGGCAGACAGATTAATAGAAATGGGTTGATTTAAGATATAAGAGCAAGCTAGCAGTGTGCCTGAGCCATAGGCCAAACAGCCTGAACTTAATATAAGCGTCTGAGTCATTTCTGGGGGCCTGAACAGCAGTGGGCGGCTAAGGGGTCTGGGGCTCCAGGTCTGTGGGTCTGGACCTCTGGCTGCCTGGGACCAAGAAAACGCATTGTAACAAAACACCCTCTTCCCCAGGCTCATGTTTGAACACTTGGTCCTCAGCTGGGGGTGCTGTATGGGGAGGTTGTAGAGCCTTTAGGAAGTGTGTCCTGGGTGACAGAAGGAAGGAAGGGCCTGTGCTCTAACCCTGTCACTGAAAAATGACATGAATATGTACCCCATTCTGTTCCTTTAGCTCCCTTCTCCTCAAAGTCTGTTCCTGCTGCTCCCAGAATGTAACTCGCCCTTTCTTACTGCTGAGCCAACTTTGAACACGGTACCTCTTGTCCTAGACATCCCCCAAGACTTTTTTTGAGGGAGGAGGGGTGATGTTGGGGACTGAACTAAGGGATTCTAACACATTAGTCAATGTGTTTGATTAGGAAAATGATCAACCACTGAACTACTTGACTAGCCAAATTTTCCTCTTTATTTTTGTGGGATTTGGAGGAGTTTCTTTTGTTTTACTTTTTTGAGACAGCATTTCTCTATGTTGCTCTGTTTGTCCTGGAAGTCAATCTGTAGACAGGCTGGCCTCAAACTCACTGACTTGCCTGCTTCTGTCTCTCCAGTGCTGGGATTAAAGGCGTGTGCCACAGGGCCCCAAATGAAGATTTATGCAATGTAAAGTGGCAACATCTCTTGGAGAACCACGCCTGTTTGAGAAACTAAGCATCACAGTGAATAATTTAGCTTTGATAATTAGATTCTTCTGAAAACCTCCCCTGGTGTTATCTTTAGCCCAGTAAAGACCCTATTGCAATTGACAATTGCTAATGGAGAACCAGTCAGAAGAGTCACTTTAGAGCTATCTGTTTGCTGCCTCCCTTCCTGCCAGTGAGGAGAAGGAGAGGAACGTGTTGAGTGTCAGGATTTGCCATGGCTAATTTTGATTGTCAAGAGTCATGGAAGCATGACCTGGAAATGTCATGAGGCTGTTTCCAGAAAAGGTTTAGTTGAGAAGGGAAGCCTGGTTCTGAATGAGGGCAGCATTGTACTGGTTAAAAGGGGGTGGCGTGAGTGTTAGCAACCATCCCTGTTTCCTGACTGTGGACACAATATGAGCAGCTACCGCTGTGCCTTCCTGCCTGTGATGGACTATACAGACACATTGTGAGCCAAACTCAAGCATCACGTACTTTGTTACAGCAACAAGAAAGCAGCTATTCTAGAGTTTGATGGAGTAAATCTCTCTGAAAATATATAATAAATATCCTCAAAATAAAAAAAAATTGATTTATAAAAAACTAATTAGATCTTTCCTCATATGATACCAGATAAACCCATTTCTAGAGCTCTTACATTTTATACCAATGCAAACAACTTAAAAAAGGCTAGTTAAAAGTCAAAAGACTTAATTAAAGTGGCTCAGAGCCCTTATAACTCTATTCAAAAGTCAAAACTATATACAATTATTATGGTGGTGTTAGATTTTACAAAGCCTCGCGACATAATAAATGACTCTCAATATACAAAAAGAGTTGTTTTATTTATTAAAACTACTGACTTCATTCCTGATTATACAGATTTAACCTTATTGTTTGTACAACTACAAGATATCATCAAAGATAAGATACATCCTATATACATGACACATATGAAGACACACACGGGTCTCCCAGGCCCTCTAGCGCAAGATAATAATAAAATTAATCAGTTACTAATAAAAAACGTGCTAAAGGCCACAAAATTTCATTAAAAAAATCATATTAATAATAAAAGACTAAAAAAAAAGTTAGTCCATTACTTGACATCAGACTAAAAAAATACTAAAAAATTATAACACTTGCTTTTCTATAACCATCTTCACCTACAAAAAATAATACTAAGAATACATAAAAAATAAAATCTGACAAATAAATGTTTCACTTTCCAAAATTCAAAAAATAAAATATATACATCATACCATCGATACTTACTCTAAAATACAATGAGCAGCTGCCCTAAGTTCTAAAAAAACTAATGCTATACTTACTCGCCTTTTAAAAGCCATGGACATAATAAAAATTCCCACTCAGATTAAGACTAACAGTGCTCCAGCTTATGTTTCCCAAAAAATAAAGCTAATTTTTAAATATTATAATATAAAACATATTACAAAAACACCACACAATCCTACAAGACAAACAGTTATAGAAAGATCTCACCACACTTTAAAAAAGGTACTTTGTAAACAACAAAAAAACCCCAAAAAGTTACATAGTGCCTTATTAACTTTAAATTTTCTTAATACTGGTAAAAAAAAAAAAAAAAAATCAGCGACTAAAAAACATTAAATAATAAAAAAAATCTTCCAAGATAAACCAACCCATTTACTTCAAAGATATGTTGACTTCAAAATAAAAGTCAAGATATGTGCGCTTCAATAAAATAAAAGCTTTACTTTTGTTTCAACAAGAGTTAGACGACTCAGTGTGGCTAGCACACCAGTGTCCCTGCTTTATCACAGTGATCAGGGACATGGCAGAAATCATCCCTTGGTTCAATTGCTGGCCCTGCATAGACAAGTCCTGAAGTAAGGCACCCACAATTTGCTAATTTTCTATGAGATACTCAGTCTTAGCTTCTGTAGAAGAAACAGGAATTATTTTAAGGTGATGGTGATGTGGGTTTGGTAGAAGATTACTGATAGACACTGGACTTATCCAGACCTTTCCTGCACAGCAGATGGGCAACCCTAGCTGTGCAAAGTATTGTAGAAGTTCAGCATTTGTGCTCAGGAGGTGGTTAGTCAGAGTCCATTGCTAACGCTATATTCCACGGCCTATAAACAGGTGTGTTCCTCTGTCCTAGAAAAGATTATTATGGGGCATTGTCTGGAAGGACTCGGGTTCATGCTGTAGGCAAGGGTGATACAGGAATGGAGAGCCCCCCCCCCCCCCCCCCCCCCCGTGTGCCATTATATTGGAGCTTGAGGGCTTTCACGATACACTCTGTGAGCCCACCTGTCCTCACCAGTTGGAGGACTTCTGACTTGATGGCATGCTCCTGGCTAATTACTGGCATGGGTTAGATTGAGTGCTACTATTGTAAATGTACCCTAAGGCCTGGCAGATTGCTGCCGAGTGGAATTCAGATCCTGGAATCTGCTCTTTAGTGTTGAATATTTAATCACAGCCAGATTCCGGACACTGTACTCCCTAACTTGAGCAGTAACCCAAATTGAGGTTCTTTACATGTAATGGAATTTGTACTCTTGACATCTTCGTTGGTAGTTGATATGGCTGATTAAGAATGGAAGAAAGGCCCTCCAGCCACCCTGAGACATTAGCTCTAAGTACCTCCCAAGCTAGCTTCAGAATTTCTGCAGTTTACTTTGGACTCATTCTGTCCCAATAGACACTGTTTCCGGTGTCTTCTTTTTTATTCATCTTGGAACCAGGTGACCCCATTTCTAGACCTCTCTGTAGAAATATGGTTCCAGTTGCATAAATTTGGTAAGGCTTAGCTTCATTTTTGCAAATACTGGAATCGATAATACCTATGCTGTCTGCTTTTCAAAGTGGCTATAAATAATATTGACTGAAGTGACAGATTGGAAAATGTTATAGTCCTAAATTTACTTCTAATGATGTATATGATTGTATGTATATATGGGTGATGGTGAGCGTGGCGTTCTGTGCCAGTGAGTACATGTGAAGGTCAGAGAATAGCTTTCAGGAAGTCATTTCTAGTCCAGCAGCATGAGTTCTGGGGATGAACGTAGGTTGGTGGCTTTGCCGCATACGTGATTTTTACCCACTGAGCCGTCTTGCTGGTCTGAAAGTGATGTAGTTTTATTTCCACCTAAGATATTAATATTTTACTACCTAATCTGGGTCATATCAATTATAGCTATAGTAAATTGCTTTTGCACATAAAGTGAAAATTTAATAATCTTTCTGTCATGCAAGGGAAAGGCTGACATTTATTACTTACAGTGAATACACTGAGGATTTGAACTACCTAGTCACGTCCCCAAATTTATATTGTTCCAATGATAGAACCTGAAACTAGAATTAGAGCGCTAAGTCCACATTTTAGGTAGTTAATAGCTATTAATATGCACTGAATAGAATCCTGCAGGGTGCCTTTGAGGGTCTGAGAGCCTTTTCTTCTTCTGACCCACTCTGTTAGCATCACTTAGTGTGAATTTTATAGTTTTAGCATTAAAAACTAGGAAAAAATATATGAATTTCAGAACTAAACTAGTATCTGGTTAAAGTATTTGTCAGTTAAGATTTTGTAAAATAGTAAGTTTTTCGAGATTATAATATAATTACATGTGTACACAATTAATTATTTCTCCCCTTTTCTTTTATCCCTCCATCCTCTCTCTGTATCCCCTTGCTCTCTCTCAAATTCATGGCCTCTTTTTTAAAATTGCTGTTATACGTGTGTGTGTGTTTGTGTGTGTTTGTGTGTGTGTATAAATACATAGATACAACACGATCAGTCTGTATAGTGTTACTAACATGTATAGGGCTGACCACTTGGTATTGTATTATAACCAATTTGAGGGCTCTTCCATGGGGAACATATTTCTCCTATTCCCAAAATTCCTTGCTTTGCCTACTGTCGTTCTTTCTGTGGGGTTGGGGCCCTATGAGATTTCCCCTTCCATGCTAGCCTGTATTATTCTTTTTCAGGTCATGTTGAGACAGCCACGTCAATGAGACTTTATGGGTGTAGCTTCTCACATTTCTAAGAAACACAGTCTCATAGCTAATTTGCTGTTCTTCTGGCGCTTAATAGCCTTTTGGTCCACTCTTCCACAAAGATACCTGAGCCTTAGGTATAGGAGTTGTGTTGTGCATGTAACAGGCGGGACCAACTGGGATCCACAGCTCTGTATTTGTATTGGTGTGTTTTTGTTTGTTGAGACAGGGTTTTCTGTGTAGTTTTGGACTGTCCTGGAACTCAGTCTATTGACCAGGCTGGCCTCAAACTCAGAGATCAGCCTGCCTCTGCCTCCCACGTGCTAGGATTAAAGGTGTGTGCTTGTTGTAGAATATTATTTTAAGATGTGTTACTTTTGTTTATTCTGCATTTGTTTAACTCTGTGAAGCTGTGCTACTGTGCCTGTCTAACACACCTGATGGTCTAATAAAGAGCTGAATGGCCAAAAGCAAGGCAGGAGAAAGGATAAGCGGGACTGGCAGGCAGAGAGTGTAAAAAGAAGGATCTAGAAAGGGAAGACATCGGAGGTCAGCTACTAGCCAGCCACGGAGTAAGAGTAAGATTACAGAAGAACGGGAAAACCCCAGAGGCTAAGGTAGAGGGATAATGTAAAGTTAAGAAAAGCTGGCAAGAAACAAGCCAAGCTAAGGCCGGGCATTTATAATGAGGAATAAGCCTCAGTGTGTGATTTATTTCACAGCTTGGTGGCGGGCCCTTCCAAAGAATAAAAGTAATAAAAAAGCTAATAACATTTTGGTGTTCCAACATGGGCTGCATTTCCATAGGACCCGAGAAAACTTAAAAAAAAAAAAAAAAAAAAAAAGATACAGGCCTTGTTCCTGACCTCTACCCATAATATTTTTAGTTCTGCATCCTGGAGACAGGTGACTTAGACTTTGAATCTAACTCTTGACATCCTGTGCCCTCCAATCCTGCTCCAGCCTTCATAGGATTTTGCCCAGGAAATTGGAATTATGGCATTTTAGGAATAGAAAATATTCAGTGTGACCATTCTGTGCCTTTTGTTTTTTTCTCTCTTAAAAAGGCCAAAAGGTAGCTCAGTTGATATGCTGCTCACCTCAAATACACAAGGCCTCGGGTTTCATTCCTAATACCCCATAAATCTGGGCATGTTGTTAGATGTCCATAATCCCAACAGTTAGGTAGAATCGAGTGGTGAGGGAACATATGATCAGGGCTGTCTTAGACCACAGTAGTGTGTTTGAGGTCAGCCTGGCTTCATGAGGACCTGTCTCAAAAACACTGTAAAGAACACCCAGTTCAGAGACATGGAAATCCTTCTTGAAGCTTTGAGACACTCCTCTTGCCCACACAACCCGCTGCTTTGTTGTTCTGTCCAGCAGACAGATCAGTAAACAGGATTCTTCCATGAGCTGATTGGTTTCTTCAGTTGATCACGATCCCATTTTTAATGAAAACCTGAGTCTTTATTTTATCCTTCCCTACCCTTTTCAGAAGGGAGCCTTTGGTTTACCATTTTATTCCTTTGAGACCTGGTTAGGAAGTGACCTCATTTAAGTAACCCTGGAATCCCATCTCCTAATGGCAGAGAAATTAGGGAGAGATTTGAGACATGGGAGTTGATGGGGCTCTGTGGCCTTGAGCAAGTTAGGTCACCATTCTGGTCTCAGTTACTTTTATTTCTGAATGAGGTATTAGGTATCTCTATGATTAGGTATTCGGTATAGTGAGGTATATGATCTAAAAGGGTCCTTTTAGTTTAAGAATCCTGCGCTTTTAGGCAGCAAGGCTATGTCTATCAGCTCTGTACTGGGCTAAAAGATTATTCATCTGTTGCAGTGTTTTGGGATGCTGTTGTGTCTGAGGACTCCAGCTACTCCAGCCTAAAAGGACTGCATGCTGTTCCCTCCCAGAGCCAAACCAGGCCCATTGTTGGAACCTTGGATCTCAGTCCTTCATGGAGACCAGTTCCCAGCAGGAAATTGGCACCCAGATGCTTCCTCCATGTGAAGTTGTCTCTGGCTGTGGACTGACTGGAGGACACGCAGGCCCTTTATCCGTCAACCAGGACAGGGCAGCATGGTGCGGATTCAGAAGAGGAGGCTTCTGGTGTCTTTCCTGTGCATCGCAGCTACTGTCTTTCTGATGGTCACACTGCAGGTACTGGGAGTGTGCTGGGCTGTGTGGAGCAGATTCATTGCTAGGCTTTTACTCTCTCCTTCCTAATGAGTTAGTTCCCTTTCCTCAGAGAACTCTGAGCAATTGATGTTCACTTAATGCTTCAGCATCATGAGCCCATGCTACACAGCATCCAGGAGAGAGCATCCTAATTCTGTTATTATTTCTTCTCCACCCCCTTCTCTCCCTCCCTCTCTCCCTCTCTCCAGGTTTCTTTTGTGTAGATGAGCGTGGTCTCAAACTGAAGATACTTCTGCTTCCTAAGTGTTGGGGTTAAAGGAAGGAGCCCCCATGTACATTTAGGAGAACGTTTTCTTTTTCTTTTTAGCATTGTCTCATGTAGCCCAGGCAGGCCTCAGATTTGATACGCATTTAAGGATAACCTTGAACATCTGTTCTTCCTGCCTCTGCCTTCCCAAGTATTGTGACTACAGTCATGTCACCATGTTCAGTTATTTAAATTTTATTTAAAAACTTTCTTCACGCTGCTTATTTTTTCATGTTTTTCCAACCTCTCCACTCCTCCCTACCCATCCAATTTTGTGTTCTCTCTATTTAAAAAACAACATAAAAGCACAAAAACTAAAATCAAAACGATCAAACAAAAATAAGACACACACACACACACACACACACACACACACACACACACACACACACACAAAGCAAAAATGAAACAAAAACCTCACAGGAAGAAACGGACCTTTTTTTTTTTTTTGTGTTGCCATGGAGCCTGCCGTGGAATGTGGTTGATATACTCAGTAACACTCCCCTGGAGGAAACCCATTTTCCCATTGCCAAGTTGTATCAATTCTAGATAGCTTCTTGTTTAGGGATGACAGCCAGTGTCCAGTTTCCCCGTCTCAGTACTGGGACGCCATGTTCCTGAATCTGTGCAGGTCCCATGTCTTATGCATGCTGCCTGCTCTCTGTGAGTTCATATGTGCGGCCGTGTTGTTTTGTCTGGAAGATACTGTTTGCTTGGAGCCATCCGTTACCTCTGGCTCATATAATCTTCCTGCCTCCTCTTCCACGAAGATCCTAATCCCCGAGGAAAGAGGCTTGATGAAGACATCCCATTTAGAACTGAATCCTCCACAGTCTCTCATTCTTTGCACATTGTCCCGTTGTAGGTCTCTGTGTTGTTTCCCATATGCTACAAGGAAGAAGCTTTTCTAATCTGGGCTGAGCGAGGCACCGGTCTATCAGTTTTAACAGAATGTCATTAGGAGTCATTTTATTGTTAATGTCCCTTTAGCCTAGGAGGTTTCTTTTGTTCCACATTTTATTCTGTGTCTTGGATTTGTTGAAGAGACTGGTTTATTTGTCCTTTGGCTTGTGGGTTTGACTGATCTTAGTTCTAAGGCCCTGCTATCTATTTCCTACAACCTGACAATGGCATCTAGGGATGAATATGCATTAAGAACCTCTTTGCAGAAACAGCTCTCCTTAAAACTGCCTGTTACTTATGAAGGAACTTACACTTCGCACAGGAGACATGGGTGAGGCACATGGAACAAATTTTGTACCTGAAGTCCCGTTGCATGGAGTTTGGGCGGTCTTTTCTGTCTTTAAGTTACTGGTTGTATATTAGTAAGAAGGAAGGTCAGATGAAGAGAGGTTCCGGGGCTGTAAATTAACTTGCTTCCATCAAGCTTTTGGGGACGAGCCACATTATTACATTATAAAAATGCTGAGGAAGCTCTTGGCAAGGACTGACCGGCTTCTGTAGCTTATAGCTAATGTGTGTGTGTTTTTTTTTTTTTTACTCTTTTGGAATAGCAGTTGGCTTTCATAAAGAAGGTCTTAACATCTTAGTTGGCATGGGAATATAGTCAAAGTTTACCCCCTTCTTAAGGGAGTTATGGTGTCCAGGTGATGCATGGTGGTCAGTGGCCTTTTTCTTACCCCAGAAATAGCAAGCCCATTCACAAGGAGAACCCCATGGCTGCTGAGTGTGTGTCCTCTTGTGGAGGACATAATAATGGAACTGAGCTATCTTAGGAGCTTGATGCTGATAAAAAGATGGATTTCATTCTCTCTTTCTATTTCCTCTTTTGAGACAAGGTCTCACTATATATCCAGTGTTGAACCTGAACTCGGTATCTTCCTGCCTTAGATGCTAGGATCACATGTATGTATCACTACTATGGCTTCTGAAATAATCTATTTGTTGGAGGGCATGTGCTGGGATGAAGCCCATGACGTCGAGTGTAGTTGGCAAGCATTCCAGCTGTAGGCTACACCCCAACCCTTCCTGTCCGTGACCTTCTGTTGGCCTTGGGAGTTATGCTGAATGAAAATGGAAGAATCAGATTCCGATAACGGTCACGTTCACTTTCAGGTAGTGGTTGAGCTTGGGAAATTTGAAAGGAAGAAATTCAAAAATTCCGATTGGCAAGATGGGCATAAAAAAGTGGAAGAAGAGCCTAAGCATCTCCATCCATTTCCTGAAAAGGAAGCACTAGCCTTGGATATGAGGAACCTGATGGATGTTGGAAGCTATCCCATTGTGCTCTGGTGGTCCCCACTGACTGGAGAGACTGGGAGGCTTGGCCAGTGTGGAGCAGATGCTTGCTTCTTCACCATCAACCGGACCTTCCAGCATCATCAGATGACAAAGGCCTTCCTCTTCTATGGTGAGTTGGGCTTTTCCTTTTCCCTTCCATTTGTTATCATCTTGAGAAGACAGAGCACTCCTTGAACATGTGTTAGGATGTCTGATTTCTTCTGTATTGGCCTGTGGAAGGCCCAAGGCATTTAGCAAATATCAAACAATCCTGACCAACTGTGGGAATAGCCTCTGTATACTCATATCTTTGAATGAATGTGGTCCCCAGCTTAGGAAGATTTAGGAGGTATGATCTTGTCAGAGGAGGTATGTAGTCAGAAGTTTTGGGTAGCCCACATCAGAGGTATGCTACTGGGGCTGGGCTTGTAGGTTTCAAAAGCCAGTTCCAGGCTCCTCTGTCTCTGCCTTCTGCCTTCAGAGCAGGATGTAAGCTCTTAGCTACTGTCTCAGCACCATGTCCACCTGCCTGCCTGTGACCATTTCCCCCACAGTTTTGATCATGGACTAACCTTCTGAAACCATAAGCAAGCCCCCAATTAGATGCTGTCTTTTATAAGCTGCCTTGGTCACGGTGTCTCTTCACAGCAATAGAACAGCCACTGAGACACCAGCAAAGGCTTGGTTGGGTGGGCTGCTCAGGGTTTCCACAAGAAAGTGTACTGCTTACTGGATGAGATACTTGGAATTTGGTATGGCTGACATCCGTTCAGATATCATTTGTGATGAAGGCGGGAAATTTTGATCGTGACAGATGTCTAAGTGGACATAGACAAGCATGATGTATTTCTTTGATGTTACACAAGTAAGAAAATGGCTGAGGACAGAGCAGAGTCATTAAGGTGACTGCTGTGTAAACGTAGTGTCTTAAGCTCACAGTTCCAGAGAGTAGTAGAGTCCATGACCATCATGGTGGGAAGCATGTGGTAGCCATTTCCTCAGCAACCAAACTGAATCTTGATTTATTTATTTCTACTGAGGATTGAACCCAGAGCTTCGTATATGCTCAGTTAGTGTTTCATCACTGACTTTGGTCCTCTGCCTACAATTCTTGAAGCATCAAAAGTAGTAGTAATGAGTACTGTAGATGTTACTAGGAATCTCTAGGAAACATTTATTTAAGCACACCAGTGACTTCAGTCAGGGAAACAAGTCTAGCACCTTTGTCTTCCAACACACACACACACCCATTGTGCATAGTATGCTCTTACTTCCCTCTTCTTCTCAGGCAGTGTGCAGAGTCTCTTGTGTTTATCAGTTAAAATGCAGTCATGATTGCTTTGCAAATGACTTTTTCCCTCTATTATGGTAGGAACTCAAACAGCTGTGGTTGGTGGAAGCTGGTAAAGCAGGTCTCTGTTTGATGACTGTCCAGGACTGCAGATCTATAATGCTCCACACTTAGTTTTCTAGTCAGGTTAGGGCTCATGTTTTTCTCAGAGGTGGGTGGCCTTACCTTCTTCCAGCTTCCTGCATAACAGTGTGCCTCGGCTGTGACTGCCATTGGACTCCAGATCAGGTGCCAATCACTTGTTGTTTTTGTTATTGTATTATTTAAGGCTCCGTGGGCCTATTTCAGCATTCCATGCTTAACCCCTTAATTCTGCTAGCTAAACCTTGCTAAACTGGAACAGCAACTCTCCTGGATGAGCGTCATAAATGTTCTTGGATTGGCATCATTTATTCAGTTTCCATATGCTAATGTATTTATCTGTATTTCTCTTGTCAGAAAAATCTAGTGCATAGCTGTATTTGGTTAGTGGTGTAGATGAACGATATTTTGGTATTATCCAGTATTCACTAGGTTGGCTGACTCATGTGTTGTTAGAGCAGTGAGTGGTTCTCAACTTGTGGGTCTCAACCCTATTTTGATTCAAATGACTCTTTCACAGGAGTCACCTAATAACATCCTTTGTATATCACATTTACATTATGATTCATAACAGCAAAATTACAGTTACAAAGTAGTAACAAAAATAATTTTGTGGTGGTGGGGGGGTCAACCATAATGTGAGGAACTGTATTAAAGGGTCATAGCATTAGGAAGGTTGAAAACCACTGTGTTAGAGGAATGTCTAAAGATCCTGGGGGTGGAGGGGTTCTGAGGCAAGAGAGAGCATCTGAAAAATGTTTTCTAGGCCTTTCTTTCTGAAATTGGAGAGGGGCCAAGGGGCGGCTCAGCGGTAAAGCATATGCTTTGTTTATGTGAAGCGGTATGTATCCAACCCTCAGGAAGAGAAACAACTAACCCAAATAAAGTTGGAGAAATCTGAAGTTGTCCTCAAGGGATTGTATTAGGGTTCCTATTGTTGTGAAGAGACGCCATGATCAGGCAACTCTCATAGAGGAAGCATTTAATTGGGGCTGGCTTACAGTTTTAGCGGTTTAGACCATTATCATCATGATGATAGACATGGCAGCGTGCAGGCAGACATGGTGCTGGAGAAGGGGCTGAGAGTCCTGTATCTTGTTCCACAGGCAGTAGAAAGAGGATGAGTCACTAGGCAGGCTTGAGCTTCTGAGACCCCAAAGCCCGCAGCCACAGTGATACACTTTCTGCAATAAGGCCACACTTCCTAATACTGTCACTCTCTATGGGGGCCATGGCAATTCAAACCACCACAGGTTGTATTGGGATTTGATAACACGGGATGTGGAGGAAGAAAACCTTATTGTAGTAATTTTTATTTGTAATATATTATATATAAGATTAATATTTATTAGAGGTATTTTAATATTTATAGATATAAACTAAACTTTAGGACACTTTTTAAAGGTAAAATTGTCTCACGATAGATATAGATCTAATCTTTAAAATTATAAAAACTCAATAGGCCACTCAAGATCTTAATAGTTTTTTTTTTAAATGGGGGTGGCCACACCCTGTTCAAGCTCCCAGAACTCCAGAGACACGCCTCCCAACCTTGTCAGCTAACACCTAAATTCCACCACAAAACCTAGTGTATTTTCTGAGACATGAAACAAGAGGCCTAGATAAGGAAGAGAGAGGATTAAATACATTGGGACTGAGCAAGGATGTTGGCCTAAGATTTTACACCCTGTAGGAGAATGGGGTAGAGGAGTCCCTGAAAGCTGAGTATCACTTGTAAGAGTTAGCTGAGAGGAGGGGATAGAAAACGTTATCTAAGGCCTGTGGATGGCTTAGTGCAGGAGCACTTGCCTTACATGCACAGATCCTAGTTTTAATTCCTAGCTGTTGAAACCAATCATATAGAACACTTATAAACCACCTCTCATTCTTCTTCGCTGGTGGAACTTTCTCGTCTGAATGCCCGCCTACTATCTGCCAAACACAATGCTAATTGTGTGTAATGGACGTTAGGTCCAGAGCAGCTTGGCTACACAGCTGCTATAGACAGGCTTAATAGGAACCAGCTATAAGAGTAGGCCCGGATCTCTGTGGCTTACTGGCTGCACTCAGTAGCTCCAGGAAAAGCCATAAGTGGACACCAAACATTCCAACGGTTAGGTAAGATAAGATAAGATTACCAGATGTCCTTGAGTCCAGCATGCATCTGTTCCTCAAGATCTTGCTAAGACACCCATAGACAAATGTCAGCCAATCAGGGTCCTAAACTCTGGAAATCCCCTCACCCCAACCTCTACTGTGATAAAAAAAACTTACCCCACTTGGGATGGGCACTATCTATTTTTTCTAACAGCTACTGTGGACAGGTGGAGAATCCCAAGCTTAAGCTTAAATAAAGGCTCTTTGCATTTACAGATGGGATTTGGCCTCCCTGGTGGTTTTTGGGAGTCCCTGTGATCCAAGCATAACAGTAGATGACAATGATAAGGTAACACGGTTTTGTATTGTGCTGTATTTCTTCCCTAGTACTGTGTGGGGTTTCTTGATTTCAGGGCAGTGCTGACTTGTTTTACTTCCCACCTAGCCTTGTGCTTCTACTATGGCTGGTGTTCAAAACATACTCAGACTTAGAGCCATGGAGGACCAGGGTTTGTCTAGCAAAGTTTATTCAAGAGTCTAGTCCTTTCTTCACTAAAGTGATTCTCAAGTGATCTATGATTGCACAGCAGGGTTGGGTGTGTCCATGTGTGTGTTTTGGGGGAAAGGCACATTACATTCTTCCTCTTCCCTCTCCCCTCTTCCTTTCCTTTCTTGTTCATTTAAGGTCTTGCTATGTATGTGTCTCCGGCTGGCCTCAAACTTGAGACCCACCAGCCTTACCTTCCTAGTGCTGAAATTCCAGTTGTTTCCCAAATTCCTGAATTCAGCATATTTTTCTCTTCGAGGGCTTTACATTCTTATTAAGTAGGTCACTCATGGCTTAAGGGGACTCTTGGTCCAACAGGGTTGAAAAGGGAAGGATAGAATAATGATTGAGGTATCAACAGCTGAACCCCCAAAAAAGAAAAGGAAACCTGGGAGATGCTGCCACTTCTAAGCTTTTATACCTATTTTGTTCCTATCTTGTTACCTAATTTTTTTGTTACTTTCTAACCTACTTGCTTTTTCTTCTGCCTAGAGATGATTCACTTAATACAAAAATATTCTGGAGGTAATAAAGACTTTATCTAGCTAGACAAACCAAACACTTCTGTCTGGCTTAAACCATTTGAGAAATGAAGGAATTAACTGCATCGACAATTGTCTGAAAGAACAAGTGAGCAGCAGTCACAAGTGAATAGTTTTTTCCCCCCACCCCCTACCATAGTTGCTGAGAATTAGTTTTAGAAATAGTCCCTGCAGTGATTTCAAAACAAAACTCTGCACTTTAAAATAGTTCTCTGGTCAAGTGTCCCTTCTGAAGGATGGATGGAGTAGCTTCATGGAGTGAGGCAGTTGGCATAGGCGATACGTTTGCCTCCACCTGTCCGAGGTAGCTGTCTGCAATGCATTTCTGGATAGGTGTTTCTGTAATAGGTAATGCCAGAAAAGGGAGGTCACAGCTACTATGGTATCTCACCTCCTGAGAACCCTGGCTGTTGTTAGCACACCTCAGCGATCTGGCATTATGAATAAGATTTGGAGAGATTTTGCCTCCAAGGAGAGTGGTGTGGCATTGCCCTCAAGTGACTGGGGAGTAACAGTGTGCCACCTTTGGGTGCAGACCTCTGCTCCCCATTTCCTTGGTACTTTCTCAATAGTGGTCTTATTTTTCGAAGAAAGCATCTTTTATTAGTATCATTTTGTTTTTATTTATGGGATAGGGACTCATGGCCCAGGTTGGCCCGGAACACCTATGTAGCCCAGGCTTGCCTTGAATTTGGTATCCTCCTGTTCTACCCTTTGAGTGCTGGGATTATAGGTGTGTACCACCCCAATAGTTTATGGAGATCTCTTAACTGTCATGAATGGTGAGGAAGCAATTAGAAGGGAGATTATAGATATAAAAAGGGTGGGTACACGGAAATAGCCATTAGAAATGGTAATCCACCTTGTGCTGACAAGCTACTGATAAAGGTGGTTAAGAACTTGTCCTGGCCAAGTGGTGGTGGCACATGCCTTTAATCCCAGCATTCGGGAGCCAGAGGCAGGTGGATCTCTGTGAGTTCGAGGCCAGCCTAGTCTACAGATTGAGTTCCAGGACAGCCAAGGCTGTTACGTAGAAAAACCCTGTCTCAAAACAACAACAACACCCCCTCCCACCAAAATCCAAGCTAAACTTGCCCTGAATGATATGATGGATATCAAATTAGTCCATGTGTCTTATGGATGCTATCTGTGGAGTGTCTCTCCGTTTCCAGAGAGATATTAGAAAAGTCATTGAGGACAAATGGGAGTGAAGCTCATAGATAACTTCTTTGTTCCAGAGGACACTTGGGGTTCATGCGCAGTGTCATGCTGTGATCAGGTATAATTAAAAAGAGAGGTAGGCTGGTGGAGAAGTCCAGCTGCTCAGGCAGGGCCTGTCCATGGTCAGTCTTCTGGCAGAATTGTCAGTCAGTGTCAGTCACTTTTCCCAATTCACAAGGAACCATCGGGACCTTGAAGAAGAGAATGATGTATCTAGGTAGGAGATGCATGCTTACAGTACAGGATGCTTTATTGGTGTTCCTTCCTAGTAACAAGTTCATGATTGTCACTGGTCAGGGTATTACCCTTCTACCATCAAACTTAGTGAGATGCACAGCTAGAATCATGTTGCTTAGTGAGCCTGGCAGTGATACACTGCTCTTAGGGGAAAATGAGAAAGCCTGATTAGCTTCTATCCCTAACAATAGAAGGATCCTAATTATTGTCATTAATCAGTGTCTGCTCTGTGCCAGGCACCAAAGAGTCACTCTCCTATGTTCATTTAAAGTAACCACAATACCACATATTTGTCTATGTGTGACTCTGCTTTAGAGGTGAGATAAGTGATTTTTAGTGTGTGTTTGCTAATGCCTGAGTTTGTGCCCACCTTGAACACCCAATTAGAATCCCCTGCTCTTCCACTTCATGTTTTCCACACTGTCTGCTTAGAGCTCATACGTGGTATGTTAGACCTAGTGCTATGATTTGGATCTAAGATCTCCCAGACATGAGATTCCTAGTTCATCCCAACATGGGAAGTGACAGAGGCTTAGGAGGCATAGTAGAAAGAAGTTGGGTCATTAGGGCTGTCCCCCTGAGGAGGATGTTGGAACTCAGCCCTTGCCACTTTGTCATCCCTTCCCAGATGTCAGCGGGAGAGCAGCTCTTCTATAGGACACAGCCCCTTGCAGTGATGATGTTCTGCCTCATTCAAGGCTGTAGTAACCATGGCCTGAAACCTTCAACACCATGAGCCACAGTACATCTTTCTTCCTTATGAATTGATCTTATCACAGATACTTGTCACACTTGGAACCCGGACTAACACACTCAGGGTCTCCTGAATCTTAAACAGAGATTGTTACTATTATTCTTCTAGCTGGGTTTCATGAAAACAGATTTGTTTGTTTGTTCCTTGTTAGGCATTTCATTTTTTCATTTATTCATCCATTCATGATCTGAATGATAAAAAAGCATGGTGTGTGAATAAAACCAGCAGGTTAGGATTCTAGATTTTCTTTTTACTATCCCATTAGAACCTTACAGAGAGGGTTAGTTTTTCCCCCTCCCCCTCCCCCAATAAGAACTCCGGCGGATTGCTCTTGTAAAGGCAAAGTTAGGACCACGTTATTCAAACTTGATAGGCATGAAGTTGGTCCCATGTAGTCTCACAGTTAGAGTGTGCCAGGGTTGTATCCTTTTCCTGGACCACTTGTATGGAGTCTGCCATGGTCTTTCTCCTCCTCCTCTTTTCTCTCCCGTTCCATGCTTTCTTTGTGCCAGTCAGAGACAGAGGCAGTGAGGAGAGGGGAGCTTCAAGGGAAGATTAAGATCGTAGTTGACTGCATGACTTGACATCCGTTGTCTCTGCCACTAGCAAGAGCTGCTAACCTTGCCTGGGATAGATCTGGTAGATGATGGAAGTGTACTTTTTCTGTTCTGGGGCATTTCCCTAGTAGGTAAAGTTTTCCTGCCGAACATCTAGCTTTTGTATTTTCCCTTCCAGAAGTCAGTGTCTCTGTTCTGAGAAGCCATGTGCACCACTTTCCATTTCCCAGTATCCTCCACTTCCAGCCTCTTTTCACGGAGGTCATCGTTCCTCCAAAGCTTTATTTGGAGAAGCCACGACTTCACACCTGAGAAGCTGTCAGCCAGTCCTACCCCACCCATGTTTATTGTGCTGCAGATCACATTGCAGTATTCCCCTGAGCTCCTCTACCTTTTTACTCTCCCGAGGAGATGGGTTGAGGGAGTTGTGACTGGAATAGGGTCTTCTAGAGTTCCCCTGGCCTATATGCAGTCCAGCTTGTCTTGAAGCCCTCTGGGGAAGCACCATTGAACTCAGTCATTCACAGCTCTGTCCACCCAACTCTTCCTGGTCTCCGAGACTTCTTTCACCTCTGTGCTCTTCACATTGTGGACGAAAACAAGAGCTGTGGGTTGAGCTCTCCTTCCCCCCTGTAAGTTCCTCTGAGAGGAGGCAGGTGGGAGATTCTGTCTCATAATTACTCGGCTTGACACTCTATTGCTTTGTTCCAATGTTCCCGTTCCATATATCTTAGGTGAGAGGTCATTTACCAGACCCCCTTTGTATCAGAGATGCACTGAAGTCAGCTAGTGCATTTTATCTTTACTGTATCGCCACTGATGTAATAGAGACACCAGTAGATGCTTTTGTGCTGCTTCCCCCGGCTGTTTGAATTGCATTTGGTTTTACCATCCTCAGGGGTAGACATTTCTGTTGCTCAGTGTATTGAAGGCAGATAATAAGTAATTGCCAAATTTATCAAGACGTATTGTGGAAGTGGCATAAAACAGGCTTAATTGGAATGTTTGTCAGTCATAAAATAAAATATAGAAAGAAAGCTATAACCATGTGAAGACTTTATATGCTGTAACCCATCCCCTTATCTTAAGTAGACTTTTTTCCTATTCAAATGATTAGCTGCATAATGTTTTATGTGTAGAAATCCACTCACAGAGCTCTGTTGAGATTTTTCAGTGATTGGCATTTCATTAAAATTACAAGTCCTGGAGCTGGAGAGATGGCTCAGCAGTTATGAACACTGCTGTTCTTGCATAGGACCTGGGTTTGATGCCAAGCACCTGCATGCTCACAACTATCTGTAACCCTAGCTCTAGGAGGTCAAGAATGCTCCTCTGGTCTTTGTGGGCACAAGGTATGTACATGGTACAGAGATATACATGCAAGCAAACACACATGTAAAAATAAACATTTTTTAAAGAGAAGCTCTAAGAGATGGTTTAGTGGTTAAGAACACTTTCTGTCCTTGGAGAGAACTTGAATTCTGTTCCTAGAACCCATGTTGAATGTGTCACAGCCATCTGGTACTCCAGCTCCAGGAGATCTGATACGTATGGCTTCACATTCACATTTTTGCATAATTAAAAGTTAATAAAACAAATCTTATTGGGGGGGTGCATATGCTTGGTTTAGTGCCAGATGTTGGGGTTGCTTTGTGCTCAGGGCCCGGCAAGTTTCTCTTGGGGGAGGGGGTAAGAAGGCATAGAGACAATGACATGGTCTTTGGGGACTATTTGAAACAAGCAAGTCTAATTTTATTGAGGGAAGGGAAATCCTTAAATACCCTCCCAAATCCCCCTCCCAGCCTTGGGAAAGGGCTTAGATTTGATGGTATCTGTGGCTGTGTCATGGTGGTCTCTCCCTGGTCTAGGTCACCTTGTATCAGGACTCTGCCCTTGTTGTCAAGGCCCCAGGCAGACCCCAGGTTGGCGTTATGAGGAAGTGCTAGGAACACATGTCTTCAGGCACCAGTTATAACCAGTTTGAACAGCTGAGGCCAGGCTGGTCTCTAGGCCTTAGAAGCCTGTAGGTCCTATACGTTCCACAATCCCAAGTCCTTACACTCGGCTCTGCCTGTCCCTCTTGTGCTTGGTTTTTGAGGCTCAGCTCTTGCCACTGTCCTGAGCTTGGCGCCTATCCACTGCTCTGCCAGGGTTTTCCAGTTCCAGGCCCTTTCACATGCCCTTCCACTGCCTGGGCAGTGCTTCCCAGCTTTCTCTCCCATGTCTGACAGATTTCCAAGATGACATTACCATAGAGTCCTTTTCCCTCATCTTTCTGGAGTGGTTGGCCTTCTTCCACACCACCTCTCACGATGTAACATGGCTCTGACTTATTTTTTCCTTCATAATTCCAATACCTTCTCTTACTTGGTGACTAGTTACTCATCTTGGCAAGAGGGGGAACTTTGGTAACCTCACTTACAACAGAGCCCAGAAAACTTCAAGCAGCATTGTTGAATGAATGATTGAAAAACTTGATCTTCATTTGTGTCCTAGAGACTGGAGAGGTGGTTCAGAGGCTAAAAATCCTGCCCATTCTTCCAGAGGACACATGTTTGATTCCCAGCACTTACATGTTAATATAGCCCTATGTAACTGTAGTCCCAGGACATCAGATACCTTCTGTCCTCTGTGGACACCAGGTACACATGTGGTACATAGACATATGTGCAGACCAAATAAATGCTCATACTTATAAAATATTGTTGACCAAGAAGTAGGGAATGTGGATAATTTTCTCTTCATATGATCTTGGGATGTGAGGTTTCTTACCCAGGTTGTACCTGGCTATCTTACCCTGACAATTATTCAGAACCCGTGTCTAAAAATTATTTTATTTAAATTTTATTTTCTCACATTTATTCATGTACATAGTTGAGTATACATTTGGGTATAAGGCTTATGTCCAAGAACAGAAAAATATGTCCTTATTTCTCAATCTATAGGAGCAATTACATTTAGCTCTTTAGCTGTTTTCTAAGTGACATACTTGTAACATAATTTTGCAATTTTTGTCTTAGGCATTATCCATCAACTTCTTATGAAGGAATATAAAGATTTTAGTTAGGTTATTATCAGAACTTATATAACCCTAAATTACAGTTACAGCTTGCAGTGAGCTTAAGACTGCATCATATCAGTGTTACCCAGAGTTTTCTCTTGGATTGGTCAGATTTCCAGTGAGGATCTGACCTAGGTAGCTTTAACAAGCCACCTGAGAAGGGTGTCTCAATTGAGAGAGGCACTATCTTGATGATAGAATCCCAAGTGATGTAGGAGTGCCTAGCCCACTGTGGGCAGCACCATTCCTTAGGCAGGTAGTCCTGGTTCATACAAAAAACTACTCAGTAGCTGGCAAGCAGCATGTATCCATGGTTTCTGCTTCAGGCTCCTGCTTGAGTGCTGACTCAGTTTCCTTCATCATGGGCTATAGCTTGTAAGCTGAAACAAACTTTTTCTCCCCTAAGTTTGCTTTTCTTCAGAGTGTTTTTTTTTTCCTTCCTGTGTGTGTGTGTTTGCATTTTTAATCATAACAATAGAAATCAGACAGGAACAGGATCCTCAAAGGGTCACATGAGAATGACAGCCTTCTGGGACCTGAGTTAGAAAACGAAGCCGAGCTGTTAATATTTAGTCTGAAAACCATTTTTTCAGTGTGATACTCTGATCTCAATTAATCTCTGTATCTGCAGCCCAAATACCCAGTTGTTTTCCTAAGAATTATGGCAGGAAGGAATCCTCGCTTCTCTGTGTGGCATGTCTGACAAGAAAATACGAATTGGTGCTCTCAAATCTTGAAGGGGCAGGTGATCTCTGACATGGGGCACAAAGGAATGAGGATCAGGAGGAGACTGATGTCGTGCAAAGCCCGGTTCAGCTGACATTTCACAGTCAAAGGCCTGGAATTTAATTTGGCTTAAGTAAAAATGTAATTGACGAAGCCATTTTGCCTTCAGAGAGAGTTCAGCACAGAAGCAGTAACAAAAGTTATGAACAAATTAACAGCTCCCTGGGTTTATTTTTGTTTTATAAGATAGCTTTTTAAAGGAACGTGTAACCCGTAAAGAATTTAGTATTTCTCACAGCTAAGAAATGCCAAGACCAAATAAACGTATCTATTAATGTTACCTGACTTTTAATCTGCCTAGTTAAAGAAAATCACAATGGTGTGGTCCAAGGACATAACATTCATTCATATAGGCGTGATGGGCCAGGAGTTCCCCAGCTTCCTTCTGAGCATGGCACATGAGAACCGAATAATGGATGGAAGAGAGAAGCCACTGGAAAATCTGGCCATGTTTCTCGAGTTAACTTTGCAGTTTTGAGAGAAGCAGAGATGAGTGCTGTTCTAGAATCTTCCTTCCCGATGGCAGCAGAGGCAGTGATGGCTTCTGTGACTACAGTTCACTAATTTGGGCAGGTGGAAATTCCTGCTCCTTCAGTTCTAGGCAGATGCTCTGACACTCACAAGTCCCCTAAGACAAGCTGGGGGCTCTGTCATTGGCCAGACAGCTGTTTCTTCTTCTTATTATTATTAATACAGACTACAACTATAGTTTTAGTCTATTTTCCTCCTTTAAAAAAATCAAATTAGAGGTCTGGAAAGATGGTTCAGTTGTTAGGAACACTTGTTGCTAGAGGACCTGGGTTCAGTTCCCAGCTCCCACATGGCAGCCCACAGCCATCTATAGCTCTAATTCTAACAGATCTAATGCCCTCTTCTGGCCTCCTTAGGTGCATATACATAGACGCAGGTGAAATACGCATATGGAAAGCAAAATAAATACATTTAAAAGCAAAATCGATGTAGCTTGATCCAGTAAGAGCAGGAAGAACTTGCTTTCGCAGGTTTATGTTTGCAGTTGGTTTTGCCCTGCCTGGATTTTTCTGCAGCATCGATTCCAGGGGCCTTTGAGACATGAAAGTGCCTGGGAGCACTTTCTGTGTAGGAAAGGTCTGCCAGCATTTGTCACAGTGGCCTTGTGTCATTGACTGTGGCTTGTGCTTTAACTCCCATAAAATGCTCAAAAGTGTGATTATCAGGGGGAAAACAGCTCCCTTTTAATGCAAGCCAATTATGAGTGCTGTTCCTAGAAATGAAGACAAAGGTGGATGGATGAACACATGGCTCAGCAGTTAGGATCATTGACTGCTCTTCCAGAGGACCAGGTTCAACTGCCAGCAGCCACAGGATGGCTCACTACTATTTAACTCTAGTTTCAGGGAATCTGATGCCCTCTTCTGGCCTCTGTGGCACCAGGCCATGATGTCCAGACGTGCATGCAGCCAAAATATCCATACACATCGAGGAAAAAAAAAAACAACAAAAAACCAGTGGTTATTAGTCAGATAGTGGCCACCTTAATAGAATAAAGAGCAGATCTAAGTTGGTGGTTTGATGTGGGTGAAATAGTCCACAGAGTTCTAATTTTCAAGAAAATAGCATGCAGTGATATTTGATGTCAGGTGTTAGGCACAGAAGGTGGAGTTTATAAGACATGTATGTGGGGTGCTATCAGATGGGGGTGGAGCCCAAAGCTGTGTGTGTTGGGTGTGTTACAGAGTTACATCTTAGAATTCTGATATGTTAAAGATGCCATGGGAAAGCGTAAACGTTTTAAGCAGAGATGGCATGATTAGATATCAGTTTACTCATTTAGTCCTTTTATTTTTGAGATAGAGTCTCACTGTATAGCCCAGGCTAGCCTGACATTCATGATCTTCTTGGCCCCGCCTCCTAAGTGTTGGGATGTACAGCATTGCAGCTAGGATTTTATTTTGTGTGGCTTTGATTTATATGTCAAAAGTTCTGCATTGCTTCTTCCTGGAAAACAAACTGAAATGTGGTTCAAAATAAGTGCTGGTGGTGGTGCTCTAGACCAAAGTGGGAGAAAAAAGTGTCAGTGATAATTATTTAGATGAAGGTGGGTGTCCAATACTAGGAAGTTTTGAGATATAGTTGGAGGTAGAATTTATGTCTTGATGATGAGTTATTTGTGTAGAGAGAGGAAAATTAGCAATATATTTATTTAACTCATTGGCTAGCTAGGCACTCTGTCCATCTGTAACTTAGCAACTTACCATAATTGTGATGTATAAAAATGTCTGTTCACTTATTCACCTCCTTCCTGGCAGGTAAAAACATCAATAAAACATTGGTCACTAAGTATTATGCTTTTACAAGCCTGTTCATATTTAATCAAAGAAATATGGAAGATAGATCTTCTCACCTATAGAGGAAGAATATTACCTGGGAGATGGTTTCTGTAAGGATTCCTGGCACAAGTATCCTCACGTGGTAAACCCAACATGGCACTGACAGAACACATATGAAGGACACGCTGCTAGCCGTGGCTATGTAAATTCATGCCCACTGTCACATGAAAGTCTGTCTCTTTGTCTTCTGCTTCCCCCCTCCCTCGTACCCACTCAGCAGCTCCCCCTGAATAAACTATAGTGTGGCATCTGGTAGTGTGTGTCTGATCTCACACATGAAACCAACAGTTTCAAGGTTTTGCTTTCAGCTTGGTTTGATCTGGTGTTTTCTGTTATGCCCAATGGATGGGAACTCTCAAGAGAAACTGGGCTGCTCCCCAGAAAGTACACTTCCTTTCCTCTGTGAGTTGAGTACCAAGTGAGCAAATCTGGCAGCATCATCTCCACACAGATGCCTTTTCCTATGGCTTCCTTTTCTTCTGCATCCTTGCCTTGCTCTATTTCCAAAGGTGTCTCAATCTCAAGCTGTTTAGACAAGACCATTGCTAAGCCTCAGAGCTCACAGGCAGTACTCCTTGTAAAAATAGAAATGGAAAGATGTGCTTCCCACTGTCCAGTCCTTTTCATTTCCTTATTCACTACCTTCCACATATAAAGGTAATAATTTATGGTCAGACTCTTTTTCTTGTATCTGCAAGTTTTTGGAGGCATGTGGAAGGCATAATGAACACTGGTATGGCTGTGTGAAGTCACTGATGGTGACCTCTAACATGAAATCTGTTATTAAATGAAAACTCAGAGCCAGATATTGGAGGAAAAGCTGGAATATCAGATCAGAGAGAGGAAACAGACCACAGTCAAATCTCACCCAGCCAACTTCTCAAGGTAACAGCTATGTTCCAGCTTCCTCAGCCTTGCTCCTGGCTTCTACAAAATATTCTGTCTTCATATGCCTGCCTTAAATACCTTCTTCACCCAGTTGTTTCACTTCTGGGTTCAACTCTTCATCATATTCTAGAATTAAGATTAAATTTGTGAACTAATATTGTGTGGTAGTTAGACCTCGAAGTCACAGAAACATAGGAATATCTCTGTCTCTGTAGTTAAGGGATTAAAGGCGTTGGCCACCACTCCGGGTCTTTCTTGTGCTGGGATTAAAGTTACCACTCTCTGACTCTCCTGGTTTGACTGTGGGTGGATCTGTTCTCTGATATTCCAGACTGGTTTTATTAAATATATATAATATATTTAATAAATATATCACCACAGTGACCATGAGTCCTTTTCTAGAGTCTCCAGGGCAGACAATAGAGAAATGCTGTATTGGCACTGAGTTCTATGAACACTGACAGTTTTCTCAACAGAGGAGAAAATTGGATGGATACTCAACAGTAGACCACTTTACTTTCAATATATACAATCCTGCATCCCCTGAAAATTCAGTGTAAATTCCTGGAAAATTCAAAGTAAAACAAGTCACATTTAAACTATTTTTTATTAATTCTTGGATAAATTTACACAGTGTATTTTCAATCATATTCATCACGATGTGATGCATTTTGATGTTGTATTTGTAAGAGTGTTTTCTTTTTGTCTTGATAACAGGCTGCACCGGGCAGGTCTTGCCATTTCTTAGCTGATGATTTGCTCTTGAGGTGCTAGTGTGTGAAAGATTAATTTAAAGATTGTAGATTGGATCTTAATTTTATGAAATTCAGTAAGGTGAAGTACCACATACTAACTGGGGACCAGATCGGATCTTACCTGGACTCCTCTTCCAGATGCACTGAGATGGGAATTTCTCTTCCCTGCTTGCCCATCATCGCTAGAGGGAGTCCAGAGAATTAGTTCCCACCAAAAGAGGGAAGACCACACTAGGAAACTGTTGTATATGGTCTTTCCTTTGAAAACACAATTTCTAGTTCATCTTCCCCTGGTCAAGGGCAATTCCTCCTTTATACTTAAAGCTCCACAGAAGGATGTTAGAGAAATCTCTGTTTTCTCACACAGTTTCTACTCAATCTTCTGAATTTCTTACATTTCTAGTTCTTGCCTCCCCCCACCCCCCACTAGACACCCCTGCTGTAAAATCTCCCATATTGCTGAATAAGATGAAGGTGTCCTTATTTTAGAACTGATGAAATCTAGTCTTCGTTTATCCAGAATTTCTAGCTTATCAACTATTTTGTCTGACTTGCAAGACCACCGTTGTCTAGTTGGAATTCATCACCGCTCTCTCTTAGGCCTGGGTTCTCATCTTACTTGTGTTCCGTGGGATGGTGGTTTATGATCCCATCAGTCTAAATGCCCATGTGAATTCAACATATAGCAATTTAAAATGTGTATTATGTCCTTCTGACATATAAAGAAAAATAATTTGTATTTAATAACTGTTTCCGTCTTTGTGTATTTGGGCATGTAGAAGGTGTAATAGACAATTGTGTGTGTGTGTGTGTGTGTGTGTGTGTATGTATGGAGTACACTGATTGTGACCATTGGTCTGTAATTGAAGTTTTTAGCCGGGCCTAGCCCCATGGTCCAGACCTGCCTGCTGCTGCTTAGTTCCCCCCCCCCCCAAATGACTCAGACACTTATATTACTTATATGCTACTTGGCCTATGGCTCAGGAATATCATTAGCTAGCTCTTACATCTTAAATTAACCCATTTTCATTAATCCGTCCTGCCACATGGCTCGTGGCTTACCTAATTTTTATATCTTGATTCTTGGGCGGCTCATCGTGTTTCTCTTGACTCCACCCTCCTTTCCCTTTATCTATGCTCAGATTTCCTGCCTGCTTCTAAGATGCCTTGCCACAGGCCAAAACAGTCCTTTTATTGACCAATAATATTCACAGCATACAGAAGGACATCCCACATTATGGGTCCTGTACAGAGTTCCTAGCGTAGATGACAGAGGACTTTCCATCAGTGTTGATGTGGTTTCCTCACCTGAGAGGTAGTGCTGGGGAGATACTCAACAGCAGACCACTTTCCCTATAGTTTATAGAGCCCTGCACCTCTGGAAAATTGAATACAAATTCAAAGTAGGGAAGGAACACAAGCCTCGGTGTTGATAGACAAGATTAGGTTAGATTTTCAGCTCAGCTAATTGAAAACAAGTTGGGTTTTTTTTTTTTTTTTTTTTTTTAAGCATCCTTGATGCAGTGGGACATGGGACTTTTCTTCGTTGGGGTGTACTGTGATTTGCAAGATTGCTGGTCTTCCTGGACCCCTCCCTCTGTTGACAGTAGCAACCCCAAATCACTGTAAGAAACATGTTTTCATATCACCACTCTGAAAAAAAAAAATCCCACAAACTCTCCAAGGAGTTTTACTCCCCCATTTCCCAAGGGGCTCCTATGGTTTGAATGGGTCCTGAAGTTCAATGCTGAAATGTACTTCCCAGTGCAGCAGTGTTGGAAGTGGGGTTTACTAGGCAGTACTTAGAGCGTGAGGACTCTGCATGAGTGTAGTAATGCCCTCACTACAGGACAGGCTCGTTTGAGAAGGGAGTGTGTTATTATAAAAGTGGGTTCCTCTTCCTCTCCTGTATGCCCCCACACATATGTTACAATGCCGTCCACTACGTAATGACCAAACAGTAAGGCCCTTTCTTATTAAACTCCAAAAATGTTAGAAATAAACTTATTTTTCCTCATAATCTTCAAGTTTGGGTGTCCCATTATAACAGAAGAAAATGGACCAAGGCAAGGGTCCTACTTAGTGTTGAGACTTATCCATGACCCAGGCTGATGGCCCAAGTATATACCCCATCACTGCAGGTCCCTTTTCTAAGTGTCTGTCTGTCTGTATTTAGTTACTTACTTACTTATTTAATATTTGACACCCCAACTGTAGCTTCTCCTCCCTTTCCTTCCGGTCACACCCCCACCTCTCTCTTGCTGTCCCCTCTCCCCACCAAATCCATTCCTGCTCAGCTTCTATTCAGAAAAGGGCAGACCTCCCATGGATATCATACAAAACATGGCATATCAATTTGCAATAAGACTAAGCACCTCCCCTTGTATTAAGGCTGGACAAGGCAACCCAGTATGAGGAATAGGGTTCCCAAAGCCATTAAAAGCGACAGAGACAGTCCATGAACCCACTGTTAGGAATACCACAGGAAGACCCAGCTACACACCGTAACATAAATGCAGAGGGCCTAGGTCAGTCCCATGCAGTCTGAGTGCCTGTCTTAGTCAGTGTCCTATTGCTGTGAAGAGACACCGTGACCACAGCAGCTCTTAAAGGGAAACAGTTAACTGGGGCTGGCTTAGCATTCAGAAGTTTAGTCTGTGATCGCCATGGTGGGAAACATGGTGGTTTGTAAGCAGATATGGTGCTGGAGATGGGAGCTGAGAGTTCTACACGGATCTGGAGGCAGCAGGAGAGAGGGACCCTGGCCCTGGCTTGGGCGTCTGAAACGCAGTGACACACTTCCTCCAACAAAGCCACGCCTTTGTGCCGCTTCCTGTGAGCCTATGAGAGCATTTTCACTCACCCTACCACAGTGCCCATTCTGTGATAATGCATTCTGTGCTTGCTATCCATTATAACGACCACACAGTCACTTCTAAGCTCAGAAAAAGGCTCTTGTGTTTACCTGTCATGAGATCTAGAAATCCCAAAACTCATCCCTGGTAGGGAACCAGCCCATTATCAGTTTCCCTTGCTTCTACCGCGTTTCCTAAATCTTGAAGATGTTTTCCCGCCCTTACCCTTTACCCAACTGATTGCCTTCTCTAGGTTCCACTGTAGCTTCTGGACTCTAAAGTATCATCACCTTGCCCCTGGACGCTGCCCATTCCCTGCAGCCTCTAGCGGCCCTCCTGCAGCTGCCTGTAATGCTGCATTGCCCTCCATTCTGCAGAGTCCTCGATAAACAGGCAGACTGCTCCCTTCTTAGAGGATTACCGTATTTCCTTCTACCTCAGACTGCCATACTGCTTCCTCCTCTGGGCTGTTCCTTTTACTGCCTCATTCTCCTTATTATAGTCACCCTTCCCTCTCAGCCTTGGATCACTACAGTAGGCCTCCTCTAATCTCCTGATAAGGTCATACCAGCTCTTAAGCACATCCCCCAAGCACTCCGAGCTCTGATGTAACATTTACTCTGTGATTGGTCGGTGTGTGCCTTTCCAACTGTATTGTGAACTCCCCAAGAATGAGAGTGTTTATTACTTTGCATTTCTAGTTCTGAGCATAGTGCCTGGCATGCCCAGCACCCCCAAAAGAGCTGCCATGGCCAAAAAACCCTGGTGAGTTTGGAGAGTCTCCTGTTCCACATGGTGACAAGAGGGGGCAGCAGAGAGCTGTCAGAGTAGCCAGCCGCACACCACGTCTGTCAGCCTGTTTAATTAGGAACAGATTAAGGGAGGGAGAAATGTCAACTTGGAAACGGAGAAGCCAGAGAACAATTTGTTCAGACGAAAAAATGGGGTGAGAGTGAGAAGCTTCTAGCTGGAGTTAGGGAGAGGAGGCTGGCAGGGTGTGTGAGCAAGGATGCCTCAGTCTGGGCCATTCTCCATAGGGGGTCCTTCCAGTGCTGGAGAGGATCCTGCCTCAGGCAGGGAAGCCATGCTGCAGGCTGGCTAGTGCTTGAGGCTGGGGGACACTTTGTTCTGGCCAGCAATTTCTTTCCTTTGGGAGTTCAGGGTACATAGATGGTAGTAGTTCTTTCCCTCCACAGGATCCAGGACTAACAGACTGCACCTTGAGACAGGGAACAGGGGAGACTAACATTTCCAAAGTATTCTTTGTTATACACACGAAATAGCCTGGTGAGATTACCTTTGCCTCATTTGAAAGATGTATGTGCCCTGCTCTGCGACTTACAGTCATAACCGGTAATCATCCACGTGCTAATCTGAACCTTTGGTTCACAAATCTATGTCTCTCTGATATACTCAGAAGATGTGAAGGTTCTGGCTTTTTTTTTTTTTTTTTTTAAACTTTCTCTGTGTAAAGTTAAGTATGTTATCTTCATTTTCATATCACAGTAGGGTTAACATTTTTATGAGAAAGGTAGAGAATTCAGCTTGGTGGAGGAGAATTTGCTTAGGTGTACCTGAAGGCCCTGGAATCCATTCCAAGCACCACACAGGAAAGACACTGGAAGTTGTTTCTCTAGGTATGTATTTGTTGGTTCCCAGGAAGTAATACTGCATTTTAGGCTGAGGGCCAAGTCCTGCATGGCTGGTCTGTAAAGGGAAAATCTGTCATGACTGTATCCTTGATATTATATGGAAGCCAACAAACGTTCTGTGAGGATTTCTTGTCAAAGCAGGTACCAGTTCCCCAGCTCACAGATCAAGAACCTGCAGTAGGATCGTTTCAGAGATCCCAAGTTTCTGACCTTGAGCTAGAGGGTTTCTTTGAGGTCTGCTGAAGAGAGTCCCCCTCAGGAGAGGGCTTTATGACCCCCCCCCCCCCCATCCCATACTACCCTGTTGCTCTCACTGTCTTCCTTGTCCACACTAACTTATTACCCGGTCTCCACTGTCCGTATTGCCCTCACTGCCCCGCTTCCCTCTTTGCCCTAACTGGTCCCACTATAGGCTCTGACTTGCTAAGCCCGAGTACCTCAGCCCAGGCCCCTGGCTTCATGGTCAGCAGAACCAGTCTGGGTAGGAGCTCTGTGACCTCAAGAGGCTGAAAGCCAGCAGATGTAAGGCAGTGCAGGGCACTCTTGTCACCTAGCAGCAGAGACCTGAATGTAAGCCAGTCTTCTGGCAGAAAGAAGTATGCAACTTTATCAAACAGTATATAACGCTTTGGAAGAAAACACATTCTCGGTGCACAGAAGCGAATGATAAAAGCATTTGTTGGTGTTGAACTGTACATTTTTCTTTCCTAGAAGGGATGGGAGGCATCAGTGTGGCCTGTTGCTATTAACCCTTCCCATTTTTACCGGCAGGAATGATGCTAGGCATTTTATATGTGTTGCTTTGTCCTCCTTAGGTAATATTGGTCAAGCAGTTACTAATGACAGTACTGTTGCTGCCCTTCAGATACCTGCAGATGTTAGTATGGGTGGTGGAAGCAGCTCCTGTCAGGCTCTTCCTGTTCCCTGTTAGCACACCCCTGTCTTGTCACGCTTCCCTCTGCTCTGCTTTTGATTCAGAAAGCACCTGTAGATTCAAAAAGTGCTGGGAACAGTAAAGTGGTTTTTTTTTTTTTTTTTTTTTTGATTTGCTTGGAACTTAGAACATATTTCTCTCTAAACTTATTGCCGACTAGGTTCCATGATTATTTAGCAAAACCTTTTGAAAAAGGCCTCCACAGTGAAGCAATACTATTAAAGAAATTGTCCTAGCCTGTTGCTGGGTCCTAACGGCTCCCTTGGAGTGGGGTGGGGGACGTGCTGAGTCAATGGCACAGACCCTGGGAGTCTTGTGAAAGGCAAAGGGCAGACTCATTTATTCAGCAAGGAGAAGAGCCTGATGTGGCTCTCTTCCAGCACCCAGGCTGCTTCCTGATCCCGTGACATTGCAAGGTCGCCCTCATTGGCTGGGCACGTTCAGGAACTCAGGACAGCACCTGTTGCTAGGCCCTCAGGCACATTCCAGTTTGGCTCAAAGGAAGTACATTAGGTCATTAGGTACATGCCTTGATAACTTGTTTGAGCCAATTTCCTCAACCCTATGGGCCTGTTCTACAACGCATGGGCCTGTTCTACAACGCTAGCCAAATTCTGGGACCTAGAATTAGGAGATGGAAGCACATGAAGGTAATAGAGGATTCAAGAGGGCATTGTTAAGTAAATCCCATTTACAGATTTCTAGATGGTTTCCCATGAGGTGACACTAGAGGGCGCCATGTACAGTTAAACCTGGTAATGGTGCAGGGCATTGGATTTTATTCCTTCATTTATGCTTTAAAATGTTCATGTGTCATTCTTTAATGCTTCATTTCACTATAGAAAGGAAGAAAAGGCAGTGCTGGAGTTATATACTAAGGGAACAAAATCTATCTTAGGATGAAGAACTTTTACAGTTTTATCAAGTTAATGTTTAAATTCAATGGTCAAGGTCAGTTTTTAAAAATAACACACACACAGAATCCCTCTTAGCATGTGATTTTGCCTAGAATTGTAGAACTCGAGAGGCTAAAACATCAGGATTTTAATGCAAAACCAATAAGGCAACGTAGTGATCTCTGAAAAAATAAAAAGCAGAAAGGTAGTTCTTTCCCTCTTCTGGAATCTGTTTCTCACTCTTTCCTCTCTCATTTTTAGGCAAGGTCTCTTGTAGCCCAGCTGTGTCAAATTATCTATATAACTGAATGATCTTGAATTTCGGATTCTCCTGTCTGTCTCCCAAGTGCTGGAAGTACAGTTGTGTGCCACCTTGTACCATTACCCCCCCCTCCTTTTTGCGATGGAGGTGTGATCTAAGAACTTCATTAGGGTTATTTACAGAGTCATAACTGAGACGTTATTAATAGGATCATGGCCACCTCACCAGGGACTACACTATGGGAGAAATGCCTTCCTTTATCTCAGTGTCTTTAACTTACAGCAGCTCTCCAGAGGCTTGGACGTTATTGTCTATTCTCAGGGCAGGGAGGGTCCTTTTGACTATCTTTTCCATCCACACAGGATATCACTTAGAAACTACTGCATTTATTTATCATGTGTACATGCATGTGTGTGTGTGTGCATGCGTGCGTGCATGTGTGCATGCATGCATTATACCATGGTGTACATGTGGACGTCAGAGGACAACTTTCAGGAACTGGTTCTCTTCTTCCATCATGTTAGTTTTGGGGTTAACACTCAGGTTGTCAGGCTTGACAGCAAGCAAGTTTATCAACTCAAGACATCTCGTCTGCCCATGACGGATGTTGAGGGGCCCAGGGTTGTTCAGGTCTTCTGCAAGTAACCTCAGCTGCTGAGAATTTAATAGCAGTGCAGTGACCATGTGACGCCAGGAAGCTAGTATACCACGACACTCCCAAGCGCCACTCTTTCTGCCTTCTTTAATGTTCCCCAAGACTCGCAGGGAGTGATACAGATTGTCTCATTTAGGGCCAAGCATTCATCCATCACCCGTTCTTACTACGTCTTGCAGAAGTAACTTTCTAGACAACAGTACTAGTCTATGGCCGTAAATATTAGTATTTAGATGGCGCCTCATGATCACCTAGAAAAGCAAGAGCTGTCCCTTCCCTACTAAGGCATACCACCTTCTGAGCCATGGGCTTTTGTCCAAGATTAGAGGACCAATGTGTGTGGGCATGAGAAAGCATTTCCTTACTCCTGTAAGTACCTTGCTGTGATTGAGCCAGTGGGACTAAGTATGTGGTCAGTAGCACAGCATGAAGGGTTCACAGCTGAGTAAGACTATACATGGCAGTTCTCGGCCTTCTGTCATTATGAGGTTAGGCACCTTGGAGGAAGCTCCCAGCTCATTTGATTTCTCTACGTCCTGTAGTGAGAACAATGCATAGCACTTCTTTGAAAATTGATTTTATTAGGTGATTTTGGTTGATGTTTGTGCACATGTGTGGTAGGTGCATTTGTATGCAGGTGGCTTACTGAGGTCAGAAGAGAGCACCGGGTCCTCTGGAACTGGAGTTCCAAGACTTCTTAGGTGTTTTAGTTTTGTTTTGTTTCTTTTTAAAAAAATTATGTTAATTGGTGTTTTACCTGAATGTATATCTCTGTGAGGGTGTCAGAAATATTGGAACTGATGTTACAGACAGCTGTCATGTGGGTGCTAGGAATTGAATCCTGGTCCTCTGGGAGAGCAGCAAGAGAGTGCACTTAACCACTGAGCTGTTTCTCCAGCCATTGAGGACTTTTTTTTTTTTTTTTTTTTAAATCAGATTAAAAATACCTTTATTATTGCTGTGTGTGGTGTGTGTATATGGGTGCATATGTAGGATCAGAAGACAAGTTTACCGAGTTGGTGTGTCCCCATCCACCTTTATGTAAGTCCTGGGGACCAAACTCATGTCATCAAGCTATGCGGCCGGTACTTTACCTGCTGAGCCATCTCATGGGCCCGGCTAGTTTTATTTCTAGTAAATTTCCCCAGGCGCATATATTTCTCTACTCCAAATCTAATATAGTTACATTATATTACATCAGAAATCGATTACAATATAATGTTGTAATTTAACTTTTCCTCATGGCACATTTCACATGAGAATCAGAGCGGATAGAGTGAAACATATCTCCTGTTCTTCACCCTCTGCGGCAGCCATCAGCTTCCTGTTTGGGTTTGATTATTCCCAAATCATCTTCTTTTTCCCATTACTAGATCCCAGATCATCATTCACCAGCATTGTTTACATTACTGTCACCATGGAAACTTTGCTTAACTTGGAGCCAGTGACTCTATTTCTTTTTTCTTTTTATTGTATTTTTTATGTACCTGGAACTAAATCTCTGAAGTATGTGAAATTTTATTAATTAGTACAGTTGATTTTGTGCTTCACTAGACAGATCAAACACACATGAAATTATCTATAAATAAGTTTTAAATAACTAAAATTTAAGTAAATGGTCTCCTATTACAGTGACCTGTTAATTTGATTTTCCTGTAGAGAACATTTGTTCTTGTTTTTAATATTGCTGAATATTCTGGAATATCCTTATTCCAGAGTTTCAGATAGTCTGAGGGTTTTTCCTCCCCATTTTTGCTGCTTTGTGGTGGAATCCCTTCTATTTCCTAGGTACTGTGCCCCCCCCCCCACTACCCCCAGTAACTATCACCCATTTTCAAATCATTTTCTAGGAAGGATGTTGTGGCGGTTTGAACAGGAATGGCCCCCATAGACTCCTGTGTGTGAATACCTGGCCCATAGGGAGTGGCACCATAGGGAGTGGCACTATTAGGAGGTATGGCCTTGTTGGAGGAAATGCGTCTCTGAGAGGGTGGGCTTTGAGATCTCATATATGCTCAAGTCATGCCCAGTATGGCAGTCTCTCCTTGCTGTCTATGGATCAAGATGTAGGACTCTCAGCTCCTTCTCCAGCACCATGTCTGCCTGTATATCACCATGCTTTCTACCATGAAGATAATAGACTAGATCTTTGAACTGTAAACCAGCCCCAATTAAATGTTTTCCTTTATAAGAGTTGCTGTGGTCATGATATCTCTACACAGCAATATAAACCCTAACTAAGGCAGGTCAATGTGGAGTTAAGGCTGGACATCATTTTTCTGAGAACTGAAGGCTTTGCTCCTCTGTCTTTTAGATGTGGCCACAGTTCTGCTTCTTCTTCCTTAAGTAACCCTTGTAGCCAGTACGCCACACAGGGCTATTTCCTTACTGTTCATCAGGCTGTTGATCTCCCTGTGGGTTACTATGCCATGTTGTATCTTTGAAGAATAGGTACCATTCATTATAACTAAAAATGTTTCTGTCTGGAATTGGGCTGACTCTCACATCATCTCAGTCCTCTGTGTATCTGGAATTGTTTTGATTTTCTCCCTTTTATAAATTATATTCCAAGAACTTGTGCAGATGTGCCTGGTTATGGGACTCTTTTCTTCTTCAGAATGGTCGCTTAGCAAACCTTGTAGTCTCAAGGCAGTTAGTTACTCATCCTGAAAACGTGTGTGATTGTGAAGATGATATTGAAAATTTCAATCATTCTATTTTTAATTGGTTTTCCATTACTTTGTCATTTGCTTTAACTTCTTTTTTGACATTTGCTTATGTGTGTGTGCATACATAGGCATGTGCTCATGTCAGAAGCACACGCCTGGAGATCAGAGGACAGCTTGTGGGTGTAGGTTCTCCTTTCTCCATTGTGTTTCTCCATTGTGTCTTCACCTGCTGAGCCAGCTCTTTATCCCTTGTTCAGCTGTCATGGAGATTTCGATTTTATCCTGAACTCCTTTATCACAGTTTATAACACTTCCTTATAATGCTTTTAATTTTATTTTTTTCCTTTAGTATTTTTGTCGAGGGGTCACAGTCATGCAACATCTTGATGGTAATATCTTAATACTTAAATGTTTTCCTTCCTTGGTTTGATTTTTTTTTTTTCTTTTCCTCTCTGCTTATTCTCTCTGGTGGGTTGTAAGGGAAGCTTACTGGACTTACACTCCTCCCAGGGGGTTACTAATTAGCACATCAGTGTGGATCATATTTATTGAGCCGTTTTGTTTCTGAAGGGAAGTGTTTTTACCCTGTAAACTCAACTGCCACAATTATTGGACCTGGAGTGGGAGGGGCCGTAGCCAGGCCTTCATTCCCCGCATTTTCTCTCGAGCCTCCTATTTATCGCCCTATCCTTTATTGTACCATGTACAACCAAGACTGTGATTTTCATTTTAAAACTATGGAGAACTCTGTTTTTCTGGGTTGGAGCATGTGGATCGTCTGCTGTGTGGTATTTGATTTATCTGTAATTAGATTTTTTGGCCAATCCCAACCTGTCCTGCCCTCCGAGGCCTCTGTCATTGTTGTGATCCTGCAGTTTTCAAGATCCAGTAGAACCACATGCGCCTTCCATACCACCTTCCTCTTTGGGTCCTTCATCTGTGTCTTAGTTAGGGTTCCTATAACTGAAGAGATGCCAGGACCATGACGACTCTTACGAAGGGAAACACTGTGAGGTAGTGGCTTCTCAGTTCCATTCATGATGGGGAGCATGGTGACTGAGAGTATGGCAGTGTGCAGATATGGTGCATTCTACATCCCAAGGCAACCGAGGCACTAGGCATGGCTTGAGCATATACGAGACCCCAAAGCCCACCTCCACAGTAACACACTTCCTCCAATGAGTCCATACCTCCTCCCACAAAGCCACACCTCCTAATAGTGCCACTCCCTATGAGTTTATGGGGGCCAATTACATTCAAACTACTGTAATATGTACCTTTCAAACTATGCATTTACTGATTCAGAGATTTCCTCCAGCTTTGTGTTGTAGATTTCTATTTTCCCCATTTCAGTGGTGTTTCTGGATAGGGAAAGAACTGGCTTGTATTTAACAAGGTGATTGAGGATTGTGTAACCCAGTGAGCTCAGTACTTGCCCTTCCCCTACACTTCACTTTGTAGCATTTAAAAAGCACACGCATATGCACGCCCGCGCGTGCGCGCACACACACACACACACACACACAAGAGAGAGAGAGAGAGAGAGAGAGAGAGAGAGAGAGAGAGAGAGAGAGAGAGAGAAGGGTATCTGACTATTAACTTAAGAACAAAAGAAGGAAGAATATGGCTGAGGTAAGGGAGTTTAAATTGTTAGATTTTGGTTGATAATTTCAGAGCGTTTTTCTTTTGAAAGAAAGATGCTGCCACAGTTTGGACTTTAGGGGTTTCTCCAAAACTCATTAGTCTACCATGCGGGACTCCTAGAAGATAGTGAAGCCTTTAAAAGGTGGTGTCTAGTGGGCGGTTAAACATTATTGGGAAGCATGGCACAGATGGAGATAAGGAGACTACATCTATTTCTTTCTTTTTCTTCATGTTCCAGTCACAAAATAAGCAATTTTGCTCCATCATGTGCTCTGCCAGGATGTGCCACCATGAACCTAAAGCATGGGCAGAAGACGCCAAAGCTGAACGCCAACATAAAAATTCTCTTTTAAAGCTTGATTCACACGGTTGTTTCTTACAATACTAAAGTTGCTGCATATACTTCCTAAATTATAAGTTCAAGTCAAGTTCATCTTTATATCAAATGCTTTAGGTTTATTTATCTATTTATTGCTGATAAGCCGTGGGAGTTGAACCCATGACCTTGCACGTGTTAAACATTCAGATGTTTTAGATTATTTGAGAGCTTGAGATGTACTGGCATTATATATGTTGGACTCTGCTTGCCTCTTTAGATGGGATATTACGGCATTGCACACTAGTATGTACATACTGCATCATCATCACATTGCTCACCTACTCTCTTTCTGACTTATTTGGTGAAATACGGTTCTGAAATTGGCTAGAGTAACTTGGTAACAATGGAAAGAGCAGAAAGAAGGCCGACAGACATAAGATATCCTTGGATAGCTCCAGGATAGCAGTGTGTCTTAGTTTGGGCTGCTATTACAAAGTCCCATAATCCGAGTGTGCAAGGAACACTTCTCACAATACCCAACCCGGGAAGTACAAGGTCAAGGAGTTGAAGCCCATAGTGGGGAAGGTTCTCCTCCTAGCTTGTAGATGTTTCTTTTCTTCCTATGTCTACACTTTGAGGCCGTAAGAGAGGGTGGTTTCTCTTCCTCCTAGAGGTATGCTAGTTCCACCTCTCATGACCTCATATGAACCTAATTATCTTTTAGAGGTCACACCTTAAAATATCAACAAGTTAAGAGTTTTAACAATTAAATTTTGGGGGAACACATTGTTAGCAGTTTCATTTTTGAAGATAAATATAAATAAATGAGAAGATAAAACTATTATATACCTAGGGAGTAAACTTTTTTTTTTTTCTAATTCATGGACCCTTCCCTCAGTAAACAAAGTCTTAAGATGGAAAACTAGAGAAACAATAATTGCTTGGAAAGGTTTAGGTACTGAATACATCTTTGCAAATTCCTGGGCAGGGCTTTGCGCCATGATTCTATTCAGACCCAGAGTAACATTAATGGAGCAGCCTGAGCAGGTCCCTAGGCCGAGCCTCCATTGTGAGTCCTATGAATGACGCTTGCCTTCCTGTGTGTGTCTCTGTAGTGACAGAGTGAATGGAACAGAAGCAGATGCAGCCTGAATGCTCGCCATCCCTGTCTATCTCTGGGCCTTTATACCAGTTCACAGTTGACTGACTCTTCATTCCTAGTGTATCACTTTCATTTTCTTTGGCCTTGTAGCTAACATCTTTGAAGAAATGTTGAGGTATCATTTAAGGAACCAACTTGGTAATGGCTGATTTTTAAAGGGCTGCAATGCGAATATTGAAAACTTTACAGTCTCAGGTCTGTAGACAGAAGGTGAAAAATTGTGTATCCAGTGAGGATAGGTTTTAAACCAAACCAATTGTTTCTTAGTCAGTGTTCATGTGTTAGCTCTGTCAAAGGTCTCGTGTTACTGCACGGCTGCCTGAGACTTGATTTTTGGTGTGCAATCTGTGAATCAAAACTCGGGGACTAGCGAATTCATGTGCATTGAGAGAGGGAGGTACTGGTTATGGTAGCAGCCATGATGAGTTTTTGGGTTTTAGGGCTGTCCAATGTCATCTAGTGACACTCACTGTGCTTGGTATATAGCTGGCCCTATGACAGTGTTCTAGATTACACCTTCTTAGTTTGTCATACAACTCCTGTAAATCGAAAAGGAATATTCAGCCGTAGGGAGTTCATAGGTGTGCCCAACCATGTCTGCCTTTTATTTTCTTATTAACTGTAGGTTTTTTCCTTTGAAACAGTCATATAGTAAATTGAAATCAGGACATCCTCTTTACCCTCTCTGTCAGGTAGCAGGTTCACAAAATGGGAAAATATGATTTTGTAGTTCATTTTGGCCCAGGTCTAGACATGCAGATGAAAACTGCCTCAGGGCTTCCTGTCTGCTGTCTTTCTACATGGCGTTATTCTATCTGAATTTTCCCACCTTGGATCAGTGCATGTGGTACTTTTTGCATGACATCATTGACCCGTTCTAACTTTCTTAATTCCTTTCATTCAGACACAGTGATACCTCTATAGTGCCATTATTTTTCCAAGCTCTAGCTTCGAGGTACTATAGGGGAGGATTTATTTTCACCATTTGGCATCTAAATAGCCCAGCTCATAACACCCTACGGATGTCCACTGTACGTTATTAGGCAGAAGGGACCAGCATATGGTAGGAAACCTGAGTGCAGTGGCTGTTAGGGGTGGTCATCAGGAACAGGCTGCCGTCCTGAAGGATCCGTCTTGGGCAGACTGTGCTGTGTTGGGCCCCTGAGTACCAGCCTGACTCTCAGGTTGCAAAGGATCCAGTTGGCTCTGATATTTTACTGGGCCAGGTTCTCTACTGTGTACTAGACTTTGTTACATACCATTATATGGAAGAGACCATCTAACAGCTTTCCATTTCCCAACCGGGAAATAATTCCAGGAAGATGTTTGGCTCAATTGGTGCAGTGCAGAGAGCCAGTTTGTTGGCTAACAGAAACCACCAGCAAGACTTTTGGCACATAGAAATGTACATGCTTGCACACACCCACATGCTCCCAAGCCTTATTCCTTGCCAAATGTGTATCAAGTGAGAGGTTTCTGGCTATTGTACTGGAGACATTTTTAGTGCAAATTCACAGAAGGTCCTGTGGGTCATGTTAAGGGTTGAGATGCTTTCCTCTTCTAGAGTATCATCAGCAGGCAGCACCACGCTTTCTGTGGTTGCTACTCTCTACCTCTAGCCAGGCAACAAGGTTTTGCAGCCTCACATGTCAGTTATGAGCAGTGCAGACCAGTACTCTGGGGTGCCTTAGAATTACAGTTTTCTCGGATCAGGGCAAGCTAACACTCTAAAACTCAAATGTTCAAAGGCTGCATCTATACACCAAAGGTAATCTGTCTGAATTCCACGGAGCCATCTTGATATATTTATTCTTCTATCTTGAATGTCTATGGCTACTGCCTAGTACCTTGCCAACTCACAAACATGTTTTGAAGTAAGCAGCTAAGGCATCCTGATCAGATCACAGATCACCTCCTTGACGAAGGTTGTTACTCAGTGTTCATTATTAGTAAATCTTTGTTTAGATTTTATTTATTTTATGTGTATGATGCGTTGCCTGTATGTGTACCACATGTGTGTCTGATAACTGAGGAGGTCAGAAGAAGGGGGCATTGGATCCCCTAGAACTGAAATTACAGATGACTGTGAGGCACTATGCGAGTACTGGGAATGGAACCTGGTTCTCTGTAAGAGCAACATGCATTTTAAAGAGCTGAGCCATCTCTCCAGCCCCCTCCCCACAGATATTTTTTAAGCTGAAACATAGAAGTACAAAAATGAGTCAGGTGTGATGGTTATAATCTCAGGATTTAGGAGACCAAGGCAGGAGTATTATGAGTTCAAAGTCAGCCTTGTAAACACAGTGAGCCTTTCAAAGATACACATTCATTGAACAGGATTCAGGTTATACTCATCAGTACATGTATATATTATGTATACAGACATGGCATGCTTAGCCTGTTTAAAATCTAATTACTTTAAGTCTGTTTAAACATATCTTGTGCTTTATTCATAACTTCTTCATGATTAACGTTAAAAATTTAAAATCATGTGTAGCCCCTTAAAACACAGAATTATTGTTCTTTTGTTGTTTTATTTATTTGTTTGTTTGTTTTGGTTTTTCGAGACAGGATTTCTTTGTGTATCATTGGCTTTTCTGGAACTCACTCTGTAGACCACCTACCTCTGCCTCCCTGAGTCCTGGAGGATTATTGTTAACGATGGCCCCCTTCTATGCAGTGACACAGCAAGGCTTCTTTCTTCAGTGGCCTGGTACCTATCTATCAACTTTGCCCATTTCCCTCTTCACCCACTGTAGGCTTCTTAGTCTTCAGTAGCCACTAGGCTACTTGGAACCTCTACAAGATTAGTTTCTTCACGCGTGAGCTCCTTCTGGACTTAGCTTATGTCACTTAGAAAGATGCGTTCCAGTCATGCTACACATGACAAGATTTCATCCTTTGCAGTGTTCAGATGATGTGCACTCAGGTTGTTTCCATTTCTTGGTGGCTGGTAATATAGACAAGGATGTCACATCACCATACTAATGTAGTATGAGGTTTTTGACCTGGACTTTCAGGCCTAGCCTCAAGGTTGGGATCCACAAACCCGCAGTCCCACAGTCCCACAAAGACACACAGACGCATACATTAATTTTAGGCTGATTGGCCTAAGGTCCAGGCAGATAACTTGCTAACTCTTTATCCTTAAACTAACCCATGACTCTTATCCTATTCAGCCATGTGGCTCGGTACCTTTTCTCAGAACAGCATAGTTGTCCTCTGCTTCTTCTGGCTTCTCTCTGGCATTCTGCTCTGTTCTTCTGGTCTTATACACTCAAGCCACCTTGCACTCAGTTTTACCTGGGATATCGACCCAATACCCCAAAACTGTACATTTACCTCCTTAAGGGGCCAACTTGGATGACATGACTCTGGTGAAATTATTGATACATCTGCGCCTGTGTCCAATAAGCCTTCAATAATAAATCATTTATTTGTACTTTTAATTTTGGCCTTTGTTCATTGATAGAAGCTTGCCAAAATATTTGCTTTATATTTTTTCCTGAATTTTTTTCTTTTTCTGCAGATTTTCTATCATTCTGTGTAGTATGTCTTTTTAAAATAGGTTTTAATCTTTTTAATTGTTCTGAGAAGGTGTTTCCTCCACAATGGCAGGGTAAGACTGGATTGTATTTGATAAGGGGGCCTTTGAAAGCCCCCTTGGAGCATTTCCCAAGGGCAGAAAGTAACCTTGTCTGTCCCTTGTTGATCTGCACTCATTCGTCCAATGTCTTCCTTTTCCACACCTTCTGCATACTCCAGAAGGGAGGGATCTTCTCTTGGGATTATGCCTACCAAAAGCACTGTTTCTGGGAATGCCTTGTTTACAATTTCTTTTTATGTGACCTTGCCTTCCACAATTGTAACATTTAATTTTTGATTTTTTCTTATACCTCTTGAAATAAGCTCTCCTACCCAATTATCATCACTGTCATAAGATTCTAGATTAATTTTCTCACGAATCCGATCCTCCAAAGGTGCTGACCTTGCTTTTAAAGGTCTAAGTATTTTTCTACATTGTGCATTGGCATTCTTAAAAGCCAGTGATTCAATTATTATTTGTCTGGCTTCCGAGTCCGGTACCATTCTGTTTACTGCTGCAGTTAACCTGTGCAAAAAGTCTGTAAAAGTTTCTTTGTGGCTTTGAATTGCTTTAGTGAATGATTCAGTTTCCTTTCCTATTTCTTCAGTACGGTCCCAGGCATTTAAAGCTGCCATGCACCATAAATTCAGAGTTTGTTCATTGTATAAACACTGCTTGTCAATATCAGCATAATCTCCCTCCCCAAGAAGTTGGTTTTGGGATGTGTATTCAGGTTGTTTCCATTTCTTGGTGACTGGTAATATAGACAAGGATGTCATATCAACATACTCATTTCATTTTCACTTCCACTGGATATTTACCCAGTGTTGGGATTGCTAGTTCACATGGTAGCTCCGCTTTTAGTTTATTCTTTATTTTAAACAATGTGTTTTTAATACAGGGTCTTGCTGTATAGCCCAGGTTGGCCTCAAACTCAGAGTCTCCTTGTTTTATTCTCCAAAGTGCACGGTTTACTAGCACTTGTTACCACACTCACTTTTTAAAAAGCTTTCTTATTAACATGTGTTGCTTGTTCATGCTAATAGGCTTAGAATTATTTAAAGTTTATTTTCTTGTAGCATGAATGGATCTAATACAATGTTCTTTACCTTTTCCATCCGCACCAATTCACATTTTCCAGTTCCATTCATTTTGCTGCAATGTAAGCATATTTTTCTTTCCTGCCCACCAGTTCCCAAATAAGCCCACATAGACTAAATATTTATTATAAATGTTTGACTAATAGCTCAGGTTTATTACTGACTGGCTCTTATAACTTCAAGTAATCCATTTTTCTTAGTCTATGTGCTTCTCTGAGGCTCATGGCATTTACCTCTCAGCATGTCTTGATTCCTTTCTGTCTGCTGGTGACTTCTGCCTCTGCCCTCCTCCCTCCTAACATTCTCAGCTTGGCTGTCCTGTGTGACCTTGCCATGGCCAGTCAGCTACCTTATTAAACCAGTCAGAGTAGCACACATTCACAGTGTAGAGAAGGATTATTCCACAGCACTGCCCATGTCAGAATTCCATTCTTCATGTGGTAGAGTGATACTCATTGTATATATTTACCACACACAGTCACCTGCATATGACCACTTTGGGTGATTCCTTATCTTTACTGTTGTAAGTGGCATCCAATAATATATGAGCGGGTATTGCTTTAAACTATTTAAAAGGGAAGTTTATGTCTTAAGGCTCCAGTTGGTGATCTTGGACAAATGCATCTTGTACTCACTACCTCTAGACAAGATACAGAAAATTTCCAGGCTCCAGAAAGTTCTCTTGTGTCCTTCTATAAGACCACCTTTCTTCCAGCTGCCTCCCCAGCAACCAGGCAAGCACTGACCTGATTTTTGTCACCAGAATTTCATTTATGTCAGTTTGAGGACTTCCCATGAGTTGGATTATGTACACTTCTCTCTTGTGTTTGACGTCTTCTTGGACAGCATGCTTTTGCTAGTCCTCTTTTTTCTAATCAAAGACTAAATTCTGATCTTTAGCCCACATCGCAAACTTTCACTACAAAGAGTTAGATGTAGCTGAACACAGTTACATGCCTTTCCTGCTCAGGCTGATAGTGTCGGAGGGCTTTTATTGTTAACGTTTATTTTTAAGTAGAAATTGGGATCCATCTCAACTTGCCCAGGATCAGGGAGATTGATCAGGATGTTCAGTGTGACAATGTGCATTCTGCATAATTGATATTAATTGGCCACTGTAGCCTCCTTTAGGACATCCTATAAGGAACACTAAGGGACAGAGATAGGTGCTTGCAGAGGCTCTGTTTGGAAGACAAATACAGCTAGAGTATTTGCTGGAGGCATACACGTCACCTGATTCAACTAGGGTTTTTTTTTTTTTTTTGAGAACTTTTTATAACAGTTTCTCTTTAAAATTATGTACATATTATGTTTTATTTTCTGTGTTTCACCATGGTATTTTAAGAGCGCCAACTTCCCTAAAATTTTGTTTTTAAATATACTGAAAAGTAGTACCCAGTCAAAAACATAGGATTAATACACTAAACTATGAGGTATTATTATTTCAAAGTTAGGTCCTTGGTTTGATAGGCTCCAGTTTGATTATTTTGGTGTTAGTCTAATTTTAAAAATCAAGACATTCTTTTTTTTTCCAGCTGAACTATAAGGCATTTTTTCCAACACAACTTCTCAGAAGGTGTGGGTTGATCTTCATCTGCATCTGAAATAATTCATAAGGTGGAAATTAGCAGAATGTTTCACCTGCTGATGTCCAAGTATAATCTGTGCTTGCCTTCTCAGAGGTAGATGAAACCCCTGGCAGTTACTGCACCACATAATTTTCCATACAAATTATGATCCAGGCTACTCTTACAAGCAGGCAGGATGCCAGAGGCAGTATTTCTTAAGAGCAGTGGGGACCATATGGCTGTTTTCGGAATGTGTTTGAGTCTTTCCACACTTTACTAAATTTCGGAGGCTTTCTTATGCTTTTCTTTGTCTTTCTCTATAAATTTCTGGTTTTGAAAAATTAGACAAATACTGCATGAATATAGCACTGTAGAAAAATTTAAACCATAAAGAAATCTCCCAGGAAACAATGAAATTTCATCTTTTACAAGCCACATTCCAGTTGTATTAAAGGCTATTCTTCGAGAATTTTAATGTAAAAAATTGGCCTGTAGTTTTGTCTACTTTATTGAGCTGAGCTGATTCACACACACACACACACACACACACACACACACACACACACACACACACACACAGAGTATTTTTCACATGTTGTTTTAAGGCTATGTTGATTCCTTAGTGTACATGTGCTTAGTTTTTTCCCACCCCCTCATCTTCCCTTCTTGTGTTGTGGGAACCATATCAGTTAATCAGATCTCTGCCCCTTTTTCAAAATACTTGAGGTAAATCAGAAGGAAATGCCTCACAGTTTAAGAGCATGGCCCTTCCCTCATTTGTTTTTTATCTGCTGTGACATGACACAGGAGATTGCTGGGAAGTGTGCAGTGGAGCAACTCTGCTGACCTAGTGACAGCCAGGAGGCAGACAGGATAGGAGGATGAGGCTTCACCCTCCTCCAGGGGCATTCAAACTAATGCCCTAACTGCCTTCCACTAGGCCATGTATCTTGAAGGTTCCACCACTGACTAATGGCAAGCTGATCACCACACCTTTAATACACAAGTCTTTGTAGGGTGCCTCAGATCCAGCCTGTTAACAGTTCCTATGAACATATTTGTTGTTCTTTGCTCATATATGTTAGTAGTTCTCTATCTGCATTGTTAGCAATCTATAAATCAAAATGTTGATATATACTATTGAATTGGCCTCTGAAAAGTACCAGTTTTCCATTCAGAACTTGAATATTTTTAACAGTTGAATAATTTGAAGCAAGGCAAAAATGGATAGTGAAAAATTACAAACACCAACAAGTCAGAAATGGTCCCTACTTTTAAAAAAAATTTTATTTGTTGTTTACTTATACATCTGACCTGTATAAAGCTTCTCAGATACAATATGTTTGGGTTGTTGATTCGTTTACCAGCTATGGCTTCATGATTTCACATGGGTTCAGAATGAAACTTAGTATTTCTCTATGGCTGACCACTGGGGTGAACACTTCGGCAAGTAGGGTTCTGTCTTCATGGGATAACCAAGAAATTACAGCCAACTAAAAGGCCTTTCATTTCAAAGCTCAAGTTAAGAGCCTAACGTTTTTTAAGTCTCATTTTCCATGCTCGTAACTCATTCTTTGTCAAATCACCAACTTTCTAAATTCTTATAAAGAATCCCTGAGTACCAAAACACTGCTTATATTTCATTACATAGAATTATTTTAATGAGGTGGTGCTATTATATACTCATTTTCTATGAAATATTATCATAAGACATTAAAATAAAACACAAGAAAATAAAGCAATAAAACTAATAAGACGAGTAATTTTTTTCACCAATTTTTTGCACCAATTTCTTTCTAATTCAGTATCTATTTTTATGGTCACATGTACCTATTGACCTCATTGGGTGGAAACGTAGGGCCAAGAATCTAACAGCTAGCAGTGTGAACTGGAAGACTTGTTCTCATGTGATGAGAACCTTCAAATGACAGTTATATGGAGAGCTGTTCCGTATTTCAGTATTTGGGAATTTTTAGAATTCCCAGGGGATCCATGTTTGAGCTATGCTCCTTGGAGACTTGCTTTTAGTCCACAGCTAGACTCTTAATTTCTTCCTTATCCTTGACATAGCTGTGACAGAATAAACTCTGACCTGAGTTTTTACAAAACTAGAGCTCACAACGCATTTATTATTATTAATTTTTTTTTGTCTCTGAGTACCTTTGGATACCTACTAGATGGCTGGCATTGTTTTAACTTCTTCAGAAAACAAAGATAAACATGTTTTTGGACTCCATGACCCATGGGAACTAGACAGGCACACATGCAATTATAATTGAATATGGTAAGTGCTGTTGTCAAGACACTTGTAAAAGCATGCGATGACTGAACATGAGCATCCAGCAGAGAGTTGGGCAACTTCAAAAGTTCTTTCTGGAGAAATAGTTGCTTCCTAGAGTCTCACTGTCAGAATCAGCTTAAACCATTTAGAAAAAGAACACCATGAAAGGTTCCATCTACACCGCTTCTTAAACTTCATGTGTAGACCTCCATATATTGGACCAGTCTAGTGTCAGTGTCATTCAGGTATATTAGATTATGACTGTCAAAAGCCTAGCCAAAGTGGTTTAGTAATAAGGACCTTTATTTATTAATTTAAGCAGAAGCACAGAGCAAACAGACCTGCTTTGTTTAGTAGTTCACTGTCATTGAAACATACTTCTTATTCTGTCTTTTCTCCACATGTTGGTGAGGCTTTCTATGTGATAAAATGATGGCTGTACCAGATGAAAACATTATGATGTCACTTATTCAAGTCTAAACTTTGTATAGTGAGCTTCCTCCTAGAAAAGCGTTTGTGTGCTGTGCTTGTGACTCTGTATATCTGTTTGCCTGCTGATTGCCTCTGTGCCCAGCTGCAGACCTCAGCTGCACGCTTCCAGGGATAGTGGCGAATGAGCCAGGAAGCAGGGAACTTTGCCTGTCAGGTATTCAGATCATGATCAGAGTGGTAGGGATTGTCATTTCTTATTTGGTGACTGTTCTATTCTTTCTTTAAGTCATAGCCTTTACAGAATGGAGTTTAGGATACATATCTCAAATTTATATATAAGCAATAGCAAAGAAATATAATATTACTATCGATTCATTTTCTTAAGACTTGTTGAGAGCTAGGAACATGGCTCCATAAGTAAAGTGTTTGCTATGCAAGCCTGATGGGAATTCAGATCCCTAGAACTCACTAGAAGATGGATGCAGTAATCCCAATGTGCCTGCAGCTGGGTATTGGGAGGCAGAGACAGGAAATTTTTCCTGAAGCCCCTGGGGCAGCTAGAGTGACATATGCAGCAGTGAACAAGAGAGACCCTGTCTTAAACAAGGTGGAAGGATCAACACCCTGTATTGTCTTCCGAGTTCCACACATGTGCCATGGTTCCTGCACTAATGTGGAGACTCTCTTTTTCTCTCTGTCTCTCTCTCACACACATACACACACAGGGAGAGAGAAGGGGGGGAGGGAGAGAGAGGGGAGGGAGGGAGGGAGGGAGGGAGGGAGGGAGGGAGAATGCAAACCTATCAATACTGACCCTGTTGGTGAATTGAGAATATATCCTCATTTAGTCCTACAAACGCTCTTGCTCATACATACGTGCATATGCATGCATACTTTCTTTCTCCTTGACATCCACAAAATAAACACATGCTATGGGAAAAAGCTCTCAAATTTGCACGTTGAGCAATATGGGTGGGCTGTTCCACTTCCTTTTTAAGTCTCTCTCTCTCTGTCTCTCACACACGCACACACACACATTTGAGTTCAGTAGAGTTAATGGCAGTAATATACATTTTAGTAATAGACATTTCATGAGAAGCTATGAAGAAAAGTGTTTTCTGTTGCTTCACACCCTTCTACCATCTGGCCCTCTGTTTGTGACAGAGTTAAATCTTGTCTGTAGCATGAGATCTGGGCTTCTAAGATGAAGTTCACGGAGTTGGTATTACTAGAGATTCCTAATGTGGATCTCAGATCCTTGGTCAAGTCTGTCGCTTGAATGAGTTATGTCATTAACAGCTGGCTGGAGACATTGTAGGTGTGATTGATGGAGGACAGTGCTTCATTCTGCATTGCTGAGAGAGAGAGAGAAAGAGAGAGAGAGAGAGAGAGAGAGAGAGAGAGAGAGAGAGAGAGAGAGAGAGAGAGAGAGAGAGAGACAGAGAGAGAGAGACAGAGAGAGAGAGACAGAGAGAGAGAGACAGAGAGAGAGAGACAGAGAGAGACAGAGAGAGACTTTAGCAAGAATGATTAAATGGAGTTCAAAACACAGGTTTGGAGAATGAATTCATTTTTTAAGTCTTAGCTTCTAGGTAAGTTAAGGGTAGAGTAAAGTGACTTGGCACTTTATATACATACTGCCTGAATAGACTTGCTTTGAAAAAGCGTGTCCATTGGTACCTCGATTAGACTGCAGACCAATTCAGTATTAGGTTTTGACATAAGTAAAATATACCTTTAGCCACAAGTCTGTGACAGACACGCATACTACACACTGAAGTTTTATTCATGATTGAAGATAATGGCTATATCGACTGCCTAAGGGCTCAGTGTGCCTACATTGTGAAGAGTGTTTTCCTGATCCCCTTTCTCATACTATTGATTTATCTTCACAAGCTGGAGATTTTAGGAGAATATTGATGTGACTGTGTTATACACAGTGGAGTAATGCCATGTGACAATTGAAAGAACAGGGCAGCTGTGTGTGCACCAGTGTGGAAATACTCCTTGCTGTTTACATGGATAATGACAGCTTCACAACTGTACATGTTTTAGTTTATGTGAAACAGCTCTCCTTGTTGTAAAACATTTTTCCCTTTTCAAATTTTCTTCTTTTTTAAAAGATTTATTTATTATGCACCCAGTGCTCTGTCTGCCTTCAGGCCAGAAGAGGGTGCCAGATCTCATTACGGATAAGGTGGCTGTGAGCCACCGCGTGGTTGCTGAGAATTGAACTCAGGTCCTCTGGAAGAACAGCCAGCGCTCTAAACCACCGAGCCATCTCTCCAGCCCCCCCCCATTTGAAGATTTATTTATTTTCAGATTTTATTGTTTCTGAAATCAGTATGTGTGTGACAGTATTCTCTCACGATTTTTAGGATTAAACATTGTTTGCTGACCCCTTGTCGTATAAGACATGCACGTATTCCTGTTCACGCTCATGCTCCGTCTTCCTGTATTCCGCCTTTCTGTGTGGTTAATTACCATGCTTGGTAGATCAGTAGTCACCCCTTACATTATCATCATCATGATGCAGATTATATTCATAGCTAAACCAGAGAAGACACTGATTGCTTTTCTTGTTTGTCTTGAGCTGGTAATTGAGCCTAATGTTTTGATTACTGGGGTTTCTGTGTACTTGTCAGTAGTTCAGCGCCAGTCTATTGGACGAGGCAGACATAATTACTCTTTTCTTTCTTTTGCAGTGACTGTGTTTATGTATCATACTCTAGTTTGGATTTCAGCTAATGGTTTAACATTTACATCATCTTCATAAGATCCCCGGAGGCTCATTTTGTTCCTCTTTGAAGTTCCAGAGTTTTAGTTTAATGTCCAGTTAGCAGGATCTAGCAAATCTGTGCTCTTTAGGAGTGGTTGTACCTCTCTGAGTTAGTACTGCTGTCTCCATATATGGTGGCTGCATCAATGGGTAACAAGGATGTATGTGGCTCATGGAAGGATGTTAACCTGACTAATTTTTCTTTTGCATTATTTTCTGTTTGGTGTGTGTGTGTGTGTGTGTGTGTGTGTGTGTGTGTGTGTGCGTGTGTGTGTGTGCATGTGCGTATGTGTGCATGTGTGTATGTGTGTGCGTGCATGCATGCGTGCATGTGTATGTGAATATGCACGCGCATGTGTGTGTGTGTATGTGAGTGTGCGTGTATACTCATGTGCATGCATGTATGCGTGGGGAAGAAGGCATGCTTGTGCCATGGCACACACATAAATTAGAGGATAACTCATAGAAGCCTCTTCTCTTTTTGTATCATGTGGGACTAGGGGATCGAACTAAGGTCCTCACGCTTGGTGCCGAGCACCTTTACCTGCTGAGCCGGTTTTCTTACTCTGTTTGGATGCACTTTTCCTTTGATTTTTTTTTAAACATCTGTTGCTATGTGGATCTTAGTGTACTGCACATTTTAACTCACATTTCAGACTAGAATTATAATGTAGTACAGGAATAAAAAAATGCTGGGTTTTTGTTTTAAGTCATTTGATGGTTCTTTAAAGAAAATTTAACTTCAAGGTAGTGGTGCATGCCTTTAATTTCAGTACTCGGGAGGTAGAAGCAGGTGGATCTCTGTGTGTTTAAGGCCAGCCTGATCTACAAAGCAAGTTCCGGGACAGTCAAGGCTTTAGAAAAACCCTGTCTTCAAACAAACAAACAAACAAAAACTAATCAACCAACCAACCAACCAACCAAAACAAAACATTTCTTTACAATTTTTTATGTTTCCACATTTCACCAAATGTACTAAGGGAAATAAAGCTGGAAAGTTAATCTTGTCAGGGACAATAGATGCCCTGTGATAGTGACAGGAGGTTAGACCCTTGAACGAAACAAACAGACAAACAGTATTTTCAGAAAAGTGAGGGAAGAACAAGAGGAAATTTTCAGTAAATTTTGGGACACGTCATTGGGAGAAGTAGAGTAGCAGTGGACCTTGTGTCGCTCATCTTGTGATGAGAAAGCAGTAGTCTAGACGTGACAAGCGGTGGGGCTTTCTTAGAGGGTCAGCTGCACAGGGCTGGAAGCACCGCCTGATAGAGCGGAAGGAGGAGGGGCTATGAGAAGGAAGTTCCAGCCGACCACTGTGAAGCACCGGGCCAGTGGCTTCATGAAGAGTGACAACCTTGCCTGCACCTCTTGAGGGCTCCACTGGGAGAGGTTCTTTCTTACTCTCCAGCCCTCTGTACATTGGACAGACCTAACAGCAGGCCAGTTGTTCAGGGATTTTGCGAGAGCATGTTTGCAGGATGAAGTTCCATATAATACCGAGCATTGGCATAGCATCATATTCAAGAACTAGTAGTACAGAATTCCTTGCCCCAAAGGCCTACCTAGGGTCAGTTCACTTCTAGAATCTACACTGGCATTTCTCCTGGTTTGCTGTCTCCAGGGCAGGCTGTACTGCTTGTGTGCTTAGGGCTTGGTGGTTAGCCAAAGCACGATAGAAATTATGGGCCATAAAAGTTTTGTAAAACCTGAGCTCAACTATGAATGCAGGAAAGATAGCTGGAGTTTGTAGTCAGCCAGTAAGGAGGGGACAGTCGAGAGAAAATTGCAGATATAAGTCATGTAAACGGAAGCTCTTACTAAGGCAGGCTGTGATCTTAGACACTGAGTGTAGGGAATTAGGATACCCAGGTGGGAGATTCTTGTTCACCCCCTATATTTATTCTTTGGAACATCTTGACTCAGCAGGCTGGGGATAGGCTCTAGCTGTGAAGGTCTCTCTGGGGAGTTTGACTAAAGCTTGGTGGAGGAGGGACACTTTTGTGCTCTGAAACCTGGGATTGTAGATTGAGATAGACATATGCATATTCATAGTTTGATTTTTCATGGATGCAGATGAGGGCTCCAGTGGTAGGAGAAAGCCTGCTTGCACCTTTGAAGATTAAGTGTTCTAAATGTGAATCCCATCCTCCTGTTTGCTTTGAAGACCTTAACCCACTGGTTCTAGCAGGGATGTAGGCAGAGGTTGTCTGTGGAGGAGAAGCTGGGGAGAATCCTCAGAAGCCAGAAGCTGAGGTGCTTCTGGAGTTTTGTGAACAGTGGGCAGAGGAGAAGAGGGGGTGCATCAGCTGTGGCCGCCCCAAGTGAATGAAGGGGAGTCAGTGTATTAGTTGCTTTCTTTGTTGTTAGAACAGAAACTCCCAACAGAGGCAGCTTGAGAAGAGTTTACTTGGCTCTCAGTTCGAGGCTGCTGTTATCGTGAAATCATAGTGGCAAGAACTGGAGCCTGCTGGTCACACTGAATCCACAGTCAGAGCACAGAGGCGAATTCTCCTTCTCAGCTGCTTCTTTACTTTTTATTCTTTTGTGAACCCTGGGATGGTGCTGTGCTGCCCACTGCTGTGGGATTATGCTCTTGTACTTTGTAAATATTTGTCTCCCATACTGTTTTAATAAAATGCTGATTGGCCAGAAGTCAGGCAGGAAGTATGATGGGGCTACCAGACTAAGAAAACTCTGGGAAGAGGAAGAGCAGAGATGCCAAACAGACTCAGAGGAAAGAAGAAAATGCTCTGAGAATAGGTACTAAGCCACTAGGCTAACCATGAATTAGTTTAAGTAAGAGTTAGCAAGTAATATACCTGAGCCATGGGCCAAACAGCATGTAAATAATATGACTTCGTGTGATTATTTGGGACCGTGGGTCCAGACCTCAGAGCTAGGTCAGGCCAGAAACTCTTACTACAGCCTATAATCATCCCACCCTAGTCAACCTGACCTATACACTCCCTTATAGTCAAAGCAAGACGTTTGTCTCCTAGGTGACTGGATGCTGTCATGTTGACAGTGTTAATCAGAATTCTCTCCTGTTTTCTTCATCTCATGCCAAAAAGCCTCTAGAGAGAATCACCATCTTTGACAAAAATGATGTTTTTTGTTTTTAGCTTTTTGAGACAATATCTCACTATGTAGCCCAGGCGAGTCTTGAACTTGGGGTTCTTCTGTCCTAATCTCTGGAATCCTAGGATAACAGACATGCCTGGCTTTGTGTGTGTTGGGGGGGGGGCTCATTTTCACTTGCTATGTAGCCTAGGCTGGCCATAAACTTTTGATCTTCCTGCTTCAGCCTTCAGTATATTGGGATTAAAGACACGTAGTACCATACCAAAAAGAAAGGTTATTTTAAATACATGTTATTTACACACGTGCATGTGTGTGCACATCAGTAATCAAAGTTGTTTGCAAGGGTAGAAGGAGAGAACGCTTAATAGCTTTTTAGATTGATCTCTAGCTTTTAAATTATTTAGGTGCATGGTGTCTGGGACTCAATTTTTCTTTTGCCTCAAGCCCTACACATAGGAAGGAGATTGCAAAGTTATTGACTGGCCATTAGCACAGGCTCCATTAAGGAGCTTGAGAAATTTCCAAGTCAAGGAGTAGAGTAGGCATGCTTAATGAGTGTGTGTGTAATTGAGAGAGGGCAGCTGCGTGATGGTGAATTTGTTAAGGAGCAGGCACAGGGACCCTTGGAGGGATTGAGTGGGAGGAGGGAGTGGAATCTGGGCCCAGCAGTTACTTGGAAGACTCTCTGAGTCAAGTGTCCCGTCAGAGCCCCTTCTGAACTGGTGGGACAGGGTGTCCATAGGGGTGTATGTGGCTATCAGAATTTAGCTCCAGGTGACAGGATCCTCTCCCTGATGTCATTTTAAGATGTTAGCTATTGCCTACAACCCTGTAAGAGTGAAATAACCTGATGGAGTTGTGTGTATAAGTTAAGAAAATTCACAAGGAAAGGATTTAAACACAGCAGTAAGTGTGCTCACTGAATAACAAACACCCTGGCTTCCCTTTCTTCTACAATGCCTTTCTCAGAGAGTTTCAATTCTCCTTTGTTGAGTATTTTTGATAGGGCTGGGTTTTATAGAATATTCTGTTTTTGTGGCAGGGATCTTTTGTTGTTGTTAGGTTTGGAAGCCACTTTGGGAAGCACCTCTCTCTTCCAGGGTAAGCCGTGCCTCCTTCTTTCTAAGCAGACTGCATTAGCCATATTACCATCATCACTGTTGTATTTTTGTAGGAGCACTGGAGGGTGCCCATATTCACTCATTCATACTCATTCACTCATTCATACTCATTCATTAAGTCAGTCTCTAGAATCAGCATCACTCTGGGGCCAGTGATTACTCTGGTCTCCTGCCGCTGGCCAGTCTGTGAGACTCCTCTTCCTCATCTGGCTTTTTAGTTCTAGATGAGTGAGCCAGCCTTGGTGACTGAAGTGGGGTCAGTAATCCAAGTTGCCTTCTGTTTTCTCCAGTTTGTGTGGGGATGATGAAAGATGTCCACGTGTCCGCAGAAGGAGGAAGGCAACGTAAACAACGTCCTGTAATGCATGCCACTCTTAATTACGTTTGCAAATCAGTCTCTGTAGTCAGCAGTCTGGCATGATTTGCCAGCGTCAACTTTATCCCAAATGGCATTTCTCTTTACAGTGCACTTTAGTGTGTAAGCTCTGTTCAGCAGCAGCTGTTTAAAGGAACCAATAAATGTATCAATATTCAGTAAACACAAAATGAGAAGTGACTGTATAAACTGGTGAATATATATAGACTTTTATAGATCATCATATTTTTACTTCCTTTGCCTTTTCAGCTCCACTCCTGTAATAGACATTATCCTGGAGCTGCAGGTAAATCATTCACTTGCTTTTTTCCAGCCACTCTCTTTTAGAATAGTCCCGCACTGAGACTCCGCTAGGCTGTGATGGCTCCAGTGTGGTAGTTGAGATCCATGGTGGTTTTGATTTTACTATTTCTGAGTGTTTTGTATCTAATGGTTAGGTCGAGGATAGATAGTAGCTTATAGGGGCCAAAGTGGTATTTTAAAAAAATTGTTTCCTGGAGAATTTTAGCTTTAAACAACCAACTGTAATATGATGATATTTGTGCTTAGAGATTTGGGGCTGTGTTATATTTTGTGCATGTCTCAGGAAAGATACTGAGAAATGCTTGTGTTTGTTTGATTTTGTTTTCTTTGAAACAGGGTTTCTCTGTGGAGCTCTGGCTGTCTTGGAACTCGCTCTGTAGATAGGGTGGACTTGGACTCAGAGATTCACCCGCCTCTGCCTCCCTTGGGCTGGGATTAAAGGCATGCACAACCACAGTCCAGGGCTGGGAAATGCCTTTTAAAGTAGCAGATAGGTGAAATATTTCTGGTAAGTTAGGTCTGTTAGAGTGACATATCTAACTAATAGGGATATTTTTCCACCCCTGCAGACTGAACAGAATTAAAAGGAAATAGTGAGAACTCCATATTTTCACATTTAGCATTTTTGGGAGGGTGGGACACTGGGCATTGAGCCTATGTTCTTGTGCGACTTTGTAGTTTCTGTGTACCTGCTCTGCTGCACATAGCAAGGCTCCAGAGACATATTTGTCTAGGTGGCGAGGGATTAAAGGGGGGGGGGAAGATGGACACATGGTTTGCTGGGATTGAGTAGTCTTGGCTCTCTGCTGACGAATCACAGCGGCTGGTGATTGAGAACAGAAGCCCGTCGCCGAGGAAGAGGTATGTATCTTTTTGATAATTTCTCTGTGTTCAGTATGCGTCCTTTGACTTAACCTAATGTCACCTATGAAGGTTTAAAACTCCATACCTTCTTTGTTTTTAGTTACAAATGAAAAGATACGTGTACCATGGCGCTCACCAACACCGCTCAGTGTGTCATTGGATTGGATTGGCATCATATACGGCAAAACCAGTGAACAGGAAAGAATTAGCAACATCAGTATACATGGTCCCCAAATGCAAAGTTGGCTACGTGTCAGTTCCTTCATCAGTTAGCAGCATGTAGGGGATCCTGCACCTGATAAGGAACAGATCACCAGATTCTGGGCATTGTAGGGACATCCTCTAGCATATCCACCCCAGCAGCATGTGCTGTCTATTCTCAGGAATGGCCCTTCATGTTCATACCTCATAGTCAGCCAGGCATGAGCTACCTGCTGCCTCTATAAGCACAGGCCTCTCCACTGTGGGTATTATTTAGCAATGAAGTTGGGGTTGAGTTTCACATAGTTAATGAGGACTTGGACTTCTGGCACAGGGTTACACACAGGACATGCCTACTATGTGAGCTCAGTAGGTTGTCAGTAAGAAACTTCAGGTTGCCACATTCAGTCTCGTCAGTTTGTTCTAGAAGCCTTTTTTGGTTATCTAATTTCTCACTGTTGGCATCAAAGAGTTTGTATTTATTTGAAAGCATTTGAAATAACATTAAGTAGCTAATTTTTGTGAGCCCACCAGAGACTATGTTTCATACTGCTACATATGGTACATTTTAATCCCCCAGTAGGTGGTAGAAAATAGATTTTTCTTCTGGTGTGTGTGTGTGTGTTTGTTTCCTTACATTAATGTTTAACAACCTCAAGCCAGTGTTCACAGTATCATTGTCAGGAACGTTCAGAAATTCCATATTGTGATAAAGTCTTAAGTTTTCTTCTTTAGTCATAGAAATTAGTTCTTCTTGAGCAGGTCTCTACCTGCGTGGTCAGTAAGTAACTTGTGACCACATCCATCATGTCTGCTGTATATGATCATATTTCAGAGGTTTTCCAGTTAATCCTGTGGAAGCTAGAATCACTCCTAATCATAAGCCTGTTATGCCTACCCCTGCAGCAGTCTGTAACATAGGATTATTACCAGTACTTTTGTCTTTAAGAGCACCCTGCCTACCATTTTGACTAAGATCGATCGACTGCACTCTTTTGAAATCAATCATTTTGGCTTAAAAAAAAAAAAAGTCTATCCTGTATGTTTCTTACGGCTGCAGATGCCTCCCTTCCCACTTAACCTGATTAATCAGTTTACCAGAAAGTTGCTTTTTCTCCATTTTGGCTTCCTTTTCTTGCTTTTTCCTTTTCTTGCTTTTTCCTTTTTAAGGGATGATCTGTCCACCTTGATGCCTTCATTTCTCCTGTTATCTTTCAGACAGCAACTCCGGAATGAAGAGCCATTTGCAAAAGGCAATAGAGTAATGTCTCTTTTTTAAATCTTCCCACTACCCCTCTCTATACCTTTTTTAAAGAATGAAAACAAGAATTATTATATTTGGTGATTCTTTCCTTGTTCTGTTTTAGGGCGTATGCTTCACAATTGGCTTCTAGGCACTGGGAGGAGAACTGACATTTGCAGTTATTTTATAGCATCACAAACATTTCTTTATATTATGATATTGCCCTGAGATCCCAAAATTCCTTTGGACATATTCATACATATTTTATTTTCTCCTCCTAGGTACTGACTTGAACATAGACAGCTTACCTCTGCCTCGGAAAGCCCATCACGACTGGGCCCTTTTCCATGAAGAATCCCCCAAAAACAATTATAAGCTCTTCCACAAGCCAGTCATCACCTTATTCAACCATACAGCCACATTCAGCAGACATTCCCACTTACCACTGACCACCCAGTACTTGGAAGGTGTGGAAGTCCTGAAGTCACTCAGATACCTAGTACCTTTGCAGTCTAAAAACAACCTAAGACAAAAACTTGCTCCCCTAGTATATGTACAGTCAGACTGTGATCCACCATCCGACAGGGACAGCTATGTGCGTGAGCTGATGGCTTACATTGAAGTTGACTCATATGGTGAGTGTTTACAAAACAAAAATCTTCCTCAGCATCTGAAAAATCCAGCCTCCATGGATGCTGATGGCTTCTACAGGATCCTCGCCCAGTATAAGTTCATCCTGGCTTTCGAGAATGCAGTCTGTGATGATTACATCACAGAGAAGTTGTGGAGACCACTGAAACTGGGGGTCGTGCCTGTTTATTATGGATCCCCCACCATCGCAGACTGGCTGCCAAGTAACAGAAGTGCCATTCTGGTTTCAGAATTTTCTCACCCCAAAGACCTGGCAAATTTCATTAGACAATTGGATCATGATGACAGATTGTATGAGGCCTATGTGGAATGGAAGCTGAAGGGTGAGATCTCTAACCAGCGACTGCTGACAGCTCTCCGGGACCGGAAGTGGGGAGTGCAAGACATTAATCAGGACAACTACATTGACACATTTGAGTGTATGGTGTGCCGCAGGGTGTGGGAAAACAGTAGGCTGCAGGAGCAGGTGAGTGAATGGAAGCTTGGTATGTTTGGGGGGTGTGTGTGGACTATCTCTGCCTCTCTGTGTGGTGCGGACCTTCTGTCTGCGGCTATTGCCTACCACCTTCTTCATTCCTAACAGAGAGGTGTGCCACTCAAGAAGGTAGAAGATTGCTTCACTCCTTGGGGACACTGGCATGCTTATAATTCAGGATCTTCTGAAGGTCTTAAATTATTTGCATAGCCTTTATAAGTTGAACATTTCTAACCTGCAAATCCAAAACTTGAAATGTACTAAAATTAGAAAGTTTTGAATGTCAGTTTGTTGCTCAAAAAATTTCAGACTTCGGAGCATTTTGGATCTTCAGGTCTCATGCAAGGGATGCTCAGCTTGTAAGATTTTCAGGTCTCAGGTAAGGGATGATCAACCTTCATGCAGACTTCAAATAACAATGAGGCTAATGTCTCATGGCAAAGACTCCAAGGAGCACTCAACAAAGCAGGATTACTAATTTGATAGTATTTATTAAGCTGGCTAGCAACTACCTGGAGAGAACAGTTCTCACAGAGCAGCCCTGACTATTTTCTGCAGGGATCTTTTAAAGGCAAAAACCATATTCTGGCTGTCAGTTGCAATTGGAAGTAGAGCAAGCAATCTGTTGAACAGAAGCAAAAAGCAGCAGTTAGCTGGGGCATCTTGACCTGGGACAAGATTGGGTAGTTTTTTCAAGGGACTTTACCACAGGAGAGAGTTTAAGCAGAGAGGACCTCACCAAACACTGAGATGTCTAGCTCCTTGATCCTGTACTACTCAGACTTCCGAATTGTGAGAAACACCTAGTTTATAGTGTTCTGCTACCCTAAGGCATAAGGTAGGATATTAAACAAGGGTGATGTACAGGAAAACTGGCAGAACTGATTTGTGAGAATGAAATTAAAGGATGCAAAGTTGACAAAATGCTTCCTTTCAATATTCTAGCAATAAACAATTAGAAAAATAAATTGTTTAAAAAATACTATTGTAGTACCGTAAGATATGAGCTAATCAGAGTTGTCTGTCCAGTTAGAAAATGGCACATACTAGAAGTGAACAATACTGTCCAGAGAAGCTGAGGAAGAACTAAACCAATAGCCGGATAAGTCATGCCCAAGGGTTTTGTCAATATTGTTGTCTCTTCTAAAATTACTAGGGATTTAACATAATCTCATAGAAAGCCTATCACGTATTTGTCAGTTGTAATTCTAGCAATTAACAAAGGAATATAAACAATATATATGGAAAAGTAAGCTAAACTGACAGGAAATTTTCAGGTTAATGGACAGAGCTGGAAATAATTCTTCTTAGTGGAGATAACCTAGACCAAGAAGAATAAACATGGCATGTCTTCTCCCATTTAGGGATATCATAGAGAGGCTTGAGGGGTTGGGTTTGAGGTAAGGGATAGAGAACGCAGAAAAGATGAAGGGGGTGGGAGATAATGGAGCAAGAAAGATTACATGGAATTGTTAGAGTAAAAGAGGAGTTATAGGAGAGATAACTAATAGTTCAGACCTTTGAAAAAGTTACATGAAAACCTACCACTGTAGAAGCAAATGTGCGAGCGCATGTGTGAGCACGCACGTGTACACACACACACACACACACACACACACACACACACACACACACACACACACACACACACTTACATGGAGGTACCCTTTAATGTGAAGACAGTACTCCTCCTAGTCCCCATAGATTATATCAAAAGCCAAGTGCAGAAATGAGTTACCTCTTTTTTTGGAGTTGCTGGTCCCATGCACCTCCCCCCCCCCCCCCCCCCCCCGTTCCAATGTTATAGGATATTGCCATTACTTTTGGCTTGAGTAAGATTCTTGCTGAAGACACCATATACTCAAACCCTAGAACATGGAGAAACCAAGCTTGTACTGACTTAGAATGTCAGTACAAAGCTTGTATTGGAATGTGCTGCACATGTCACCTGAGGAGAAAGGTAACCATAGTCCTAGCTAGCTATGACCTTGAAAAATGACCATCCTGGCAAGATATGCCCAGTGTTACAACAGCGGAATGAGTGTTATGGGAACAGTCGGCCACTTTCTGATTGGATGTCAGGCCTTCCCCATAAGATAGGACTTAGATCTGGCGCCCTTATAATGCTAAGAACCAAGAACCTGTGCTAAGGCTAGATAGACCCCAGGCCCTAATCCTATGTCCATAAATTAGTGTATCTCTCAATCCTATTAGAGACACTTCTTTTTTTGTAGTGTATGGTAATAAACACAGAGACCCAGTGCTGCTCAAATAGAGAATAAGAGTCTTGGCTCAGTTCTAAATGGCGCGTGTATATCACACTTCTCCTTCCAAGGCTCGGGGGCCATTGTAGAAAAGGAAAGAGAAAAATAGGAAGAGCCAGGGGTGCTGAGCTAGGGTCAGAGTTGAAATAGTGTTTTCCCGGCACAGCAGGGCAGCTGCACATGCATTTTATAGAGACTTTGTGTGCCCATATGAGACTTGTGCATGCTCAGTTGAGGCAGACAAATTGCAGCGTGGAGGTAGGCAGTGGTCAGGACATCTCACCCCCAGCTAAAGATCTATTGGCAATTAGTAGTTGCTGGGAGAGGAAGAGTCAGTTTCCTTTAAGAGTGTGAGCCCTGGTAGGTAGGGCCATACTCCAGTGGCTGGCCCCCACTCCCAGGAGTATATGAACTGTACATATTGGACTGGATGGATTATTTTAAAAAATAAGTCATGAAGTTTGTAGGAGAGTATAAAAGCAGGGGTTGATCTGGAAGAAGTAGGGACAGAACTTGGGAGGAAGTGTAGTTAAAATATAATGTATTAAAATCTCAAAGAATTCATTGAAATTTAAGACTTTCTATATAATTTTTGGCAAAGATTTAAAAATACACACACAGAAAAGGACTATGCCCATGTAGTAAAATTTTTGTGGCAAACTGGATATCTACCTGCAAAAGAACAAAATCAGTTCAAAGCAGATCAAAGACCTCAATTTAAACAGCCAAAACTCTTAGAGGGAAATTCTTGAGGATATACAATAGGCAAGCACTTTCTAAATAGACCCCCACGAACACAGCAAATACTCTCAAGAAATGACAGCTGGGATTTTATGAAGTCACAAAGCTCCACACAGCCAAAGGAACTATCAACAGAAACAACAGACAGCCTACAGAATGGGAGACAGCGGTTGCCAGCTGTACTTCAGGCAGGGGTGTTGGTATCTGGAATGTGTAAAGAGCTACAAATATTAACACTAGAAAACCAAACAATAATAGGCCAGTGAGCTGAACAGACAAACCTTAAAAGAGGAAACACAAATGGCCATTGGAACATATGAAAAAAGTGTTCAACCTCATTCATCATTGAGAAAGATAAATGAAAGCCCTGAAATTCCATCTCCATTAAGAATGGCAGTCATTGTGAAGACAGCAAATAATGATGAGGTTATGGTCATTAGGCATGGGGATAGTTCGGTCATGATGGAAATTGGCATGGAGGTGCCTAAGGGAGCTAAGAATATATATAGCACACGACACGGCTATAGCACTCCTGAGTATTTACAAAAGCACTGCAAATCAACCTATCTCAGAGAAGCTTGCACACTGATATTTATTGCAGCACTATTCACAATAACTGTTATAGAATCAGCCAAGTTTTCAGAGCAGAGGAATGGAGAAAGAAAACGGGGGTCATAGACACGGAAGTTTTTCAGCTCTATAGACATTAAATTGTTAGCAAGGAAATGGATGAACTGGAGAGAGTCATGTTAAATGGATTAATCCACCCTCAGATAAATGTCTCTCATATGTGGTTCCTCGATTATATAGACTCATAAAACCACATGTGGATAAATAACATAAAAGGAAAAACCAAAACTGTCTAAGGAAACAAAGGTAATGGAAGTGAGAGTGTTGCACAAATTCTATTTGGCATAATAAAAACCCGGAGTCAGATAGTGGGGAAAAGCTGAAAGATCAGAGAGACAGGAGACAAACCACAGCCACTTCTCACCCAGCCACCTCCCCAGGCTGAAAAGGGTGGGTCGTGTCTCCATGAATCCTCAGACCACCAGCTTCTCTGTCCTCAGTGGGAAGTGTCAGAGGAAGCTGGCTCCTCCTCTCTCTCCCTCCACTCAGCTATCTCACTTCCTGATTCAACTCTCCTAGAGCTGTGCCACAAAGGCCTGGCTGTGGTAGGCCTTGAACTCACAGATCCAGACAGATCTCTGCCTCTGATGATGGGATTAGAAGATGTGGGTCACCACTCCCTGACCTTCATGGCTTGGCTCTGACTTCTGTTTTCCAGATTATTTTTATTAAAGATACAACATATTGCCACTTGGGAGGATTTAGGGGAGAGTAGAGTGATATGAAGGGAATCATATTCAATGAACGTATCATATATACTTGTATAAAAATGCCTGTGTGTAGTACAGGAATAGGTACAATAAATATATATAATAGAATAGTTTTAAGAGATATATAATGTAGGGTTGAGGCCTCTTTAGCGTGCCCACTGGTATCATCCTTGTTCAGCTCACATTTGGCTGATCATCTTTGTGAGATTTTATGGGTATAGCTTTTGATATTACCTGGAAGCAAACTCCTTGGTCCTCTGGCTCTGACAGTCATCTTGAACCTTAGGGAAGGGACTGTTTTCTTTCTCTCTCTCTCTCTTTCTGTGTGTGTGTGTGTGTGTGTGTGTGTGTGTGTGTGTGTGTGTGTGTGTGTGTGTGTGTGTGTGTGTGTGTATCTATTGGCACTGGGATCCTCAGCCCTACACGAAGAAATATAAACAACCAAGGAAAGCTGGGTGCTGGAGATGTGGTCCTCCCCAGGGCAGAGCACACTAATAGGTTGTCCAGTGCCAAATAGCCCTGAAAACACGCATACAAGGTACACTGTAGACCGACCAGCTTATAGTTAAGAACACATACGTATATACACAAACACACAATGCAATGACAGTTGTGAAAAAGAGACCATGAATTTGAAGGAGGGCAGAGAGGAGTCTGTAGAAAGGCTTGGAGGGAGGAAGCAGAAGAGGGAAATGTAATTATAATTGGAAAAAAATCATATTACTTATTTACTATTATTTAAATGCAACATTATGGATCCTATGTACAGTTAAAAAGAATATACAGTTCTCTCACCTGAGCTTTCCATATTGGTGTTATAAGGGAAATGTCTTCTGTCACAGGGATCATAATCACATGGTAAAAACCAATCCTAGCTTTTCCAGCTCCCAGAGCTTTTGGACCACCTTGGTCAGTACTACGCCAAGGAAGCTTTGACATCTCTATTTACAGCAGGTTGTCATCACATCCAAGTTTAAGGAGCCATTTAACATGTCACTAGAAACAGCTTCAGTTATTCTTGCTACAGCATTGAATTTCATGAGTGTGTCCCTCCAGGCCTGTGAAAGCTAATCTGTGTACCTTTCACCTCAGCCCACACACCTCAAGACGGGCTCCACATGCTTCTCTAGTTCTTGCCAGCACAGCCTGGACATGTTGCTAGAGGATTCTCATGGGTCATTCAGGCTGCACCTTCTCAGAGTTGGTGATGGTGAGGTGCTACTCTTCTGAAAACCAGAGGCTCTTTAATCACAGCCATGGAGCATTCACTGTCATCAGGTAAAAAATGCTCTGTGAGACTATTTCCCCTGGTTTCCACAGGAAACAAAAATGGAAGCTGAGTCTTAAGGACTGTAGCTTTATTAGGGAGTACAACCCCAGAGAGGAAGAGGGGAAGAAGTGAAGAAAGTTGGGACACATAGGATGTGACAGGGCCGAGTACTTTGCTGTGAGCTTCATTGGCTAAACCTCTGTAGTTACCCACTGAGATGCATCTCAGGACCATTTCTTCAGTTGGAAGGGGACAGGATTTATCTTCCTTTAGCTAAAGAAAGAGAGCCTCCACAGAGCCTAACTCCACTTTTGTATTGGTCTGGAATATGGTTATGAGGCATTCCATGACTTTGGTGGTTAACTTTGATGGTAGGGAAGAAGAGTCACACAGAAGGAGGTGAGGTATGCATTTGGTCACAGCCCTACTTGGTTGCAACAAGAGAGAGCTGGGCTCTTCAGGTACATGAGATATAGAACAGATCCCTAATGCACACAGTGTAGGGCAAAGGATTATTTTAGTTCTCTGTTTTAGAAATATTAGTTCTTAGCCCCTGAGTTTATTTTTTTTTAGTTAATGGGAAAATACCATAGCAGCAGGATTGTGGCCAGTTATTTACCTCAGGGCATCATGGAAGTGCAAGATGGGGACAGGGATGGTGAGAGAGGGAGAGAGAGACACCCCGAGAGGCCCTCAGTGATCTACTTCACCCAGTTACATCTTGTATCCCAAAGTCCCAGAACTTCTCAGAACAGTTCCATCAACTGAGCACCAAGTTTTAATACATGAGCCTTTTTGGGGAAATAACTTCATACCCAAGGAATCTACTGGAATACAATGCTCCTATCTCATCTAAGCCTACTCTCCCTTAACTCTTGGAATCTAAAGTCTCACTGTTAGGCCAAGGAGATGGCTCAGTGGTTAGAGTTAGATCTCTAGAAACCACAGAGTAATGATATGGGCACTTGAATGGCTTCTTACTCAAACAACAAGAATCTTTAGCTTTGCTGTTAGCCCCATCTTTGCAGCCATCTGTCACCAAGTTCCAGAATAACTTGATGTACTTGCTGCTTGTTGGAATTGGACTTTTTATCTTGAGCAAATCATTTGCCACCCATCTATTAACTTCACAATTTTCCAAAGTTGATTATTTTCTTCATCATTTTAACGTTTCTTTATGAATCCAAACCATAACAAAAAATGTATTATTTCCATCTTGTGGGGATTCAAGAGAGAATGGAATTAAACTTTGTGTCCAATCAATCAATACTGTCTTACTTGGACATCTTCCTCTTTTTTTTTTTTTTTTTTTTTTTTTTTTTGCAGAAAAAAAAAATGCTGTAAAGCTATTGCTAAGGCAGTTCCCTCATTTTGGACTGCCTTAGATAATGGCCGTCAATAAAAGACATTGTGTTTGTCACATGCTTGCAGTTTAACAGACAGCCTTCAATAATTATGGAAATAAACTTTGATGGGCTCTGTGAAGGAAAGAATCTCTGATGGGGGAACATGAATATTTACAGTACAGATTCTACTAGAATCTTCCAAAGGCCCATCCTCTTTACTGGAAGAAACTTTTTAGTACATTTGCCACAGTACTGAGGGTATCAACCATTGACAATGACTCCATTAACTAACTACCCAGAGAGTGCACAGTCCATTAACAAAAGATAGATTAAATGGAGTTGGAGTCACATTTTGGAATTTTTGGGCAAGATACAGCTATTGGTACTAAATAAGCACCCTCATCATAACCATAATTCATCAACTGAACACTTGTCAGGAGAGAATGAGTTGCTTTCTTCCTTTTTTGGGGAGAGAGACCATGCATGTATGTATCTATGTCCATACATTTACATGTATGAGTATGGTTATGTGCCACAGTACACCTGGAGGTCAGATGACAACCTTGGGTTGGTTCTCATCTGCCACCGTATCTTAAACCAGGCCTTTGTTTTGTGGTACCATTGTGTACACCAGGCTGGCTGCCTGTGAGCTTCTGGAGAGTCCCCATCTCATCTCAGCAATACCGGTTTGCAGATGTAACTACCACATACCTAGCTTTCCACAACTTCTGGGGATTCTAACTTAGGTCTTAAAGGCAAATGATTTTTCCTCACTAAGCTCTCTCTCCAGAATTTAGCCTTTATTATTTCTATGAGCAAACTTTTATATAACATCTATGAAATGCATAAACTAGTATTTCCTGTATCACAGACACTAGCTGTTGAAAGTTATTCAGTGGGCATAACCCTGGGTCAAAAATTATTTTTTTCTTTATTTTTTATTGAGAAACAGTCTTTTTTTCCATGCATCCCCCTGCTCGTCCCCCCTTCCCTCATCCCAATCCCTTCCCATCCCCCAATCCCCTCCCCAAGGAGGGCAAGAAGTCCCAAAGTGGGTCAGTTCAGCATGGCGCTTCCATTCTAGGCAAGTGCAATTTCCTCATCCCAAAGTCAAGACTGGGTTAGGTGTTCCTCTACAGGGAATGGGCTCCAAGGTGCCAGCCCATGCACAGGAACACAGTCTGATCCCACCCCTCAAGGCTTCACATACTGCCCATGCCAGTTGATGGTGCCTACCCCTGAAGAGCCTAGCTCCTTTTCCCGATGGTTCCCTAGTGGTTGTTCTTGATTCAGTGAGCTCTCCAGAGCTCCAGCCAACCATCTCTGTGGTAATTTTTTTCATAATCTTTATCCCTTTGTTCATACAGACTCTACTCCCCTGTTCTCAGCTGGACCAAGAACTCGTCCCAGTGCTCAACCATGGATCTCTGCCTCCACCTCTATTCATTGTTTTATGTAGGTTCTGTGATGACATTTAGGGTGGTTATTCATTTGATTATAGGGGAAGTCCTGTTTAGGCATCCTCTCCACTATTGTTTGGAGACTTAGTCAGGGACATCCTGTCAGTTCTTGGATGTTTCCCTAGCACCCGGTCTCTGTCCAACCTCCCATTGCCTTCCCCCATCAAGATACCTCTATTGAGACATCCATTTCTTTTTTTTTCTCCCTCTTTGTTGCTCCTCTCACTCAACCATGTCCTTCTCTCAAGATTTGTTCCCACCTCTTCTTGCTTGCAACCCGTTATGATTCCAGTTGGCTAAGGAGATCTAGTCTATTTCTCTTCTTAGGGAAATTTCTGGATGTCCCTCTTAAGTACCTTCTGATCCCAAGCTGTTCAGGGGTTGTGGTTTGCAGCTTGAGTATTCTTTGCTTTTTGTCTAAAATCCACTTATGAGTGTGTACATCCCATGCCTATTTTTCTGGGCTTGTGATACCTCTCTCAGGAGGATATTCTCAGAATTTTAGGGTATCATTTTTTTATTGCTGAGTAGTATTCCATTGTGTACCCCAATTTGTTAATCCATTCTTCAGTTGAGGGGCATCTAGGTTGTTTCTAGTTTCTTGCTATTACAAATAATGCTGCTGTGAACATAGTTGAGATAATGCCTTTGGAGTACAAATGTGCATCCTTTGGGTATATGCCCAATAGTGGTATTGCTGGATCCTTAGGGAGATTGATTCCCATACTGCATTCCAGAGTGGCTGTACAAGTTTACACTTCCACCCATAATGGAGGAGTGTTTCCCTTGCTCTGCATCCTCTCCAGCATAGGCTGTCATCTGTGTTTTTGGTCTTACCCATTCTGACAGGTGTAAGGTGGTATCTCAGAGTTGATTTGATTTGCATTTCTCTGTTGACTAAAGACGTTGAACAATTTTTCAAGTGCCTTTCAGCCATTTGTAATTCTTATGTTAAAAATTCCCTTTTTAGCTCTGAATCCAAATTTTAAATTGGGTTATTTAGGTTTTGGGGGCTTTAGTTTCTTGAGTTCTCTATATATTTTAGAGATCAGTCCTCTGTCAGATGTAGGGTTGATGAAGATCTTTTCTCATTCTGTAGGCTGTTGTTTTGTCTTACTGACTGTGTCCTTTGCCTTATAGAAGCTTCTCAGTTTCAGGAGGTCCCACTTATTGACTGTTGTTCTTAGTGTCTGTGCTACTGGTGTTATATTTAGGAAGTGGTCACCTGTGCCAATGCATTGAAAGGTATTTTCCACTTTCTTTTCTATCAAGTTCAGAGTAGCTGGGTCTGTGTTGAGATCTTTGATCCACTTGGATTTGGGTTTGGGGAATGGTGACAGGTTTGGATCTATTTGCATTCTTGTACATATTACCATCCAGTTATGTGAACACCATTTGTTGAAGATACTATCTTTTCTCCATTGAATATTTTTGGCCTCTGTCAAAATTTTTGTATAGGTGTATGAATTAATGTCAGGCTCTTCAATTCAATTTCATTGATTCACAAGTCTGTTTTTATGCCAGTACCAGGCTGTTTTTATTACTGTAGCTCTATAGTGTAGCTTGAAGTCAGGGATGGTGATTCCTCCTGAAGTTCTTTTATTGAGCAGGATTCTTTTTGGCAATCCTGGGTTTCCTGTTATTCCATATGAAGTTGAGTATCGTTCTTTCAAGGGGGTCCAAATTCTTAGGTATTAAATAGCATTTTATATTGTTTGGATGACATAAGATGGATTAGGATGCTAAAGACTATATGAACATGTGTGATATTGCCTGACTGTACAAGAGAATTTAAACATTTCCTGTTTCCACTTCCACAGAACAGAGCACTTTGACTTCAGGCTAATGGGATTTACAGTAACGAGAATTACCTGGAAATTTCTCTGCTTCTTATGTTACAGATAGAAGATGTGAGGAGACAGTTCCAAGTTGGAGATTGTTGTTAGCCCCATAGTTTTCACATAGAAACCACACATGTCTTTGTTTTGATTTTATTCTCCCCCTCTTGAAGTGGTGGCTTTAAATTTATAGATAGATGGGCTGGTGAGATGGCCCAGCAGGTAAATGCTTATTGCCCAAGCCTGGTAACCCAAGTTAGAGTCCTTAGAACCTATGTGGGGGAAGGAGAGGCCTGAAAAGCTGTGTCCAAAAGCTGTCCTTGATACCCACATTTTCACTGTGGCATCCTCTCTCCTCTCTAAGCAAATAAATGATTAAAAAGTTACCAGCACAGAATGTCAATGGAAACTACCATAGGTAATCATCACCAGGTTCAACATCCCTTCAGCTATTGACATTAGCATTTCCATTTGACACAGTTTCTAATTCTCAATAAAATCTCCCTAGTATACCTACTTCTTCAGTTATCCATTGTGTATTTTTAGCACATTACTGGTAGTCATTTTAAATGCCCTCTGTGAGAGTGTCGATGTCTGAGTCATCTTCCGGTTCTGTTTCGATTTATTTCCTTTTTTCTTGACAGTGCTTGCTTAGCTATTGTCTTGTTTTCATGTGCCCCTTGGTCCTTGATTGATCGCTGATGTTACAAGTAACAAGATAGAGGTGGAGGTGGTCTAACGTTTGTATTTAAAAGTGGATCGGCCTCTGTTGCTGTCTGCTTTGAGTCAGTCTAGTGAAGAGTGGAGCTGGCTTTTGATTTTATGTTTATCTCCCCTCTCTCCAATGCTCCGGATCACCCTCTGGCCCTTGTACACATCAGATAAGTACTCCACCACTGAGCAGTTGTCCCAGACTTTTGTTCCTTGCTTTTAATTTTCCATAGACTTCAGTGTTTTTTTCTCTTGCTTGTAGTAACTGCTGTCAAGCATTATGATGTAGTAGGCTCATGGTGGAGCGTGCTAGGTTCTTTGTCTTGGAAATATCAATTTCAGGCCAGCTCTGATTTTCTGGATTTAGGGGTAAAGCTGTGTAGATTTTCCTGATTCCCATGGCAGACTGTACTTTGTATTTCTGGATGATTTGGATGGAAGAATTCTATGTCCCTCACCAATGGCAGGTGACTTCTACTATCACTTGCCATCGATAGTAGCTTGCTAGTCACAAAATTATTTCTAGATTCCTTTCAACCATTAGATATTTTTTGTTTGCCAGTTTGTTTGTTTGTTTGTTTGTTTATTTTTCCCCATGAAGGTTGATTCAGGGGTAGAAGGATTTTCAACTTTGGATCCCTTAGTTACTCAAGACAGTTTTCTTTATGAGAAAAGCATCTGTGATTCTTGAATGTCCACCATTCTTATACTGTACTAAAGAGGGAGACCCTTTGTGTTTTCTGTCCTGTCTTTTATGGTCCTCCTTGGGTATTTAATGGAAGCCCATAGAGAAGAGCATTTGAGTGCAGTTGAACTTAATTTGCAGTTGAGCCCCGATATGTTTCACACTGATAAGGTAGACCATTCTTGTCCTTTGGGAGTTTGTCGAGATTCTTGATGACTCCCTCTTACTTATTTGTTGGTAGCCACCCCTTCCTGTCTAATGCTCAAAGTTACAGTTCACATATCATCTTTCCTGGGGAGGTATTCTCACTCTCAAAGGTTTAGTTCCTCATAAACTGTGGAAGAATTAAAAATCCTAGGACTCTCAGAATCTTTTATTTCTTGGCCTAGAACCATATTCTCTTTGGAAGCAGAGTCTTTTAAAATCATGTTGTAGAAACAGCTGGCTTTGCTACTCAAGTGCTTAGCCGGAAGGAAATTCCGAATCTTAGTTATTTCTGAAGATACCATAAGTGTTTCATCTACCACACTTCAGATCATGTTGTGAAATATTTCTGGTAGAACTAGAACCTTAAACCAAAGCAGTGCATTTCATGTGTTTCTTCTCCCTGTGGTGTTACCTTCAGATGGAACTTAACGCTGTACCATTCAGTGGACCCTTCTCTTGGGTGGCATAAAAACAGTCTTAATACTGAAGGCCTCATATAAACATCTATGCAGGGTCATGGGTTGAGGAGGATCCTTAATTATGTGGCCAGTACAGTTACTAGCTGGCTGATGAGTCAAACTATGCAAGTTGTCTCTAGCACATCCCTGGTACTGGGGATTTCATTACTCTTTAAAGACAGTTGTAAAGCAGTGGGAATGAGACAGTAGAACCTGGATAAAGAACAGGTCACTGAGGGTGTATCTTCGAGGTGTACCTTGAGCCAGCAAGATGGCATGGTGTAGAAAGATGTTCTTAGGCTTGATGAGCTGAGTTTAATCTTTGGAACCCACATGATAGAAGGTAAATACCCAAACTTACACATTGTCCTGTGATTTTTATGTGAGTGCATGACACCCCTCCCCTTTAATAAAGAAATGAACCATCATCTAAAAGAGAAGGGGCATATCTTGCTTGGCTTCCTTCTATCTTGGTTCAGCTTCATAGCTGCTATGAGTTCTGTTGTACCACGCCCTCTTCCGTGATGAACTGAAACCTCCAAAACCATGAGCTGAGTAAATTCTTCCTGAAGTTGTTCTCAGAAGTGTTTGCTCACAGTCATGTCAGAATCTGACCATGTAGATATTGTCTGAGCCCGGTGACCCTGCCTATAAGCACTGTTGCTTTCTGCACTGCCTGGGTTGTGTCAGCTTGAGGTAGCCTTCCATAGCCTCTTAGAAATCTCATTCTTTCTCTTCTTGACACTACTTTGTGGTTATCTTGATTTATTCCCTCATTTTGGATGATTGTAGCCTCCAGTAGCTTTCTGACAAATGTGGGATATTGTCATTCTTCTCTAAAGTTTATGACATAGCTTAGCCAAATATAAACTGTAGAAACATGTTTTCCTGCGAATTGTAAGGCATTTTGCTATTGCCTTTAAAAATGTTTTTCTTAAACAAATTTCATTTACAGAAGAGTTACAATGAAAAACTGATGTCTGTATACCCTTGACCTTGGTTCTCCTAATGCTAACATTTTATATATAACTACTGTACGTGAGTCAATGCTAAGAAATTACTACTGGAACATTGCTACCACCTGACTTAAAGATTTCAGCCATGTTTCATTTTAGAGATATTAAAAAAAAAATCTCCAGCTATTTGCTATTGATAGCTGCTGGAAGAGAGAAAATCAGTTTGTCTACCAAAGGCGGGTTTCACTCCCAGTTCAGAAGTAATTGGTTAACACAAATCAGGCTGTTTAGTTTTTTTTTCCCCTCAAAATAATATTTTTATTGATTATTTGGGTATTTCATGGAGGGCACTCCAACCACACTTGCTTCTCATTCTTTCCAGTTCCACCCTTGTACCTTTGTACCCCCTTCCCCCAGAAAAAGGAAAAAAAAAATACATCAAGTTCAATTTGTGTTGCCTATGTACTCATTGGAACATGGTCAAGCTCTGGTAGCCAGCCCCTTAAAGATAACTGAGGGTTTTGTTTGTTTGTTTTGTAGTTGAGCCAAGAGGGTTGGGGGATCCTGGGGTCATGTGTTGCAGAAGGATGAGGAAGCTATAAGCCTATTTGTGTGTGTGTGCTTTTTTCTTTTTAAAGAGACAGAAAGAACATGATGCTTCATGTGTGATGAGAGATGTGGGGGAGGGGAAAAGCATATGTTTGATTTCTTGGTTTCCAGTTGATGGAATTGTTTATGAAGAATTAGTAGGTATGGCTTTATTGGAGGAGGTCCATCACTGGGGTCAGGCTTTGAGGTGTCAGAAGACACCCTGTTCTCAGTGTGTTCACTCTGCCTCCTACTCGAGGATGAGGATGTGCGCTCTCAGCTGTCCTGTTGCTGTGTCTTTTCTCCAGCATCAAAACTCTTACCCCCTGAATCTATGAAACCGGTATTTCTCCAGGAGTAGCATTCATCATGGTGTTTTGTCACAGCGATAGAAGTAACATTATGTCAGAATATCAAGGACTATATTAATTAAAATGCTTTCCTATACAGAAGAGAATGTGAGCATTGGCATATAGGAGAAATGTAATTGAATAAATCAACCAGCAGGAGAGGGGCTGAGGACTCGGCTCTGTCTGAGGTGTGTGGATATATTGTTGGGGACAGTACTTAGAACGCTGTAATGGGAATTATATTCTATTACATTGTAAACAATTGTCCCACCTGCTGATTTAATAAAAATGCCGATTGACAGAAGTCAGACAGGAAGTGTTGGCGGGGCTCCCGGACTAAGTAAACTCTGGGAACAGGAAGAGCAGAGCAGAGATGCCACAGAGGGAGACCTAGAGAGGCACCAGGAGAGACGCCAGCAGACACAGAGGAAATACATTGAAATGCTACTCCGAGAAAAGGTACTGACCCTCATGAAGATGAGAATCATGGGTTAGTTTAAGAGTTAAGAGTTAGCAAGCTATATGCCTGGGCCATATGTCAATTGGTATGAAATTAATACAAGCCTCTGTGTGATTATTTGGGGCTAAGCAGCAGCAGCGCTGAGAGTGGGTCCAAACCTCTGGGCTAGACTGGAAAGGCTGGGCCAGAAACTTCATACTGTAGAACACCACTTCCCATCTCTAAAATATGGTAGTTGTATTTGTTTCATTTGAATGTCTGGAGAATTAAGTCAAGACTATCTCGGCTAGTACGTGGTAGACTGTCCAGTGCATAGAATGGTCTCAATAAATGCTGATACTTTCCCCTTAGACTCTTCAACGATGTAACTGCTGAACTGTGGAGGGAACGTATTGCTTCATGGAATGTGTGCTGTGTCCTGCTACTGAGTAGCAGGAATATGGGGACACTATCTCCTTACCTTATGATTTAAATTCTTTTTCTCTTCTCTCAATGCAGGGCTTACCACCCAAGCAGTGGATGGCAGACGTTAGCCACCTGAGTTGCCCAGAGCCTACCTTGTTTACCTTCTCAGCTCCAGCTTCTCCAGACCTGCGTGGGAGATCGTTGAGAGAGCTGTGGCTTCCCAGCTTTCAGCAGTCAAAGAGAGAAGCCCGGGCACTAAGGTGGCTGGTGGATAGGAATCAAAATTTTTCGTCTAGAGAGTTTTGGGCCCTAGTATTTAAGGACTGATTTTTTTAAAGGTACTAGAATGACAGAATTAGATTAATTTTCTTGGTTGCCTTAATATTTGGAGACAATAGCTATTCTGAGTATTGCAGCAGTTTTCACAAAGAGCTCTGTCAAATAATAGTTATGAATTACTTTTAGAGGTTGTCTCTATATTTTTTATACTAAAAAAGTTAGACTTTTTAGAACATTGATTGCCTTCAGTTTGTGTTTGGATCCATGTGCTTGCTGTCTTCTGTGGAAACTGACCGAAGGTCAGACACTTTCCTAGCTTCAGATCTAGCTGTGGATGTGTGATACTCACCTCCCTGTCAGCAGCTCATTGGTATTTGGCAAGCCCCGTTCCTTGGTGCTGAGAATGAGTGAAACGAATTAGAACTTGGCAATGAGAGATTCCATCTGTTGTTCTCAGGGAGGTGAGTGAGTAAGAGAAGCTGTGTCAAACATCTCTGGTCCCTCAGTCCAAAGGACACTTGCATGTCTTCCTTTGTCTCTACACCCCCAAGCCACCTCACCAGCGAAGGGGATCTAACTGGCCCAAGCATGGCAGACATGGCTCTGGCAGGCCTTGCCCTTCCCCCATTCCCTCCATCTTGCTCAACTGTTAGATTACATTCCTAAAGATAGTCTCCGAGGTCTGTTCCCTTATTTGGCCACTTCCTCCTCCTGAGGATGACCACCAAGGTCCAGCTATCAAAATATTGAAGTCCAGCAATCAAAACCCCTCCTTTGGCTGCCATAATCAACATGCCCAGTTAATATAAGATGCTTCATCTTAACATGAGGTTTCCCATTTTTTCTTTATAAACTGCCATTTGCCCATGGGTCTCCTCTCTATCCAGAGGTAGTCGTTTGTTCCTCTGGGGCAAATTTCCTTTTGCCCTCGCTATTGTTCCCTTCTCTTTCCCCTTGTTCTCAAGTCCTCTGTATCCTGTCTTTGTTCCATATTCTTTCTCCTTTGTCCCTTCGGGGCAAATAAATCTCCTGTGTGCTGAGAACTCGCTCTTGAGGTGTCCTGTACTGACTCTGAGATCCTTTCAACTAGCCTAGTTTATGTTCTCTTCACTTGTGGCCCCCTCCTACTTCTTCTGAAGTGGAAATTTCTATCAAGACATGACTTCTCCTAGTTTATCTGTGAAACAGGAGAGTAAGAACAAACAGCCATCTGCTTTGATCATGGTAAGGGACGTGAATGCCCTGGGCTCTCCTTAGGATGATGAGTACAGCCTGTCATGGTAGGCAGGTAGTCTGCTAATGGGCACTTCCTGGTTTCTAGAGAAGGTTCAGCCATATTGTCTGGTTACCCACTGGAGCTCACTGTAAACAAGGAGAAACAACCCTGGCTTTCACCCCATTAGATGGTAAGGAGACAGGTGGTCAACATATAAGCCTGTTGGTAACTTTTGGGTTGGTTTCTGTGTTCTTAACTGTGGGAATACATATGCATTGCTCTCCAGTTATGTCATCCAGCCTGTAAGAAATGAGGATTAAAAGCAACACTTCCCGATGAGCAGTAGCGTCACCTTGCTGGTGTGAGAACCTGTCTGTGGAGAGGTTCTTCTCAACCCTACATCTGTTGTTAATCCAACATGATTTTAGGCAAATCTCTTAATCTCCCAAGGCCTTGGGTTTTTAAAGAAGCGACTGAGCTGATCTTTGAAGTTGTAACATTCTTTAATTCCTCATGAAAATTTAAGATGTTTAATTTTATAGGTGCTTTTTACTAATGAGGGAATAAGCTGGCTTAGATGTGTGTTTTTCAAGAGCAGTATATTCTTTGGGAACAGAGCATATGTATTTTATGTAGTATTGGGAATGGAGGGGATTCTCCACCATTTTATCTACTAATGTCAAAGCAGTAAAGGTTTGAAAGCGGATTGGTGGTGTAATGTCAGGTTTTAAACTGTATACTGAATGAATCCTCAAAAATAATCTGCAAAAGGATTTATGCTTTGGACAAAATGATGTAGTATCTTTACTTTCTCTTCATAAATGTTTAAAATAAATGCTTAGTTCTTTGTGTGTATCTTTAACCTCAATATTTCAGGCCATTATTAATATTTTTGAGAACTTTAAATATGATAAATATTTAAATATGACAAATATTCATTCAAATAATGATGACTCTGATTCTCCCTATATCTCTCCCAATGTCCCTGCTATATCCACTCCTCCTAATTTTGTCTTTTAAAAATATATTAGAACACACTAAATCTATGTGTATGGGTGAGGGGCCATACACTACTACATAGGAACACTGTAAATATCCTGGACATCACTTTCTCACTTTTTCAGGGATTTTGACTGATGTGATCTTGTGCAGGTCTTGTACAGGTCACACAGGCTGTTTTAAGTTCATCCATGTGACAGGTCACGCAGGCTGTTGTGCATTCATCCGTATGACAGGTTGTTGCATGAATAAAGGAAACTCAGAGCTGGGTATCAGGGAAAAGCTGAAATACCAAACAGAGGAAACACCACAGTCAAATCTCATCCAGCTGTCTTCCAGCTTCCTCAGCCTCGCTCCTCATGGTTTCTACTGCCTCATCTGTCTTCCTTTGCCTGCCTTAAATACCTTCTTCACCAAGTTGTTTCACATCCAGGTTTAAGATTAAAGGTGTGAACTACTATTTTTGTAGTTAGCTTTGAACTCACAGAAGCACAAAAAAATCTCTGTCTCTAGAGTTATGGATTAAAGGCCTGGCACCACTACTGCCTGCCTGGGAGCCTGGAACTCCCTCTGTAAACCAAGCTGGCCTCAAACTCAGATCTGCTGGAATTAAGGGCATAGGTCACCACTCCTGGTCTTTCCTGTGCTGGGATTAAAGGTGTAAATCACTACTCTCTGATCCTCCTGGATTGACGGTGAGTAGATCTCTTTTCTGATATTTCAGACTGGTTTTTATTAAATATGAAACGTCTCACCACAACAGGTCCCACAGGCTCTTGTGAGTTCATCTGCGTGATAGCAATGCCCATGTCTAGAGGACAGTACTTCACAACACTCTTTCCTGCCTTCTGGCCTTTACATTCTTTCTATCTCATTTCCTCAGTGGTTGCCGAATCTTGACTGGGGCAAGTGTTTGAGATAGATGGCCTGTTCATGGCTGAGCACTTAGCCTTTTATTCTCAGCATGCCGACCAGTTGTGTATCTCTCCAGTGACTGCTGCCTACTGCAAAAAAACAAAAAAAACCAAAAACTTTCTTGGACTAAAGTTCTGTTATAGGTATAAGCAAAATTTATTTCAGTTTTTAAAATAAATTGCTCTTTTTTTTTTTCTAGAATTTCATAGAGGAGTACATTGTATTTACATTATTTCCACCCATCTTTATCATCACCTAATGTCTTCCTCCTTCCAAATTCATGACTTACTTGTTTATAATTTTTAATATTATACACACACATATGTATATATAACCTACTAAATTCATTCAGTGTTGCTGATACGTTCATGTGTTTAAGGCTGACCACTTGATACTGGATCATTTGTCAGGGGTCTCGTAAATCTAGGGATGGGTCCTTGTGTAATAGACTGGTATGGTCACTAATCAGGTCTTGTTTGGTTAACTGTATTGATGAAATTTCATGGGTACAGAATCCCTACCTTGTCTAGAAGACAGTGTCATGGGTGCAGCACCCCTGTGGTGTCTAGAAGATACTGTCATTGGTGCAGCATCCCTGTGGTGTCTAGAAGACACTGTCTTGGGTGCAGCATACTGTCATGTCTGGAAGACACTATCATGGGTGCAGCATTTCTGTGGTGTCTAGAAGACACTGTCATGGGTGCAGCATCCCTGTGGTGTCTAGAAGACACTGTCATGGGTGCAGCATCCCTGTGGTGTCTGGAAGACACTGTGTTGTACCAGGTATCATGTTGCTCTTACTATCTTTTTTTTTTTTTTTTTTTAAGTTGAATTGTCTTTCATGCAATTTATTCTGATCTAGCTTTTCTCCCACCTCCTTTCAGATTTTTCTAACCTCCCCCCCCACCCAGTTCTATGATCTTGCTCTAAAAAAATTAAACAAATAAACAAGAAACACCTTCAAAACCCCACAAAACTGAAAACAAAATATGCAAGCAAAACACCAGCAGGACAAAAAAAAAATGCCTAAACAAAGCAAAATGAGACAAAAAGTCAAGAAAAATGTTAAGTTTGTGTTGTGTTAGCCAACTGCTCCTGGGCATGGGGCCTGTACCGAACGAATGTGGTTGATATACCCAGTGAGAATGCATTGGAGAAAGCTAATTTTTTCTTTGCCAGCAGTTGTAAATTAAGCTTAGTTTTTTGGTTAGTGGGTGGGAGTCTGTGTACACTTCCCCTCCTCATTGTTTCATGTACATGGGGCTGGATACCCGTGTTCACTTATTCTCTGTATTTTGACTACTTGTGGATCTCTAGCTTTCTATGATGAGCCCCATCCCGTAATGATGAGAATTGCCATGATCTGTGCATGTTAGAGTAGAGTTAGAAGATGTGTGGATTTAGGAGGACGGTAGTAGTGACTTCTTGTTTCTGTGCCCTCTCCAGCCATGGGTGATTGGCATGAGAGCCTTAAGTCTAGTGTCCATCAAGATATAAGTGCCACTATTGCATATTTTATGTCATTTTGTTCCATTAAAGTTCCTTTTTCCAGAGTTCCATGATAAAATTTTGTCTAAATTTCATTGGAGTTTATCTCTAAGAATTTCCTATGAAATCTTGGATTATGTAGTACCCTTCCCACTTATAGATGATGGAGAGGAGGGAATTTTGTGAGATTAAAAGCTGGAGTACATAAAGAGAAAAAGCAGTTTGTTCATAAAGCAAAATAATATACGGTGTTCACTCATGTCAAACCTCCTTCTGAACTAGATCTCTGTAACTGGTGATTAGTTGTCAGACACACCATAGTCTGTCCGTCTGACACCATGGTCTACCTGTCGGACACACCATAGTCTAGCTGTAGGACACACTATAGTCTGTCTGTCTGACACCATAGTCTAGCTGTAGGACTGCACCATAGTCTGTCTGTCTGACACCATAGTCTGTCTGTAGGACACACCAGAGTCTAGCTCTTGGATGTTTCTTTGTGCAGTGGATAGTAGTCAACACATAAACTCCTCACAACAGGTCAAAGTGCAGAGAATGAGTGTCAGTGAAGGGCTCAGCTACAAATGGGTCTTGTAGATCACAGCCTTTCTCAAGGCTCAGGGAACATGGAGGAAGAGGTGGCAGAAAGTTTGCAAGAGGCAGAGGTCTGGGAGGACTGGACCAAAATGATGTCTTCTGGACAATTCGAAACTTCTGCATTCATGAACTCACAGAAACTCTGGCTCCCAACACAAGGTCAAGCCAGCCATTCTGGCTTGGAGTGGGAATGGATTCTTGAGCCCTGATCAGCCACCAAGGAGCTTGGACAGCTGATGTATTTTAGGGAAAGGAGAATCACTTTTCTTCAAAGACTTGGCTCTTGGGAGGTTATTCGTGCTCATGTGGGTCATCCCATACCCAGGAGTATATGTATAGCATGATTGGATTCTGTGAGTTATTTAAAAAAAAAAAAAGAGGATGTGATATTGTGGGGCATAGGAGGTCAGGTATGCATTTGGGAAGATATAGGGACAGGACTTGTGGTTAAATATTATCCAATACACAGTATGAAGTTCTCAAAGGATTAATAAAAATATTTTAATAAAATATATTTCAATGAAAATAAATTATTATGGGATTCTTCTGTACCTACAGATTTGAGACTTTCATGCTTCAAGACTTAGCATAATATACTTTGTCTGTCATTGGGTTTTCCTTAATAAGATGCCTTCCTGTTATGACAATTGCTGTTACAGTGTGAGAAATGCTCCTAATCTAACAGGCCTCTTGTCTGCAAATAAGAACTGCAATCTGAATGCCTAAAGTGTACTTCTCCTGTGTTCGTGCTGTCATGCCACACTTCTCTTTAGCTTACTCTCTGTGAACTGCCACAAGGTACCCAAATAAGGAATGACAATGCAACAGTCACTTTAGTGCTTCAGTGTGCTTTGCTTAGATCATCAAAATAACAAAGTTTCAAAGCAATCTGCAAAAGTGGACAGAAAACCTATCTGAACGTTTATGAAGATGATTACTAATGTTTGCTAGGAGTCTTCACTTCTGCATCTGAGAGTGGAGACAGCCTTGACATTGATCATGTAACAGATAAAAAGTTTTAGAAGCTAAATTATCATCGGCTAAAGGACTAGTTTCTAGTAGTTAAAATATCTGTTAGGATCATCATTATTATTAGTAACTGGATAAATAGTATGTTGCTCAGAAGACAAGGTGAAAGTCTCATTTTCCGTTGTACATTATTATTACACATTGCAGTTCGCTATCTGCAGAAGACAGTGTAAGACAGACCTGAATTTGTAAAAGCTTCAATGATATTATGTAGTTTACAAAGCCATTACAGTACAGTTCCTGCTAAATATAATCAGGGATCTCTTCTAGCCTTCCCTTTCTCCAGTTCCAAGACACTTAATTCACTTTGAGTATTTGTACAGCAGCACCCCACTTCTGATACTAAATTCTGTCTTAGCCTCTCTTGGTTGTTTCATAGAATATCACAGACTTGGTGACTTACAAATAACAACAATTTACTCCTTATATTTTTGGAGGCTAAGAAATCAAGGTGCCAGTCCATTTGATGTCCAGTCAGGGACTGCTTTGTTCATAGGTAGCAGTTTTCTTCTTGTGACTCACATGACAGTGGGTGAGTGAGTTCTCCAGTGTTTATTTTATAAACAAGACTGATCCACCCAGCTGCCATACCTACTCCCCAAAGGCCATTTCTCTCTGTGTGTTATTGGTAACAGGGCTTTACTGTGTATCCCTGGCTTCCCTAGAACTCTCTTTGTAGATTTGGCTGGATTTAAATCGCAGAGATTTGCCTGCCTGTGCTTCCCAAGTGCTGGGACTAAAGGTGTGCCACTGCCATGCCTAGCAAATGCTAAATATTTGACATTAAAACTTTAACATATTCAGTCTGTAGCACCAGCATAGAATAAGTTGATTACCCTAGAGTAGGATGGGCACAATTCTGCAGAAGTCATGTGTCTTGGAACCTTAAAAGCATGTAGTGTAGAAGTTCAAAGAACAGTGGTGAATAGTTTATATTTTATAAACTAGCAGTCTTGAATATTTTATGAAATGTTCTTATGGTTCTTTAATTTTTTGTTTAAAAAATTTTTGTTATTAGTGAATAACTTTACTGTATATTATCAACATATATACTAAATAGTATAATAAATATGCATATTATATTTAATAGTATAATAAATATACATATATACATACATATAAAAGTGTTGGAAAAAGTCAGGGGATATGGAAATTATGCCCTATGACACTAAAGTAAGAAAAAAATATAGCCCGAGTTGACTCTCTGCAATGTATTATCTTTGTTATCTTGCTCAAATTACTTGGTCTTTCTACCTCTTTTACCATATGCCTACTGTATTAGCTTACCTCCTTGGGAAACATTTGTATTGGTTACATAAGCACATGTTCTTACCTTATGTTTTATATAAATGTGGGTGTCTGTGGCTTATTTGTAAAGACTGACTGAGATTTGTCCAGAAGACAGATAGGTGAATGATAATTTTACAGAGAGGTGAAGGGTTCTGGGGAGGGCTCTGTGAGTTTATGTTGGCATTAAAGCCAGGGACTAGGAGGCTGGAGAGGTGGCCCACTGATGAGAGTGCCTGCTGCTCTTGCAGAGGACCCAAGTTTAGTACCTAGCACCCGTGTTTCGCAGACTGTCACTCCAGTGAATCCAGTGCCTTCTGGACTACAAGGACATCTTCACTCATATTTATATCCTCCATACCCTCTTCTCTTTTACAAATGCACACACCACACACACACACATAAAAATAAAACATCATAAAAAACCCAAACAAACAGGTGCTGAAGAATGCCTAGAATATTTTTGATTATCCCCTAGGATTTCTGATAGTTTTGCACATGGCTTCAAATGACATAATGACACTGAACAAGTGTCATGATAGTATGTGACAAACCCTTCTGCTTGATTGATGAGGACCATTCAGACCTGAAACCTAAGGAGAATCTAAGCCTTCCCATTACCTTGTCCTGACTCTTGGAGCCAGACTGCCTAATGTACCTGGACCAAGAAAGAGGACATAGAAATGACTAGGTCTGTTATATCTGTCCCCCAGTTACTCATTTACAGATCGATGAGGAAAAGAAGAGAAACCCAGTCAGTCTTCTCTGGGTAGACTTGACCTCTCCTGTGTTTCGTGTGATGTGGATGTGAGACTACGGGTGCAACATTGGAGTATTTACACCCCAGTGACTTCTCTTCCTGTGACTGCAGCCCCGCCAGTCCCCCAGGCTCTTGTGGGGCTGGAGATAAGGCTTACTGGGGAGATGGGCAAGTAACCACAGTGTGAGCAGAAGCAGAGGTATCTCTCAGATTTGTATTTTTATTTTTTATCTTTTCATCTTTAGCCAGATGTGAGGCCATCCCAGTCCTAATAAGAGAGACCTGTATTTGTCTTCCTGGGCTTTCTGAATGTCCTTCCTTGTTTCCTAACTCCTTGGGACAATGATATGGAATGGTCTTTTACTCTGGGCTACTGAAGCTTTTGAAATGAGTTGGGGATGGACAGTGATGCTTTTGAGGACATCTGAGAATCGGGCCAAACGTGTCCTCTGTGTTATTTAACATGCAAAATGAGAAACACATCATCCAGTCTAGAGCATGAGAAGGAACGCTACAGCTGGCCTACACAGGCTGTTATGAATATTCAAAATTGTACTACCATGGACTTAATTTTTAATGATTGAACTGATTGGCAGACTTACAGACCATCACTGTAATGGATAGGATATTAATGGATAGGTTTTGAGGCTGGGCATAGATCAAGAGCCTTTGAAATGAGCTCAAGTTGTTTTTCAAACATACAGAATAAATTTCTTTGGTGAGTCTACTCAGAGGAGGAAGAAAGTACAGTTTGTGGAAGAATGCCCTTGGTAAAGCAATAAAAATCATGAAACCACTGTGTGTCTTTTTATTTTGGGTGACTGTGTTAGGTTCTAGAAAGCAGAAATTGTGGGATACATCCATATTTAATATATAAAAATTTTATTAGCTTAGGTTACCTTAAAACTGTAACAATAGTCTAAGGATTCTCAGCTGTGGGAGTGGCCCTGCAGCAGGTGTATTTCCCCAAGAGAGGCCAGCCACCCAGCAGCTCAGCCCGCCAGGCTGGGTGCCTCTGTAGTCCCTGTCCAGCACCTAAGACCTGGGAGGTTCCTGGAGAGTCGCTGGTCCTCATTCCACAAAGGCAGTTTGGTCACACTGGTTATCTGTGAAGAATTCAGGAGCAGCAGCTGAAATCAACTCACTAAGAGGGAAGTCGGGTGAGCCAAAGGTGAGGAATCTTCTGCTGCTCTTTTCTTTCTGGACTTCTAGGAAGTTCTTAAAATCAAGAGGGTTTGCACACAGAATTAAATCTATCAAGATGGTTCTTCTGGTGAGGCTTCTTACTCAGGTGACTGATTTGTGGCAAGTTGATATTAAAACCAACCATAGTGACAAGATTGGGAATGCATATGTGCTGATGGGACTGGATGATGTCTCACTAAGTCAAATGCTGGCTGTGTAAGCCTGAGGACCTGAATTTCAATCTCCACCACTCAAACATAAAAACATTGGTTGCTATGTCGCATGCCTATAATCCCAGTTCTGGGAAGTAGAGACAAGAGGATCTCTGGTCTTGCTACCAGCCAGTGTAGTCACTGTGAGTCAGTGTGAACTCTAGGTTCAGTGAGAGACACCTCAGGCCTCCACATCCATGTGTACATATGTGCGTACACATATGCATAGGCACACACGAACAAGTGCCCATACATGCATAGACATCAAATAAAAACAATTCTACAAAACATAACAGGATCTGGAAAGAAGGTCCTGTGTGGTGGTGTGTGAACAGAGTGCAAATGCTTTCCAGAGAACATCATCTTGTTTACTCAAACAGACCATCTGGAAACTTACACAAATGCAGCCTTGAGTTTTTGTCACTTATTTTTATGAAAACAAAGTGACTGTCACTTTAACATACTGGTAGAATTATTTGTCAGTGATTCAAAACAAAACAGCCTTCAAGTGAAAATTGAAATTTTGAGGAACTAATATTTGCATTGAACACTTTCCCGAGACGTGGGAGGAAATATTAGCAAATGTTATGTTTGACACAGAATGAAGGTAAGATGATGGTATGGAGCCGGGGTGGGGGTGGTGGGGGTGGTGGTGGTGGTGTGTTCCTCTCTGTTGTTTTTTATAATTCTAAAGAAAGGAGAGATAATTTGGAGAGAGAATTATTTGTTTTACCTGCAACATGCCTCACGTGAGATTTCAACAGTATTGATAGAAATATGACATTAAGGTGGTACTCAGTAAACTGAGGCAGGAGGATCACAATATCAAGACCAACTGAGGTTACAAGTCACGACCTTGTCTTTAAGAACAAACAAGTAACAAGAAGGTTTTTAGTTTTTTATTTTGGAAGCAAACATAAATTAAGGAATAAGAAAAGTATTTATTAAAACGAGAAAATAGTTATTGTTTTAATAAGCAGCTTGGAAGTTATAAATACATTTAAAATTTTTTATTGAACACACAAGAGTGAGTCTAACAGATGCAAACCATGTTCTTAACTCTAGCAGGGGATAAAAAAAAATGCTTCAGTAGAACATAAAACATTCAGGGAAGCTTTTATTTCTTTTCATAAGAGCCTGGTGAGATGAAATTTACCTCTGGACCCCTGCTACTCCATGTGAAATGTGATATAAGTGTGCAATATTTATGGAGTGTATTAAGTAGGCTATATTCATAACAAGAAGAGTTCATTTCTACAGTTGGCATGTCTAGAAGCAGCCATTTGTGGTTTTTCTCTCTCTTTCCTCTTTATCCCAGTGTTTAATCCTGTTGCCCTGGAGTTGGATAATTTTTAACAAGAACTTAAACTGAAAGTGGGGGTGGGTGGAAATAACAGTGGTGAGTCTATAGAAGCAAACAGTGATCCAGCCTGTGCACAGCTGTAGAAAGGCTCTGGTGAGTCAAATGTTTCCTTAGCCAGAGCAGCTCCAAAGAGGCAAAGGTTTATCTTACGAGCTGCATTCAATCAGAATCTACATAGTTCACACACCATTAATAAGAAGACCCATTGGCCCTTGAGACAGTCAGCTAGCCTGAAAGATCACAGGTGACTCAGCTGAACATCCCTGAGGATCAGAGTTAACCACAGGTGTGGTCTACTTCCTGTTCCCTGGATGCAATTTCAGGCTTTGTCTGATAGGGCAGAAACGACGGCCATTTTACAGATTCTCTGTTGTGCAGTGCCAGAGACTGGGTAGTATTGAAGAAGAGAGGGATGTTTTGGCTTGTCATTCTGTTCCAGGGTGGAAGGGCAATATCTGTCAGTGATTTCTTACTGTTTTAGAGTCCCAGGAATGTGCAAGGTACTATCTGTAAGAGATGGGAAAAGAGTATCTTCTGTTCTTTCCCCTCATAGTTTCTATCCAATTGGGGAATTAACTCCAGACTTTATGTTTGCTCAGAAAATGCTCTTAACATTGAGATACATCTCCATCCCACTCCCTTTTCTTATAAAGCCACCAGTATTCAATTTTGGGGATCCCACCTGTTGGCCTTCCCTAAATCTAATCCCCTCCTAAAAGCTGCACATCTAGAAACCATAAAGGAGAGTGTTAATGTTCCACAATTGTTTAATTTCAGTATATTTTCTAAGGAGACAAAGCATATTCATATCATTGTAAAGGACTGATAGTTCATACTCTCAATTTTTTGTCACCACAATGGTACAGCAGCAAACCACAGAATGGACAGGTGTCCTCTCAGGACTTCCTGACACAGTGCTTCTCTCAAGGGGATACTTGGAATAGATGAAGGCAAATGTGTTCACTACATCAGTAACCATACCCCAATGGGTAGTACAGCATCCCCAGAGGCTTGTAGTGATGACAGAGACAGAAAGTTCACATCCTTTAGAATGTCTTAGGCATGATAGAGACTCCACATGGTCACCTCCCTTAGGGTCAGGACATGATGATCAAAAACAGTGTCCTGTTTTCTGTTTTCATGCATTGCTGGTCTTCATCTATAATGACCTAAATCAAGTGCCCAAAATGTAACATGGTTTCCAGGTATGGAAAGCTGCTTGAAGCTGGGCAACAGGCACAGGTGCCACAGCACATGTCACAGCTGATTGCAGTCCTCAATGAGGCATTATAGAGAAATTTACCTCTTCCTTGGGTAAAAGTTGCCAAATGATTGATAAAAGTGTCTAGTGCCTACAGATCCCTGAAATCACAAACCTCTGGTGGTAAGAATCATAGTTGGCTGTTGGCTAAATAATGAAGAAGTGAATCTCTCAGCAGTTTCAGCAATTTCTGAGCAGTTTCTGAGGCAGTTCTCAGAGGCTTACAAGGGACTTAATGGCTCAGGGACCCAATGACTGTCACTTAAGTGATGGTGCCCAGGTTGTTAGGTGTTCCTCTTCCATGTAGACCCTCTCTAGATGCTGTAGCCTTTCATCTCTCAGAAGCGCCCATGGGAAATAGCACACAGTCTTATCGTTTAAGAACAAATTCGTTTCCTTTTTAAGGCTTGCCATGGAGAGTGTCTTCCAAAGTTCAGATGTCATGACTAAGTCTGTCCCGTCAGGCATGCTGCAACACTGTGTCTTGTCAAAGATGACCTAGTTCTCAGTGCCCACACAACCACTGCCTCAAAGCATGCACTGGTAGGTATTTATAGCTCACTTACCAATCCAAGATCCAATTGAATGTCATGAATTGAATTAGTTTTTTATGGTCTTAGATCATTTAGTCTAGGACAATTTGCCTGCTTGTATTGCTTTGTTTGGGGCTTTTTATGACCTTGACATTTATGAAGGGTCAAAACTATTTGTCTTGCAGAAAATCCCACGATCTAGGTTTCTAATTGTTGTTTCATTATTAAATTCTTAGGCTTCTTCTCTTTTAGGTTTATTATTTAGAATATCTTTTGAATTGAAGAGGCAACACCATGACTGAGATCACTTATCACAAGATATCTGATATCCATGGCCTTTGGATAGAAATTTATGGGAAATGAAGCCAGGGGTGGTAACTCATTATTGACCCATTACTGATATTTAGATCAATGGAACAGTTGGTTGCATGCAATGTTGTGGTGATATATTGTATATTTAATAAAATAGTCTGGAATATCAGAGGACAAGCCACCCACAGAGACAAGCTCTTGGTCTGGGAATGGTGACCCACACCTTTAATCCTAGCTCTAGGAATGCTGAAAAAGGAAGTAAGAGAGCTGGGCAGAGGGAGAGAAGGGTGGAGTTCAGCTTTTCCTGAAACTGCCCTGGTCGGTGATTTTGGAGTCGGAGGATTTCCTGAGGAGTTGGCAGGTGACAAGTGGCTGTGGTTTGTTTCTCTATTGTTCTGATATTTCAGCTTTCCCCCCGATATCTGGCTCTGGGTTTTTATTATAATACCAAATTTCGTACAAGACAATGGTGTGTGGTAGACATGCTTGACATTAAGACAAAGAAGATGTGTGTATTTCACCTCTATGACAAAATGGTGAGCTAGTTTAAAGGCAGGAGAAACTTATTTCATCTCATAATTTTGGAGTTTTCCATTCATATAACTTGGAATCACAGTTTTGTATGTGCTGACTTCATGGTATGAGAAGGCAATAAGGGGTAGAAATGATAGAGAGGGAAAGTCAGGATTCCAATAGACTTCGAGGAATATGTCACAAAACGCAGCATGGTGATATGCATCTGCCACCCTAGAACCAAGGCATGGAAAGTAAAGACAGAGACAGACAGATCCATTAAACCTCTCTGGCTAGGCAGTCTAACCACCAATGACCTCTGGGTTCACCGAGAGACCCTGTCTCAAAATTAAGGTGGCAGGCTTGAGAGATGGCTTAATCAGTAAAGAACTTGTAACACCTGACAGCCCGAGTTTGATCTCTCAAACTACATGAAGTTTTAAGGAGAGAAGTGACTCCACTGAGTTGTCCTCCAATGTCTATATATACACTGTGACAGATACCCTTCCCCACATGACATACATACATGCACACACTATAATAATTTCAAAAATACGGCATAAGATAATAATGTTAACAATGTTAACCTCTGATACATACACATGAAGACATATACTATAATACACACGTACACAAACACATGCACACACACACACCAAACAATGAGTTCCAGTCATCTAATCTGTAACTTGCTATACTCTATGAAGTTTCCACCTCTTTTCACAATACCATCCTCCAAGTACCAAGTCTTTTGCAGATGGCCTTTATGGACATTTCAAGTCATAACAGGAAGGAAAAAAAATGGCAAGAGTCAGGAGAAGAAAGGAAAATGAAGGATCATGGAGAAACGTATTAGTACCTGTGATAGCAAATGAATAATGCTAATTGAAAATGGGGCTTTCCAGTCAACAAGTTATTTTTCAGTTTTCTCTTTGTAAAGCAATAATAGACAAGAGTTACTAGATTCATCAGAATAGTTATAAAAGAGGATTTTGAGATAGGATAGATGCTCATATTTAAAAACGGGATTTTATTATTATTATTTATAAAGCGAGGTCTAGTAAGGTGCATCTCCTTGCTCTTCGTGAGCCAGAAACCCACCTTATGCTTCCCAAATGCTGATGTTCTTGATTTGGGGGCCTCTGGACTCAGGATTGACCCAGAGTTATCTCCCTACCTGCCCTTTTCAGCCCTTATACAATTTCTAGACCAAGAATTATACTCATAGCTCCCTAGTTCTCCAGCTACAGATGGTAGGCAAAAGGGGCTTCTTGGGAGCTATAATCACATGAGGCAAGTCACACAGTAAATCTTACGGTGTTTGCCTGCTTATCTATGTCTTCATCTATAGCTATATAACCAATTTCATTTACATCTCCCATTTGTTCTTTCGCAAATTCATATTCTCATCCATTTTTGAAAAACAAATGTCCCCAAATAGACTTTACTAAACAGATGTTCCTTGACTTACTTTTATATCATTTGCAAGTTAAAAATGCCTCCTTTCCATCTAGAGTACCGATTTCCATCTCAGCCAAAGAGTACTCCGTAACAGTTCTGTTGTTTCCCCATCCCCCAGGAGCCTGCCTCACTGATGGCTGACCTGCTGCTGCCACCCAAACTCACTAGAGTGTCTCAGATTGCATGACCCTGGTGTGTGAAGAGATTAAAATTCCAAATTTGAAGTATAGTCCCATAAATGTGTATTACTTTCATAACATCATGAAGTTGAAATCACTGTAAGTTGAGCCATCCTGAGTCTGGGACCATCTGTTATAAAAAGACTCTCAAATTTTCCCAAACTCTGGAAGACCAGCAACATGGAACAGACAAGAAAATGTAGAGAAAAAGTTATAGAAGATCTTTCTAAGGCAATAGAAGAATGTTAAACTGCCGGAGCAGATTGTCCAGTGAAGCTGATACACAGATAGTTCCAGAAAGATAGGCTTCCTGTGAGTTTTTTTTCCCCACAAAGCCTACACTTCATTTGCAAGAAATCCCCAAACAGGAAATATGATGTTGCAAGCTTTGGGCTTTGGGGACAGACCCATAACAGACAAATTTCAATGGTCTAAAAAGTGCTCTGTGACACTTTAGCTTCTGAAGACCTGTCACCGAGCCAAGGAGAAGCTACACTGTCTGGCTCCCAGTGTGGGAGGCTCAGGTGTCCTCAGCATTGCTACCCATCACTGCAGACTAATGTTTGATGCCCATGACCATCACCCCCACAACCCCTCAGAGCCCCACTTGAGGTTGCACAACCCTATGAACTGGAAGGTCATCGTAAAAGATGTGGAAACAAGAAGAGAACCACTCGTGGTAACCTGCTGTGGATAGAATCTGCTTTGGCTCTGGTGAGAAGGGCCTTGTTGTAGAACTCTTTCAAACAGTGATCTCATCTCTGGCAGCCTCTGAGGTGACCTTGGAAAAGACTTTTTAGACTGTGTCAGCTTGATCAGATCCTCTAGACGAAACATGTAAGTTCAGCCAAACCATGTGTTCAGTGTTTGTTTGACAGCATTCAGGTCCAGTCTTCATTGCACTGGGAAATCTCAAAAGAGCTCTTCCTACACCCACTCTCTCCTTTTCTATCATCCACACAAACATATTTTGGGGGAAACATTTGACAATGTAAGCATGATATGCTATTATATGGCAGTTTGGGGTTCAAACAAATTTCTAGGTGATGGGAAAGTGACACTAAGGACCAGATGTGTACTAGAATTGACTACTCATCTGAAATGTTCTGTTACGTTCTGTTTTTCAGGGAGGTAGATCTCTGGTTTGGGTCATAGGCATCTTCTCTTGAGTTTACATATTTCCTTTAGGAACCACCCACTGGGATAGTTAATTTAAAATAGCCAGTACTTGTTTATGACTGTTGTGTAGAAGGATAGCATAGACAAGGCTAATCTAATATGAGAATAGTTAGGGATGAATGGCGTTTCCTCTACTCATCTTTCACGGACTTCCAATCATTCAAAATGTGCGCTGCCAATTATCCGAGAGAGAAAGCAGCATGTGGCTCTTCCCAATGGGGGACTTCACTGTCCATTTGGGTCCCTATATTTACTTCATTTCAAAGAAACCATGACAACGTAGTTGTCTCTGTGTCCTCTCCCCTAAATGTTTCTGGTTCCATCTGTTAGCTATTCAGCGATAAAATCTATTTTTCTTCCTCCACTTTCATTGTAAACAGAAGAAGAGTTATGAAAAAAATTAAAATTCAAATGTACTTGGCTTTGCAAATTTCTGAATAAGGGACCATAGAGATGGCTCAATGTGTAAAGGAAATTTGCTGTGAAGTCTGATGACCTGAGTTCAATCCCTAGTATCCAAATGGTGAAGAACAGAACTAATCTTACAAAATGTTCTTTGATATTCATGCTTGTGTGCTGTCATGTGAATACACACGCACACACACACACATACTACATATAAGTATTTAAAATACATATTATGTAGTATCTTTATATGTTCTTATTAATTTTTGACAGATTATTTTATGTAGCCTAGGCTTACCTTGACCTCACTGTGTAGTAGAGGCTATCCTTGAATCACTCAACCATTGCTGCCACCTGCCAAGTACTGGGACTAGTGGCTCACCACACTTGCCTCCTCTTTCTATTCTTTATAAAGAAGATTTATCCATTCATTATGTGTACCGTATTTTGCTTGCATGTGTCTGCAGGCCAGAAGAGGACACCAAATCTCATTACAGATGGTTGTGAGCTACCGTGTGTTTGCTAGGAATTGATCTCAGGACCTCTGAAAGAGCAGCCAGTGCTTTTAACCTCTGAGCTATCTCTCCAGCCCTGGCTCCTCTTTCTTAAGCTTCACTGACATATGGACATAGTCCCTTGTTTGCTTTGTCAGTAAGTTCTTGTGCAATGTGCAGAGATGTACTTTTAAAAAGGAGGGACATTTCCAAATTTCCACACCACATACTTATTCCTTTTGTCACAAAGGATCCCTCCTTCTATTTCAAGGAGTAGGTGGAGAACACGGGATCCTGGAGACATATATGGCCACACTGCAACATTTCAGATAGACTTAACAGATAACAGACAAATCTCACATTTACAATGTCCCACAGAATACATGCAAAACCCTATTAAAAAGCCAGAGGAAGAGCAGCTGGTAGACAATTTTCATGGGAATTGCCTGAGGCCACTACAGTCCTTGAACTTCTTTGTCATTTGTGGCCTCTCTCTCTCTCTCTCTCTCTCTCTCTCTCTCTCTCTCTCTCTCTCTCTCTCTCTCTCTCTCTCTCTGTGTGTGTGTTTTGTGCAATTACCAGTCTATACTTACAGAATGTAGGGAGAAAGAAAATGTGTCCTATTCCCCAAATGGTCTCACCAGGTAACTGGGCAAGTTAATACATACATACTCACTCTGCACAATCACATACTTGTGAGCTGAAGTAAGACATATATTGGTATTTGAGCAGAATTCTACATTCCAGTTCTTTAGGTTTCAGTGAGGTGTTAGAGGTGGGACAGTGTTTTATTGTCCCTAGTGCTTTGGATCATGTAGTATCTATAGTAACATATGAATGGTCCATAGAGTTCTTGCTGAATTATCACCTGCCTTTCCTGTTACCATCCAATATGTTAGTCTAGTATGCTTTTAGCAGCAGGAGCCGAAGGATTCATATTCTTTTTAGAATCTATGTACTTATTTGTCTTCTACAAACTGAGTTCTTTGAATAAAAGGTGATATCTTTTCTTCTATGCACAGTGCCTGGCAGAATTATTGAATGAATTTATGGACTTGAATCCTAACTGTATTTCTATTAAAAAAGTTAATGACTCATACTATGTACAGTGTTCTGACTTAATTAAAAACCTGCATATGAACATGAGAAAATGTGCTTGTATGTCTACAAATCTGTTTTAATTCTGATTACTTTCCCACTTAAAATTAGGAGCAAGCCTGGGCAATACTTTCGGGTGCTGATGCCTTTAAACAACATCGCATTACAGTTTAAGTCAGAAATTCAATCTGAGCCTGGATAATTTATTTGATCACTTTCCAAATCTTACTGCTGGAGGTACACCCATAGTCATAACACTCATGTCCATAGAGCATGTAGATTTTCACAGGGAAGAAAATTGACTATCATAGAAGACATAAACAGACAAGATATGCAAGGCTTTCTCATTAGCTCTTTGACAGAAGGAAACAATGTCTGTGCAGCATGTGGATGGCATAAACCGGGTGAGATTATTTTCCTCTGGGACTGGAAGAACCTGGAGACTTCTCTTGTTCTTGTGCACCTGCGACAGGCCCAGGAGAGGGAACCCTGGGGACCCATAGGGTTTTGATAAATGTTGCAGAATAGGTTGTGTTGCTAAGTGCCCAGTCGCTCAGTAAATGACTTAAGAAGCTGTCTGGAGAGCTAGATGCCCTACAAACAACAGTGCATTATAATTTCAGGTTAGGTGGCAGGATTGTGGTACTTCTTTCCAAGGTGAAAATGCTTGGGGAAGGGGCATCACTCTACAGTCACCATTGATGAGCTGGCCAGATTTTACTTAGCAAATAAACTAGAATGCGTGCTCTTGCTCACAACTGTAATTGAACTCAAATTTTCATAATTGAACTGAATGAAACCAAACCAATCCCATCAAAATATAGGAGGGGCCATACTTGGAAGAAGAAAGGATTCAGTGAGAGACGAGGAAGTGAGAGGGAAATGTGGGCTGAAAATGGCCACGGCTCAGCGTATATGTATATGAAATTGTCAAAGAATAGTAAAAAATCACTTCCACCATGGGACATCCCCCCAAACTGCTAGAACAATAAAAATTATTTCATATGCAAGAAAATGGATTCCATGGAGATTATTATATTAGCAAATTAAGTCAGACTCAGAACAACAACACGGTTTCTCTCAGCTGTGGAGCCTAGATTTTATGTGGAGAGAAAAGACTGTGTATGTATATATAACATGAAAATAGAAGCAAAGGTATCTATGGAAATGAAAGGGACTGGAGGGCGAGGAAGGAGAGACAGCATAGAGAAGGACATGGTCAGTGTACATCATAGACATGTATGAACATGTCCTTGCAAAATCCAGTACCATATATACTGGATGGACAGCAATATTTAAAATATAGTAAGGATGTAAGGAAATTCGCCTTATAATTTGTTTTTCACAGAATTGTCTTTTATTCCCAACTGAGCACTGCACAACTTTTTAAAAAGATTTGGTTATTTTTCTGTTGACCAGCTTTTTCTTTCCTTCCTCCCTGCCCCCCTTCGCCATCATGGAAGTATCTCCTTACTGCACTCACTAACTTTATCCCTCAAGGACAGAGTATTCAAACACATTAAAACACATTGGATATGAACCGTCAGAAGAAAATTAACATTGCCTTAATCTTTGACATGGCTTTTAAATGGCACAAATTCAGTAACTCATATCACTCTCCAACTCCTTTGAATCTGAGTGTCTTAATTACTCTGTGGCAATACTGCTTTTTCTTTAGGGTAATTTAATAAAAAAGATGAAATTACTTCATGTACATTTTAATTACATCTTCACATAAAATGGGATGATGTAACATGGTCTTCTCTCCTGAATCAAATGCAGATTTGATTTTAATGCAGACCATATTAGTTCATAAGAAATTACTGGAACACCAGAATGTTCACGAAAAAGATGCCATACTAGCTCTATGGTGACTCTCAATTGCATTAGGCAATTTTACATTCAATTCTCAATTTGATGTCTTGTTATTCTGCTCTGCTTATTCCTGAGACCCACATAAGGTGTCACAGTTATAAAAATGCCATGAACCATACCATGATGAAATTATCTTTAGTTACAAATAACTTGTCTGTGTGTAGAGATACATTGCACTGTTCAAATGTATATTTAGCAAGGGATTTATAAGGTTGCCTCTTGGAAAATTTGGCAGCTGATATCTTAGGTTGCTGTGGGTTGCTCTAAAACACTTTAGGTTTAGCTGAGGCATATATTCTGTGGCTCTAGCATGAGCTAATTTGTTTTTCCCCAATCACAGTCTTCACGTGCGTTTTTGTTTTGCTTCAGCAAATGAAGGAGAAAATCCCTCACTCCATAGAAAGGCTGCGTTTCTGCTTTCCTCCTATTAGCCATTTTAATACAAAGCTTTTAGAGCTGCCTGAAATAAAGCAGGAGATTGGCAGCAATTAAGGGCAAGGAAAGCTTTGGGAAGGCACGATGAGATGTTAACATGAGTTTCACTTCAGTGATCAGGTGTCAGGCCAGCTCAGAAGCCTCATCCTCAAATCTGCAAATATTCATCAACCAGAAATGCGTGGTTACTAAGGGACCTTACTGCATGTTGTCAGGCTGTAAGGGACACAGGACCAAAGTAGCCAGTGATGACTTCAAATCCCCAAAGCACAGCCTGCTCTCAACCACCAAGGATTCAAGAAATTGGCATCCTTCCTTCTTTGAAAAGCTTAACAACATCAACACAGCTCCACTCACTCGTTCTGTGTGATCTCTCTTTTATCTTAACAGAGTAAGGGAACTAAGGGAGAAAAAGAAAATCTCATAATTCTTGAAGCCTGAAAAGTTTATAAATTCCCAGCACCGTGTGACACAATCTGTGTAGGTAGAAAGAAACATGATTAAGGCATGTGGGCTTGGAAGGCTTGGTGGCTCATTTTGCCTTTTACCACTTTGCAAATGATGCAACACAGACACTTCCCACCCTGAGGACTGACTGATGATGATGGCCAAAATGTTTCTCTTTAAAATTTCGAAGTTGCATATTTCCTGTAATGATCATCTCCCATTTCCCCTTCTGGAATCACCAAAAATGAGACCCTTGTGATGGATGGGATAACTATAATGCTTTTACTTCAATGGAAAACTCATTGACCTGAGATAAGTTATGCTTTGTTTGATTTTATTTATTTATTTTTGAGATAGACTCTCTCTTCATATAGCTCAGGCGAGCTTCAGCATCTCCAGTGTTAACGTTACAGGCATTGCCACATTGGGACTAGTGTCTGTTCCAAAAACAATCATGGCTGTGCTATCACTGAGAGGTCAGATAGCAAGTGCAGGGCATGGCTTGTTTTCTCCGTCAGTTTCCTTATTGACACTCCATGATTGCTAGGGTTACTTTGGTGTGAGTATTAGTGAGACATTAACCATACATAGCCTAGAAATATGATACTCAATTCTAGGATCACAGCAGTAAAGCAAATACCACAGTGAAGTGACCTACACGAATGTTTTGGGTTCCCTGCACATACAGATTTTATGATTTCATAATATTATAGTCTATGGAATATGCAGTGGTGTTATATCTAAGACAGCAGTATATACCTGAATTTTAAAGTACCGTATTGAAAAAGGTTAATCATAGGAGTCTTCAGTGATTCTGTTTTTTTACATTGGAGAGCCTTGCTTAGATGTTGGCATCTGATGCTCGTTGTTAAAAGTTACAGAATGACAGTGCAGTTTCTTTTTAAAAGTAATTTTGTTCTTTGGTCATTTTATTCCTATATAGTCATAGTCATTATGATTATTCTCCTACCTTTTATTATCCCCACTTCTACCCATGTCAGCTAATCTCTTCTATAATCAAAGGGTGTGATTTTATGGCCCACGGAGTTTTAACCTGGGCCATCTGTGTAACTCTGGGTTTTGTGCTATCCATTGGAGCCTGGCAGGGTCACCAAGTGGGTGAATGACTGAAGATAACAGCTCCCCTTTACCCAGAGTCTGTCAGATGCCAAGAGTTCAGCAGTAGGTGGTGGGCCCTATGAGCCCCTTCCCCATCCATGGCTGACTATTGTTAGGGCCAGTCTTGTGTAGGCCTTGTATAACCTAGTGTAAACTTGTATAAGCCTAGTGTAACCATCCTGCTATGAGTTCATGATTGTTATGGCTGTATTATGCCCAAGCAATGGCATTTCACAAGGCTTCTCCCTGTCTTTAGCTGTAGGACTTTCCAGGTGGAATTTTTAGGACCACTTGTTTATCATCTGCAAATAAAGATACTTTGACTTCTTTTCCAACTACGTCCCTTTGGTCTCCTTCAGTTGTCCTATTGCTTTATCTAAGACTTCAAGTACTATATCTAGTAAGTATGGAGAGAGTGGACAGCCTTGTCTTGTTCTTGATTTTGGTGAAACTGCTTTGAGTTTTTTTCCATTTAAGTTGCTGGGCTAACGGTAAACTGTCTGTATGATGCTTAGGTATGATCCTTGTAGCACTAACCTCTTTTATCTAAGCACTTTTATCATGAAAGGGTGTTGAATTTTATTAAGGCCTTTTCTGATTCTAATGAGATCATGTTGTGTTTGTATTTCTGTTTATATGGTAAACTACATTTCTCAATTTACATATGTTGGACTATCCCTGCGTCTCTGGCATGAAGCCTACTTGAATATGGTGGATGATCTTGGTGGGTGAACTTGTTGATATGTTCTTGGATTGGGTTTGTGAGTATTTTACTGAGAATTTTTGCATCTATGTTCATAATGGACATTGGTCTGCGGTTCTTTCTTTGCTCTTTTGTGCCATCTGATATCGGGGTAACTGTGGCCTCATACAAGAACTCAACAACCTTCCTTATGTTTCTATTTTGTGAAATAATTTGGGGAGTTTTAGCATTATCTCTCCTTTGAAAGTCTGTTTAAGTTTTATACTAAAACCATCTGGCCCTGGGATTTTTTTTTTTTTTTTTTTAGTTGAGAGACTTTTAATTTCTGCTATTTCACAGGGGTTATAGGTCTGTTTAAATTGCTTACCTGACTTTTATTTAACTTTGGTAAGTGATATGTATAAAGAAAATTATCTATGTCATTTATATCTTCCAGTTTGGTCTAGTATAGGTTTTAAAAGTATATCCTTCAGGTTCTTTGTATTTCCTTGGTTGTTACGTTCTTCTTTTCTTTTCTAATTTTATTAATTTGGACATTGACTCTCTGGCTTTTAGTTAATTTGGATAAGGGTTTGTCAATATTATTGATTTAAGAAAAACCTTAAAGTGTGTGTGTGTATGTGTGTGTATGTATGTATGTGTGTATGTGTGTGTATGTGTGTGTATGTATGTATGTGTGTATGTGTGTGTGTGTATGTGTGTGTATGTATGTATGTGTGTATGTGTGTGTGTGTATATATGTGCCTCTGTGCGCGCGCATGTGTGTGCATGTTTTTATTTTAGTGACTTCAGTCCTGAATTTGATTATTTTTTTCCCTCTGTTCCTTCTGGTGTGGTTTCTTTTTGTTTTAGAGAATTCAGGTGTGCTGTTAAGTTACTAATCTGAGATATCTCCAGTTTTTTTTCCCTATGTACTTAGTGTAAGGATTCCCCACACTAGCCTCCATATGGTAAATCCAACATGATGTCAGCAGAACACGCTGTGCGGCTACGTAAATCCATGCCCACCTGCTCTTTTAAAAGGAGACACACATGAAAATCTGTCTCTTTCTCTTCTGCTTCCCTCCCTCAGATCTGCTGGGCAACTCCCCTGAATAAACTCTAGTGTGGCATTTGGTGGTGTGACTTGGATAGGTTCTCTCCTGGGTGCACATAGGCCAGGAGATCCTGATCCGGGGCCACTGACAGGCCACCTTCCATCTGCCCTGCAGCAGCTTGTTCAACCACCACTGACTTTGATTGATAAGTTTTCCCCTTTCCAGTCAGTGTAAATTGAATTAGTGTCTCCAGAAAAGACCATTCATCATTTGGCTTTCTGGTAGGATTCTAGTCTCCCGGAGGACCCCCTCCAGCCATGATCTTCATTGATTACCGCTGTTCCTTCTTGCCTGACACCCATTTCTGGCATTCCCTACCTTTGAAGCCCAGCCCCGATCCTTAGATCCTGTTCCTGGACTTTGTCCCCAGGGCTTTTCCCTATTGCCTACCCTTGGTGCTGACTAGTTCCTATCACTAACTAGTGTTAGACACCCACCCTAGGTGCTAACGAATGCCTGTGGTAGCTAGCATTGGGTTTTTATGCCCATTCCCAAAAACTAAAGAGTGCTGAGGGGTGGCAAGCATTGGTTTGGGCTTTGTCTTGATGCCTATCCAGAGAGTTGATGAGTGTCTAGTGATAACTAGCATGATTTTTACACCCACCCTCATGGTGGCCAGTGTTGTTTTGAGATTTGTCCTAAATCCTACCCTAGAAACTGAGTTACTTAGAGGTAGCCAGCCTTGTTCTCCCGGGACTGTTCCTTGGCTGGGTGACAACCCAAATTTAGTGATAAAATTCCTCCCCTCTGGGCCTCAATAATAGAGAATGAGCCAGCAAAAATGTCTCTCTATCCTCACCTCTAAGATGTGTTCTTGAGACTCTCAAGCCACTTAGACTTTGTGTCTTACCTAGACACTACCATTCCTATCCATTATTGCACCAAAAAATGGCCTAAATACCCCTTAAATAATAACTCAAAATAGCATCCTAATGGCTCACTAGACCCCAATATTTTATGAAAGCTAACTTTTGCAAGTGTATGGGCAGATGAAAAGAGTTTCTTTATCTCTTTTCATATCTCAGCTCCAAACTTTCTCTTCTGGCTTTCTGTTCTTCCTCTGTTTTTAGCCACATGACCAGATCCTTCTCTAGGACCCCCAGTTTTCAAATCTCGACCCTCACCTGCAGCTCTTCCAACCTTTCCCTTTCTGGGAACTGCAAACCTGGCACCTACGTTTACCCCATTGGTCACTTGCTCTCACAATCCTACAGATCCTGATCCAGTTCTTCCCCTAAAAAGTGGCTGACATAGATAAGATAATAAAAGTTTATATCCCATTTCCTCCGTCAAAACTTGCTCAGGTAAAAAAAAAAATTAGACTCTAAAACGAAGGTGAGTTTAAAAACAGACCAAAGCTCATGCAGTTAAGGTTCATCAAGCAAATATAATACATCCCCTGAGAGCCAAAGCTGTCCCAGACGTAGACCCCATTAAAATTACAATACACCAAAGTGAGTCTTAACCAGAGACAATTTTGTGACCTGCTTACTGCAAGTCTACATAAAGCTGCTCTAAAGCCTGCCAAGTTTTAAAAGATACAAAATTAATACAAGATAAACAAAAAAAATCCGTCTCAGTATTTTAAATGCCTCACAAATGCACTCTCACAATATACCAATTTAGATCCTAAGAGCATTAAAAAAAAACAAAACAAAACAAACAAAACTTCTTATGACCCCCCTTTTAAATTTTTACCTAGAGCTACGCCGACATCAGAGCTACACTTACATCTCATGGAAAAGACCACTGACTCCACATGTAAAAGTCTTAGTGCTAGTTTTTAAAATATATCTCTAGAGAGATTAAAAAAGTCACGCCCCCACCAATACCTCCTGCTGGCAAAAACTCCTCTTCCCGTGGCAAAGCTGACCTAGACCACCTGGTACATGCATTAAGTGTGGCCAGCTCGGCCACTGGTCTCTGGTCTTGTCCAGCCTTATAGAGGCTGTTCAGGCCTTGTCCTGGGTGCCATCAAGGGAAAAACTGGTCTAAGTGACTGTTCCCAAGCCCCACGTGGCAGGGAGATATTACACACAGACCACTCCCTGGCTGATCTCCTACGCCTGGCTGTGGGCTATTAGTGCTGTCCTGTTTCCCTAACCCTACCACACCATGATGAAAGGAGAGTCTCGAATAGTCATAATAATATCAGGGCAGTTCATCTCCTTCCTCATAGCACTGGGCGCCACATACTCGGTCCTGTAGGAGCTTTGGGGCCTTTCCTCTCTTTCTAGCCTCCATTGTCAGGGTAAAAAGCAAACAATTCTGGCCTTATCAGACACTGCCACTTAATTATATTTTCAAAGATCTCCCTAACTCTAGTGTGGCATCTGGTAGTGTGTGTCTGGTCTTATGTGCAAAATCAACACTTAGTACTATGAACTTGTACCTTAGAACTGCCTTTATTATATGCCACCTACAAGTTTGAGTATGTTGTGTATTTATTTTTATTCAGTTCTAAGAAGTCTGTAATTTCTGTCTTGACCCATTTTTTTTAATGCAGTAATAAGTTGTTTTACATTAGTTTATAAGCTTCCTGTTGTTGATATCTAGCTTTAATTCACAGTGACCAGATAGAATGTAAGATGTTATTTTAATTTTTCTTGTATCTGTTGCGATTTTCTTTATGTCTAGGTATGTGGTCAGTTTTGGGAAAAGGTCCAGGAAGTGCTAAGAAGAAGCTGTTTGGGTGAAATATTCTGTGAATGTTAGGTCCATTTGGTTTATGATGTCAGTCAACTCCAATATTTTTCTGCTTAGTTTTGTCTGGATGACGTGTCTATTGGTGAGAACAGGGTATCGAAGTCTCCCAGTAACACTGTGTGAGATTCAACACGTGATTTAAGTTGCAGTAATGTTTTTTCTTTCTTTTTAAAAAGATGTATTTGTTTGTTTGTTTATTATATATACAGTGTTATGCCAAATGCCAGAATAGAGTACCAGGTCAAATTATAGATGGTTGTAAGCCACAATGTGGTTGCTGGTAATTGAACTCTGGACCTCTGGAAGAGCAACCAGTGCTCTTAACCTCTGAGCCATCTCTTCACCTCGCAGTAATCTTTCTTTTATGACCTTCAGTGCCCTTGTGTTTGATGCATAATGTTAAGCATTGAAATATCTTCTTGCTGGATTTTTCCTTGGATGAATATGTAATGTCTTACCCTGTCTCTTCTGATTAGTTTTGGTTTGAAGTCTATGTTGTCAGGCATTAAAATAGCTGCACCAACTTACTTTGTTGGAATATCTTTTTCCATCCTATTATCCTGAGATTATGACTACCCTCGATGTTAAGGTATGTTTCTTGGATGCAGCAGAAGGATGGATTCTGCTTTTACATCTATTATCCTGTTACTCTGTGTCTTTTTATTGGGGAATTAAGACCAATGTTGTTGAGAAATATCAATAAACAGTGTTGATTTCTGTTATTTTCCTATTGTGGTGTGTTTGTGTGTGTGTGTTCTCTTTTGATTTACTAGACTGGGATTATTTATTACTGGTATTTTCGTGTGTGTGTTTAACCTCTTTAGGTTAGAGTTTCTCTTTCTAGCACCTTTGTAAGGCTGAATTTGTAAGCAGATAATCCTTAAATTTGGTTTTAGCACAGAATCTCTATTATTCTCCATCTATTGTAACTGACAGTTTTACTGAGTATTGTAGTCTGGTCTGGCATCTGCAGTCTTTTAGAGTCTGCAGTGTATCTGACTAGGTCCTTATGGCCTTTAGAGTCTCCACTGAGAAGCCTGTATTTATTTTAATAGGTCTGCCTTTATAGGTTACTTGGTATTTTCCCTTGTAGCTTTTAATATTCTATGTTCTGTGTACTTAGTATTTTGATTTTTTATTATTATGTGCCAAGGATAATTTCTTTTCTGCTCTAATCTGATTGGTGTTTCTTGTACCTTGATAGGCATCTTCTTCTTTAGGTTGGTAAAATTTTCTGAAATATTTTCTGTGACTTTGACCTGAGCTTCTTAAATATAGGACAATGAAACTTGCAGAATTGGAGAACCTGACCTTTTCTTTTCTTATTTGAATCCCTTTTACTTTTCCCCTCCTGTTCTGCTGTAGGCAATAAAACATTATTTAGAATTATATTGATTATGAGTAGAGAAAGTAAGCACTCTTGTCTTTTTCCAAGTGTTGGAGGGAATGCTCTCATTCCCTTCATTTAGTAAATTGACTGTAGGCTTATCATAGATAGCCTTTTTGATATTGAGGTTCAGTCTCTCCATTTCTAGTTTTTTTTGGGGTGGGCTGTTTCATAAAATACTTAAGAATTTTAAAATAACTTTTGTGCAATTTCTGTACTTAAATTTATTTATAGGTTAAATTTTACCTTTTTATTTGTATATTGTTGACTTTGCATCCCTGGAATAAAACCAACTAGGTCACGTGATCTTAATGTGTTTATGAATTCAGCTTGTAAGAATTTTATTGCTGCAAAATTTTTTAAAAGAATTTTAGCAATGCAAAAAATATTTACCCATTTGTTAGAGAAGTTAGTCTATAGTTTTCTTTCTCTGTTGTGCCCTTATCTGATTTTAATATCCCAGTGGTGCTAGATTCATAGAATGTGTTCAGTAATGTTTCCTAAAATATAATTATATCATCTCCCTCTGATTTCTCTCATGTACCCACACTGCTCATTCTTCTCAAGCTCAGGATGTCCATTACCATTTGGGGGCCCATCCCTGGGAAAAACAAATGCTCTCTCAGCAGCTGTTAATTGCTTGTAGCTCTTCATCTAGACCTATATGATCCCCAACCCCCTTGTATATTGGTATGCCAACAGTATTGTTACTGTTTAGGTCTTATTTAAGAAGCCACATTGATAAGATCCATGGTCTTTTATAGAGCACTTTAAAGAGCTTGAGTAGCCTTCTTCAAAAACTTGGGGAAATTGGTGAGTGAATCAATCTGGTTGAGTTTTTCTGTGTTATGAAACTTTCAGTACTGCTTCTGTCTCATTGAGTGCTATGGATTTAAATTGCTTATCTCATCTTTGTTTTCATATCTGTTTTCAATTCTTTTGGACATATACAGTAAGTGAGATTGCTTGGCTTATAGCAGGTTGTGGCTAATTAGCTTTATTTTTTATTAGACAGGACTAAGAAGTCTGTTGCAAGACTTTTGTCTCCTAGAAATGACGGGGAAGCTATACCAATGTGGCTGCTTACACAGGATCTGAAAACTGATGCTCATGGACATGTTACCATGGAAGGGGAAATTTCCCAGGGCCCCACTCCTAAAAGAACTATAGATAAATATCAAAGGATTACTGAGAGAAGGGTTAGTCATTCCCAAGGTTCAGCCCCCAATTGATTTTTCAATTCAAAGAGGTATTTCCCCAAATCATACACATGTAAGCAACACGCAACAGACTCAGCAATTTTGCTTACACATTTATGTATTTAAACATATGTATAACAATAATGAAGAAAAAGACCATCATTTTGAGAGGAAGCCAAAGGGGGCACCAAACTCACCACAGGGAGGAAACAGGATAGAAAAAATGATGTGATGACATTTTAATTTAAAATATATTTAAAAATAAAAATGTAAAATCTATTCTTTAACAGTTTCACATACACACACAGACACACACAATGAACACAGTCTAGGAATTCAATATTTCAGAACATTTTAGGTTTACTTATTTATTTTTATTCAAGGTTGCTCCATGTGGTGATATACTTTCTATTTAATAAAACCAGCCTGGAATATCAGAGACCAGATCCACCCATAGTCAAAGCAGGAAGGTTAGAGAGTGGTATCTCATGTCTTTAATCCCATAACTCCAGAGACAGAGATCTTTCTGTGTTTCTGTGAGTTTAAGGCCTAACTACCAAATTGTAGTAGCTCACACTGTAATCCTAACTTTAGAATTATGATGCAGAGTTGAACCTGGAAGCGAAACAACTGGGTGAAGATGATATTTAAGGAGGCATAGGCAGAGGACGTGGTATTCTGTAGAAGCAACGAGCCAGGCTAAGGACTCTTGAAGATAGCTTTTACCCTGTTCTACCTGAGAAATTGGCTGGGTGAGAATTGACTGTGGTCTGTTTCCTCTCTCTGATATTCTAGCCTTTTCTCCAATATCTGGCTTTAAGTTTTCATTTAATAACAACTGGAGTTCGTGTTTCAGTTCTATCTTGGTTCATGTTCCCTGAGCACTTGAAAAGAATGTGTTTTGATAAAGAGTGATTCTTATGTATAAATAAGATTCTATTGCATGATGGTTAAATTCTCAGTATTTTTTATTTTTATATAAAGCTCTAGCAATGTTTAAGCAATATTGCCATCTGCAGCTATGGTTGGGTCAGTCTGTTCCATTATCTTTTGTTTCAACTGTTTTATAGCTCTACAATTTGGTGCTTACTCACTTTGGAATTACTATGTTATCTTTGCAAAATGATCCTTTTATCATTATATAGTAACCCTCTCTATATGTGGTTGGCTTTGAAGTATACTTAATTTCAAATTAATGTAGGAGTTGATGATTGTTCTTTAATTAATGTTTATATGATATTTCTTTTTATTTTATTTTATGTTCATCATTGCATTTAAGAGTATTTCTTACACATAATTTGTAGTTTGAGGTAAATTTAGATTTTTGGATTTTAATATAATCTTATGTGTATGATTTCATAATCATATATGGAGCCAGGGAGATTGCTCAATTGGTAGAGCACTTATCTTGCAAGTGTGTGGAACCTATCTGAGAATTAAAAGCCCACATGGTGGTGTATGCTTATAATCCCAGTAGTGAGGAGGTGGCAAAAGGCAGAATTCTGGAGCTTGCTTTTGGACCACCATGGCCTATTTGGAAAGTTTCAAGCCAGTGAGAGTCCCTGTATCAAAAAACTATCAACCAATCAACCAACAAAACTCAAGCCTCCAACACAATGAGAAATGGTGTCAGATTCCCCAATATGAGTTGGTAAAGAAAGAGAATCAGCTTCTGTACCACCTTTCAATTTCTTAATCTACAGTTGCCTTAAACATCTGCTTAGGAGGCTTTTAGAGCCATATCAGGCCAAGTTATAATTAACACTAGGTTGGACAACTTGAAAAGATTTAAAGGTATTTATTTCGTGAGCTCTTTCTTCTTGATTTTCTAGTATTATTTCTTTAATAATTTATTTTCCGGAAGCTGTTAACAGCATAGAGATATTTGTACAGTAACACAATTAATCTTAATATACATGATTTGTATACAATATACAAAAATCCAATCCAATGTACAATATTTAAAGCTAGCAAATCCTTTTAAAAGAAGATTCAATAATCTATCCTTATATCCTATATATCTGTATCTTGTTCAAGGTATTATACTTATTCCGTTCATCTAACAATGTAATACAAGTTGCTAGTCCATGAAAGTTTTTATTACCAACTAATTAGAATATAAAGAAATGCAAGTTAGTAGTTAGACATTACATTTAGACATAGTCATGTTAGATATGTTTTCAAGATCAAACAAACGTATTTTAGATGAACAGATCTTCTTCAAACACTTCAGAGATCCATAGAATATGGCATTTATTATATTTGAAAATATTATGAATATTTTTGTTTGATTTCTATTTTATCCCTTAAAAAGCCAATTAGTATAAATGCAAAGAAGAAGGTCTTAAAAAAACCTGTTGAGAGAGAACACAAAGATGTTCAAATTCAAACAGAGGAATATGAAGAACCAGTTTCAGCAAGGTCATCTAAAATTAGACAAAAACAGGCAATATTAATATACCCAGTAACCTTTAAAAAATGAAGAATGATAAAGACGATATAGAAGCTAATTGGGCTCCAGTAAAAATGCTAGAATTACAGAGGGTAAAAGAAGCAATTGTAACATATGGGATGCGTTCACCATTTGTAAAACAAATGTTGAACTGCTGGTCATGCTGTAACCGGGTCACTCCTAAAGATTGGTTAGATATGGTTACAGCTGTGTTAGAGGCAGGCCTGCTTATACAGTGGAAATCATGGTGGAGAGAGGAGGCTAAAATAATAGAACAAAGAAGTAGGGCCACAGGCATAGAAGTCTTCCAAGACCAACCTCTTGGGGAGGGAGATTATGCTGATATTGAAAGGCAGTCTTTATACAATGAACATACTCTGGATTTATGTCACATGGCAGGTTTAAATGCCTGGGACCAGATTGAAGAAATAGGAAAGAAAACTGAATCATTCACAAGAGTACTTCAAAGCCCCAAAGAAATTTTTACAGACTTTTTGCAAAGATTAATTGCAGCAGTAAACAGAATGGTACCGGACTCAGAAGCCAGGTGAATAATAATTGAATCACTGGCTTTTGAGAATTCTAGTGCACAATGTAGAAAAATACTTAGACTTTTAAAAGCAAGGTCGGCACCTTTGGAGGATTGGATTCATGAGACAATTAATCTGGAGTCTTATGACAGTGATGATAACTGGGTAGGAGAGTTTATTTCTAGAGGTATAAGAAAAAAGGTCAAAATGTTAAATGTTACAATTGTGGAAGACAGGGTCACATAAAAAGAGATTGTAAACAAGGCATTCCCAGAAACAGTGCTTTTGTTAGGAATAATTCCAAGAGAACACCCCCCCCCTTTCTGGAATATGGAGAAGGTGTGGAAAAGGAAGACATTGGACGAATGAGTGCAGATCAACAAGGGACAGACAAGGTAACTTTCTGCCTTTGGGAAACGCCCCAAGGGGGCTTTCAAAAACCCCCAGGTCAGGTAACTTTCTGCCCTCGGGAAACGCCCCAAGGGGCTTTCAAAAGCCCCCATATCAAATCTAATCCAATCTTACCCTGCCATTGTGGAGGAAACACCTTCTCAGAACAATTTAAAAACTTGAAACCTATTTTAAAAAGACATACTACATGTAATGATAGAAAAGCTGAAGAAGAGAAAAAAATTCAGGAAAAATTATAAAGCAAGTATTTTGATAATCTTCTAGCAACGAACAAAGGCCAAAATTAAAAGTACAAATAACTGATGTTATTGTTGAAGGCTTATTGGACACAGGGGCAGGTGCATCAATAATTTCACCAGAATCATGGCATCCAAGTTGGCCCCTTCAGGAGGTAAATGTTCAATTTTGGGGTATTGGGTTGATATCTCAGGCAAAACAGAGTGCAAAATGTCTTGAGTGTATAGGACCAGAAGGACAGAGAGGAGTATTAAAGCCATATGTGGCTAACATTGCTATAAATGTATGGGGACGAGATTTACTACAACAATAGAACACAGATTAATGTTCCTCCAAACACAGAAATAAGCCATAAACTAGCACATGGTTCTGGAAAAATCATTAGAAAGTATTATGCAAAATAGTTACAGACCATTCAGGTTATAGAGAAACAAGCCAAAACAGCTGCTGATTTTTCAAAAAAACCCACAGCACTACCTCTAAAATGGCTAACAGAGAAGCCTCTATGGGTTCATCAATGGCCTCTAACAAAAGATAAATTGCAGGCCTTAGAGCAGCTGGTACAGGAGCAGTTAAATGCTCAGCATATAGAAGAATCAACCAGCCCTTGGAATTCTCCTGTATTTGTCATTAAAAAGAAATCTGGAAAGTGGAGAATGGTAACAGACCTAAGGATGATAAACAAGGTAATCCAGCCAATGGGCTCTCTACAGACTAGGATTCCTTTGCCTTCTCTTTTACCTAAAGAATGGCCTAGTATAGTTATTGGTTTAAAAGACTGTTTCTTTACAATACCTTTACAAGAACAAGACAAAGAAAAATTCGCCTTTACAGTGCCCAATTATAATAATTCTCAGCCTGTAAAGAGATACCAGTGGAGGGTCTTCCCTCAAGGAATGCTAAATAGCCCCACTTTGTGCCAGTTTTTGTACAAAAGCCAGTAGAACAAATATATAAGAAATTCCCACAATTTATAATTTATCATTACATGGACAACATCTTATTGGCAAATTCAAATATTGATACCTTAGAAAAACTTTTTGAAGAAGTGAAAAAAAAATTGCCTGCTTTGGGATTACAGATTGCCCCAGAAAAAATACAATGAGGAGATTCCATTAATTATTTAGGCTACAAAATAGCCAACAAAAAATTAGACCCCAAAAGGTATAAACCAGGAGAGATAGATTGAAGACACTTAATGATTTTCAAAGACTACTAGGAGACATTTGCCAATTTGTGACCCACTATTGGAATTAATAATGATGAACTGGATAATTTGTTCAAAACCTTAAATAGTGACAAGGACTTAAATAGTCTGAGAGAATTGTCACCTGAAGCTGAGAAAGAATTGGCTTTGGTGGAAAAGAAATTACAGGATGCACATGTGGATTGTGTATATCCAGACCTTAATTGCATTTTAGTTATCTTACCCCTCTAAGCATTCTCCTACAGGAATTTTAATATAAAGGGAAAATTTTATATTGGAATTGATATTTCTTCCACATAAACTGAGTAAGAAATAAAGACATATGTGGAAAAGATTTCTGAACTTATTCTTAAAGGAAAATTAAGATTTCATCAATTGACAGGAATGGATGGACCCAGCAGAAATTGTTGTACCTTTAACTAATGAAGAAATTGACCAATTATGGGCAGAAAGTGAACCTTGGCAAAGAGCCTGCAGCAATTTTTGGGAGATATTAACAACAAATATCCTTAAAGCAAAAGAATTAAATTTCTAAAGAAAACTAATTGGATTCTCCTTCATATTGTACGAGATAAACCAGTTTTCGGAGCCCCTACATTTTATACTAATGCGAACAAATCAGGAAAGGCAGGTTACAGATCAGAACATATAAGTGAAGTGGTTCAAAGCCCTTATAATTCTGTTCAAAAGTAACAATTATCTGCTATCATGATGGTATTAATGGACTTTACTGAACCTCTTAACATAGTCACTGACTCTCAGTATGCAGAGTTGTTCTACACATTGAAATGGCTGATTTTATTAATGATGAGTCAGAATTAACTTCATTATTTATTCAGTTGCAAGAAATAATCAGAACTAGAAATCATCCCTTCTGTATAACACACATTCAATCCCATACAGGTCTGCCAGGTCCTTTAGCAGAAAGTAATGATGAAATTGATAAATTATTAATAGGAAATGTACTAGAGGCCTCAGAATTTCATAAAAAAGCATCACATAAATAGCAAAGGATTAAAAAAAGATTTCTCTATCACTTGGCAACAAGCCAAAGAAATTGTAAAAAGGTGTTCTAGCTGTTCCTTCTATAATCAAACTTCATTGCCAGCAGGAAGTAATCCTAAAGGTATACATAGAAATCAAATCTGGAAGATGGATGTATTTCATTCTATAGAATTTGGGAAATTAAGATATGTCCTCATACAATAGATACATTTTCAGGATTTCAATGGGCAACTACTTTGAGTTCAGAAAAGGCTGATCCTGTAATCACACATTTGCTAGAAGTTATGGCCATCATGGGAATACCTGTACAAATTAAGACTGACAATGCTCCGGCATATGACTCTAGTAAAATGTAACAATTTTTTGCTTACTATAATATAAAGCATATTACAGGAATGCCACACAATCCTACAGGGCAAGTAGTCATAGAGAGATCAAATAGAACTTTAAAGGATATGCTAAATAAACAGAAAGGAATAACAAAGACCCCTAAAGATAGACTACATAATGCTTTATTAACTTTGAATTTTCTCAATGCTAGTGAGAAAGGAACAACAGCTGCCAAAAGGCTTTGGAGTATAGAAAAAAAACAGCTGAACTAAATCAGCCTGTTTACTTCAAAGATGTACTAACCTCTGAATGGAAGCCAGGGTATGTGCTACATTGGAGAAGGGGTTTTGCTTTTGTTTCCATAAATGAAGAGAAGTTATGGATACCATCAAAATTAATAAAGACTCGATTTGAAAGAGAGAAACTTCATGAAAATTAGAATTGATAGCTCATTCACTCATATTACAATTCTTTAAGTTGTAAGAAAAAACAAAGGATTGGGGCAGGTTTTTGTTTTTGTCTTTACAGAAAACTGGAAATACCCATGTTCAAGAAGTGAAAAGACCTTGGACATCTAGACATCTAAAGCAAAAGGGAGGCTATCCAGAAAAGTTTACAAGCAAAAGAATATTGTAACTATTGGTACCAGTATACTCTTTATGGTAAAATCTCATTGCTTAACCTCTATTTTTTTTGTAAGTTGAAGTCCCAGTTTAATTATAATTTAAATCTGGCTTTAGAGTTGGAGTGTGGCTCTCTCCTTCTCTAAACTTAAGCTTACTTGTTAAAGGAAAATACAAACTATCATATCAGAAGAGCCACCTGATATGGGACAGAAGAATAACAAAAAAAAAAATAAGGGACGATTCTATTGTTATTAATCCTATACCAAATAAATAGTTATATATTTAGTTTCCTGTACATTGTGTTGGGTTTTACTTTCTTATCAGTTTTCTGCAGTGATCCAGGACAAGGCCTAATTGCAAACTTGAAGTATCCAAAAGGAAGATGGGGGCCCCACAATGATGATTTCACATGGACTGTGACAAAGCCACTACGCTGACAAACACCAACCAAAGATCAGATTTGGATTACTAACTGCTCAGGCCAATTTTGAAGCAGCTCGCTGAGATGAAGCAGCTTCACAGACTACTATAGCCAGGACTTGAGACAAGCTGTACACTTTTCTGTCATGCAGAGACTGTACGACAAATGACACAGCTACTTATTTCAGGACTTGACATTTAACAAAACTTTTCTTTTCAGGATTCCCAAAGATGCTGTTGCCCCCAGACAGCAGGAAGTAAATTTAAGAACATGGCGCCCACATTCCCAAGAGGTGGGGTGGGTTGTTTTTGGTAGCTCAGTGGGTTATGGATGATTGCCATTGTTTAGGTTAATTGGTTAAAAATTCTTAATGGTTATGGTTAGAAAAAAGCTAAACAAGAACAATTAGATTCAAGAATTGTGTTTAGAAAATAGGAAGAAAAAGGGGATACAGATATATAGGATATAAGGATATATTATTGAATCTTCTTTTTAAAGGATTTACTAGCTTTAAATATTTTACATTGGATTGGATTTTTGTATATTGTATACAAATTGTGTATATTGAGAATAATTGTGTTACTGTACAAATATCTCTTCTTGTTCAAGGTATTATACTTATTCAGTTCATCTAACAATGTAATACAAGTTGCTAGTCCATGAACGTTTTTATTACCAACTTATTAGAATATAAAGTAGTGCAAGTTAGTAGTTAGACATTATATTCAAACATAGTCATGTTAGATATGTTTTCAAGATCAAACAAATATATTTTAGATGAACAGGTTTTCTTCAAACACTTCAGAGATCCATAGAATATGGCATTTAAAATATTTTAAGAACTTAGACTTTTTTGGACAGTGAGACAGGTCTGCTCCTGGCAGCACCAATCGACTTCAAGAGAAAAATGGGCATTGAAGAAACTCTATATGGAGTCTACTTTCTTTGTGGCAACAGTTAGCCACTGGACACGAACCTGTTCTTGTATTGACTGCTTGACAGTATGCTGTTTGAACTGGACATGCAGGTTCCCTAGGAAAGTGACCTCTGAACTTTCACAGAACAAACTGAGATGGTTCTTCAGGTTTCTGCTTTTCAGAAAAAACTGTCAGATATTCTTCGGGACACAAGTTGAAGTGACTGATGAACTATACCGGAATGGGCAGAGCAGATTTCCTGCTTCACTGAAATGAAAAGAGACTCTGGGCCTGTAGGCTGAAGTTGGATGCCCCAACTTTGTAAAGGAACTTTGGGTGCATGTCCAGGCAGATAGGTGTCATCTCTGTCATTTCTAGTTTTTGGAAGTTGCTTTCACTTCCTGGTTACTTGGGTAAATATTATTTCCTTCTTGGGTCTCTGAGGTAGTTGAAGATGAGATAGTTATAGTTTTCTAGTGACAGTTTTAGAAAAGAAACTTTGAAGCTAAAGTGTATAAATTTAAGAGACATCAAAATAATAGTTTTTAGTTAGTAATACAAGTTAGAAAGAAGGTCAATTAAGTATAATCTTTGGACTCATCAAAATAGGATAATTAATGAAATATTTTCTTTGAATTGTTGATTGTTAATGGACTGGACATTACTCATTTATTGTTTATATATTGTATATAATTATTGTACCTATTGTATATGGTTTTTCTTATGTTAGCTATAACCTTTTTTAAAATTTGACATAAAAGGGGATATGTGGGGATATTTTCAAATATACTACTGTTTCCAATTTGGTAGAGAAGTTTCTACTTAGATCCTTGCTTCATTTCTTTACATACACACATAAATTACATACACCCACAACTGCTTGATCCAGTTTTAATTTTCTGATGGTCCATGGTACTGTTTTCACAATGGGAATACTAACTTATGTTCTCATCTGCAAAGAATAAAGTCTCCAATTCTTTCCATTTTTAATGAACACTTGTTCTCTCTCTCTCTCTGACACACACACACACACACACACACACACACACACACACACACACACACACACACACACACACACCTCCAAACAGAAACCATATTAATGGATATGAAGTGGTGTCTCATACCACTGATTGGCAGTGCCCTAACAGTCATGTTAAGCATCCTTTCATGGTTTCATCTCTCTCTCTTCCTTTCTTTCTCTTCCTTTTTCTCTCTCTCTCTTTCTTTCTCTCTCTTTTTCTCTTTCTTTCTTTCGATGAAATAGTTTACATGTGATTTTTATGCTAAAGAAGTTGGAAACACTGCACACCTAGGTTGGATTTGTTGTTTTGTTGACTACTCAACAAATGATGGGAACATGTTAACATGGATTAGATTGAGCATTTGTATCATGTCTGAAGCTGTTATGTTGTAAATAGCCTCCAAATGAAAGTCTTCCACGATTCAAAATTGTTATCCAGTTCTGTGAAGATGTCAGGCTGGCACTGACAGGTGAGTGAAGTTCTAGCTTACATTGGTTTTATTTTTATGTTGCCTTTTAAACACAAGCAAAACACCCACCAGTCAACATTAGCATCAGGGCTGCATTCATGACAACAGTGACTTGAATGGCTTCTTTGATAAATAACATGCCAACCAGGCATTTAGTTTTTATCTTTTTGTCAAATAATGATTGGACTGGAATTATAGGTTCAGAACTATTACACAGATTTGATAAAAAATAAGCAAGGCATTATGTGAGAATTCAATTTTTGGTTTCAGTGTATTTGTCAACACGGGTCATTTATATTAGTTATCTTCATATTTGCCTGACTATATTTAAGAATTCCCTTTACCATTTTAAAAGGTAGGTTTTATCTATGTCCAGGTCTGGGGAAAAGCCTACAATGTTCTATCTCTCACATGCTCTCTGGCGATTCACATGCTATGATCCTTTGTATGTGTAACTCCCCTTATCCCTACCCAGAAGATGCACTTTAGGTAAAGTCTGAAAAAGTGTCCTCACTGGACTCAGTTTTGCTCCAAAGCCTTCCTGTAGCATACATTTCAAATGTAACTAATGAGTTGACCAGCAGGTGTCACTGTGATGTAGGGTCACAGTCAGAAGGGCTCTAGGCTTCTGGAGGAATGAATGGCTAGAGGTGAATTGCTTCAAAATAAGTTAAACATCTCCTAATTTCACTTGGTGGAAAACATGTCTATGAAAGTAGAGAGAAAAGGGACAGAAGCATAATAAATTTTATTATTATTGCTATTATTATTGTGATTTTAGCATTTGAGCATAGAGCCTTACACATGCTGGGCAAGGGCTCTACCGCTGAGCTCTAACCCAAGGCCTTCTTGGTGTTTTGAGACACCATCTCACTAAGTTGCCCAGAATGGCATTGAACTTGTGATTTTCTGTCTTCTACCTTTCTAGTACTTATGGGTATAGTTCCATGCCTTTGGGTCCGATGTATATAAACGCGTTTACTTGTCTGTTTGGCTCTAGATCTGTATATGACCTTGTTATTTGAACTATGGTTTACTGACCAGCATGCAGGGAGCTACAAGAGAACATGTAAGAGAACATTGTGTGCTCTACCCCAAACCTGGGCATAGATAAGAACCTGGTACAGGGTTCTTAAAATGGTACAGGGGATTCCTAAGTATAGACAGGAAAATATGAGAATACCTAATATAATGACCCCTGTGTTGACAAATACAGTGAACCAAGAGTAAGATTTTTTTTAAAGCAACTTTCAGCCTTGTTGGTCATCAAAAAGAAAGTTAGTTGAAGAGGAAGGGGTACTTACAAGACAGGTATCAGTATGCTTTACTGCATGTTAAATTGCTAAGCCCTCCCCTTCCTTCTTTACCTTCCCTTCCTCCCTCCCTCCCTCCCTCCCTCCCTCCCTCCCTCCCTCCCTCTCTTCAATACTCTTTCTAGATATTTTCTCACATAACCTTGCCCTTGGTGACTTCTGCAGTCTTATATCTATTGTTATTTGTGCCCATCACACTGTGACCTGACAACTGAGCCTTACTGAAACTTCAATCTGATTACATTCGTCCACCACTGAGCATGGGTCCCCGGTGTCCTGTGGACATGGACCTAAGACTATGCTATGACTACAAGGGATCCTTGGGTCCAGCTGTCCTGCTTTCCAGCCTCCCTTCTTTGCTGCAGGATTATGTTTTTGAACACTGTAAATATTCCTGTTGGTTTAATTAAATGCTGATTGGCCAGAAGGCAGACAGGAATTGTGGGCAGAGCTACCAGACTAAGAAAACTCTGGGAAGAGGAAGAGCAGAGCAGAGCTGTCAGGCAGGTGCAGAGGAAAGAAGAGGAAAATGCTGCTCTGAGAAAAGGTACTGAGCCACTTGGCTAATCATGGGTGAGTTTAAGAGTAAGAGTGAGCAAGTCATATGCCTGAGCCACGGTCCAACAGCATGTAATTAATGTAAGATTTTGTGTGATTATTTGGGATTAACTACACAGACTTATTATCCCTCCTACTCTCTCTCAGTGCTTGACCTTAGTCTAATTCATTTTCTATTCTGGGAATGTTGTAATTCTCATCTCTTCAACTGATGGATAAGGTTTTTTTTTTTTTTTTTCATCCTGGGTAGCTCTTTCTAAAGTCCATAGACACATCCCCGCTTCCATCTATGCATTTTGCATTCTATGCATTTCATTCTTCCTTAATTGCCTACATTTTTTGTTTCAAAGTTCTTCTGTTGGTGATTACTTCCTTTTATGCCTTACTTCCTTGGTATACTTTAGAGGAAGGCAGTGGCATGTCTGTTCATCCACAGATGCTCTCAGAGCACTCAGCTTCCTGAATGGTCTGATGCCCATTTCCCAAGGACTGTGAGGGTCCCTGCTTCCACCTCTTCTTCCCTCTCCCATCTCCTTTTGCTCAGTTTGTTTGTCTCGTTGTCTCCAATGCTCTGTATAAGTCCATCCTGCGTGGGGCTTGCTGATTCTTCTCTGTGGGCCCTTTTCTCACTTTGTGGACCCATTCCCTGCCCTATATTATTGGCACACCCCATGAGAAGTCCAGCGGGTACCCTAGGTCTATTTTCCCTACTTTTCAGTGGACTGTTTTCTTGCCCAGTTGAGTCAGAAACAGCTGAGCTGTTATCAGCATAGTACAAAGATGGGATTCTGGTAGTCTTCTGTTCCTAAAGTGTAGGTTTCTGGTTGATTTTTACATGAATTTATACTGGGAGATGCATCACACAAGGGATGACATTGTGTAGTGAAGTGGTCTGCCTGTTATGGAGTGAGTGGGTTTCCTTCTGGCTATGGGAAGTAATGGTCTGGGGCAAAGGATGCTTGAAGGAAAGAAGAGGGACTTAATAGCAATAAGAGTTATTTGTAATTTGTTGACTTATCAGTCAAGTGGCTCAGACCCCTTCTATTCCCAGTGCTCAGGCATCAATGTGATTGATGCAGGAGAGAAGCTAAAATGAAACCAACAAGCCAACTTCTTTATTTTATCTCTGACAAAACAATTGTTGCACAGATAATAAATGTGTGGCTTCTCCTGTCTTTGTATTCCATTTCCACACATGGGTATGCTGGGATTGTAGACAGGGGCTACTGTATCTGGCTTGACAAGGGGTCTCAAAGCACCTTATGCATGGAGCCATTTCTACAGTCCTACATTCATCGTCAGCACCCTGATGACAAAGAGCATTTGGAATGCAGCAAACACTTGGGGGAACTGTAATTCCCTCTCCCTGTTCCCACCTTGCCCAAAGCATCTTCCTTCTCTAGTCACGTCCTCCTTCTCTCTTGTCTTCTCCCTCGCATAAAGCATCTTCAGGCTGAGGTGAATGAGATGGTAAAAAGAATCATTATTCTTTTGTCCCCTCCCCCCAGCTATGCGGATGGAAAGCAACTAAAACCACGCTGAGGAGGAAAGGTCCATTTATAAAAGTACCCACGGTCTATTATTGCATTGATGGCCGCCTAGAAACATATTAAATCTTGCCAGAATGCTTCATTATGAGTTCTCATAATTCTTGGCTGTCCATATTTGCTTAAGAGTGAAATGTAAGTCCAGGGATTTGGGAGTGGCATTGTTTGGGACACTGGGGACTCCAAGTCACATCTGTGATGAATGGGAAAACAGGCTAATTTCCCTTTGCAGTGTTAGGTAATTTGTCTTAGAAGTAATAGTTGTGAGTCCAGTATTATAATAAGGAGAGGAGAAGCATGACAGGAGGAGGGACTCTTAGTTTTCCAGCCCTAAATAAAGATATCCGAGTTTCTTATAATAGACCTCCCAAAAACCAGATTTCAGCCTCAGACAATTGGCTTGTTACTTTGATTTCTCAGACTGTGATGGAAAAATCATCGTTTCCTTGTGGACATTTTAAATATCCTGGAACAGTTCAATATTTGTTTGTTTTTGTTTTTTGAGAACAGATTTTTCTATATAGCCTTGGCTGTCCTGAGCTAGTTTTGTAGAGCAGGCTGGCTTCGAACTCACAGAGATCTGTGTCTCTGCCTCTACTGAGATTAAAGGCTTGAGACAACAGAGCCTGCCCAGTTTTTTTTTTTTTTTTTTTTTTTTTTTTTTTTTTTTTTTTTTTTTTTTATAGAAAACTTAGATTAGTCTAGGGGAATGCAGAAGCTTTCCCATCTGTTTTATTCTTATTTCTAAACTTTTTCCCCACGTGACTTTTCAAAATGAATCAGTTGTAATATCCAGTCATATTCTCTGTGACTGTATCCTACTGGACTCAAACTCTGCCTCTACATCTGTGTGATACATTTTTGGGAAAACAAAAGGCAGCACTGAGTATAATTCCTAGGTATGAGATACACAGTTTAACACTCTGTGTTGGCATCATGTACAAATGGTTCACTAAGCATTCTATAAGATACATAGAAGTCACATGGAATACCAGAATAGGTAATGTGTCAGTGATTGGATTTTAAAATATGAATTAAAAATTGCTTGGGGGTCTTTTCTCCTGAATAGATGTCTGCCCAGTATCATCCATTCCTCAAGAGATCCCCTTCCCTTGCTCTCAAGTCTCTGCAGGTACTGCTTTGTCATTCATGGAGATCTGATGTGGCCACAACAGTCTAGGCAGCCATGTTCTAGGTATTACCAATGCTATGGTAATTGGTAGGTATAAAGCTCACCAGGGAATGAAGAATTGTGGCTTCTGTTTCTCTGCCAAAGAGAGCTCTGGGCCATGGGCAGTTTTTTAGATCAGGTACTTTTCAATACTTGAAGATGACAATAAATATAGGTATCTTTGCAATGAAAGATAATGCCAACTCCCTCATGTTTCCTGAAGGCTACTCTTTATCATGTATGTTTGGAGCCACCTTTGTATGGAGAACTCCATGTATACCTGCTTCTTACCTCTCTTACCTTCCTTTTCAATCTAGAATTTGGAAAAGATAAACTCTAGGAAAAGCTGGAGGAAAGATTCCATTCACTCAGTACTCTAAATAGTTGGAACTAAATAAGAGCATACCACCAGGGCCCAGGGGAAGTATTTTTTTAAACCTGAACCACGGTAAGGTCATCAGCTATTGCCACAAAAGCTACGCCCTTCTTTAACAGTCTGCTCTGGAAATCCATTTCACCAAGAAACATGGGAAATGCCTTGAATGAATTTATCAGCTTTGGATCCACTGGAGAGATACAAGAGGAAAACCATCAGCTTTCCTGGAAAGGAATAAAAGACTAAATGAGAAGTTATTTATACTTCTGGCTGTCACCTGCAACAGGCCATTAAGATTATCCTATCGAGTGGTCCTTGCTTATTAATAGAAGGAGTGAAGGCAGAGAAATGGAGTTAATGTTGCAGTGAGGCATGACATAGCCTCTCCTTTCCAGGATTGGCCTGAAATGAATTAAAGCCAAGTTATACCAACAAATCAGTCACGCTGCCCTGAAAACAGGAAGTCTGCGCTGAGCCAACATTAGTCACGGTGCACACTGGCAAACTCTACCATATCAGGGAATGAGAAATGTGCTTCCTCTGCAGAAATTAACTTTTGGAATTTGTAGAGCGTTTTCCATTACCCACTCTTGACTCTCCAAAGGCCAGCGATCAAATGTGCTTGGCTTGCTTCTGCAGCACCATTAAGTATATGAATTTCTATGAGAAATGGAATCCCAGCTAGCTGTGTGCCCTTGGATAAATGACCTCATCTTTCTGGACCTGGATTTCTTCTGAAAATGAGGAGCATGGCATCTCATGATCCTGGGGTTTCCCTTTAGCTTTGGTGGGGATTAGGAAAGAGTATAGCCGACACTGATTGCCCACCATGAGATGCTCCAGACTGTACTGAGAAATGGAGAAAAGGAAGATGTGTTCCTTCAAAGGGTTACCAGTATGTTCAGGGAGCCACATCCTTAGAAAATATATATTCTAAATATTCTATATTTTCTCTTTATTTAAAATGAAACAGTGACAAGGTACATGGAAGTCTACATCTCTACAGTAAGAGATGTTTAAAATAGTTGTAAGACTGTCTTTCCCCAGTGCTGTGACTGTATACAAGATACAAGGCTGAAGAAGAAAGGCCTGAAACATATCATAACCCACATGCTCTTCAGTACACAGGGTCAGCAGCCCGTCTCCAGGAATTCCTAGAGAAGGGAGAGAAGTGTATGTTGAATGGCTGCTACCACTCCTTGGTTTGTTTTTGCAGCAGATGGTCCCAAGAAGAAAGAGAAGGCTTGGCTGAGTCAGCAGTGATGAGCTCCAGGGGAGGAGTTAATGATTCTCACCCCCTCCCCCCAAGCCAAGCTAGAGGGGAGTATGAAAGAACTTCATCCAAAGCCTGGAGGCTGCTTTAAGAACTGGAGAATGGTGTCCCAGGCTTTGACTAAGTTGTCAACCCTCTAGAATCATAAAGATATTCTAGGTAGTGAATGTTTAAAGGGTGTTAGAGGGACATACTGGAATCTTGGAGCAGCACCACATCATCTTTTAAAGCCCACGCTCTTACATACTATCTGAGTTCTGGAGGCAAACTTAAACCCCAAGAATTCAGTTCTAGAGATTTTTGAAGAAAAAGGACCACCACTAAAAGTCTTAGAATTGATTGTAGTTACAAAGTGGTCAATTGAGCCAGCAGCGTCTATCTCGCCTTAGTTCCCAACAAGTCACATGCAGAAGGCAGAGGAAGGTCCAGGCATGCTCCGAAGTTCTATGTGAGAATCAGCAGCCACTGCAGGGCTAGCTTGCGCTAACATTGTACCTGAAGGCGCTGGAACTGTGGCTCTGGTGGGGATTGATGGTGGGGCTTCTGGGAGAGGTTCTGCTGTACACGGTATTGGGTTGAAGCTGATCTTTTCTGAAAACACACTATTCACACTACTGATTGAAAGCCATCAGACCTTGACAGAGCTAAATGGAACCCTGGCGAGTCCCAGCACAGCCCACTTGTCCCTCAAAGGTTCAAGCTCTATAACCCTGACCTTGGTAAAGTGGTTCTGAAGCTTGGATGGAGCCTTGAGGGAAATGATGAGATCATGAGAATGCTATCTTTTTATTGAATTGAAAATGAACTTCTTCCTTCCTTCCTTCCTTCCTTCCTTCCTTCCTTCCTTCCTTCCTTCCTTCCTTCCTTCCTTTCTTTCTTTCTTTCTTTCTTTCTTTCTTTCTTTCAGTATTCATCATGGTTTATTTATTCTAGTTTGATTTTTCAAAGGTTAAAACATCATATTTTTTTTTATTATTTAAAAAGTTTTTTTTTTTCACACACAAACTACTGTTCCTCTTCCCTCCTCCCCTCCCAGTCCTCCCTCAGCCTCCTCCCATCCCCCTATCCATTTTCCAGGGAGGACGCCCCGAAACCCCACAGTGAGTCAGTTGGGTTGAGTTAGGTCCAAGCCCCTCCCCCCAATATCAAGGCTGCATAGGTGTTCCTCTGTAGGGAATGGGCTCCAAGATGTCAGTTCATGAAGTGCAGGTTTTTCAAGACCCTGTTTAGTTAATAAGAGAGCAGATTGTAGTTAGACCAAGACTGATCCCATCTTGTTTCTCTCTGGCTGTTTGACTCAGTAAAATCCACTGAGCACATGATCTCATTCTCACATATGCTATTCCACAATGCCATCTGCTGTGTTGTGAGGCAGCCAAAGGGGCCCTTTGGCTAAATTGATGAGGCCACCTGGTCTTAGACTTAGTCTTCAAGACTGAATGAAATCAACTCTTTATAAAGTCCCCAGCCTCATGTATTTTGTTTTAGCAATACAAACCCGCACAAAGAGATTCTGCTTCTGGAACCATTTTTCTTCCTCTTTATGTGGAAGAATATTCAGTTAGAAAAAGAAGGAACATCTGTCTTACATCCAGCTCACAAAACTTTTTGGTATCTAATACCTACTAAAAGCTGATAAAATCGGCTATGGTGCTGTTAGGAAGCCTCTGTTTGATGAGAAAGAAGGAACTGATTTAGCCCCATTGAAGGTAGTTTTCAAAATGAAAGTTTCCCTGTTTTATGTTTCATTAATGTGAGAAATATAAAAAAGAAACATGTTAAGTATTATGTGCTATTTTCTCAGGCACATTCAAAGAGCCATAGTCAAATAGACACAGACTCCTTACAGTTAATGACTATGGGACAAATGACAGGCCGGAGATGGCTGGCAGGTGCCTTCCTCAGTTGTTGTCTAACTTTTTTTATTTTTTGAGTCAGTGTCTCTTACTGAATTTGGAGCCATGTTAACCAGGCTGGTTAGCAAAGCATCCCCGGAAATCCATTTGTCCCTGCACCTGCTAGGGATATAGAGTTGAATAAAGTGCTATAGAAAAATGTGGTCCAGATGGGATTTCTAGATGGATCCATGTGGGATATGGGATTTCTAGACACAAGGACTAGAATCAAGAAGATATGGTGAGACAGACGAGTAAGAAGATGTGTGGTTGGGACAGAGAAAGGGATTAAGGCTTCCCAGTCTGGCTCGACCTACATTCTCATCTTTGAGGAGTGTGGAATTTATAGAAGTGTATGAGAAGATACCTAGTAGAGATCTACTTTGGTAATCTTGCTGAGAGGAAGTTACCAGACACAGAGACCAGAAGGATCAGTACTTAATGGAGTTTCGTAATTTCTTTTCTTCAGAAGCAATGAGCCTCTGTGACAGTGTGATGCTGGGAATGAAGGTCAGGTACCTTTTCTTTGGACTGTTTGAAATGTTGGGAAGGAGAGAATTGCTGAGGAAGAAGGGATGACTAGCTTTGTGGAGTACATCCTGATGTGACCGTTCATTACAGGATCTTTGGAAGACGTGAGAAGAGAATGATTTCCTCAAATATATCTCCAAACTGTAACTTGGCTAATAGTCATATTACTTTTTTATTATTACATTTTTTTGCTAGCATAGAAAGTAGTATGTTTCACGATGACATTTTCATAATCATCCTGTACTTTACACATATTCACTCCATCCCCCTCCTTTGTCCCTCCCACCTGCTTTCTCTTTTCTTGAATTAAGAACAGGGATGGAGTAATTCCTCCCATTTCACGCAGCTGGGACCAGCTCGCAGCTTCTGCCAAGGCATCTGACTTGCACGTGCTCTGCGCTGCGCACAAGATCAGGTCCACTTTTAGCCCAGGTGCAGTGGAAAGTGAAGGTCAATCAGTGCACAGTTGTGTTGAAAGCAGACTTCATTACCCTTTGTGTCTGCCACCTGATATCAACCAAGGCATCATAAGCAGAAAAAGCTTAATGCACCTTGCATATGTGTAATGCAGTGGGCTGTCATTACCATGGAGAATGCCTGAGAACCTTGCTTGAAAGGGAAGCCCCTTGCCAATACCATTCTGCACAGGAATATTATAATGGGATTTGCAGTTGTTGAAGCACACACTCCAAAATCATCAAGAAACATTTCGAATATAAATATTTTCTTGGACCAGCTGCTAAACCAGGATTTAAACATGTGTCCTACTACAAACTATAGCTGAAGTCACCTGCAACTTTCTCTTACCCCCACCCCCTCTCTGTATGTGTGTGTTTCCCTACAAGAGCTACAAACACTGGACAGGAAATGCAATACTCTAAAGCATCCTTAAATAGACCTCACTCATAAAATTGGCAGCCTCGTCACCAACACAAGCAACAAATGATTAATTGCTATTCAAACCCCCATACTAGGAAGGCCCACCTTGGAAACCAAATCCAATTTCCAGTGTTCTCCAAAGGAAAATAAAAGGGATTGAATGCACTCCACCCCCTCACCAAGCATATCTGAGAGACAGTCAGTCTCGTAAATTTCACATCAACTTAGTTTGGCCTCTAAACCAAATCTACCTTAATTCTATTTGTACATATAGATTGCTGTCTTTTTCATTACCATTATCAAATGATGCATTTGTGGCTCCGCTCCGAGCTTCTTGCCCCATTAAGTGGATTAGTTTGCCTGTTGCCTTTGTCCTTCTGGCTTTTGCTTTACCCTTAAAGAATCTACCCTTCTGTGATGCTACTGGTATAATCTATATGCATCATTATGTATGGTATGCACATGCCTGCCTTGCCAATTAGCCTGACAATTCTAGCCCTCAGTATTGTGCTCAAATCCCGTTCTGTGTCATCAATCCTTCCCTATAGCAGCAGTTGCAGCTGGGTCTCTGGGAAGTGGCCTGTCACAAGCCCACTTGGGACTCCTTGCAGAGCTATGCTCAGCAAATTGAAGATCATGTTCCTTATTAAGTCAGCTCCTGGCTGATGGATCATGGTAGATTAATTCCCAGAAGTAGCAGAGGCTCCTCCACTTCCTCTAGTGCACAGAAGCTAATGCAGAACAAGTGAGTTCAAGTCAATTCCTGATGGTGTTCTTAATGTGAAATAGGTGCTCTTCTATACTTGGGGGGAGGTAGAAAGGTAACACAAAGGCCAAGGATTCAATCCACCACAGAAACCAAAGGATAGCTCCAAGTTGTGGACACAGTCAGCTTCAACTTTCCATCCATAAAGCACTATGAAGGTCCACCATGGTGTCATTCTGGGTATTGCAGATGCAACGGTGAGCAAGACAGATGCTCAGAGCAGCAACTAGTCAAGGAGACACATTATTATTAAGGAGCATTAGTAAATGGAGTGGGACTGGACATGGCAGATGTACTATGGTGGGCACAATCAGAAGGGACAACTAAGTGTTCTAGAAAGATCGAGGTAAGGAGCATTAGGATGAGCTTTGGCAGACAAAAACATATTCCTAGGAGAGTTGCAGGTTTTGAGTGGACAATAAAGAAATTTAGTAGCTAGTCTCAGAATGGCTACCTTCAAATGTTTCCCTTGATGCTGTCCTTGCCTTCATGTAGAGTCATGGTTCTCAACCTTTCTAGTGCAGTTTAATATGGTTCCTTGTGTTATGGTGACCCACAACCATAAAATTACTTTTGTTGATACTGTAGTAATTTTCTACTGTTATGGATAATAATGTAAATATCTGATATGCAGAATATCTGATATGGGACTCCTGTGATAGGGTTGTTCAACCGCAAAGGGTTATGACCCACAGATTGAGAAATGCTGGCATAAAGGAATCTATTTTTTTCCCCTTCAATCTCAACCTCTCTTGTTTTAGCAATGGTATGAGAAATATTCTGAGACATTCCAGGACATCTTTAGGAAAAGCCAGTGATCAGGAAAGGTCATATATACCAAAGGTATTCTGCTATCAGAAGCTGATGTCATATAGACTTGGAAAAAGATTGAGGTGTCATGGAGGGACAGGTAGTAGGAAGGGAAATATAGATAGAAATAGATAATAGAGATAGATAAGCAGATATATGATAGATAGATAGATAGATAGATAGATAGATAGATAGATAGATAGATAGTCTGGGAATAGGCTGAACTAAGATACTAGCTTAGTAAGTGAAGATGACATCTTGAAAGTAACGGACCAGCCACAGTTGCTTCAATAGGTGCCATGTCACAAGCAACCCAGCTATATTTTTTGGAAGCTCCAGATTCACAAGATACCATGCCTGTTACCAGCAACCATTGCCTAACAAGATACTCAAGTGTAGCTTGTTATGCAGTGGTAGCTGAGAGGTTGAGGATTAATACCAAATTACATCTAGGGAACTACACCCTTGGAGTTTCTCAGTATCTAGATCTGATTTAATGACAGGATACTAGACTTTACAACTGAAACTCTATGGGATAATGAAATCAGACTTAGATGCCTTAAGAGAGGGAAACTCATTTACACATGTGAGGCCTATGACTCACTAGTGACCAGACTGTGGTTGCTAATCTCTAAGGATGACTTTCCCGTGAATGAAGACCCAGACTATTACCTAATGCTATCTTCTCCACTTGAATCTGAATGCTTAACTATTGGCAAGTAAAATATATCATAGATAATAATGTCTGATGCTATCAACTTTATAATTTGGGCTCCCCAGCCTCTTAAAAGGCTTGCATTTTTCCTCTGTCTCTTAAACCCAGCTACAAGAAGCCAAAGCCCTGTGGCATCTACCACTGGGCAGTCTAATTTAAATCCCAGCATCAGCCCTCAGTCCCAGAGAAGCTTTTTTTTAAAACATAACTTTTTGAATTGATTTTTTTGAGAAATTTAACATCATATACCTCAATTCCATTCATTTTCCAGTTCCTTCACATCTACCTTTTGCCCTTGCAGCATCCCCCTGACAAAAGAAAACAAAAAAATTTTAATTAAAAAAATCCCCAGACCTACTTCACTCCTCTGTCTTTCCAATCTCTCAGTGGCATTGGGCTGCAGTGTGTCACACAGTGGACCCTTTTGTCCAAAGAGCTTTCCTTGAAACCATGAGTGCTCTGTCTAGTTCAAAGACTCAGGATTTTGGTACATCATCAGTACTGAGTCCTTACTGAAACTTCTCAGATGCCTTGCTGTTGCCCTGAGTCATGAAGATCCTGAGGCTGTGATTCCACAGACCAGTCTCCTCATGCTTTCCAGCAGGATACAGGTGGGGTAGATGTTGGGGTGGGCCGACTCAAAGCACTGGGTGGGGACCTGGATGGTAGCTGAGATGGTCAGTCTGGGCCTCTGCTAGGACTGTTCCCTTCTCCCTCAGACAAATGGCAGAGTCATTCTCCTGTGCCAGTGTCATTAGGGTCAGCTCTTCTGTATCTGTGGTGAGCGGTAGGACTGTATCTCTCCAGGGTAGGGTCATCAGGGCCTGCTCTCTCACTGCATCAGACAGCAAAGTGCAGGGCCAGATATCCCAGAGACAGTAAAGGGCTGGGCCAGCTCATAATGGCCCTCAGATTTCAACATGCATAGTTCATGTGCCCTCCCCATTGTAATATGGGCCACAGACATCAACATAGAATGTAGCTGCAGCAAGACCATGGACCCAGGAATGGCTTGTTGCTCAGGACCAGGTGTCACCATGGTTCTGCATAGCAGCACAGGCTACTCAGATTAGTATGGTCCTGGCAGTGTCATGGCCCCCAGATACCAACATGGCCATAGGCAACAGCCCAGATCCTTTGTGTCCATGTGCCTTTTGGTGGCAACATGGATCATAGGCATCAACACAGACCCCAGCTATGGTAGGATTATTAACCCAGTTATGGTCCTCAGCAGCAGCCTGGACCATAGCAGATGTCACCATGGCCACAGAGGGGCTATCTTATTTGCTCAGCATAGACAAGCTCACAGAAACTCTGGTTCCATGTAGAGTATAAGATATTAGGTAAGAAGACCCATTTTGGTCCAACTATCAGGAAACCATAAAAAGTAACAACTAATTGTTGAATTTTGTTTGAGACTAGATGTAAACAGGCTTTTCTCTGTCCCACACCATTTTTCAACAGCTTCCAAATAATCATCTAGAAGTTTATATTAATTATAAATGTTTGGCCAGTGGCTCTGGCTTATTACTAACTAGCTTTTATATTTAAATTAATTCGTGACCTGTGGCTTATAGGTCCTTTGGCTTTTTGTTCCTTAGGTGTCTGACTTTCGTCTGTCCCAACTGTTCTGCCTGTTCCTAGAATCTTCTTAGTCTCATAGCTCTGCCCACACTTCCTGTCTGCCTTTGGCCAATCAGTGCTTTTTATTAAACTCATAGGCGGGGACAGTTATTTACAATGGAACAACTTAAATTCCCTACATATCCCTTTTTCTCTTTTTAAAACAAAAAGAACTCCAAATGTAATATTCTCCCCCCCTTATCTATAACAACTTATAAACAACACTGTAAATAAACACAAATATCCATAATCCATGTTTTGGGAATGTGGGCGTCATTCTACCAAGTAAAGCTTTGCTATCTGCTGCTCATTAACTCCATTTAAGTATTTGGCATTAGGGCCTCTTAAAAGACTCACAAGTGTTTTGCCTCTAAGGCTGAATCAGGAAGTTTCTCATCAAAAAGCCAAGCTTCAGTTTGCCTCCGGCAAATAGAGCTGATCCAAGAAAACACCACCACTAGAAAGCTATCTTTGATTTTGTTCCCTTTTTGTCCTTATGAACAGAAACCTTAAATACATCATTTACAACTTTTTGTTTATATTGAGAATCCTTTGAGACTTCAGGAACAAGCCATTTCATACCATAAGCTGCACTCCAAAAGCCTGCCATTGTAGTCCAAGCCCACATGCCTCACCAGGGAGTCTCTGTACCACAGCTCACATGAGAGACACAACTCAGAAGCTGCTTTGGGCTCTAGACCATTTTTTAAGGTTTCTCCAGCTTTATGTGGGTGTTTATTGTGTATATCACCCACGTTGGGCTGCCATTTATAGTATGAGATTTCTGGCTCAGACTTTCGGGCATGAGACTCTTAATCTCAGGGTCATGGGTTTGAGCCTCACACTGGGCACCATTTGTAGTAGGGGCTTTCTGGCCGGGACTTTCAGGCCTAACCTCAAGGTTTAGGTCTGCAGACCCACAGACCCACAGAGACACACAGATGCTTACAATAGTTTTAGGCTGATCAGTCTAAGGCCCAGGCATATAACTTGCTAACTCTTTACCCTTAATCTAACCCATGACTCTTATCCTGTTCAGCCATGTGGCTTGGTACCTTTTCTCAGAGCAGCATAGTTGTCCTCTGTTTCTTCTGGCTTCTCTCTGGCATTCTCTCTGTTCTGCCTGTTCCTAGAGTCTTCTTAGTCTGGTAGTTCTGCTTACACTTCCTGTCTGCCTTTGGCCAATTATCTCTTTTTATTAAACTCATAGATGGGGACAATTATTTACAATAGAACAACTTATTCTCCCTACACCAGACCCCTCCCCTTTTCATCTGAGTCCTCACTGATTGTACCACCTAACCTTATTGTGCCTCCCCTTTGGCCAAACAGGTTTATTATCAACCAATGAGACAGCACGTATTCACAGTGTACAGAAAGAACATCCCACAACGACTAGAGATCTAGCATGTCTTTAAATCCATGATCCTACTGCCTCAACCTTCCAAGTGTTGGGATTATAGCCATGTGTCTCATATTTAATTATTGATTTAAAGTGTATGTGGTGACAAATAGCTAGAGGATCAATTGCAACTTTACTTATTTTGGAAGATTTCCTTATTAAACCTGCAAGACTAAGCGAATTTAGGTTAGATCAACACCAAAAAATAAAATGTAGCAGTCTAGGTTTTGAAAGAAAAACTAGCTTTTTGCAAATGACCTCATTACCATTGATCATGGCTTAATTGTATTCTTCTTCAACGTCTTATCAGAGACGCTCTTGTACAAGGCCCTTTCTTTCAGGCCTCTAACCAGCTCCCAAATCATGACACAGAGACTCAGTATTAGTTTTGGATGCTTGGCCTTAGCTTAACTCTTATTCTAATCTCTTTCTCTTTATGCTTTGCCTTGGGGATTTTTACCCTCCTTCTCTTCTTCCCTCCCTCTGCCTCCTTCCTCCCTCCCTTCCTTTCCTGCTATCTCCACATCTTGCTGGGACTGCCTGGCTTCTGGCATGAGGTGTGTCCTTCTCTATATCCCTCATTCTCTTCTTCTCCTACTTATTCTCTCTGCCCGGTAGCCCTATGTATCCCTCTCCTGTCCAGATATTGGCTGTGCATTTTTTTGTTATTAGACCAATCAGGTGCTTTAGGCAGGCAAGATGAAGCAAATGTTACACATGTCTTCATAATTAAACAAAGGCAGCAGAAATAAATAACACACCTTCCACATAGTTAAAGTAATATTCTGCAGCATAAACAAATGTAATGCATCATTACATAGTTAAAGCCATTTCTACAACTCCTTCTTAATTCATTCTGAAAAAAGAACACAAAATCATAAATCTGATGCCTTGCTTGTATGTGTTGGCAGCCAGAGCATCAGCTAATCCACTAGCAAATTAAGTCTAAAGGTCTCATAGTTGTGACAAAATCATTTTCTTAGGTAACCTCAGAATTTTTCAAGTAGCAATGAAAATAATTTTATGGTTGGGGCCACCATGATATGAGGAATTGTATTAAAGTGTTGCAGCATTAGGAGGGTTGAGGACCACTGTCGTAGGAGATATAGGGGAGCAAGCCTGCCTTTGGGCACCACGTCTCTATTAACATTGGCTATGTTTCCAGTTGGATACAGATGTTCTAGGTCTTTGACAGCACTGGTCATTTTATACCACTAGACAGTATTGAAAAATGACAAAATTGCATATATCTCAAGCTCCTTATCTAACCAGGAGGAAAACATATATTATCTTAATGAATAAATAGGAGAGGTCATTGGATTTAAACAGTCCACAACAAAGGCAGATCAAAAGAGAGAAGCAGGTGTCATTGCTGGGATTCTTCAAATCCAGTTCCTCACTAGCTAAAGTGAAAGGGATCTTATTCAGATGATGAGGAGTCTCCTAAAGTCCCAGGTCAGGGTTGCAGATGCACCCCAGAACAGTGACACAAGAGATATTCACAGACAGCCACCTGTGATGTATTCATTTATGAGAGTCAGTTTTGTTCTCATTTTATCCTTAAGGTAGCCTCTCTCGGCAGATGCAGAGATCCGTAGCTAAACACCGGGCTGAGCTACTGGTCCAGCTGAAGAGAGGGAGGAAATTGCACAGGCGAAGGGATCGTGATCATGATGGGGAGACCCATGAAGTATGTAGTTCTGTGCTGTTGGGAGTTTGCAGACTCTGAAATAACAGCTGACAAACTTCCATGGAATGGATCTGGATCCCCCATATGTAGGCAGCAGTCAAAAGGCATGGGCAGTTTCTGGAGCTTCTTGCAATCGGACCAGAGTCTATCCCAGATCTACGAACTCGCTTCTTGAAGCCCATGCCTAGCAGGGAAAACATCTTTTTCAGCCTTGATACTTGGGGGAGGGACTCGGTCCTACTTCAACTGGATATGCCAGATCTAATTGACTTTCCTTAAAATTCTTTGCCTTCTCTGGGGTGGAGGTGAAGAAGGGGAGGAGGTGAGGAGGAGAGAAGGGGCAGGAAAGGGAGCAGTAGTAGGTATGGGATTTTTTTTTTTTTTTTTTAAAGGATAGCCTCTTTCAGAGAAACACAGACTCAGGGCAGGAAATCAGTGTTCCTGTGTGTGTTTACGTATGTGCAACAGAAAGATGCTGAAGCCGGTATAACATGACACCAGGACCATTTCTCTACAACTCAGTGCTCCTCAGCTCCCACTTAGGAATCCCTTTGTCAAAACCTTCTCAACATAATTATAACTGAGACTTCAAATCCCATTAACACTGACGTGTTCGTGGCGGGCCCATCTGTCACACTCTTTCGTTCCTCCTGTTCTAAGAATGATCTGACCTTCACACCCCTCTTCAGGACCACCACTATTCTCACAGCTTCTCACTCCATGTTCCAGGAACTTTGTGGATACATTTTAGTTATCAGCAGGCACTGGGCTCACTCTAGTGCTTAATCACCCATGGAAACCATTTGTTTAAGCAATTAGAAATGTGGAGCTAGGGCATTTCCAGCAGTTACTGACCAGGTGGAAACCCCGACTGGATATACTCTTGTTAAGGGCTGTTGATCAGCAGGAAATGACCTGCTATAAAGTGGCTGACATTTACCTGGAACATTAGATTCACAAGCCCCAAATGCATTCAGAATGGTTGATTGGGGATAATGGGCATATTTTGAGCATGATTTTCTTTAAGTGCAAATGTTTGAAGCATTTTGACCTTGGTGTGAAATACAGTTGTGATCTCTTTTCCTTTGAAGTTAACAACTTGTGTCTGAGTAACAAAATCAGAAAAGTAGGCTACTTAGCCTACTTTCTAGCTCTCTAATGATTTGATAGTCATTATGGGTATGAACTATTGCTGTGGACTGGGCAGACTACAATGAAATCTATAATCTCTCATACCAGCTCTAGGCCATGTTGTTACAACTGTCCAAGATGCAGTTGAGGCTCATCTTGTACAAATACAATTTTCAATGTCATGCAGCTAAATTTCAGACACTATTGCTTGTCTATGGCTTGAGTAGCTGTTATAAGACACTATTTGCTCAGAGGAAATCATGGTACAGATAATCTGCCTTCAAATGTTTGGAAGCAAACTGCATTTAACACATTTAATTTTAAGATCAAATGAAGGAAACTCTTGGTGATTCCTATGTGCGGCTTCCTGTCTCAAGTGCCTTACATTTGTGGATTCAGCTAATATTGACTGATTTGAAAACAGCTACTGTTATTAACTGGGAGCTTATGTGAAGCCGAGCAGCATTCCCAATAATCCATAGATACTCACTTGTGGGTTGAAACCACCAAGACAGCTGCAGTAGGCTCTCTTGGTGCCTTTTTTGTTTCTTTGGATTTTAGAAGGAAAGAGTGCAAACACATTGGTGTTGAGCGTAAGAGGGTTAGCCCCCAAGCCACAAGGGCCAGTTGTCATTATTGGAAGAGAAAGGTGTAATGCAGAGAGGAGAATTTAAGATTTTTTTTTCCTGTGACTTCAGCAGTAACTAGAGAGGCTTCAGCAATACACACAGCTTGCTATCTCACTTGCAGACCGCAGGATTCACCTCTGGCAAGTGAAATACAGGACAGAAAAATGAGCTGCGATTCATTGATTTCTTCTTAAACAGTAGAAAGGAATAAGCTGATAATTCGGTGTTTTGAAGATTTAGGGTGGCAATAATCAAATCTCTAAACTAGACAGAATTATAAGGAGCAGAGAGGATGTCTAGAGGTCATTACATGCATGCTAAGCATCCTAACTGTCACAGCCACTGTCCCAACTCATTTAATTTTTCCTAAAGCCAATAAAATCAGGTGGGAGGAGACTCCATGGAGCAGAAAGGGCCTTGGGTTGAAGAATTTGGAAACAAAATCCTTAGCAATCTAGTAGACACTGCACGAAAGAATAGTGTAATATAATAAAAAGAAGAAAACAGAAGAGTGGGCATGGTCACATGTGCATCATCAGACATAAAGTATGCAGAATAAAGAATTGCAGAGGTGATGGGTCCCTTTCACTGTGTTAGAGTTAATGTGAATTGAGGGATATCAGTTCTGGGTACCCGTCTCAGAGAGAGAGCACATCTGGGGCAGAGCCAAGAACAGGCTTCCAACCATCATTCCCAAAGGGAGGGGAGTGTTACAACTAGCCAGTGGTGAGGACGAGAAGAGAAGCTTCCCCAAAGAGATGAGGGAAAAAATGATGCTCACAGGAGGGATAAGATATCCTAGACAATCAAGAGGAAACACAGCCATTCAAAGCAATAGACTTCATTGTACTAAATATACTAAACCCATTGTAAGTATAGTTGTGTTTTGGCACCTGCTCCTAAAGTTGCTCAAACATCTCTACGTGATTTTCTTAGAGCCTTTATCAATACTTGAATTTATTAATGTTCACCTATGAGAACTTCTTTACAAGAATGCTTGTTAATCCTGTTTCAACTTCATAGATTCCCAATGCTTACAGTAGTTTATTATACACAGCACTTTCTCCATAGGTATTAATAATAGATACTCCTGGCTGAATGAATGGATTGGTGCAGCATTGGTGGCAGATGTAGGAAGGTTGAGGAGAGAGTGTGGTATTTATGTTTCAGAAATATGATCCAGGAGACTGAATGGCTGTTGGGTGGAGGCTGGGTTGCAAGACTATTTTTAGACCAGTAGCTTTATGAATTCTAGGAGATGAAGAGAAAGTATCAAAATGGCTTTCTAGCTCTCTAATGATTTGATAGTCATTATGGGTATGAACTATTGCCGTGGACTGGGTAGACTACAATGAAATCTATAAGTTTTATGTTCATGGAAGACCATTCTAGGTTATTATAAATTTCATTTTGGTGGACTTTGGTCCCACAAAATATTTTGGATATTTTTATTGGAGCATAAAAATCCTGCGGAGGTTGTTATTAGGGATAACATTTCAGAATTGGAGGCTAAGGATGGAAGATATTAGTGTGGAAGTCTTGACTTTTCCTAGTATTGTGGGTGCTGGAAAACGTTAAATCCTTTGGGGTGTAGATACATTCTCAATCTCCTTTTGAGAGTCTATCTCTGTCTAAATTTTATTTTTCTAAGGAATCCAGTTGATAAATTAGGTAGACTCCAACTCAGAATATCTTACCTTTACCTGATGAGACATACAAGGACCCTATTTCCAAATAAGGCCACATTCATGGGTATTCAGAAGTTTTTGTTTTATGTGTGCACACATTACTGTATATTCATAGTTGACTCTCCTGAACATATATTTTATTATTTTTAGAGATGACATATTTCTAGCCACGATAAAAATCACATCAAACTCCAAGAAAAGGCTTCCAAGGTCTGAATATAACACATTGTCTGGAAAGTCCCTTGTCTCACCCTAGCTTTTGGGGATTACCTGTGTAGTGGGGACGGGGACCCTATCCTGTCCATGTTAGAAGTTATAGCAGAGCGTGTTATCCCAAATGTTAAATATGGAAGAACATATTTTCTTTGGGTCTTTGTACTGTGAGGTGTGGCTCTTGAGGAACAGATCTCTGTGATAAGATGTCACCAGTGTGGTTGTTGTGTGGGATGAGAATGGGAGCAGCGGTGGCCATTCTCTTTCCCTTGCCATGGAAGAAGGGTTCAGGTTCAAGATGACTAGGACAATGGAACCGATTTGTTTCTTCACTCACCTAGTAAATGGCTACCCACTTTCTAATTTATGCAAGGTATTTGGAATCCAACCTCTGTAAGTAATTTTTGAAGCATATTAATATTAAAGGACATAAGATGTGTACATGTGGTAACACTCACCTATAATCACATACTTGGGAAGCAGACACAGGCACGTTGTAAGTTCCAGACCAGCCTATGTTTACATAATGAAACCCTGTCTACAAAAAACAAGATTTAGTTTATTGGTAGAATACTGGCTCATACACACACACACACACACACACACACACACACACACACACACACACAATAAATGAGAGAATTATGTCCAGAAAATATGAACATGTAAATAAAAGAAAATAATTTTCAAAAATGTGAATATGCAAATGACTTCTAGCCAGTGGCATGTAGGTCTTTATGGCTATGCTGAAGACTGGTGCATATAGAGTAACACACTGGACAAGGAGGAGACCAGATTTACTTGAAGTTTCTGCAAAGAAAATCCAACAGATTTCAACAGGGACATAATGTCCCCGCTGTTGATGGTAAGGACATCTAGCCTGCAGATAAACACTGACTGTGTTCAGTGAAGCCAAGAGAAGTCACCTTGACTCTCTGACAGTGCTGAATATTTAAACTAGACAAAGCTTACACAACTTTAGAAAAACTGAAATGGGGTTGTCTTGCATGCTAAAGGATTGTGCATATTTGTTTTGAAATATATCTCTAGCCTAGTTTTGTTTTCAACAGCTTCCATTACCGACTGTTAACTTCAAAATGTTACAAGGAAATTGCAGAGATAATTCCTAGAGTTTAAATAACTTTGATTATAATATCTTGTTATCTTTGTTACATATTGTATATTACTCTCTACTTTGCCTAATTCATACGTTAAACTTCAGTGAAGGTGCGTGGGATTTGTATGGGAACAACTATAACATCTCTACAGAGTCAGGCTCTGCCTAACAGGATTGCAGGCATCCCCACAACAGCTTGTGATATATTTGTATTCACCTCTCTTGCCTAAGGGGAGACTTCTATGCTTCAGTTCTGAATAATTTCAAAGTCACAGGTGAATAAGAGATGGGGCTTAATAGTGCTTTGTCTTTTTTTTTTTTTTTTAATTATCTGTTCCTAAATACCCAACTTACTTGCTTTAGTCTTGCACATGCCAGGAATATAGATGTACACCACTGTCTTAGCTGGAGTGTCTGTTGCTGTGATAAAACACCAAAACCAAAAGCAACTTGGGAAATAAATGGTTTAATTTGCTTGTACTTCCATATCAGTAGTTACATGGCTTAAAGGAGGCCATGGAAGGGATTCAAGCAGGAACCTGGAGGCAGGAACTAATACAGGGCATAGAGAAACATAGTTGCTAGCTTGCTCTCTGTGATTTTGTTTGGCCTGTCTTATACAGCTTGACCAACTGCCCAGGGTTGGCATCACCCACAGTAGACATGGTCCTTCCACATCAATCATTAATCAAGAAAATACTCAACAGACTTATCTATAGGTCAATCTTATACAGATATTCTTTCAACTGAGAGTTCTTCCCAAATTCAAGCTTGTGCCAAGTTGACATAAAGCTAACCAACAACTGCACTATACCTTGAATGATCTGTCTTTACTCTTTACTGAATTACTATAGGGATTAAAAAAAAATCCAGGTATTTTAAATGGATTTTGTGTAAGAAAAGTACATCTTTGGCAAGGAAGAAGTTGGGAACTTCATGGTTTGTTCAAGGGAGTTCTATGAACAGTCTGGAAACTACTCTCTTCCTTTATATCAGTCAAATCAAATCAGTGTTATCTCAAAATTTATGAGGCAGAATCTTGGTGAGCAGGAGATGGAATTTGCAGTTCTCCTTGTCACAGCGGTACTTACAGGAAGTAGAAGTTCTCATTTGGACAAAGAAGTAGCCTGGTTTTGGATAGCCACCCAGGCTCTGCCAAGCCATTTGTTTCAATCATTTCATTCACCAAGGACTTGGCTGAGGTTTTGGGGTTTTTTTTTGTCTTGCATTTTATTTTATTTTTTGAAACAAGGTTTCACTATGTGTCCCTGGCTGTCCTGTAACTCATTCTGTAGACCGGGCTGGCCTCAAATTTACAGAGATCCACCTGCCTCTGTCTCCCAAGTGCTAGGATTAAAGGTGTATGCCACCACCACCCAGTGCTTGACTAAGATTTTATCCCTAATGGCCAAAGAGTTGTAACTTTTAAAGCTGAGGCCAGAGTCCTGAGCCATTTTAATAATTTTTTATTGGGGAATGGGGCAAGTTGAGGATGACAGTCAGAAACATTGTAATGACAAGAGCTGAGCATCCAATAATGGCTTGAGGAGTCCTGCACACCCGAGGCTGGACCCTAGGCCTTTTGTAGAGATGCAGGTTCTCATACTGCTTTATTGTAGGCTAAATTGTGTGATTTCATTTTGTCATTGGTTATAGCTCTTGTTCTGTTATTTCTGTAAGGTTCATGGTATATTCCTCTAAATTACTATTGTATGTACAAAGTGGTATATTCTACTTCCACTGCTCATGAAATATAAGAATACTCCTTGTTTTTCATCCTGCCTTATGCTTTTGTTGTCATAAATTTTACTTTTGCATATGCCATAACCCTAAATGCACTGTTATATATGCTTTGGCATGTGTGTGTGTATGTATACAAACATATACATATATATATGCACACACATATACGTACTTATACACATGCACTATGTATATGTTTACTATGTGTTTTTGTCTTTTTGGTTTATAGCCCAGTCTTTAAGAGCAGAGCTATCTTTTTTTTTTAATGTATTTGATCATATTTACTTCACATTCCTCCCCATCTCCCCACCCCACTGTACCACCCTCTACAAATTTCATGTCCTGTCTTTTTTCAAGTGGCCCATTGTGAAGTATGAACCTAATTAGTCTTATTAAATAAAAACCTGGAGTCAGACATTAGGGTGAAAGCTGATAGATCAGAGAAGAAGAGCAGCTGCCCTAAAGACTTCTTATCTCTCTCAATCCTCAGACTGAGAATGTTTCCACCTCTGAATTGTGCTGGATTAAAGGCTTAGAGTCCCCAAGTGCTGGGATCAAAGGTGTGAGACATCACTTCCGGGCCTCTATTGCTAACTAGTGGCTAGCCCTCTACTCTCCAGGCAAGGTTTGTTAGAGCACAAATATCACACACCACCATTGATTCCAGTATGTGCGGTTCTTATATTCTTGGGTGTGGGGACATGCCCTTGAACATGGTCTACTTACCAGGGGTCAGATCCTTAAAGCAAAAAGATTTCTTTCCTTTTCAGAAGCCATTAATTGTCAACAGCATGTTGGCTAAGAGTGGAGCCTCTTGACTTCCTCTCCCTTCCATGATGGACTAATGACAAACTTAGTCTTATGCAGGTAACCGTAATTATTGTGAGTTCAGGGAGGCAACAGTCCTCTCATTTCCATAAAATATTGTTTCGGTCTGATCAAATATTGTTTCGGTCTGTTCCAGTGTGTTCCTCAACTTTTGGCTCTTACCCTTCCCCCATCCTCCAGTGATTTCTGAGCCCTGAGGTGCAAAGGTGAGGGTGATGTAGATGCTCCATTTATGGTTGACAACTCCACTGACTCTTATTTTTCACATTTTAAAAATCTGATGTCACTTTTGGTATTAACCACCATCTGCTGCATGTAGCAACTTCTCTGATTTGGAACATCTATATTTTAAAGAGACTAAAGCATATCAAGATATTTAAACATGAATCACCATCTTTTGAAATATTTGTTTTTTTGTATAGATTTATACTTGAATCCAGTATGAAGAAATTTTTCTTAAAAAATCCTTATTTTGATGACTGTCAAATATTCTAGTAAGTATTAGAATAATGACAAATACTACAGTTTTGGGTCCTCAAGAAATTTATAGTATAACAGTGTCCCCAACTCAGATTAGTCATATCCAGTCCTAGGAATGTTATTTATTATTCTGTATAGCACAAGACAACCAATCAGGTCTTGTGCCAGGCCAAGTTCAAGTATGGGGACATGTAGGCTCTTCTTGATGCCAATGTGAACCCAGGCCAAGTTAAACAAGTGTGGAGAACTGTAAGCTTCTCATGATGTCAGTGTGAACCTGGTAGTTTTTCTCTTGGTGATGCATTTACTTGTTTAAAAATATTTTCACATCTAGAAAAATATGCGTCCCACAGGTTTCCATATTCACCCAGCATTTTGTGGGTTCTGGGGATCCCTCCAGATCTTATGGTTATTCAGCACATCCATTATTGATTGAGCCATCTCCCCAATCCCAACACTGCCCATTTGTTGGAAGAGAGCAGGTATGAGAAAGGGAAGTTCCATGATTAAAAAGAAAAAAATAAGAGTGTGAATGAAAATTATGTCAAAATAATATAAATCACTCTTTCTTCTGCTATTATATATGCCTTATCAATTGCCCAATTATGGTTATTTAAAAGGTAGCATTTATTTCTAAAGGGAGACTATGATAAACAGAGGCTTATTTAGCTTCTTTATTTTTCATTATTTTAGTATTCTCATATTCAAATAGACTATGTAAAGCAGATATAGGGTATATTTATAGGTGACATTATTTTCAACACACCAGGCAAAGCTATTATTGTTAGCATCCTGAATGAATATGCTACTTATATTTAGTCTTCTTTGCCACACACACCTAAATTAGCCTTACTATATTACTGGTTTCTATAGATAATGGTTATTTAATAAAATTTTCACAGTATAGAAGATGGTTAATTATGCAGTTACGAGACTAAGTGGAATTTGGCCAAGCAGGGCTCCTACCTTCTTCAGTTTCCTTTTCTATGGCTGCAGCTATCCCCACATCCTAAGCTCTAATAGTCTGTAGGACAAAATAGGCAGGCCCCATGGCTTACATACCCATGCGGTGGATGAGCTTCCATGTGGCTCCTCTGTTACTCTGGCTTCTTTTGGCTCTGTGACATTGCCGGTCACTTCTAGTGCTAGCTCCTCTGAGACATCAGACCAATGGTCACTGCTCTCCCAAGAAGGAGCCCTTCCATATATAAGCAGCTTTCTCCAGCATTGCTAATATGCCGCCTGGATTTCTGTATGTCTTGTTCTCAGATATCCCAGTTTAAAGCTCTGCTTTTTTCTTGGGCACTATGGTACTCAGTACTTTCTGGTACTTTCCCCCTATAAAACACTTGATAATTTTCTTATGCAAGTCACAACGTTAGTTTTTTCAATTCTTATGCCCCTGCAAACAGCCTTGTGTAATCAGTGCTCACTACAGATATTTCAGCTTCTGAGATAAATGTTTCTCAGTGTCTCAACAGCAACATAGGTCTTTGCCTCTGAGTCACAGTATAGGCAATAGACAATATTTGTATTGCTTTGCTTTGGTCTGATTATCTGTACCTTCTTAGGTTCATATGTTGAAACCTAATCACAATGTGATGGTATTCAGAAATGAGGCTTTTGGTAGAGTATTCCATTTTGAGAGCAGAATCCTCAAAGCCACCATCAACTACAGGCAAAGTCACCATCAACTACATAGCAAGCATGTCAGCCAGGATAATGAATCCCACACCCACATCCTAAATAAGTAAATTCAATGATAAAAACAGCCTAAGAGAACTCTTTACTCTTTGAGAGGACTCCCTCATGAGGAGAAAGCAACCATACTCATCTATGAACCAAGAAATAAATTCTCAAGAGACATTAAGTCTCTTGCTCCCTTGATCTTGGCATTCCCAACATCCAGAACTCTGAGAAATGATTTGTTTCTAAACTAGCACCCTGTGGGCTTTTCAGTAGCCCAAACATGTGAAGAAAGAAAGAGAGTGTCAATGGTGGTGCTACTGAACAATGACCTGAAATGTGTAGGCAGCTTTGGAGCTGTGTAGGAGGTAGAATAGTTTTAAGGTATGTGCCAGAGGAAGACTACATTGTCATAAATGGGGAATTAAGGACATTATGGTGAGGGTTTAATGGGATATGAGGAGCTTCTCAGTTTCTTAAGAAAACACCTAAGCAGTTGGGGGAAACATGTATGTTACAGACCCTAATGAATCTTCGTATTCTAGTATTTACAAAAGGTAACATCAGTGATGTGCTGTCTTTGTCATTGCTCGTGGTGTGTTAGCCAAGGAAGTATGGAACCTCTGCCTGATTGAGCTGCCTTGAGCCTTGGTCGCATGACTTAAATAGGATTCTCATTTGGGAGACAGCTCCAAGCACCATAAGAATGGAACTAATACCCCAGATTGTGGGAGGTTGTGTTGTTTCATTGTAAATAATTATCCCACCCACTGGTTTAATAAAAAGCGCTGATTGGCCAAAGGCAGGCAGGAAGTGTGGGTGGGGCTACTAGACTAAGAAAACTCTGAGAACAGGAAGCATAGAGCAGAATGCAAGAGAGAAGCCAGAAGAAACAGAGGACAGCTATACTGCTCTAAGTAAAGGTACTGAGCCACATTGCAGAACAGGATAGAAGTCATGGGTTAGATGAAGGGTAGAGAGCTAGCAATTTATGTGCCTGGGCCTTAGGCTGATCAGCTGAAAACTATTGTAAACATCTGTGTGTCTCTGCGCGTCTGGGGTTCTGTGGGTCTAAACCTTGAGGCTAGCCCCAAAAGTCAGGGCCAGAAACCTCCTACTACACCAGCTTGAAGGAGTCAATTATATACTATTAGCCTTGGACAATTGTTGACATACACCTCCATTCTATGAGAGCTGTGCCAAGGGCTATGTAGCAAAGTCATGGGATTGGATCTACTCAAGGTCTTCAGGCCAAAACTATGTCTCAGTGTCTGGAAGGTACGATATCACATGTAAGGTTCTTCTTGAGTTGTAGAAGTTAGCTTTGCTTTCCCAGTCGTATTGTTGAGCATTGGCTCAACATCTCTTATCCCTTTTCTATATTTCTGCCTTTTGGAGTGAGATTGTCCATCAATACTTACTGCATTATTGTATTTTGAAATGTAGCTTGTTTGATTTTCCAGCTCATAGCTAGAGAGAAGTTTGTTTTGCTGCAGGGGGACTATACCTTGACTTATTCCTATCCAATTTTTATGATATTCAAGTGAGGCTTTGGATATAAAATTTTAATGTGATGCTATGACCTTTGACTTTTAGATTTGGGACAGGTTGGATGATTTTCATATATGAGAAGAACATGATTTGGGGTGATAAAATTCTTAAACTCAAAATTCATATTTTGAGATCTAATCACCAATGTAATGGTGTTATGATGTGTTACCCTCTGTAATAAATTCCCTTACAAAAGATGGCAGAAAGAGAGAGCCCCAATCCCTTTAGCCACATGAGAAAACAGTGAGAAGGTACCACCTACGAACCAGGAAATGGATTATCTGCAGATACCAAATTTGCTGGTTCATTGACCTTAGAAGCTCAGCGTCTTGAACTATGAAAAATAAGTTTCTGTTGTCTCTAAGCTGCTCAGTCTATTGTAGTGTATTTCAGCAGCTCTAGTAGCTGGGATAGTATGTACATGAATGAATTAATATGGACATATACCATGCTTTAATTTACTATGTATTTCATGTTTCATCAGCGTTTTTCTGGCAGAACTCAACCCCTTACTCTATCTCTCCAGCCTTCTTCCCTTGGCCCAGTGTGAATTGCTCTACTTCTCTGGTTTACCCCCTCCTTGGTAGCTGCTGACACTGACCATCATAGTGGTGGTAGAGATATGGAGTATTAGAGGTGAGACTGCATCACATCCATTTACTCAGTGATCTGATCTTCACAGTTCTGTTACTTGCAAGGCATTTCCTATTCGGAAATGAGCACCGAGTACACAATCCGTTTTCTCTGAAGGTTATTTTGTTTGTTTGCTTGTTTTTGTGGCAGGAACAAACTAAAAAGCAAACAAGAGCTTGGGATGTCTGATATGGAAGAATGGGATGAAGGGACATAAAGAAGCCTGCTGTGCATGCATGCTTGTGTGATATGGTTAAGTAGTCAGAGGCATTCACTTAAACAGTTACCTAAATAATGGAGATTGAGAGAACCATAACTTACGGATGTCTGAGGAAGAATACTCCTGGCAAGTGATGGGAAAACAAACCTTAGAGTGGTGTGGTAGACTTGCCAGCCATTAGAAGACCAGTGGGGCCCATGTATAGTCAGTAAGAGAAATCCTCTTGATAACCAGTAGATCAGAAGATGGCCATGTCATACAGTACAGATGCCTCTAAATATGGTAACAGATGATAGAATTTTAAACTAAGGAAACAGCATTATATTATTAAACAAGCCCTCTAATGCCCTGTGGGAGATTTATAAGTGAGCAAGTGTGGAAATGTGGGAGACCAGTTAGAAAGCTTTACAATATTCCAGGTGAAATATGATATGTATGCTAATTTAGACTATGTTAACAGCAGTTTAAATGGTGATAGATACATGGGTTCAGATCATGTTTTCAGGTATATATGGCAGGCTTGCTCATGTCTGTATAAAAAACAAAGAACATTCAAAAATGATGCCAAAAATGTTGGTCTGAGCAATTGGAAGAAAGTTGTGCTTCTCTTAAGTCTGAGATGTTGAGGAAGAGCAAGTCTTAGCATCAGATGAACCAAAGGCTTGGTATATATATGAAGAAAGTCAGTGAAGAACTCAAGATGTACATACTTGGGCCAGGGGTACAAATTTGAAGGTCATTATCGTGGCAATAGAATAAACATCATGGGTGCTATGATTTTCCTAAGTGTCCTCCCAAAGTTCCAAATGTCAGAGTCTTGGTTTTGTTAGGTTGATGCTGTCAGGAGGTGGTGAACCCTGGTGGGAGAGTCTTCTGATATTTAGAGATAGGGTTGCTTTTTTAGGTGGTACTGATACTCCAACCTCTTTCTTTTACATCCCGGTCATAAGGTGAGGGATTTTGGCATATATTCTTGCCGTGGTATGCTGACTTCCCACAGGTCCAAATTTAAAAAAGCTACCACCCATGTACTAAAACTTCTATTAACATGAGCCAAGATAAACATATCCTCTTAAAAATATTATCTCAGCATTTTGTTGTAATAATTGAAAGTTTACTAATCTGATAGGTCTGGATGAAATTACCTAGGAGTGAGTACAGGTAATGAAAATTAAAATTAGAAGGATTTGAAGTGTAGCTCAAGATAAGGCTGGTTTAGCTCAGTCATTCTCAACCTTCCTAATTCTTTGATCTTTTAATAGAGTTTCTCATGTTGTGGTGATGATTCCTAACCATACATTTATTTTGTTGCTACTTTATATTGTGATTTTGCTACATTTATGAACCACAATGTAAATATCTGATATGCACTCCCAAAGGGGTCAAAATACACAGTATGTATGTAGCCAATACGATCTAAGTGACTGGAAAAGGCTGACAAGGAATGGCCATTTTGAGTGGTATCAGCTAATTTTCCAGGAGGTGTACTATTGGTTTTACTGAAAGAAATGAAAGAAAGGAGGAAGGAATGAAAAGAAAAGATGGAAAAAAGCAAGAAAAAAGGGCAGAAAATGAAAGAATGTCCCATGAAGAACTATGATTTCTAAGGTTCTAATTCACAGAGCAGTAACTTCCTGGCCCTTATCTGTTAGCAACCTTGGAAGGAAACGCACTAAGGCCCTTGGATAACCATGGAATAACATTAAAAAATGGGAAGACATGGTGTAGTCAGAATAGTCAAGAGAACTGCAAGAATACCCTGACAACCTCAAGTGAAAATTGCCTTCTTACAACAGCCTCCTTTATTACATGCAATAGCTTCTTTGTTGATTTTAGGCATACAGGTTATTGAGATTATGTTCAATACCCAGAAGGGATCCTGAGGTAGGAAGAGATGGAGTTAGTGTGGATCTTCAATAGAAACTTTTCAAGTGGTCAAATGGTCATACACAGTCTGAAACCCTGGTTAGGAGCCCTAGTTAACTATCATGTGAGATATTATTTCCTGCTGTATCTTAGGGTTTCTATTGCTGTGAAGAGACACCATGACCCCAGCAACTCTTACAAAGAAAACATTTAATTGAGGTGGATTACAGGTTCAAAGGTTTAGTCCATTATCATCATGGTGGGACATGGCAGCATGCAGGCAGACATGGTGTTGGAGGAGCTGAGAGTTCTACACCTTGATCCAAAGGCAATAGGAAGTAGATTGAGATGTGGATATGACTTGAGCATATATGAAACCTAAGGACCCACCCCCACAGTGACACACTTTGTCCAACAAAGACATATCTAAGTCCAACAAAGCCACACCTCCTAATAGTAGCACTCCTTATGAGTTTATGGAAATCAACTACATTCAAAATACCAAATTTCACTCCCTGGCTCCCATAAGCTTTTCACAATATCATAATGCAAAATGTATTTAGTTCAAATTCTGTCACAATCTCAACAGTGTTTTGAAGTTCAAAGTTCAGAATCTGTTCTGAGATTTATGCAATCTTTTCACTGCAGCAGATCACATCCTTCCAGCATATAACGGCACAGCATAAACATTACTATCCTCAAACATAGGGAAAGGAGCACATTGAGGAAATACTGGTCTAAAGCAGGACTGCAAACAAGCTGGGCAAACTCCAAACTCTGCGTCTCTATGTCTGATGTCAAAATGCTCCTCAGATCTCCAGGTCCTTTCAGCTTTGTTGACTGCAACACACTTCTTTCTCTGGGGCTGGTTCCACTCTGTTGGCAGCTTTCCTTATCAGGTGTCCCACAGCTCTGGCATCGCCAGCATCTTGGGGTCTCCAAGTAAGCCAGGATTCACTCTCACAGCTTCACACAAAGGTGCCTCTGGGCCTCCATTCAGGGACACTCTTGACACATGCCTGGTCTCAGAGTCTTTCTTTTTCTGTGGAGGAATATTTCATAAGTCTTTAAATCTTTGACTCTAAAGGGAGCATCATGTGGCCAAAGCTGCCATGTTCTACTGCTTGCTGGGGCTAAAGCATGTTCCCCTTGTTAAATTACGTCCTAACCGACTATCTAATTTTGATGGTTATCTTCACTGCCTCAGCTGGCCTGTCCTGGAACTTGCTCTGTTGATCAGACTGGATCTCTATGGATCAAGTTGGGAGCCAATTATACTCAAACTATCACAATATGGTCTCCACAGCAACCACCATCCTGTTATTAGAAGGCCTATGTGAAGATTTCGTTTTCTTGCCTGGTCTACTCTTTCTGGATTTTTCCAAAAGCAAAATGTTATAGGTGACATATCATTTCAATATTGTACATAATTTTGGTAAAGTCAGAAGTCCAGGCGTATGCATCTTGTTGAGAGTAAGTCAAAGGTACCATCTTTGATTCCAAAGACATTGTCTTCTTTCATGGGAAGAATTCAATATTCTTTAAATGATCCCTTTGTCACGTTTTTGAAGAGACTCTGCTGTCAGATACAGTTACAGGCATCAATCTCTGGCCTTGTGCTGTCTTACTCAGTATACTGATGTGATCAGCCCTCTGGTGATTGTCCTCTTAGATGTGTTTGCTCTTGTCACTTGTAAAAAGACAGAGGATCTTTATAAAACAGCCAGCAGTTAAAAGGCAAGATTCCTTGCTGAGAAAACTTGGCACTAAGTGGCAGAAAAGAAAGTGAGCATTAGAGCTATGACTTTCCCTGTTTAACTCTGGGTTCTCATCCTAATAAACCTGTCTCAGACTCAGATCTCATCCTTCTGAGGATTCAGTTAGATGACATTTATATTGTACAAGCCCTACTTCAGCAACAGGTTCATATGAAATTCATTACCAATGATCTTATCCTATTTACCCTTTAGAATTTTTTTATAAGTACTTATTCTTGAATTATTGATAATTTTGACTAGAAGGTAGATTTAAAACCAATGGACCTGAATGTGTTTGATTTGTGCTGGCCATTAAAAGTGCATCTCTAGACAGAATAACATTCATAGACTGAAGTTTCTAGTTTCTTTGAGTCTACTTATATGTTCTGGACATTCTACATTTTAGGGTATGGTATTTTGAAACTGTTATGATCCCCCGCCCACTTTACCATGTTCGTTGGTATAATCTCATCTTTCTTTAGCCCTGTGTAGGCAGTCATGTCAGTGGGACCTTTTGGGTGCAGCTTCTGATGCTAGTAGGAGACACAATCTTGTGGCAAACTCCCTGGTACTCTGGCTCTTACAGTCTTTCCACCCCCCACTTCCACAGTGATTGCTGAGCCTGAAGTGAGAAAGTTGTTTTATAGATGGGCTCCATTTTGATTGGTTGTCATTCTCTGTAGTGGTCTCCTATAGTGAATTTGTGATGTTCCATTGTAAATAATTGTCCCGCCTATGAGTTTAAAAAAAAGCGCTGATTGGCCAAAGGCAGACAGGAAGTGTAGGCAGGGCTACCAGACTAATAAAACTCTGGGAACAGGAAGAGCAGAGCAGAAATGCCACAGAGACTCCAGAGTTGCCAGATAAGCCAGAAAAAGCAGAGGACAACTACGCTGCTCTGAGTAAAGGTACTGAGCCACATGGCTGAACAGGACAAGAGTCATGAGTTAGTTTAAGGATGAAGAGTTAGCATCAGCCTAAAATTATTGTAAGTATCTGTGTCTCTGTGGTTCTAAACCTTGAGGCTAGGCCCAAAAGTCCTGGCCAGAAAACTCTTACTATAGTCTCCATCTGTTGCAAAGAGAAGTTTCCTTGTTAAGGGGTGAGGTCTATACTATTATAATCTTGAAAAATAAAAAAAAAATAATTAAAAAATCTGGTACATTTACCTCCCCTGAGGCAATAGGCTATTATCCTATTTTTGTGGACTTTGTAGAGGCTGTCTAAAAAAAGCTCTTTCAATATTGGGTTTTTAGGTAATACTAGTACAAAGCATCTGTCTTCTTATACATTGGCCATATTGGGAAAAATAGTTCCAATTATACCATGGCAATACATAAAACATGGGACTACTCTCATATTTATATTAACTTAACTTACATAATGTATACTGTTTAATCCATATGTCCTAGTGTTGAATATGAAGTTAAAATGTTTATTTTTATTTTTTGACAAAAAGGGATGGAGAGTACATGAGGCACCTGTGAATAGTGCTTCCATCCAAAATAAACCTGGGACAGAAAAAACGTGCTCACACATGTTTGTGATGACAGATACTGGAGAATATGGCAAAACAGAAAGCTATGCCTAGTGATAGTGCTGGCAGTTGAGTAGAGGTAAGGCAACTCCATGTTTTTCCACAGATTTGATTTTACAGCCCTTTGAAAATGTTGCTTACTTATGGATGACTAGAAAATAACTGCAGATATGTTTTTGACATTTTAGTTGTAAGCCTAGTATTTAATGGCTGAATCATCTCTCTAGTACATGGACTCTTTTTTTTTTTTTTTTTTTTTTTTTTTTTTAAAAGTAAGCTATGTTTGGTTCAACCTTCACAGGCATACCCAGGATGTGAGTACAGTATGTTTCTTTCTCAGATCTGTCTTCCTTCTGAAAGGCCCTGGCCCCAGACAGCGGTATAATCACAGCTTCCCTGTCATTTTGAGAGTGGGCTTATGTGAGTTTATGGGAGGTTACCTTTAGTTTTATTCTTCTGCTTTAGTTAGTTATATACAATGAGAAAATGTTAATGTCATCATCACAAAGTAGAGAAAATCATGAATGATAGAATAATTCAGACGAGCAACCAATATCTTTTACTTATTCAGCAGGGTAAAGTTTGAGGCCCCTCTGATGATTTGTGTAGCTTGAATTCTAATTGGTCTTAATAATAAAAACACCGAGTTAGATGTAGATCAGAGACAAAGGAGCAGCCACAGCCACTTCTTACCCCTCCAGCTCCTCAGTCTGAAAGGGACAGAGCTCCTGTCTCCACCCTGTCTCTCTGCCCAACTATATCCCTTCCTGTGTCATCCTCCCAAGTTCTGCTCTTTTTTTCCCTAGAAAGCCTCTCTTTCGCTGTCAGTAGGTCCAAGAGTAGAGCAGAAAAATGCATAGAGGATCTGTGAAAAAGGCGTAGAGTCTGGGGAGGACGGGGATGCTGGTCAGAACTGAAGGCTGCCTGAAATAACACATCTCACAATCAGAGGTCTTATCCGCCACTCAAGTATGCTTCTCTTGTCCCCTGTCACTTCTGCTCCCAGGAGGAAGCCCCTCTACCTTCTCACACACACTGTGATGGTACACCATCCAACTAGCTGACCTCACTGCTCTCAAGGTCAACATATGTTCTGGGTCAGAGGAGAAATTACTCTGTATTTTAATCCATTGTTTCATAATTGGTGAAATACAAGATGGAGACTGATCTTTTAAAGATGGGTTTAATTAGAACATATGGTTCTGGAGGTTTCAAGTCCAGTACTCGGCAACCCCCGTGATTTGGTCTCTGGTGAGTGTCTAATGGGCATCATAACAGGAACATATACAACAGCGAGAGATCAGACCTTAACAGGAAGCCATGAAATTTCTGAGACTCCATAGTCATTTCCAAGTGTATGGCCTAATGACTCAAGGACTTCCCACCATGCCCCACTCTCAAAAACTTCATCTTTTCTCATACTGCCACAATGAACAAGACTCTAATATATGACCTGGGGCAAAAGTTTCATTCAAACCATTCAATCTATTTTTCTTCTTACTACTCTGACCCAAGGATATGAGACGGAGGACATAGAGCCATCAGACCTGTATTTAAATGTTGGCTCTGCAATTTACTAGGTGAATGTTTGTCAATAAATTAGGAAGCTAGTCTGCAAATGATTTTTTACATTTGTAAAATGGATACAATTATAATTCTGACTTTAGGGTTGTTGTAAGCTTTATAGAATTAAATGAAACCATGCATGTAAAGGGCTTATCAGAATGATTGGGATAATATTGTTGGTGCTTTTTATAGTAAAAAGTTTCTGGCCCCGCCTAGCCCTGAGATCTGAACCTTCCCGTAGATGCTTAGCTCTGCCTAGCCCTGAGGTCCCAAAGTCCTAGAGAAATATGCAGAAGCTTATATTAATTACATGCTGTTTGGCCTATGTCTTAACCCTTTCTATTAATCTATGTTTTGCCATATGGCTTGTGGCTTACCTGAGTTTTTATTGTTTTTTTATTACATCTTCTTCTCTAGGTAGCAGCCCAGCTCATAGTGTCTCTCACTGACTCTACCCTTCTTCCACTTTATGTTTGGATTTCCTGCTTGCCTATAAACTGACTTGCCATAGGCCAAAGCAGTTTCTTTATTATCCAATGATAATTCACAGCATACAGGAAGACATCCCACACCAGCCTTTCAAAACCATCACACTATTAGGAGGCAAACAATTTGGTGAACGGACAAGAATATGGTGTGATGTGCCTTATTTAATCTTCCTTATCTTCACAATTTCTTTTCCAGAATATCTTGGGTCGGTGTATTCTCATTCACCAGATTTGTTATTGTCTTTAAAGAGGCAATTCTCCCAGAACTCTCTTTCTGGTCTTCAAGGTGCCCTGAGTGGAGGATTGTATTGCACCACTGAAATTTCCTCCACAGTTAGCAAAACAGCACACCAGAGTTAGACTATAGCATGCTGAACCATCACTCTTAACAGGGGAGCTGCAGCAGGCACTGACTGCAGGCAAATAGGATATCCAGACCTCTTCATATGCTTCACATTTTCAGAATGAGTCAGGCCAAAAGCTACAGGAAAGTTAGCCGACAGAAAAATTTTTATGTCTTATTGGTTGAACATCTAACATATAGCAGACACTATACTAAGTGCTGGTGTCAGAGATGAATGATATAGATTTTGTGTGACTCACTGTCAAGTGAGTAGGTAAAAAAAATCCATCAATACCTAATTATAGGATGATAATAGCCTATGAAGTAAACAACTATTTAAGGGATGATGAGGGAGGGTCAAATAATGTATATCTTAATTGGAAAACTGAAGGTACAACTTTAAGGACAAAGTTACTAGGAGAGAATTCCTAACAAAGAATGGCAAACAAAGGTGTAAAGAAGGGATAATCTCAGCTAGACCCGGGAACTAAAAAGATGAAGTTAGTTAGGATACTGTGATGGGGGAAGAGTCAAAAAAAGTAGAATGAGCAAGGAGCAATGTCAGGTATAAGCTTTCTGCCTGTGGTATTGAGTTTGAGAATGAACACGGAGGAAGGAGAAAGACAGAAGGGATATCAAAGGGTAAAATTCCCTTTTTGTCTTTTATTCACTTGTTCTTTTATTTCCCTTCTCTAGCTACCTCACAAGAACTTACATCTACTGCTGTTTGTATCACTAGAGATAGTGAGCTAAACAAGAGAGCAAGCGTTTCAGCCTTGGGGTCTGTGCTGGTTAGATTATTGTCAGTTTCACACAAACTAGACTCATCTGGGAGGAAGAAATTATGCCTGAGAAAACACCTCCTGTGGGCAAGTCTGTGGGGGCATGTTCTTGATTAAGAATTGATGTGTGTGTGTGTGTGTGTGTGTGGGGGGTGAAGCCCACTATGGTGATGTTATCCCTGTGCAAGAAGTCCTGGATTATATGAGAGAACATAGAGCAAGCCAGGAAGCAAGTCAGTCAGCATCACATCCTTCTTTTGTGGTCTCTGTTCTTAGCTCTGCCTCTGGGTTCCTGTCCTGACTTTTCTTCATTTTGGGGTGAAATAAACCCTTTCCTCCCCAGGTTGCTTGGGTCAAGGTGTTTATCCAGCAACAGATAAGACATGATCCTTAGTATTCTGTTGAAAGTGATTACTGTTGGGATCCAGTATAGGGAGTGGTGACCTCCTGAAAGAATGACAGTGAAGACGAAGGGACACTGATGTATTTGATACCCTTTCCTCCCACTCTGCCGCCCCACACATCTGCTCACAGTATTTCTACTGCTGATATTTCATTGGCTCCTGTTTCTTACAGAACCATTTCTTTAGACCACCTGCCTATTCTCCTCCTCTTAGACATCATGTGACCTCACGTCTTACCTCCTAAGATTGTTGATGATAAGACAAGCAGGAGAAAAGATGGAAAGTGGAAATGTATGGATTAGAATATGAATTGAAACAGAGGCAAAACTGTTTATGAAGATTAGTGGATGGCAGAAGGCCAGCACTAGGGTGCCATCTGACGGACAAAAGGATGCATTAGCGGGATTCATTACAAACTTAGTTTTCCCCATTTCCTTTTAAGATTTTGACACTGATGATGGCTTCTACTTTAGCACTAATGAAAATGGCTTGTACTATAAGGGGCTTTGATAACCTGGAGTTTGGGTTCTAGAAAGACAAAACGGGGCAGGCAACTCCCCATAGGATTCCTGTCTTGTAGCCCCTAGCTTTCTACAGCACTGGGCACTTAATCTGTTTAGTTTGAATTGAGCTATACTACAGGTATAACATATGCTGGAATTTTAAAGATATCTCAAGAATATAAACTGTCTTATGTAGGATTTTTATATTTATTCTATGTTAAAATAATATTTTGGGTTCTTAGGCAAATAATTAAAATTAGTTACTTTTACCTATTATCTATTGTAAATATGGCTGCCAAAACATTAAAATTGTATACAAGACTCATATTTATATTAGATAGATATCACCTCTATAAGTAACTGACTAAGCACAGTGTTTTAGGGCATTGTTCTAAGCATGCTACACAAAACGTCTAAGTTTAATCAACAAGCTGTAATATACATACCTGGTATGTTTTCATTAAAAAAGGGACCAAGGCATACATAGAGAGAATAAGTAAGTTTGCTTAAACTCATGTAATTGGGTGGAGGCAGAGCAGGTTTCAATCCTACCTCCAGAATTCACATTCTTGACTACTCCATTTTCCAACCTCTTGATACCATTTCAAGAGTTGCTAGGCAGGCATAAGGAGGCCACCAAGTATTTGTTGACTCTATTAATTATTGAATTTATGTTATAAGAATAAAAACTAAACACACTTAGAATGGTAATAATTGACATAGAAAATGAATCAGAATCCCTGCAATACCAATGGTAGGCTTTACAGAGGCCTAGAACCTTACTACGATTTCACAGTGATTCCAGGGTAGCTATGGTCTACCTCATGATGCTTCGATCAAGAGGCTGCATATACAGTGGTGGTCCAGAAGGCTAAGAAAGAGTGGAATAATAATTATTTTGTCTTAGTGGCATTTCCAGCTTCTGCAGCATCGTAGCACATACATTACTCACATTTGTGGAGCTGCTAGTGTAACCAGACCTACTATGTGGTGGTGATATAAAGTAAAACATATATAGTCACACACACAATGCTTGATGATAAGCTAGAGAAGCATCTCAGTAAAAAACTTATGACAACATGAAGACCTGAGTTCTATTCCTAACACATACATAAAAATTCAAGTATGATTGTGTGCATGTAATTCCAATGCTGGAGAGGCAGTAAGCAAGGCCTCTGGTGCTCACAGGCCAGCCAGCCTAGCCTAACCCATGAGCCACCCTGTCTAAAAACAAGGTAGTTAGCATGTAAGGGGAAATGAATCTGAGATTGTCTTCTAGTCTCTATACACATGCCTGTAGTGTACCTGCATACACACATGTACCTGCACACACATGAACAAGCACACACACACACCTGAACACTCGTGTGTATACACAAAACAATTTATTATGCTACATTTTATCAATAATTTAAAGTGTACTTCTATTTGTAAGAAATCATTTACTAGTTAGGCATGGTGGTGCATGGCTTTTCCTCTAGAACTTGGCAGAGGCAGAAGAATGAAGGGAATCAACCAAGGCTTTGCTGCAGAATGAGACCATCCCTAGAAAACTGTTTCCTTTGTTAGGAAGCGGTATACCCTTGCTGTCTGCAGTAGCTTATATAGTTTGTGTTCATTGCATCTGTTAATTGCAACATTTTCTACTTAATGTCATCTAGTGTTGTTTAAATCATATCCCTTAAACACACATACACAGGCAGACAGACAGACTGACAGACACACACATACACACAAACATGCACTGTAGCTACTAAGAGGCTATTTTGAGTGATTGAATTATATGCACTTATGAAGACCTGTAGAAGTGGAAAATCAGGTAGTGGTTGTTCACCAGTCAGGTGTACTCATTTTGTCACTGTCACCAATATTGACTACAGAAGCTGTTAAGGAATCTGCTTTGTTGAAGCAATGATATAACCAAACTTTTGACAAAGGTCTGTGTCAGACATGGAGAAACTTCCCATACTCGGGCTGAAGACTGACCACACACAGAAGACTCCATACTCTCAGATTGTCCCCATTGATGCCAATGGTGAAAGCTTATTAGCAAAATTGAACAAAAAGATTAAACAGGATATGCTGTGGAAGTTACTGCTAGTTCTGTGTGTTTAAAACAGTTTGCAAATCATTATTACACAACATGAGGAGCGGTTACAGAGTCTCTAAGTGGTGATGTGAAGGCAGCTGAAGAATTTTTGGAAACTGTAGAGAGAATTACTTGCTAGAACACATTTGGTGAGCATGGTCTAGCAGAGCCAATGAGATCAATCTGCTACACTCTGAGGCTGAGATGTGTATTAGGCTGCTCAGTCTAGGTCTGTGTAAGTATTTTCCATGGCATTTGCACAAATGATAACATTGCCTAACAGCACATTTTGCAAATGCTTTCTGTCACTATGTGATCCACTATAGTGTAAAATAGAACCCCCAGGCAACCACTCTTGGGTCTTAAATTCTTCTGCTGTTTTTGTAATCTACTATAGACTGACAGTTTCATGGCCTTTGTTTGCTTATGACCTTAACTAGTTAGTTTGCTTTGCTCAGCATATGTCTGGTTTGGCTCTTGTGTACCTTTACTGTCTTTGATTTATATTCTGATTGTGATCCATAGACAGCTGGATTGGTTGAGTCAGATTAACTCCAAAAAATGAGTGGTTCTAGTAGGGAGACATTTCTGCCAACCTCTCTCATAAGTCGTTGGCCTTATGTCTAACTACATTTGGGACGGGATCCATCACTATTTGGCTGCTTTGGGAAACATTACAAATTCCCATGACCCACATCATAATATGATAGCAGTATTTATTATGTCACTAAGTCCATTTGGTCATTTCTTTTTTACTGAGTGTCTACTATGTGTTAGGCACTATTTATGACATATAGAAACCCGTTAATGAAAACAGCAAAGTTCCGTTCTCTCATGGAGCTTGCAATCTGACTGGGGGGACAGGTAGTAATGAGTATAACAATTTCAGCATAAAGGTTTTTAGAAGGTGAGAAGAGGTATAGGAAGGAAATTGGGGTAGAATTAGAAGTTAGCAGTATTGTTCGAGCAAGACAGTGGCCTTGTTGTGGCAGGTGAGGAGGAGAAGAAAGAGAACTAGGATTGCCAGCACAGAATGAGAAACAAGAGAGAACTAGAGTGTGGGTTGATTCAGAAGTTGTGTTTGTAAGGATTGTGAATGATGTTTCCTCTGATTTTACACTGAGTGGACATATTCCTGAGTATTGCAACTTTTAGATTGCTTTATGAGTATGATTATTTTATGTGTGTGTGTGTGTGTGTGTGTGTGTGTGTGTGTGTGTGTGTGTGTGTGTGTGTGTATGTGTATGTGTGTGTGTCTACCATATACATGCCTGGTGATCTTGGAGGCCAGAAGAGGGCATCAGATCCCTTGAGACTGGAGTGAAAGACAGTTGTGAGCTGCCACGTGGCTTGAACCAGGCTCCACTGGAAGAGCAGCAAGTGCTCCTAACCATGGAGCCAGCTCTCCAGCCCATAAGAAAATCTGCAGTGTATTCGTCTGTATTTGAAGTCAGTTCAGGTTTGTTTGTTTCGATTTGGGACAGGGTTTCTATAGGTGTCTCTGGATGTCCTGGAACTCTCTGCATAGATCAAATTGGGTTGGAGCTTACGGGGACCTGACTGGCTCTGCCCCCTGAGTTCTAGGGAAAAGGTGTGTGCACCACCATCCCAGGTCACTTAAAGGTTTAACAGAGAAGCAGCATGTTCTGATTTGCTTCCTGAGAATGTGCTTTACAGCAATCATGAATGCCAGCCAGGTAGGTGTTGGTGGTATACTCCTTTAGTCCCAGCACTTGGGAGGCGGAGGCAGGCAGGTCTCTGTGAGTTCAAGGCCAGACTGCTCTACAAACTGAGTTTCCAGGACAGCCAAGCTGTTGCACAAAGAAACCCTGTTTTAAGAAACAACAATGACAAAACCAACCAAAATCTCAGAACAAATACACACGCACACAAACCCAGTCATGTTTACAGAACAGCCTGTACACTGGCTACTCAAATACCTCAAACAAGGGAATCATTACTTATATCTGAATATTAGAAATAAATTAATGGTGCCAAAAGTAGCTAATTCTACATATATTTTAAAACTAGAAACAATGTGCTCACAGATTTCTTGTGTAGAATAGAATAAAATGTGATGTCATAGATAATTTCAAGACTGATATTGGCAGGATGGAGTTACCATGGATATAAAACAGAGTATTTTCCACTTCTTTGGAATATAAGGAAAACCAAATTGGGTTTTATTGACTGATACAAATGTAGGCAGAAATACAGAGGAAGGCACGGTCATATGAGTTAATGTTTACAATGGAGTTCTGCACTTAAGATCGCTTTAGTTTTTAAAAATACATTTTAATTGAAACAGAAGTACATCTCTTTGTGCCTTGCCACAGGTCCTGAGGTGATAGAGTCAAGGGAACCTCCAAACTTGTGAGCCTAATAAATCTTTCCACATTTAAGTCATTTTTGAGGCATTTTGTAATAGCCACAGAAAACTGACTAGCACATTACCTTTCTGCTTCCTGTCATGAGATCAAGCAATATGCAAGGCCTCACTAGAGGCTGGCACCACATTTTTAGATGCTGCAGCCCCTAGAACCACTGTTATTTTGTAAATTAAACATATCAGGTATTCTGATAGCAACAGACAAAGGGATAAGACAGACAAGAAGAGAAAGTATCGCTAACTCTTTCAAGAGTTTTTTTTTTTTTTTTTTTTTTAAACAAATGGCAGCAAAGTTTAGTTAAAGGTTGATGCGAGAAAGAGAAGATTTTACTTTTTATCTTTTAAGATAAATGGAGGTCTTAACCTGTTAGTGTTCTTATAAGGATGGTCCAGAAGAGACTAATAAGTATATGATTAGGAGAGAAGAAATTGCAACAGTGATGATATTAGGCAGTAGCAGTAACATGAGGGATACTTCTGTGGGGAGGTGGGAGCTGTGGTGCGGAAGGTCCGTTATCTGAACTAAGTGGGAAATAATGTCATTGGCTGAGATTAAAGATGCTGGAGGGTATGTAACAGGTTTGAAATTAACTTTCAGAGAAAATGGCAGTGATGAGATTTTAGATGGGGCTGGAATCCCAGGGGAAGCAATGACAGAACTCTAAGGACCAGTGAGTCTTCCCTCCCTCCCTCCCTCCCTCCCTCCCTCCCTCCCTCCCTCCCTCCTTTCCTTCCTCCTCTTCATTTGTTATAAGCTTCTTGATTAATAAATATATTATTTTTAACTGATAAAATGTCTTCATAGAGAATCAGTTTGGCGACCCTCTCTTTTCCTTTCCTATCTCTTTTCCTTACCTATCTTTTCTTCTGGGCAGTGGACATTTCGAGATGGCTCTGCCTAGTACTTTCGACATCTTCTTGTAGATGTATACATTCCCCTGTATAGCTGCTTGAGCTTTCTGCACTAACAGCATTTTTTATAAGCACTTGCATTTGGGACAATGAAGGATGGAGAAGCCTCCAACTAAGGGACCTAAAATTGTTATTGGAGTTGTATTTCTGGCCAAGTTTGCATGCAATTAGCAGATGAAGACACTGAGTTGATCAGCAGCAATGCTTTCCATATTGTATTTGCTCCATCTGGTTTTCATAGACTTTGAGTATATCAGATCTATGGAGAAGCTTCTGGGCCCAAGGCAGGCCAGTACAATAGGCTGCAGCATAATCTATGAGAACAAATAGTCTCACTACACATTAGTAGTTCATGTGCTGTGTAGACTATCCCACCCTTTCCATATGGACATAAATACCTGACAGAACTTCTGTTAGTGAGATGATCATATGTCTGCATGTGTCATGCTTATTAATATTCTGGATCAAGCACTTCTAAGCATAGTAGTCATTGTTACCCTCTTGTATTTTAAATGATGTCTCTTAAAGTAGGCCTTATACTGACAACTTCAGCAAACTCAGTCCCAAGGAGTACAGATCCAGCATGGTGACATGGGAGAAAAGCCATCTTTGTCTTAATGGGATAAAATATGCTAGCTTGCTTGCTTGAACTGTCAAATTCTGGCCAGGTTTGGATTGTTGGCAAGGAAGGAAAAGACAGATTTTTAAGGGCTGAGCCAGAGCTAGGCATCAATTATTAAAATAGGAAGGTAACTTATCTCCTTAATTACATTTCTAATAAGTGATTAATCAGGAGGAGTGGGTAGGGAAAGAGAGAGAGACAGACAGAAAGATGAGAGGAAAGAGACCAGAGAGAGGTTAGTAAGATGAGAGAGAGAGAGAGATGGAGATATGTTTCAAGTATAATAAAAACAGTCAGAGATATTAGAGGATAGGTCTACCTCCTCCAGTCTTTGTTTTCTTGTTTTGTTTTTCTAGACAGAGTTTTCTGTGTAACAGTCTTATCTGTCCTGGAACTTGCTTTGACAACCAGGCTGGCTTTGAACTCACAGAGATTCTCCTGTCTCTGCTTCCCAAGTGCTGGGACTAACAGTGTGAGCCATGGCTTCTTCTGCCCTTCTTTCTTTCTATGCCTGCCTTAAATATTTTCTTCACTCAGATAAGGCGTGGTACCACCATTGCTTGCCTGGGAGCCTAGAATTCCTTCTGTAAACTAAGATGATGATTAAGGGCGTAGGTCACCATTCCTGGATATTCCTTGTGCTGGGATTAAAGGTGTGAGTTACCACTGTCTGATCCTCCTAGACTGACTGTGGGTAGATCCCTCTGACTGTTTTTATTTAATTTGAAAATATCCTGAGAGAGAGAGAGAGAGAGAGAGAGAGAGAGAGAGAGAGAGAGAGAGAGAGAGAGAGAGAGAGAGAGTTAATCTGACATAGTCTGGAAGACAGAGACAGATGCAGGGGGATTTGCATTCCTGGAAAGATGTCATTGTATAATAGTTAGCATCCTGGCTGTGGCCTAATTGATACTAGAGATAGGTAGATAGCATTTCATTGATTCCAGTATAAAATGAAAATGCTCTTCCATCTGAAGGCTTCTTGAATTTAGTTTTATTTCCATATTTGTATACTCTGTGTGACCTATATATAAAAGAAAAATGTAAATAAAAATGTAAATAAAAGAGCCAGGATGAAAATAATAAAAACAGCATGTAAGGATGGGATCTTTGCTCACTGCTTACCTCTTGTTATATAAATCTAATAAATGAGAACCTCTCCATTATGATTCTCCAAGGGCTTGATTTTGAATAAGACACACAATAGTCCCAGAGGCCTGGGTATTGTGAGAAAAGCCCACTTTAATCTATTCCAGAGAAAATGGGTGATTCTCAGGTATGTACCTTGTTAATGAAACCACAGTGCTGTAACATAAGGATGTCAACATATATCAGGGGATGAAGGCATAATTATAAACCCTATGTATAGTGGGATTCAAGTGCATCTCCTGGACCTAGGGGCAAGGCCTCTTGGCCAGCATGGCTACGAGATTCATCTATGACCTTTGAAGTTGTAACCTTCAGGCATGGCCAGGAAAACAGCTTAAATATTGGGGTTTACGTCCCCAGTGCTCTCTGCTTTCCCGCCAACTGGAAGGAAGACCCGCTCTGTCCGGCCAAGTGGATCATTCCAGCATTCCTGCCATTAATTGTCTAAGTTGCTATTGCACCCTTTTAATAAATATTAACCCATCAATCCATTGCCTGTGGTTAGTATCCAGCTTTGCTTATGTATTAACCTTCTAGCATTTTACCAACATTTTTGCTTAATTTCTTAAAAGTGTACTACTTTATTATATATATATATATATATATCAATATATTACATATTAAATAGCACTATAATAGGATGGTTTGTTGTATGTTTAGCAATATAGTCTACATTTTAAATATAGCAGTATAATAGAATTATATAGTTTTAAACTGAAGAAAAGAAATATTTTAGGTTATAAAAGCCTTCCCTTAAAACAAATAAAAATCAAAATCAGGTTTTCTAAATGAGTCACTGTTGCAAATATATCCAGTGACTAGTCATGACTAATCTCCATTGCACTAATGGTCAATGAAGTTAAAAAGAAACCCCAACTTACAAAATTTTAAAAATGTCTTTGTTAAAACAGATAAACAGATAGTCATGGATTTCCTGGCAACATTTTTTTTTTTTATTTTTTAATTTTTTTTTGTCTTTCAGCCTTTTCTTATAATCATGGGCTAAAATCAAGACTGCAGGGAAGAGAGGAGAGCTTCGTGAGGCCTAAGGCTTTCATCTAGCTCCGACAGCCTGTATCACACACTATTAGAGGAAGCACAGCTTGTTCCGTACTGCCCAGCAAAGCACCCATTTACCTAGAGCAAACGTACAAGACTTCTACTATATTTAAGGACCTTTCCTCCGGCCTCTGACTCATTTTAAGTCAAAAGCATGGGAACCACCAGTCAGCCGACATGGGCTATCTACTACTCAGAAGTGAGTAAATGCCTCAGGTCTGAATTTCCCATCACATTGTGGTCTTCAAAGGTTCTGTGACACAAGAAATACACCAGAATGATGTTTGGTCTTTAAACTTTCATTAAAAGACAAAACAAAAACCACTGGAATTTATCTAGAGCCCAAATGAGAACAAAGGACTAAAGGACTGCCATGTTGCCTGACTGTGTTTTGCCAAAAAGTCACCATGCAGCTTGACTGGCATTTGAGAAATGCCTATTGGTCACTGGTTTCAAATGATACTAATTTTGTTAATTCTGTTGGAACTGAATATCAGGGAGAGGCAGTGAGAGGACCTTTCTTCAGAGATTTTCCTGGGGATGAGAGGTTGCTTCTAGAATTAACAATAGAAACAAACATACAAATAATAAATTACTTACCCAGGAGTCTAAATTGGTTAGAAAAGTTAACTTGCTTGAGCTGGCACATTCATTCTCTGTCAGCCTATTTAAAAGTATAAATATCTTCAAGAGAAGAGTGAACTCTTTTTTATGCTTTTTATACTTCTATGGCAAGTGAATTCTGGCCTGAGATGTGAGCACCAAGAAGGAAGAAGGTAATATACCCGGAAGTTTCTTGCAGGGCATGGTGAGTTGATTAAGAAAAAGCATCACCAAAGAGAGTTAGGTGGAGCATATATCTAACTGCTGATGTTGTTTAGGTAATAGAAGAGTAGTCTGAGCTCAGGAAGAAAGAAACACATGGGCATGGATTTTATATGTGCTGTAGATCAGCATTTAATTACTAATAATTTGAACTAGGGCTACCTCTTGGCCAAAATCAATTGTGTTCTTTACAAGAGGCTTTTTGGATTGCCATAACCACGTTAAACTTTCAGGGATTCTAAAAAGATCAGGGGTCGGGAACATGAGACAAGGTCTCACTTTACTATTTTATGTTCATCCTTAGCAAAGCAGTGACCCTCTGGGAGTCTCCTGTCCATGGAAAGATGGCACACTGGGACCTTGACATTCAAAGAGAGAGAGTTATTCTTATCTCTACCACATATTTTGACTGTCAGATTCTAAAAGTAACACCTAGGTGATCATGTTTATAATATTTAATTGACATGAGTTGGTAAGTTTAACATATGTGTACATACCTGTGTACTCATCATTACCACAGTGAGAATAAACAAAGCTCTTTTCTTCTATGCCCATGTTCCTCTCTAATCCTTTTCTCACATCCACCCCAGGTTTAAACCCTCTATCCTATCCATGTAACACTAACACTGAAGTCACCTTTCAGTTTTTATCAAGGGAACAAACTGTATTAAGGTGTAGGTGTTGAGCAACTAAGTCCATACCCGTTTAAAGTTAGTCCTCGCTACATTGTTCTGTTATAGCACAAGCAGTTCAAACACAGAAGTCAGGGGAATCCAAAATCAGTGTATGTCATGTGTCTTCCTCACTACTTGGGACAGCCTTTATAACTTATTGATCAACTTAAAAGTGCCTTTATATCTAACTATGGATTGTCTCAGGACTAAAGAAGTGATGTGAGGGCGCCTCATAAATCATGGCATCATCTACTGAATGAAAGTTCCTCAATGTATATTTTGAATGTAACATTTATTTGTGCATGGAAGTCAGAGGTAACTTCTGGAGTTGGTTCTCTCCTATGACCTTTGGAGCCCTAGGCATCTAATTCAGGTGGTCATATGCTTGCTCTGAATGAAGTTCCTTTACTTGCTGAGCCATCTAGCTAGCCCCTAAAATGAAAGTTCAATGTAGAGGTAGTAGCTGTAGAAATCTTTGCAAGTGCCCTGTGATGTTCTTTAGTAGAGAGACTGCTTTGCATTGGTCTCAAGAAAACAATTACAGGGAAATGTCTCAGGTATTTTTGCTCAGGGAGCAGTATATATACCTCATACTAATAATACGAGAGCATGGACCAACCTTGGTTAAATATACTTGGCTCCCATGATTGGTATTGTCATAAAGCATTTTCTATCTCAGGAGGTGAGGCAGAGCCCATTTACAGCTCAAATTGTATTTCATGGTTTTCTTCTTCGCCTAAGAAAGTAATATGTCTGAAGTGCAGAAATCTCTCCTCAATCCTCACAGAATTGCGACTATACTTTACTATAGAATAAATCAAGGCCCAGGAATTTATTGGGGAAAAGATTTGAGGACTGAAAATTCACTCAGGGCAAATATATTTCCAGAACATTTATTAATACTTAAATATATAAATAAATAAGAAGGAAAGACCATATAGAAGGATATTAAAAACCTTATAAGAGCAGTAAAATGTTGATTAAATGGTAACTCTGAGTTCCATGACTTTCCTTTAGCTTTCCCATAGGAAGACTTTCTGGGAAGGAAGCAAAGGGAGAGGGAGGCAGGTAGGACTGGGAAAAGGTGTACTCATCTTCCATCTCCTGGATGTGTATATCCCAGGCCTGTTCTGGAAGGTGCTTACTGTGGGCTTGGTAGGACTAATGCTGTGTGAAGTACTGGGGAGCTCTTGGGAACTTTTCCTTTGTGAAGACAATGCCTAAGCAGAATGAGTGGTCTGATGAAGAGACAGCTTGCCTTAGCTTTTCTTGATGGAGTATGGTCAGTCTTTCAAATGTAATCCTTTCTGGACTTTGCTTTTATATGTGTTGAAATGGAGTTTTAAAAGTTTTACATTTTAATCATTTGATTTGTTTGGAAACCTGTATTTCTCACCAGTATCGTTAAACATAGCCTCTTTTGCTGATAGATGTCTCTTACATGAGAGACTCCATCTGCCTGGAGGTCTCTTGTCATTACCTATTTCAGCAGGTTGAGGTGACAAGGTGAGCAATTTAAAACCCCTTTGACAGAGTCTCTTTTGGGGCGATGCTAACTTTCTTTGTGGGGCTTCTTGGGTACTGAACTCCTGGCCACAAGCTTTTTTGTGAGATTCCGTTAACAGTCCCATTTGCTGAATGGGCAGCATTTGCCACCATCTCAGTTTGACATATAGTGCAGAGAGCAAAAGCAGCTTTGGCTGTCACACAGTGAGTGGGGGAATAGGACTTTCCATAGGCTATGTTCATCCTAAGCCCTTTTCTCCTTGGGGTTTCTGGCTTGACCAATCCCAATTGAGGTTCACAAACCCCATTATTATTTAATGACTTCCTCCCAGGGCACCACAGTATTTTAGAGTTATCTCCAATCATGAGGTACAAAATTCTTTATAGCCTAGGAGGAACTGAAAAGAATGACCCACCTAGTTTGACAGGATACATTCTCCCATCATGCATTGCACTGACTTAGAAGGACTCTCATGTAGTGATGTGTCACTGACATAGTTGAAGAAAATATGTTTGGATGTAAATCTGTGAACACCTCAATCTCTTATGCTTTAAATTAGAGTTGGAATTCTTTGTTTAAATACTGTGGGAAGTCGATGGAATCTATTTGAACAAGAGAGGCGAACAGCTGCATCCTGGGGAGCCCTTTGGGAGAACACACAGGTAGTATGGTGAAAGGTTGCCATGCACTCCTCTTTCCTAGAAATTATTTTTCTCCAAGGAATATGTGGCCATTTTTTTCTCTAATATTTCGTAAAATTTGTTTATATTTTTAGTTTTCTACACTTCCTAGGCATACATGTTGATTGTTTTGTGGCTTGAACATTGTTAGTTGTATGAATGTATATTCATCTTCTCATTTGCTTGTCTTCCATTATTATGCCTCCCCCCCAACATCTGCTTTTTCATTAAATCCATAACTTATTATCATTTTTTCTGGTATCATTCAACTTTATCTCTCATCTTTCTCACTCTACCAAAGCAAAATATTTGATTACACTCTAATCATTTTATCTCCATTCATCACAGACAAGGCACCATTATTTATTTTCTGTGATCAGAATATGATCGGGGTTTTCACCCTTTGGTAGTTCAATTTTGTTGGGAAATTGTTTTGTTTATGAGTCTGTCATGGCAGCATGGATCTCCTTGTGTGCAATTTCCTGAGAAAAGAACCCAATAGGGCCATCTGAGTTGAGAAAGTGCTCTAATAACACAGTTTTCTCTTTACCATTCATGATTTTTCAAGGTGAGTAACATGGTGTATCATTGAGTTTCAAAGGCAATCAACAGCAGGGTAATTCCTCACACAGTCTGGGAAGCAGACATTATTCCATCTCTTGTGGTCAAATGTATAAAAATGATGAAGGCTTTTCATACTTCTATCTTGTATCATCTTAATAAATGTGAAAGACCTCTTAGTTCCATAAGAACTTTAAGACAGATAATACCATTAAGTAATAGAATATATTTGAAGTTGATATGAGGGTTAAACTACAAAGTTCCTAAATGAAACTTTCAAAGATCTATTATAATCAGCCATGAATTTATTCTGACGCCCTGACCAAAATGCAACAGGAAGACAAAGAGGGAAAAGAAATAATAAATACTTTAAGTTTTCATTGTGGACTCTCCTAGCTGTAGATGAGCTTCAACATTAGTTGATATTTCTGAAAGTCTATGCATTTTACTACAATGTCACAGTCGGTTCTATCAATGTTCTTTTTTATTGGAGTGGTAGAAACTTGGATCTCAAGAGCTTAAAGGTTAAAAATATATTTGGCCATACATTCATTTTTACCAAGTTTAATTGATGTTTAGTCAAAGCTAAACCCTAATAGAATTGTTAGAAACTATAAAACTAAGACACGGAAGCCATCCAAAGTGGAAAATTTTGCAGGTTTAATAACCACTGCTACCTATCTTCTCAGTTCTCGCTGTTCTGGGGTATTTATCTTAGTTATCTGAACTCTACCCAAACCCTCTGATCAGGTGCTTCTCCATCGCTCAAAATGGAGAGAATAAAGAAAATTTTCCAGCCAAGCTGCTGGAGTGTTGTAGGTACAGAGGCTGCTCACCCGTCCAGAGGTTGGGGGGGGTGGGGGTGGGGCAAGCATTGGACTGATGTCCTACTACTTGGCTGCAGTAGGGAGCTTGAGGGAAAGATGCTCTAAGCTGGGAGGGAGGAAGGCACATTTCTTCAGTATGTGAAATGAAGCCCAGACCCTACTCCTGCCATTCTGTACTCCTGCAAGGCACTCAAATGTCACACCTTCATTCCTTCCTCTGTAAAAGCACATACCAATAGAACTAGCTCTCAGGGCTGTAATGAGGACTGGGTGAAAACAAGTGAGCTTCTAAGCAGACTATTTGGTGTTCAGTGAGAATTCACAGTAGAAGTTGCTACTATATAATTAAAACAATCTATCTCTTTGCTGATCTTGGATGAGGACCTATGTTTTCACCAATATGATCTTGAGCTGTTCATTTTAGAGTGGGTGGAAACAGCTCTTCTATTGGAGTTCATGTAATAGTTCCATAATAGAGCTCAGTGTCAGAAATTTGCCGACCTCTTTAAGAAGTATGCATACCATATTATGAGTATGCAGATACTTATATATGCATATATGTATGTGTATATACAGAGATTTTAGAGCTATCTCTCTGCCAACCTACATCCACCATTCATCATGTATCTAACTTTTTCCTAGTAGCAATGTTTGGGTCTTATCTCTTTCACTGTAAAGTTAGCATAGTGCTGACTTAGAATAAATATCAACCATTGGGGTTGGTTTGGATTTAGGTAATAGAGGTCCAGTCCCAGCCTGACTTACATTGGTATTATTAGTCCTGATGTCCCCCTGCCACACTTCAGTGACATGGGAGGCAGTTCCTGTAGTCACCCAGGATAGAATAGTGAGCCAATTAGGCAAACTGAGTTAGGCTCTAACATATGCTTCCTAGCATAGGATCAACTCTAGGGCCAATGGTCTCAGAGTGCGTCTGGAGTCACAGAGTGGACTGTCAGAGTTTCTTACTGAGATGGACTTGATTTGTGGAAACAAAGAAAGATTGACTGGAGCATCTCAGGCCACGCTTAGTAGTCAATAATCATAGCTTCAAGTGACTGAGTCAGTGGACTGTGCCAGTTTGAAGTGTCAAAAGTTGAGAGAGAGAGAGAGAGAGAGAGAGAGAGAGAGAGAGAGAGAGAGAGAGAGAGAGAGAGAGAGAGAGAGAGAGACTGACAGACAGACACACACACACACACACACAGAGGTTTAAATAACACAATAGGAGCAGAGATCAAAACACTGAGTGCCCTGGCACCTACAGATGCCCAGGGTCAAATGGTCAGTCATGCAAAGTGCTCTGTGTCCTTTGCTCCTTGGCTGTGGGAATAACTTATAGGAAGTTGAAACTATGTGTTCAGCCATTTGAGTCTTCCATGAACCTCTCAATATGCTATGGTGTCTGCTTCTCACTACCTCTCCTACCAAAAAGCTTTTATGGTATTGTGTGCTATAAACATTATAGTCACATTAAGTATTTTCCACGGGGGAATACACATTGTACATCATAATAATGATGATGATAAAAAAATTTGGCCTGGCATTTATTATGCCCCTGGAGGATTTACTACCTTGGCAAGTCTTTCCTCTTCCACTATACTATTTTATTCTCTTGTAATTCTCAAAGCAAAGTGGCTGTATCAAGACTTCTGGCATTAGAACTGAACTGAGTGACCTTTTGTTGTGAACTAATTTTCATGATACCAGAAGTTGCCATTTAAGTTTCCAAAGGAGGGAGGCACCCAACAGTCCTACCCAGCTATGATACCTCTATGAACCACATCAATGGCAAAATAACCTTATGGATGCAGTGATGGTGCTCATACCTCAATTGTAATCAACTACTCTCTAATTGGACTAAAGACATGTTCAACACAGGGAAATCATGCCTCGTACCTGAAACCTAGTTAACAAATTTGTGCTAGTGAAATTATGGTTATTGGAGGAGAATATACAACCACTAATTTGCTAAACCAGCATAAACCTAAACGACAACCTAAAAACATTTGTCCTAAACTTACACCAAGTGTAGTTCTCACCACTTATTCAGGAAACTTCTCTTTGCAACAGATGGAAACCACTATAAAACCCAGTGAGTGTGGAGCCCAGTCCCAATGGACACATCTACAAAACAATCCTGTATCTAAAGCCCAGGGAACATTGTGTAAGAAGGAAAAGGATAGTTATAAGAGCCATAGGATCAGGGAGTTTGCTGTGAGATTGTGTCTCCTAGCAACAGCAGAAGTTATACCTGTTAATTCTCACCGACATGACTTCCAAGACTTGAGCTGAACAAGGAGGACACCGATGGACATGCCAAACTGGATGGGAAAGGCTCAGGAGGCTCTGACCCTACACAAAGAACCATAGACAACTGGGTAAAGTTCAGAGTGGGAGGGTGGTCCTCCCCAGGGAAGAGGACACCAGTTGGTTGTCAGTGTCAAATGGTCACCCCTGAAAACAGACACAGGTAACAGTCTATGGACTCAACAGATTATGATTATATGTATAAATAAATGTATGCATACAAAAACAATGTATACAAGAGGCCAGGTAGTAGAAGGGAAGAATATATGGGAGAGTTTTGAGGAAAGAAAGAAAAGAGATAATTATGTTGCAATTAAAGTACAATCTCAGTACAGTAAAACCTCCAGCATTTGTTAAACATTCAATTTTATTATTTTCTTTTATCACTTGAAAGATTAAAGCTGATGACATTTTATTTTTTTGGTTAGTATTTGCCATGGGATTGAATCCTAGGTAATGGTTGAGAGAGAAGTTTCAGTGATCCTGGCAATCTGGTATGAGCATGGCCTGTCTCCATTAATGATTACATTAATTACAATCCCTGAAAAATGAAGAACTTGGATTTTGAGTTGGTTTTCCATGTCCATGAATAACAACTGATACAAACAACTTCAAAGAGGGGAAATTGGCTCATCATTTCATAAATTTCACTTCACTAGCTATTGGCTCTGCTGTTTGCGGAAACACGAAGCAAAATATGACAGGAAGTTCATTATGGAGTGAGGGCTAGTTATCTAATGGTGAAGCCAAGAGAAGGTATTGAGCTGTCAGTAACCCTTGAGGAGAATGCCCACAATGGCTTAGCTTTTTTTCCTAACATTCAATTCCCAAGGGTTCCAGAACCTTCAGACAATGCCATCGACTGGGAATCACTCCAAAAGGCCTTGGGATTGAAACAATAGCTGGTTAGCGTCTGGAAATGGGGACTCAGAAAGACACAGGGTGAGGGGACAGACTTATTCATGTTAATTCAGAAGCAGAGGTATACCAGAAAAGAAAAAAGCAATTAAAACGAGTTACATAGACAAATGGAACAGAGATACAGGTACCCCCAAGGTTAAAATCCAACCTTAGACTTTCTAATACAGTACTGAATGCAAATAGCCAAATGTTTTCTCCACTTCAGCTGGCTTGAGCTGTTAATACCATTTTTTGCATTTGCTTTTAAATCATTTTTGATGAGTTAAATAAACATTCAACGTAACATGATCAGGGCCCCTCCTGATTACTTGGGTGGGAGTAATCACAGACCCCAGGACAGCTTGCTGCTGTTTCATATCAGGCCGTGGCACCTACAACTTAGGAGAGACCTTTGAGAAGAAAATGCTTTGACCTGGAGTTCTCTTGGGGAATTGGCTCTGAAATATGTGAAACCTAAGACAAATAATAACTTGTTATTTTATTTATTTTTGGTAAATGTCAGTTTTTTCTTGTTGCTGGAATTCATGGTACCTTTGGGTGGAGGGAATAATAACTTTTTATTTTAGAAAAAAAACACCCTATGGTGCTTGCAAATTTAGAACCAAGATCCCATGTTGGGAAGGAGATAATGAGAATCTAAGCTGCTTTGCATGGCTGTGTCCAAGGTAGTTTTCCTCCTGGGTGAAACAGTGTCTGAGATTAGGTGTGAGACAGGGCTGGCTTGTGTTGATGAGTAAGAGAAAACTCAACCTTGACTTTCTGTTTCTCCCTGGTCTGCAGGACAAATGACAAAGGCAACCTGCCTGGTTTGAGTCCCAATGCTGCTGTCCTGTAAGCCATAGCCCAGACAGAAAAGAACCTCACCAGTTACACAGATGCCTAAAATTCCAATAATTTTGATGTTAATTATGTAGCTAAATGGTTTCTCAGAGGCAGCAACTGAAAGAAGCAGTGTGTGTATATATGTGCATATGTATGAGTGCATATGTATATGTGTGGATGAAATGTTCACAGTGTGTACATCTACGTGATCATGTACATGCCTGTGTGTATGCATGACTATGAGCATGAACATAAGAATATAAATGCATGTATGTGCACATGAGCATTTATGGGTGTATGTATGTACATGTATGCATGCATATGTGCATGTTTGCCTGCATTTTAATGTGTGCACAAATGGGCCCATGAGTTTGTGTATGTATATTTGAGTGTGTATTTACCTGTGTCCGTACGTGCGTATCTGTGTATCTGTGTGTGCAAGTACATGAGTGCCTTTGAGTATGCATGCATGTGCATGTTGATGCATATTCATATATAGATATTTACATGTGTATATACATCTTTGTGTGCATGTGTGTGACTGATAAGAGGTAGATAAAAATGAAAAATACTAAGCAAAATTCATGAGAGGCCATTGTTTTGAATAAGGTTTGTGGGCTTCAGCAAACCAGACTATATCAGGTGAAATCCTATGCTACCTGTCATGTAGTCACATTTCTTGCTGTCAGCCTGTTTTCCTATACCAGTATGTTCATAACAATAGTTGAAAGGGACCCTGCTTATCTGAGTCAGCATGCTTAGAAATCTCCATCACTTCTGTTCCTTCAAGTGAATCGCCTTTGAGTGACCAGCCTACTTTTTGTTCCCAGCTTTTTTTTTTTTTTAGTTATTTTCTGTCTGTAGAGAAAAATCTCCATCAGATAACCCACTGCAATTTATAGAATGGAATTCCTTCCATCAGGCATTAGAATCATTAATAAAATCCAATTAGTCTTTAAATTTCTAGTAACTTTATCTTTTTATAACAGTTACTTAAATTTGGATTACATGGGTGCCATCAGAAATGACACACATCATCAGAGAGAGACTCAGGTGGCCTCCATGACAAGAGGACAGCAGCTTGATGACAAGCTGGCATCATGGGGAAGCATGGTTGGACAGTGTATGGTGTGAGGAGAGAAGGAGGCATCTTCCCATCCTCACATGTCCAGACTCTTAACATTTCAGAATCTTTATTTCCTTTCTTGTGGACATAGGAAGGTGTCTTCTTGAATGAGGCCCTTAGGACCTTCATCAGAAGAAGGCCAAAAATCTTCCTGGGTCTCTTGATCTGCCTTATAGAAGGTCAGGGGAAGGCCACAGTGGTGTTCTTCCTTCTGAAGTTTGTCAGATGCCAAGCAGTAGCATGTCCACACCAAACACTGCTCTTAGATTTGAGCGAAAGCTTATAGCATTGGTTATAATCTGGTCATAGTCTTGGTTTTGGATTTAGTGGTTGGGTCTCACAGGACAGCATGTGACAAGAGATCAAATGTCACCTGGGGAAGGCTGTTCAGTGATGACCAGAGGTTATGAAGAGAGAGTTAATGAGATCCACATTGAAAATTAGTTTATGAACTGCCAGTAATATAGGGAGAGAATTGGATGACAGACTTGAAAAGAAAGGACTTGGAAGTTAGATATTGTTTAATAACTCAGTTAATAAGGGAGATAGTGCAATATTATGACAGCCTTGAAGAACGTTTAAGAAGCCAGCATATTTATGCTACAATTTAATGAGAAAATATTACGATAAGACTTGGGTAGAATATAAATGTTTAATGTCTAAGAAGCCATGAATCTTTGGGTTTGTCTCTTCTTCTCTGCTGAAATTATTTGCACTGCAAGTAAACAAAAAGATAAGGTTAGCAAGTAACTCCACATGCACATAAATAGCAATGCATAGCCAAAAGAGAGGAGATAATTATACCTCAGGAGTCTTTGTGTAACTGTTGCTCTGTTGTACATTGAAGGCACATGCTGCCCACCTTGTGTGTTGATTTCAATTGCACACTGTCCATAACTTTCAGTTAGATTTCCTGATATTGTTGAGGCACAAAAAAGAACTACGACCTTGTAGGCTTTTTGAGGTCTTACATAAGCCTACCAAGCAACTGTGTAAGAACCTACATGACACTATAGTCTACTTTGGTTTCTAGGCTACTTTCTGTTGCCTAATTGTTTTTTATACCTGAGATTTTCTAATTGATTTGTTAAAATCAAGCCTACTATTTCTGTGTCCTTGCTTTGTAGCTTGACTATCTGGTTAATTGTCCAGTGCCTTGACATCTTGGCTTTGACCACAAACTAGCAAGGAAATGACATAAAATTTCTGCTTTAGAAAATTTCATACTGCCAATTCTTCCTCTTCATTCATAACTTATGTATATAAAAATATGTGGTATATCTGTAACCTGTAAATAATAGATGCTGTCAGGTGTGATGGGACACTCAGGAGACAGAGACAGGACATTCATGTGATTCAGGCCAGCATGGGCTGCATAGCAACATACTATTTCAAGAGGATGGCTATGCAAATAAATAATAAATCACTCACTCACACACACATACATACACACACACACACACACACACATACATACACACACTGTGGGGGAGAGGAAGAGGTTAGATTGTAAGTGTATAAATGATTTACTGTATATGTGTTTGTATATGTCTAAATGGACCAGTTCAAAGGGTAAAAAAGAAACCTAAGTATATGAATAGAAGTCAAAATCTTAATGAGGGAAATAAGACCTACAATGTTAGAAACTGTCAGTAGATGACATGTTAGCCACACAATATGTTTTCTCTTGTCCCAAACTGTCATCATCCTGGGACGAACTATTGGACTCTCCAGCCCATTTCTCTGACCCTTATGGAGATGCTAAAACCACCTTTTAATAAATCTACTTGGCCAACACTAGTTAACAGATTTTCTGCCAAATGAGTGATAACATGTTTTCTTGAGTTACTGTGAGTTTGTTTGCCATTTTAGTGATGGTTGCCCATTGCCCTGAGAGATAAATGACTTGAATTTGTGATTATATCATCACTCATAGTGATTGTGATCATTGGGGGACTTGGAAGGGAAATGTGTTCTAAGAGTCAAGATGAAAGTGAAGAAAAAGATCCCAAAAGTCAGATAAGAGAAAATTCCCAAGATTGGATGGGAAGTGTAGTCTGCACACTTAGGCAAACTGGTCACTGAGGAGCCTCAATGGACTCTCTATCTATCTATCTATCTATCTATCTATCTATCTATCTATCTATCTATCTAAAACATTTCTTTTATTATGAGTTATTGTTAAAGATTCCTTACTGGTCAGGTTGTTTATTATCTATCAAAACAAAAATTTATGTGTCCCAGTCTTTTTTATGTTACTGTAGCAAAATACCAAAGGCTGAGAACTTTATAAGGAAAAAAGCTTTATTTGGCCCACAGATTTGGAGGCTGAAATTCTAAGATTGGGAGGTGGCTGTGTTACAACCTTTGTGTGTGTGTGTGTGTGTGTGTGTGTGTGTGTGTGTGTGTGTGTGTGTGGTGTGTGTGTGTGTGTGTGTGTGTGTGTGTGTGTGTGTGAGAGAGAGAGAGAGAGAGAGAGAGAGAGAGAGAGAGAGAGAGAGAGAGAGAGAGAGAGAGATCATGGGATGAGAGGAGAGGCAAGACTCAGGACTACTTTTCTTTCATAACTCATTCTCATGGAAATAGCTCCCTCCAGCCTCAGTCCTTCCCAAGGACAGTAGTATCCCCAAGGTCTAATGACTTCCTGCTAAGCACAAACCCTTCACATTCCCACAACTTGGGGACAAGCCCCCTGCACTGGAACCCTTGTGTTTGCATCTTGACACTTTTGTGAATATGGCAGTGAGTGTCTTCACAGGCTCCTATAGTGAGGATGTTCAATCTATTATAACACAAAATGTTTATTGTTCCAAAAGGACCATGGGAAGAAGATTACTACAGGTAATGATGGAGGCTGATGGTACAGGTCTGGACTTAGTTTGGACTGTCTGTTAATAATGACAAAGGGGGATTCAGTTTTTAATTACATGGACAGTTTTCTAGAGCAATAGTATAAAAAAGAGAGCACACAAATGTATGTGTAGAATGATTTCACCTATGGAAAACAAATGAAGAAAACAGAGACTGAGGGAACAAATTAACATTTTAATGTGATTAGCTTCAGGTTAGTTAGGCAAATAAATACATATATATATATGTATAGTCTATATTCGTTTTTCTTCTGCTAATGAAAATTCAAAAATAAAAATAAAGACAAATCTGTAGGCATTTTGGTTGCACAGAAACCTATCACCTGTACTAACATATACTTGCTGTGGTAAGGTCTTGGAAAAGGCAGTTTTCTTAGAATTACTTTCTATGAGTTTATTTCATGTGGCATTTTATAAATACACTCTCTGGTGTGGCTAGCAACACAGATTTATGTTTATATCAGCACTAGAGTTCACATTATTGCTTTTTATGGGGACCTTCCATAAAAACAAGGAGTAGCATTAAAAGTGAAGTCAGTGGAGGTTAATCCTTGGAAGAGCCTTGATACAATAAAAAAGGAAGTTCAGGTGGCAGGTCTGGTCTAGGGGATCTCACAGAATCATTGGATTCAGGCTCACAGAAAATGCTAATGGCAGAGTCAGAATTGGCTACTATGACTCTTGATGTTTTCCAGCCCAACAGACAATACTATACATCTTTCTGCCTTGCCTCAAAAGACAGGTAATTCCTTCAGCTCCACTTACCACTGGCTTGGATCTCTTTCTCCAGACACTGCAGGCATCTATTGCCCAGATTCAGTCTCAGTCTGCCTTATATTAAACTACTTTTTAAAATTTGGAACCAACTGTTCTTTAGGGGAGGGAGAGAGAGGGCCGAAGGAATGACCAAAAGAAATACATATTCACATGCACACTTACATAAATGTGTGTATCGCAGGTTGACAAGGCCTTGAGGAAATTTAGACATATATCCAATTTTTATACACAAGAGACCCAGGGAGAAACATTAGTCCTCCATGATTAATGGAGAGAAATTATAATGTAACTGATGGGAAATTTACAATATGCTTTTAATATAATTAAATGCAATATCTCTATTGGCTCTTAACTCTTGTCTAAGCCTTGTATTGGCTTCTCTCCAGAACTAACACATTTCATCTAGCAAATAGGAGAACATATTTAAAGAAAAAGAGAAATTCTTTCCATCTTTGATTTAATATTCTTTTGACCAAAGAGTAGTCTATGGAATTTAGTTTCTATATTATAAAAGAATCACTGGATTGTTTCAGTAATATTTTTATAAAAGCAAGCAATGTTTTGAGCCAGAAAGAAACACATAAATCTACTAAATTTTGTCTCTCTTTATAGATTGGGAAACTGAGTCCAGAGAGGTTACACTGTAGCTAACCCCTAATCCTGTGACTTTCTTTTCTTTCATTCAAAACTAAATTTTTGAGCATCTATTATGTTTCCTATCATGCAATATACTCTAAAGTGTTAAAAACAAAAGCTTTGCTTTATGAGATTCTTAATACAGAGAAATTCTCCTCCTTTGGTGCTGGGTTCAACTTTAAACTTTTGAGGTACTTGACTCTAGCAGTGAAAGACAGGAAATCCAAGGCCTCCCTCACAGTGGTTCTTGGTCAATTGTGATGAAATCTCTCCATTTTCCCTGTACATCTTGCTCTTCTCTGCAAGTGTTTTGACATGCTGATTTGAACCTATCCTCTGGCCACCAGCTTCTCTACTGGTTACTACATAGAAAAGTACAGCGCTTTGAGTCTGTGTATATTGTAGTTGGTGATGCTTCTATTTTACAAAGTAAGAGTTGCTTACCAAGAAGGAAGAGGCGGGAGTCCGATTGGGAAGCTGTCCATTCTGAGGGTCAAGGGAGTAGTGCTTTAGAATGAATGGGTGGCTATTTGCTCCAAGATCTACAGTTGAGATCAAGTAGAGTGAGTGGGTGTTAGAAAGGGCTCACTACACTTGTCAATCACTAGATCATGTGGTCAATGGTACACTTTAGTGAAAGTATTCTGACAAGTGTCTGGCTGGCTTTTATGTTTGCTTTTGTTTTTCAAGAAAAGCTTTCTCTGTGTAACAGCTCTGGATGTCCTGGAACTCACTCTGTAGACCAGGTTGGCCTCAAACTCAAATAGATCTGCCTGCCCCTGCTTCCTGAGTGCTGGAATTAAAGGAATGTACCACCACTGCCTAGCTCCTGGATGGTGTTTGCAGGACATTCTTGAAAGGGGTCTATAGGAAAAGAAAAGGTAGATAAAATGCCCAATCAGAGCTGTGACTGAGAGGGGGTAGTCGTACACACCTTTAATCTCAGCACCCAGGAAGCAGAGGCAGATAAATCTGAGCATGATTCCAGTCTCATATATAGTGAGTTCTAGGACCTCAAAGGCTAACTAGCAAACTGAGTATGGTAGTACATAGGCAGGAGGATCATGAATTTAGGGCCAGCCTGTATTATGCAGAAAGACCTGCCTCAAAACAAAACACAGCCAAATTAAAACAAAAGATACCTCTCAAATGTTAAATTGGTTGCAATCTGATGAAGCTTACAAATGAGAACATATTTAATCTATTTCATTATTAAGCTATAACCAGCTCATTCCTATATTGAAAGGAAGAAAACTCACCTCCCCTATGAAGAGTATGATACGGTATTGAAGGAAAGGAAAAGAATGTAAGCAACATGAAAAAGAGAGGTAGGGAGCTGGGCCAATATGACCACTGGAGACATAAGAGATGGAATTTCCGACAATATTTCACCAGCATCAGAATCGTGTAATTTTTTTTTTTTTTTGGTATGCTCTGTTTAGTTTCTTGGCTGTGATGAAAAATTGATATGTTTAACTTATACAGTCAGCCTTAGCAAGATGATATGCACTTCGTAATTGCATCGTAATTACATTAAAAGGCAGAGGCAATTTTCTCCCGAGGGTGGCCACCCACTCAGAAGATTGGTGTATAGAAAGCAATCGGGCACATTTCATCAACGTCAGGTCAGATTTATGAAGCTCAAAGTGTAAAACAAGTTCTCAAACCCGGGGTCAACAAGATTTAAATGTCACGGCATTCTGTGATAACAATAACAGTGATGTTAAAGATATCCCCCTGTGTCCCAGTGTGTCAGTTTGCAGGGAAAGCAACCTTGTTATGATCCCCCATTTCATTCTGTTTATGCAGCATGCTCCACAACTTATTCCATTTACCCCCAAGTCATAATGATACAGTGAAGTAAGAATTAGCTGATATTTTTATTCTTAGTTGAAAAGGCAGAGTCCTGGGAATATCGCAAAGTGATTGGCTGACAGCTGCCCCATAGAGCAGCAAAGTAGGACCACGTTGAAACTGGGAGAGGTGATTTCATGGCAGATTTTTGCTCAAAGTGGACTGCCAACTTGGGCCAGGGAAAGGTTTCCAAAGTAAGTGGGCTAGCTTATGGTTTCAGGCTCAGTCAGCAATAAAATTGTGCAGAAAATTTATACAGGGCTACATTTGAAAATGACTTTAAAGTCCATTCTCATGCATCTTCCCTTTTGCCATGAGAGTGGCAATACCCAGAGAATTACTAGATGTGTAAGTAACTCAAAGCCCCCGTCCTTCCTTCCTAACTGGAAACTTGGTGTCATCATGAGCCACACATGTGAGAAAATGAGACTAAAAGGCAGGTGGAGTGGTGTGATCCAAGGATTCGAACCCCCCTCAAATTCACAGGTGCTTAAAGAGCTAATATTTGCAGAATGGCTAGTTTGGTCTAGATGCTGTGTGTCTGACACCACCCAAATTAAATAGATACCACATTATTTCAAAATGCAATGTGCTACAAAAAGGTTTGAATTATGAAGTTAGGAACTGGAACATACTCTAAATTTTTGCAAAGATCCTGAAATATTTGAACATTTTTCTGCAGTATTGATGCAATGTGTCTTGATTTTGGGCCGATCAGTCAAATATTTTAAATTGCAGATACTTTCCAGTAATAGATAGCATAGCTCTCTTTTGGGAGGTGGGGGTGGTACATTAAGAAATGCAACTACCTTTGGGCTGATTTATTTCCCTCAGAGCAAGCAGCAAATAGCCTTGTTTATTATTGATCATAGTTATTACACTATTCATAATCTGTTTTTCTGAAAGAATAGTATTGCAGTGATGAATGGAAGCTTATGTATGGAACAGAGTAAATTTATTACAGGAAGAATTTTCAAATAACACGAACAAAAAATGAGGTCTGCAACATGTTCAGGTTGTGTTGGGCAGCTACTATTCTGCTTCAAAACTCACCTTTGCAGCATAATAGTGACTAGATACACTGCTAACTCACATTCAAGGGCAAATTCCGCTCTCTGAAGACAGGACATGTCTTACTTTCATTCATGTTGCAAGATGAAATAAGAACAATGTGGAAAATGTTCAAATGGAAATAAATTCTTATTGTGATTTTTTTTCCCCGTCACAGTGATTAATGTGTTGACTGCATGTTGGAAAATGTTTTATGTGCATTAACTCATCAAGCCTCATAGCAAACTTAGAAGGAAAAACCTTAGTTACCACCAAGTATTTGTAAGGAAAAATGGGGACAAAGATATGGAACAACACGCAAAATTAAATAATATAGCTCACTAAACTATAGAGTGGGACTGAATTCCAGGCTAACTATGCCAAGTTGTAAATGCTACAAACTTAATCATGACATTCTCTCAATCCTTATTTCTTCCATGCACACATTAATGTCTATGTGTGGTGTGGTGAGGCTATATTTTTCTCCAAATTGCTAATATTTTATGCTATTACAATTTATTTTAATATCTTATACTTTTTATTGAATTGCATTAGCAATACTAATTTTCTTTATTAACATGCATTTTAATTTATTCACCTTTTGTTGTGAATGTTCGTGTGTTTTTTCAGGTGCATATGTGTATGGAGTGTTTATAGGTATATGTGGAGGCCAAGGGACAATCTTGGATATTATCTTCAGGAATTCTGTCACTTTCCTTTGTGTCAATATCTCTCCTGAGTCAACAGTTCACCAATTAGGCCAGTGAGCTTCACAGGGCTCTACAGTCTCTCCCTCTCCAGCGTGCACCCCCATATTTGTCATTTTTATTTGTTCTGGAACTCATCTAAGGTCATCATGTTTATGTGACAAGCACTTTACCAATGGAGCTATCTCCTCAGTTGTATTCCCACAAAAAATAGTTTCGAAAAGCTTTTATTCCACTAAAATCTATATTTGTGTATGTACCGTGTTAGATTTATACCAATTTCATCCCTACTTATTTTTTAAAGCTATTTATTCACATTCTTTCTCTGGGTTTTAAAGTTTTACCCTGATAAAAACTCTAATTTCTTTTTTGGGGGGGCTGAATTTGAATAGAATGGTATAGAAATCTTTATGTAATTGCATTGTGTAGATTCCTTTCAATAATACAACCATTTTCCTAATATCAATTTTGTCAGACTGTGAGGTGGGGGTTTGTCTATCTTCTAGTATCTTATGCCATTGCTTTAGTATTTAAAAAATTTTCACTGTAGGAGTGTTTCACTACCTTTATTAATTTCATTCCAAGGTTTTACGACTTAAAGTTCTTATGAATGGATTCCCCCTCAATTATTTGCTGAGTATGTTTTATGGGTGTGTAGGTAAGCTACTGATTTTGGTATACTAACTTTGTATTCTTATACTTTACTGAAAGTGTTTATTGGGTCTGAGAATTTCCAAGGAAAATATATATGGTCTTTTATACATAGAATCATATTGTCTACAAATAAGGATAATTTGACCTCATTTTATATTTGTACCCCTCTTCTTTCTTTCTCTTGTCTTATTTCTGCAATGTATACTTTGACACTATATAGAACAAGAAGTTAGTTAGAAAGAGGGTACAATTGTCTTGTTTGTGATTTTCATGGAAATACTTTGCCATGTATTGTATTTGCAATAGTTTTATTGTATTCAGCTGTTATTATGTTGAATTATATTCTACTTATTCTTCAGAGGTTTTCTTTTTTGTGACAAAGGGATTTTGTTTTTGTTTTTTTTTGTTTTTTTTTTTTTGTCAAAGACCCTTTATGCAGCTATTGATGTGATCATGAGATATCTGGGCTTAAATGTATTAATGTTATGTAATTTATAAATTTTTACACATCAAATCATTCTTACATCCCTGGAATAAGGCAATTTTGTAAATAGGATGATCTAAGGAAATATATTGCTGAATTCAGTTTGCAAGTATTTTATTAACATTTTCTCTCCTGGTATGGTTGAAGAAGCCTTTAATCCCAACACTCTGGAGGCATTTAGGCAGGCAGATTTTTGAGAGTTTGAGGCCAGCCTGATCTAAAAAGGTAGCTCCAGGACAGCCAGGGATATTAAACAAAGAAATTCTGTCTTGGAAAAAAAAAAAAGCAAAACCAAAACAAGAAAAAATTTCTCATTCATCCATGTTCACCAGGGAGACTAGATATAGTTTCCTCTCTTTGTGTGTGTTTATCAAATTTTGGTATCAGTATAATCCTGGATTCACAAAGTGAATTTGATAGTGTTTATTTTGAGATAAACTGGTGGCTTACATGCTCTGATTAGCTGAGATTCACAGTGTCTATTCTGAGGTCTGAGTGTGCTCCTTTGCTTTCTCACTACTTAAATATCATTTAGCCAAATCTACTACTCAAACAGCTATAAGAGAAATACAAATTGAGTAGCTGCTCACTTGCTCTTGTGCTGTGAAAATGGCCTAAAACTGTGTGAGAGGGAACGTACAGGACTAGCGTTTGATAAAAATTCATTCACAAGAGCAGACATTGGCCGGACTGAGTTTGTCTGCTCCCATTGTTGTCCTTCAGTGTTTCATCTTTTTCTGCCACTTGATTTTGGTTAACCTGTTATTTTCCACATCTTATGCTGTTGCTTGAATATGATTTCTATCTTCCAAATCTCCATCATAGCTAAAATCTAGGTCCTGCGATGGCACTGTGTGAGGTTAGCGTGAGGTTAAAGGTCTTCAGTCAATGTGGGCATGCTCTGAGAAGGTTCTTGCGGGATCTGGTAGTTCTCACATGAGTGATATTATACAAGTCTCAGTTTGACTCTGCTCAGCTGTGTCTTTTTCCTAGCTGAAGAGGCTTATGGTTCTTGCCACCTGCACTTGCATTTACCAGGGAATCTTTACCAAAAAGTGAGATGGTACAGATGCCATTATTTAGAGGGTTCAAAAACTGCATGTAAAATAAACTACCTTCTGTGATGAGTAGTATTATGTCAGTTCAACACAAGCTAAAGACACCTGAGAGGAGGGAATCCAACTAAGAAAAATAGTTCTAGAAGACAAGACTGTAGGTAAGCGTGTAGGCTTTTTCTTAATCAGTGATTGATTAATGGGATAGGGCCCAACCCATTGTGGGTGGTGCCATCCCTGGATTGGTGGTCCTGGGTTCTATAAGAAAGAAGGAATCCAGTAAGCAGCACTCCTCCATGGCTTCTGCATCAGCTCCTGCCTCCAGGATCCAGCCCTGCTTGAGTTCCTGTCTTGACTTCCTTTAATGATGGACCACCACTGTGAAAGTTTCTACTCCCCTATGAACTCTCTCCTTCACAACTTGCTTTTAGTCATGGTGTTCCATCATAGCAATAGTGACCCTCCCTAAGACATTTCTCCTCATAAATGACCCACGTGAGCTTTTCACTATAGTGTTGAGAAGCTGCAGGCACTGTCCCACAAGGAGGTCATGACCCTTGTTTTTTCTTCCCTGATGTCTTTTCAGCCCTTGCAGTAGGGTGAGGCTCCATCAGCGCACGCTTCCTTTCACATTCACATTCATTGCTTTCCATTTGTAGCAATTTGATTTTTTATCTTTTGTGCCTTGCCAGGAAATTCAGGAGATAGGAAGCCACGATTCACCTCAAGGACCTAATCCTGGCCTTGACATAGAATAGGTGCTATAAATAGTTGTTCAGTCAATGGTGACCAATAAACATAGGCTGCTAACTGCCACCTTCAATATTTAGAGCTTGTGGAAAGCCATCCTTCCTTCCATTTACCTCTCTCCTCTTTCTCCTTGTCCTTCAGTCCTTGGCCTTAATAGTAGGAAACCAAACCCGCAATTGTATAGTAGTTGTGTTCTTGAATGGAGCAAATGCCACAGAGATATTTACCTTCAGACACATTTCTTTGGTCTAAATGTTCATCTTGTTTTCATCTGTGTTCTCATTGGAACCATCTATGCTGGGATATTTTTTCCCAGAAGCCAAGAGCTGTCACATCTGGCAGTTAAGGTATCACTCACTCCCTGCTCTATAAGCAGGAAGGGGAAGTTGCTGAAGTCCTGCTTCCTCATTATTTTACCATCTATAGATTTGAAAGATGTACTAGTGCCCCTCAATATTGCAGCTACTATTAGGTACATAGAGTAGTACTTCAAGTGGTCAAATACAGCTTTATCAGAGCGGGAGGGGAAAGAGGGAGGGAGGGAGGGAAAGAGAGAGGGGGGATGAGAAAACCATGTTTTATTTTCAGAATAAAGAATGAATATGATCTGGGATTGTGGTTTAGCCCATCAAAAGAGAAGTCTGTAAGAGTAAAGGGGAGCAGCTGGCATGGCTAGAGAGTGAACTGAGCACACTTGTCTCTCTGAGAAGCTTCGGTTTCATCTGACAGAATGTGGAGGTTGAAGACCTCTAACACTCCCAATGGCAAATTCACAATGCTTCAGAATAACTACAGTTTTCCCTCAGTGGCAAGCAGCTGAGTAATGGGCAATGCTTTTGAAGTCTGGTTTTCATTTAGCTGTGTTAAAATAACTTCAGTTTCCATTTTATAATGTAACGAACATCTCTACAACCCAAGCCTTTATCTCTAAGCTTACAGCTCTAACAAATAATGCTTTCTAGGGTTCTTAACCTCATGGGATTGTCAACCTTGGCAGGTTTAGCGACTTGAAAATGGCCAAAAGCTCCCATGTATCTCTTCCTGTGTTGGTGATCCTGAAGGCTGAGCAAGAGTTTATGCTCATCAGTTACGGGAGGCACTTGGGTGGCAACTGTTAGTGAGATGTCTTGCAGGACTTGAAGACATTAACATCTTCTGGTCTAAGATGTAGTTTAAGGATTAGCTTAAATATAATATCCAGGGGAAGAAAACACCATACAGGAAAGCCTTGTAAACTCAGACTGGAAATTCACAAGTGGGCATGTGGCTTTGACTTCAGTCACATGAATAACCTCCCTGCCCCCATACATACCGAGTCTGGTTGCTGATACAAGCTAGAATTGACTTCTCACATGGGACGTTATAAAAGACTTCTAACTGAGTGGTCATTGTTCTATCCTGGGATTCTTCATTGTAGTGTGCCATAAATATTTGTGAACTATGTGAATGAATGAATGAGAGCTGAATGGCCCACATGAATAAAAAAGACCTCTCAGGACAGCCAAGTTAGTATTTTGGCTCCAGTCCTTTATTTGATGTTTATTCTTGATAACATCAAAGTTTTCCTCTCTCAGCTATGATCACATGGCAAGTGGATTTATAAGAATGAAAGACACTCTTGCTGGCATTTTGTCTGTTTGTGGCAGTGGCAGTTTAGGCCAGGCTGGCCTGGGACTTATGCAGTCCATCCACAGGCTCTAGAGTTGTAGGTCCATAAACATGTACCATTGCGGTAGATTATATGCAACGCTTTACACACCTTATTTAGAAGCACTTGGCTTTGGTTTTGTGCACATTCTTGTTTGCTCTTGTTGGCCCAGATGCCAATACATAAGCAATCATTACCTATGGCTCTGCATGGGTAAGACAAAAAAAGATATGTATGTTCTCTTCAACCCTCAGTACCCAGAGAAAACATCTTCTTAACCCAGATAACAATTAGGAGACTGGGTCAGTTAGATTTCAAATGCAAGTCTGGAAATGATGCCTTCTAATGGAGCTCAGTGTGGTCATTAGGGTAAGCAAACACATTAGGCATTCAGAATAGCTGCTTAGACAAATGTAATATAGGGAAAAGAACTTCACTGTCATTTCACATCTTACAACTGTGAGCACCATGGCTTGCTATAATTCTCTGCAATAACATTTACTTCTTCAGCGAAACTGCTTCATCAGACATATTTAAAGCTAATTATCTGGCATTATAAGATTATATTTTGTTCTCTAATAGCTTTCCAGCATCCTCTTTTATTAGAACACCAGTGATTTATGGGGATTTTTTTTTAATGTAAAAGATAAACAGTGATCATTTGGCTGGGTTATTTGGTCTCATTGCTATGTGGAGCTGGAGCTGGGATTTGAGGGTCATCTTGAACCACAGAAGCTGGCTTCTGCTCATCTGCCTCTCTGTCTCTGTCTCTAGCCCTCCCTTCCCCTCTTCACCCTTCCTCTCTTTTCCATTATAGACACTTCGACTATAAAGCAGCCAGTGTAAAACTAACAAGTCACCATTTCAAATGAATTTCAGACCTGTGTGTAGAACCCTCCTAAACGAAAGTGTAACTGGATGGAGCAAATCGCTGCCTTTTGTCTCCTTGCTCCCTGACCACTTCTTCTCCTGCTGAACAAAAAATGGGAGAGTAGCCGGCATTTCTGATAGTCTTTTATGCATCAAAGGGAGAAAATATCATTGCCATTTTACAGTTTGATAAACAGACTATTTGAAAACAATAAAAAATCATCTTCTCTGATGGCCAGATTTCGGGCACAGCTATATCGACAGTGACAGATTTGTTCTAAGCATGAGGAGTCTGGAAGGTCGTTACAGGCTTACTGCCTTCCGCGGGTATTTCATATTTTCCATAGGAGCAGAGAGGGGGGAGCATGCTGAAGATGGGTTGGTCATGGCCAGCTTTCCTGACCAGCAGAGCCTGCTCCAACTTGCTTAATGGATGTCACTGATATGGCAGACATTTGAGCAGAAAGTGTCCATGATATCGTCAGGGCCATTGGAAGTTTGAGTTACTTAGAGATCGAAGCAAACCGCCTTCTAGGCTTCTGTGAGATGTGACATTCATTTGCAGCCCAAAGGACAAAGATGTCTTTTGATTGCATACTAACGTGGGACCATCAGAAAACTGGTGACATTCAGCCACAAAAGAAAACCAGGGGGAGTGACCTCAAAGTGACCTGGATGACAAAAAAGCACTTCCGCAGAGAGGCTCAGATCTCAGGCGGTGTGGTCAACAGTAAGCAAACTGTGCCAGCTGACATTTCATCCGTGAGTCGCCCCTGAAGTATTTGGAGCTGAGGCCTTCATCCCACTCCTGTGGAAACCCCCGAGCTCTCCCATAAATGCCTGCTTTCACGTCGCTTTTGCTAAAATAAATAACATTCCCTTCTCATAGTTGTTAGGACGTCCCAACAGCACAGTCTTTCTCTCCCAGCTTGCAACTCAAATATTGTTACATCCGTTTCTTCAGCCTCCTACCTACATTGACCTTTTCCAAATCAAAGGGATTCCCTAGAACTACCTGAAGGTGGCAGTATTGTGCACCAGTCAGTGATTAGTAAAGAGATCAGGAATCAATTAAGGAAATGATTTAAGGAGTAGGTTGTAACGGGCTCAAAATGAGCAGATTATATATTGTGGAGACTTCTTTGAGCCTAAATAGAACTACTTCTCACCAGAGACACACACTCCAATGTATACATATTGTGCAAAAAGGCAAGATAAAATTTACAATGCCTTGTCAACAGAGGGTAATACTATTATTTCAAATGGGCTCAATTCTATATAATTAATACAGTAATACCTTGGAGTCTAGGGGTCATTAAGACAGCTGGCTGGGGAAATTCCAATGATGTCAATTCACCAGAAATTTTCCAGGAAGAAGGTCATTACTCTCTTCAACTTAACCCTCCAAGAATTTGTAATCCATGTAGTTTGGGAGACTCCCGTTTTCAAGGGACATGAAGCAATACTGTGCAGATATTTACACTGATCCATGTTATAAAAACCCTCTGTTATCTGAGGTGTAACCAAGCAATGGCACCACAGTAAAACTAACTGATTGTTGAAATGGAGAAAAAAAATCATTACCCAGAATACTGATCGGAAAGGGGATGCACAATTCTAGTCATAGTCAAAATGAACTTGTTCTTGGAACCAATTTGCTTATTAGGGCATATACTTGGCAACAGCATCACAGCACCACCTAGGAAGTTGATGAATAATTAATTCAGGCCCTGAGTGAACATTTCAAGGGACATTGACTAAAGCTTTAAGGCTGAAGCTGAAGGTCAGTTACCACAAACAGGTGAGAGATATGTCAGAGGCAGTAAATATCTAGGTCTTGCTAGATCTGAGGCTGAGCATTTCCAGCTGAATTGCTGTCTTACGATGTTTGATGACTGGGGCTTTCCTCAGTTTTAGGATTCTGAAGGACAGGAGGCACAGACGCTTTTTGTTAAAATGAGAGAGCACACATGGCCACTTTGTTTTGCTTGTTGAAATAGTGAGTTTCCTGATGCTTTGTTCCACATCACTATCAGACACGGTCAGGCTCACTCAAGGATTCTTCCCAGAGGACAGGGATAATGCTTTAGGAAAAAGTCTCCTGGAAAGAAACGCCACTTATTGGGAACTCCATGTCACGAAATTATATGTTTCTGACAGAGTAACTTCTAGATAGCAGACATGGTGACAGTTTGAATAAGTTATCCCATTTAATCTCCATAATACCACATGAGGTAGAAATAAGATTACTTTTCATGTTGCATATAAAAAATTGAATTGTACAGTTTACCTTTCCAAAGCTATAACTAAGAAGTACCGGGGCTGGTATCCAAATTCCAAGTTTTCTTATGCTTAGGAGGATTAAATATATTTACAAAACTATTGAATTTGAACCATTTTGTTGAATTTGGTGACTAAAGAACCATTGTGAATTTCTTTATTTTCTTCTAAGATTTATTATTTTGTGTGGGTGAGTTATAATTCATCTGCCTACATGCCTGTGCATACTATGTCCACAGAAGCATGAAGAGGGTATCGGATCCCCTGGAACTGAATTACAGATGGTTGTGAGCCACCCACCATGTGTCCTCTGCAAAAGCAATCCGTGCTCTAACTGCCAAGCTAAGCCTTCAGGTCCTCTTTTGTTTCCTTTTCCAGTCATTGCATATTGTAAACAATGACAGGTTTCATTATAATATTTCAACACAAACACATCACATTTACTTCTGTTTGTATTTTATCACAAGTTCTTTCACCAGTTTTAAGTTGGCAGAGCATAACTATTTAGCTTCAATGTATCGCGTTATCGATTAATTATTTCATGACTTCAGATAAGCTCCATTATTTGATGCCCACCAATTTGGAGATACTTCCAATGGACCAGTAAGTGTGCTGTGGGGCCAGCATCAATCCACATTATAGGGATAGCTTATTTCTTTGTCTTTGTTGTTACTTTTTATTTTTCCCGGCTGTGTTGAACCAGGACTGTGTGAGTGAACATGGGTTTGGAGCTATCCACTGGAGCCTGGTAGGCTCATCAGTAAGTACACAATTGAAGACAATGTTTGCTCTTTCATCAGCATTGATCAGAAGCCATCAGGGAGGGGAAGGGCCCTGGGAGACCTTCACCAGTCCATGGCTAACTTTTGATAGTTGGCCATCATTCTTGATATCTAGCATACTGTGTGTAATGGCTCCCAGTTCTCTCTGTTTTGGCTTTGTGCCATGATTCCGGTATCATCTTTACTTTATAAGAACAGTAGACACTGACCCCCTTGAAGTCTTTTTCTCTTACTAAAGGACTCCTGTTCTTACATCTACTCCATAAGAACAGGTCGTTTTGTGTTCACATCTCCTGGAGCATTCTCTACTGAACGCAATGTAGTATATCAATGGTCCCCAGGATATATAGTTACATATAGTTCTCAGAGCAAAACAAGCCTGCACAGAATTGATGGGACCATCATACCCCTCCCCCCTTTAAAAATAGATTCCTGGTTTTTTTCATTTTATTTTATTTTTTTTATAAAAAAATGTTCTTTTTAGTCCATGTATCCCCCTGCTCCCCCTCCCTTTCCTCTTCCCAATCCCCTCAGTCAGCCTTCAGCCTCACCCTCCCCATCCCCTCATCCCCTTCCCCCAAAGGGCAAGAAGTCCCAAGGTAGGTCAGCTCAGTGTGGCACATTTGTTTTATAAGTAACATTTTCTCTATATTTATTAGCTTATTAATTAATGTGTAGTCTAGACTGGCTTTCAATTCTCAAATTCTTCACCCTCTTGCCTCCTGTCTTCTAAATGCTGTGAGTGTAGGCTTGTGCCATCTCGTCCAGCCCAGCAGGCAGTTTTTGGGGAAACAATCTAAATTCCCATTGAAATTCTGCCCTTTCTCACAGCATCAGCATTAAAGTTAAGCACTGAATGAAAAGCTAGAAGCTTTTCCATATTGCTGCACAGACATCCCTCATTCTTTCTATAGCTGGGCACTTTCTAGCATCAGGCTTTATTTTCTTTTAAGATCTGTCGTCTGTTTCCCTTGAAGTCTTCTCCATTTCTGTTTCAAAATATACCAAATACAATATAGTGATTTTAAAGAGTAAACTTCTAGAATTAATTGATGTAATTGCTTACTAAGTCACAAAATGAATTCATAGGATTTTCTCAATTTGTGTTAAAATATTTTCTATCATATTATATCCAATTACAACTGTCTAATACTGACCAACTGACCAAGTAAATGTATTCTCTGCAAAAGCATCATGAATTTGTCCTTTCCCCTCAGAAAAAATTTTAAGGATTTGACACTGGATGTATTAAATCTCTTTTCCCTTTTCTTGTAGTTGACATAGCTGATCATAAAGGTACCGTTTGCTATTGATTAAGCTGAAGAGAAATCTCCCACATGCAGACAAAATACATTAACTTATGATAATTTATGGTTTTTTGGAAAGATGCCAGGTATAATCATCATTAAGTGGGATTTTTACCTTTGGTCTCTCTCTTTGTACATTTAAATTTCTTCTGTAAGGATGCCACAAGAAACCCTGACAAGGGCTATTCAACCATCAAGATCCATCTGAAGCATTTGGTTCACCATTCTCTCTCTCTCTCCCTCTCTCTGTATGTTTGACTGGTTCAATGTAATTTGTCCTTAATGTTTCTGTTGCTATATTTTCCTAGCATTCACCATCTTCTCTAGCATGTATTCCTAAATCAATTTATTAATATTCTATCCCATAAATTTGCCTGCATTTCATGTCAGGCTTACTAGTCTAGTCTATAAACGGCCACACCCCTATGTATCTCTTTTAGATAAGTGGGAACACGTTAATCCTCTCCCCACAATCCCACAAAATACTATATACTTCTATCTCTAAGCAAGATACACCAAGAATGTGTGTTTGTCCAGCCAGAGAAGTGAACTTCTTCAAAGAGGTCTGCTGTTGCTTTATCAGACCATATCCACCTATCAATATTTATTCTGTAAATTTTGGAAGAAAAAATCATGCTTGCTGATGTAACAGACAAATGCAAAATCCAAATTGAGCTACTTCCCATCTCACTGTAGCCTGTTAACAATGTGTCCGAAGCCCCCAAGAGCCCAAGAACACATCCTCGCTATTCTGTTTACTTTCAATACAACAAGAATGTGTGTTTGCTCTCTCTGCATGCTTAGCATTCCTCAGCTATTTGAGAATATTAGGTGTTAAATATTATCCTTTCCCCCATTATCTTATTTTATTTATTTTTTCATTTTACATAGCAACTACCGTTCCCTCTCCCTCCCCTCCTCCGGCTCATCCCCTACCTTCTCCTCACCCCCACCCCCATCCACTTCTCCTAGAGGATAAGGCCTCTCATGGGGGAGTTAACAACGTCTGACTTATCAAGCTGAGACAGGATCAAGTCCCTCCTTTCTGTATCAAGCAAGGCTGAGCAAGGTATCCCTCCATAGGAAATGGGCTCCAAAAAGCCATTTCATGCACCAGGGATAAATCCTGATCCCATCCAACTGTCACCCACATTCAGAGGGCTTAGTTTGGTCCTGTGCAGGGTTCCCAGCTGTTAGTCCAGAGTCAGTGAGCTCTCAGTAGCTCGGGTCAGCTGTCTCTGTGGGTTTCCCATCATGATCTTGACCCCTTTGCTCATATAATCCCTCCGCTCTCTCTTCAGCTGGACTCCAGGAGCTTGGTCCAGTGCTTAGCTGAGGATCTCTGCTTCTGTTTCCATCAGTTACTGGATGAAGGCTCTATGATGACAATTAGGGTGACCATCAATCTGATTGTAGGGGAAGTTCAGGTACTCTCTCCACTATTGCTTAGGGTCTCAGCCGGGGTCATCCTTATGGATTCCTGGGAATTTTCCTAGCACCAGGTTTCTCCTTAACCTCATAATGTATCCCACTGCCAAGATACCTTTCTTTGCTCTCCGTCTCTGTCTCTCCCCCAACTAGACCATTCTGTTTCCTCATGTTATTTTCCAACTTCCTTCCCCATGTTCCCAATTTACTCGGGAGATCTTATCTATTTCCCCTTCCATTCATGTCTCTCTTTGGGCCCTCCTTATCACCTAGCTTCTCTAATACTATTCTTAGAGTATGAAGTCCTCTTCCTCCTTTTCCTCCTCCTTCCTTCTTCTTCCTTCTTCTTTTCTCCCTCCTCTTACTCCCCCTCCTTCTCCCCTCCTCACTCTCTCCTCCTCCCTTCCCCCCTCCTCCTCATGTGCTTTCTCTGCCCCTAACCTCTGCCTCTCTCCTTCCTGGAATAAGTTCCTAAAGACTTCACAATTGACGGCTATTAGTGTCTTTAGTGTTCCCTTTCTTCTGCCATTTATTTCCTTACGTGTGCTCATGATCATGTACTAAGGGGTATGTGTAAAAGAGGACAGCCTGTAGAAGTCAGTGAGCCCTTCTGCAGTGTGAGTTCTGGGGATTGATTCAGACTGCTAGGATTGGTGGGAAGTGCCCTAGCCACTGAGCAATCATGCCAGCCATCCCTCCCTTTCTTATTGAGACCATTGGCAACTCTACTGTCAAGTGATGTTTTTAAAAGGTTGATCAACTCTCATTGATCACCTTCTTGCTTATCAGGTTAGGGATGAGTCATGGTGGAGGGAAACAGAGGATGCCACCTATAAACGTCTTGTCAGATCCTCAAAAAATGTGACTGGCTGGAGAATATTTTTTTTTTCACAACAGAAATACAAAATATTAGTAGACATGTTGCTTACATTTGTATCAATTAACCAATTGAACATGACTAATGACATTAGTATTTAATTTTAAAAGAACATCTTTTTGAAAAACCTCAGATTTTAGATGGAACTGGTCCCATGAGACTAGTTTCTGTTGCCTCAGACCTACTTTGGTGCTTGCCTCAGTTGCTTGCTCCTTCTTGTTGGTTCTTCCCAGATCCAAAGCTAGGTGGCATCTCTGTTGACCACAGTATCTTTGTGCTGTGAGTGGCATTTTCTGCTTCTGCTTTTGATGCTGAGTCTAACTGGGGAGATTATTTCTGTCACCTGAGATAGAATGCATGAATGTCTTGTGCATATGTCATTGGTTCCTTGTCCCTACTATTCTAGAGAGCCCCTGATTCTAGACAGCAACCTGGGGGCATAACACTTGGTTTCTTTCTAGGTTACTTTCAACACCCCTCATATTGATGCAAGAATTTTATTACTCTTCCTAACTCAGAAATGCATCTGGCAGAGCCATTTGGCACATAGAGGCCTTCCCTTGTCTACTAAATTCACCTTATCTTGGCATTAGATAGAGCAGCCCATGTGATCATGACAGTCTCTCTAATGACTTATTATTAGTGTGCTTCCTTCAAGGACATGGCAAGTCCTCAGAGAACACAGAGTTTCAGAAGTAGGGACAATAAAATCTTTTGGAACTGACATGAAACCAATTCCCTATAAAGATTCTGAAAAGAAACCAGTGGAGACTGGAGAGATGGCTCACTGGTTAAGAACACTTTTTGTTCTTTCTCGAGGACCTGAGTTCAATTTTAAGCACTCACATTGGACAGTTCACTATTACCCAAATCTTCAGCTTTAGGGAAGTTGACACCTTGTTCTGGCACCCATACACATGGCAGACCCATAGTCTGTCTCTCTCTGTTCCTCTCTGTCTCTCTGTCTCTTTCTTCTCTCTCTCTTATATGCACACAGTTAGCATAAATAAAAGCCTTAAAAGTATAATCTTTAGAATATCTTTTACAAAACCAGTGACATTTAAGTGGGATTTTCTGTGCTTCACAAACCACAGTGTATCACAAAATCTTTGAAATGTGCAGAGTATGTGATACAGGGGAGAGAAGAGTCAAATAACACAAAGCCATTCTCAAAGAGAAGGTCCAGTGAAGTTTGGTGAGGGTTTGTCTTCTTAGTATTTTAATAGTTAAATGTGAGAGCTGAGACAATTTGGCCTTCCTAGGCATTATCTTTATATTTTATACTTTATTTTAGAGAGGAAGAAACTAACACTTAGAAAAAAAATGGAATGAGGCACCAACCAGTAGTTTCCAGAGTGAGGAATCACAGTGAGCAGACATTTTGGCTTGCCTAGAACTGTCCTGGATACAGCCTCGAATGCTCTGTACAATCTCTGGGCTCTATGCGAATCAGGACAACAGTTTACCCTTCAACTGAACTAAAATCTGCAAGACTCTGGGAACATTTTTTCCTTCTCTACAATTATCCAGACTTTATTGGGTCTTCAGAGCTTAACAATATTTCTATCAAAGTTCTCTTGAAGAAATATTAAAATATCTATACTCATCTGTTGGAAAGAGAAACAGTGACTAGTCCAAAGCTCTTAGATCACTGAACTCTAAGACGTCTTACTTTAAATATACTAGGACATTTTCATAACTCTTTACATTTCTCTGTGTCCAACTTTCAACATAGTCTCTGAAGAAGATGCCCCTGGACTCTTAGGAATCCGAGTCTGCTGAAGGCTTGCCTTCTTCATGTTGGATGGACTTGCTCTGTGGCACAGCATATGTTTAGCATGTCAAATCCTGGATTTTGTTCCTAGCACTGAAAAAATAAACAATATTTACTTTATTGGAAGTCACACCCTTTCAACTCACTTGAATAGCCTGCGAATAGCTTGCTTGCATTTAATTCAGAAGCACAGCAACAATATTGGCCTCCTGGAAAGGAACAAAAGTCCTGGTATTAATTCTCACAGCAAAATTTCAAAGTGTTGTAGAAACACTCCTTTACCACAATCAAAGTTGTTTTGATTCTTCAATGTGGATTGAGTTATTTGCACATTTTTTGATCCAACATAAAAAATAGGAAGAAAACTTATTAAAATTTTGTTGCAATGGGGTTTCTTGGTCCTGGGCGGCCAGAGGCCCAAACCACAGACCTGCGCACCAGCTGCCCGCCGCTGCTGCTCAGGCCCCCAGAAATGACTCAGACGCTTATATTAACTTTATACTGTTTGGCCTATGGCTCAGGCACATTGCTAGCTTTCTCTTACATCTTAAATCAACCCATTTCTATTGATCTGTCTGCCACATTGCCCGTGGCTCACCTGTGTTCCTTACATGTTGCTCTTTTAGGCTTCTGGCTTGGTCTGCCTGACTCTGCCCAGCTTCTCCTACCTATGCTGTGATTCCCCCTCCTACCTTTTCTATGGTGTCTGTCATAGGCCAAGACAGCTCCTTTATTTAAAGATTGCTATATACAGCAAACAGAAAGACATTCCCACATCAAAATTGATTTATTTAATCTACGTCAGTATGTAACCCACATGTATGCATGTATACCACATGCATGTCTTGTGTGTGAGAGCATGATGGACCCTCTGCAATTGGATTATGGATAGTTGTGAGGCACAGTGTGGGTGTTCTCTGCAAGAGCAACATGTGAACTTAGAACAGACCCATTTCTCCACTGCTTATACTTCCTCCATCCCTTTTAAAGGTGAGAAGGATTTATTTTGGCTCATGGGTTAAGGGTATAATCCATCATGGTGGGGAGGCATGGCAGAAGGATTGTGAAGGAGATGGTTCCATTGTATGCATAATTAGTAAGGGGGAGGGGAGGGAGGAGAATAGAGAGAGAGAGGGAGGGAGAGAAGGAGGGAGGGAAGGAGGGAGGGAGGGAGAAATGTTCATGTGTCATTTGCTTTCTGAATGTATTTAGTCTGGGATCCCAGTCTTGCATAGTGCTGTCCACAGATCATATCTTCTACTTTTGTTAATTCAACCAGGAAATGCCTTTAATGGTATGTCTAGAAGTTTAATCTCCTAGGTGATCCTGGATCCTGTCAAGTTGACACTATTAATTACAACACATTCCCATTTCTCTATCCTGTTGGCTATGGTACCAGGTTCCTAGGAGGCCATAAGAATGCTGTGATTATGTGAAGCAGTTGTAGATCTGTGCCTGGAGAACCTTGGAATCTTTCACAGAGATCGTGGATATGGAGTGAAAGCTGGACTTTATACAAACCTGAGTCCAGGTTGGTGGTAGAGTCCTGCAATCCCAAGCTACTCTAGAGGTTGGAGCAGGAGGTCAAGGCCTGTTGGAGCTACAGAATGAGGTTAAGGCCTTGATGAGAAATTTAGGAAATAAGTGTACCAGCAAACATGCCAAACTTAAGGCCTCAACCTTACACAAAGAACCACAGGCAACCAAGTAAAGCTAGGAAAGGAAGAAGTGTTCCTCCCTAGGGAAGAGACCACCAATGGGTTGGTTGCTCAGTGCCAATGCACAGCCCTGGACCATTATCCCCAAGGCGTGTTAGCATCACCGTGGAAAGTGGTGATGCATTTGGGAAGGTACTAGTTTCTTCTGAATTCATAAATGATTATGGTACTGTTTCTTAAATAGAATGAAAAAAAATGAAAGTTTACCTTCCCTTTTTATTTTTGAAAATGTTTTCTTTTGTCTATGATTGACCCTGAAAACATGCACCAAGAAATGTTATATGGACTTAACAGGTTATATTTAGGAATATGTATGCATTTATTAATTCATGATACATGTAATGACAATTAGGGAAAAAGGGGGGCCATGAATTTGAAGGAGAGTAGAGAGGGGGATATGGAAGGGTTTAGAAGGATGGAATGAGAAATGTAATTAATTTATAATTTTAAAAATAAACAAAAGAAAACATTAAATTAAACAAAGGTAAAGTTAAATTTTTTTCACTCTGTCTTAGAGGCATCACCATAATCCTTTTATAAAGTCAAAAGAAAGTGGTACCTTGCCAAGGTCAAGGGAGGCAGTTCCCCTTTCCACAGTGACTCTAACATACCATGGGGATGATGGTTCACTGCACTTGGTGATCACGCCAATAGTTCCCGATTTATTTACTGGGGAACGTCTCTACCTTCACTTGCAATAGGGAGAATCAGATTCCATAACATCAACTATTGTCTGTTACACTATCAGGTTTATATAAAACTAGTGTCTCATTGGTTTTTGTACTTTTCCAGTCTATTATGTCTTATGCTTGGCATTTTAATTCCGGGCTATGCAAGAAGAAGTTGATGACCAAAGCAGGACTTAGTGCACAGTTCATTTCTTAAGGAAGACAACTTCAGATCTCTTCCTTTCTTTCTGATGATGCTGACCCCCCCACCAAAAAAAAAAGTCCATAAAGAGTTGCTGGGAGTCAGATGTCAGATATTTCTAAAAATGTGTTCCTGTTCTAACACATCTGTGATGGGAACTTCTGGGTGCTGGGCATGGATTTAGAGTTGTGGATAAAACAGCCCTTCTCCCTTCTGTGGACCTTTTGGTATGGGGGATGGGAAATATTCCATAGTATGGTGCCTACATTAGAAATATACCACCAATACATCAAAAGACTATTGAACATCGAGCTGCCAAGAACCTCACTAGCACATTGTGGGTAGAGATGCATATGAACAGGGCCTTGTTCTCAAGGAATATTTAAAGCATGGTGCTCAGGATCAGAATAATAATTATCAGGAGGCATGGTAAGCATAATAGAGAGGCTGAAGGAATACAACATACATACAAGGGAACAGGGACTTGGATCATTGTACGTGACATGGGACAATATATATGACTGTGGGTGCGAAAAGTGCTTGAAAGGGAACCCAACATTCCCAAGGCCGTGTTCATCTGGCTGACCTTACAGAGAGGTGGAGAGAGAACCTAGGGGCCAATGCTGCCTTGGGCAAGACTCGCTTGCTTTTATGCACACTGCCTCCTATGCTCTCTGCATCTGTCAGCTCTCCTGGCGTTGTTTCTGCCCCCACTGAACCAAGAAATGAGTGTTAGGGTCTCAGTGGCTGCTAGTGTGTGTGTGTGTTTTGTGTTTTGGTTCTATCCCCCTTGAGTGAGAATCCCCATATTTTCTTCAGCTGTTAGAAGCTCTAGCCTTCCATCTAACATGCTCCATGGGTAGCTTTTTGCTTTGTCTAAAGTCTTTGTCTGATATTTCTGTAGCTGTGCACATTTTGCAAAAATCCAGAGCCAAGTAATCATGCCTGAGGAAAGTTCCCAGTGTGTTAAGGAAACCAGGAGATGGGGATAGTAAACTAGTGACAACTGGACCTTTATTCCTCACTTTAGAGGACATATAAACTGAGACAGACAAGTAGAACAGTGGTAGGTAGAAGTTCTGAGACAGAACCCAGGAATCTGCACAGTATGAGTTAGTTTGTGTCTTGCTGACACTATTTCCCATATGTGCATTCTCTCTAGATATTTCAAGAAAATGATTAAAAAAAGCTTAAAGCTGACTACATTATTAGATATCTTCCTGAATGAAAAAATTGTAAATCCCACAACTATGAATTTTGTTAAAGTTACCCAATCTGTCCACATGACGCAAGGACATCACTTTCCATCAGCTCTCTGTAAGTGCCACGTCTTTAGGGACCATGGTGTCTAGCAGTGTTTCTATTTGACATCTGAATTTCTAAGGGAAAAACATTACTATTAAAATGCAGAATGCTTAGACTCTTAAAAATAAAAGCTAGGGCATATGGAGGAAACAGGAGGGTTTATGTTCTGACTCCAAATCAGACAGACATGGGGTATCTGGAGTCGGATCTGCCAGCATCCCTCATCCCCAAGAGTGGGGTGATTCTTACTGAAGGTGGCAGGGTGCTGCTGCTATTATGTCTATGCAGTACTAGTGACTAGAGACAGCAAACATGGTTTCTTTAATTATTTAAGCATTAAAGAATACAAATATTTGTTGAATCCCAGTACCCAAACCCAATAATTGCTTTTGTTTTCCAGGCTCCATCCAAAGCTTTATTCCCACATGTATGTTTTTAAATGTTGATATTACATTGCATGCTTAATTTTTGCTTTGCTTTTCTTTCTTTAACAACATTATTTCACAGATATTTCCCATGTTGTTGTAAAGGCTTTATATGTTTGATGTTCACAAAATCCTGCACTGACTACTGCAGGCCTTTGGGGCAGCTATGGTTTTGAATAGACTTTTTTTTTTCTTTTAAAAGCTTTTAAACATTCCGTTTATTATCATCATCAGCATCGTGTGTAATAGGCATTACTGGGGGGGGGTAGTATATGCCATGACTACATGCCATGGTGCATGCAGATAATTTTTGGGAATCAGTTCTTCCTTCTCTCATTGTGTCTGTTATATTATAGTGTGTGCTCCAGGCGAGGTGGCCCATAAACATCCAGGCAATCATCTCGTCTCTGTCTCTCATCTTGCCATAAGAGTGCAGGGATTACAAGTGTGTGCCACCACATTAGTCTTTTTGTTTAAATCAGACTTCTGTTTCTGCCAAACTCACAGCTGTGTGGGCCAAAATTAGGTACCAGTAAGTGTGGGGACAGAATGCCAGAAGTCAAGTCTGAGAGGGAGACTTGCTTAGAGATCAGGGTTCGAGCCCAGGCTAATGTGCAAGGAGCTTGTTTTTCTGTGTCCCCCAGCCCCCCACCAGCCTTTCTCCTGCATCTTCCTAACTGTTTCAGAATTTCCTTGAAGAAAGGAGTCATTTGAAATCCCAGAGAACATCTCTAACAAAAGCTATTTTGTTTGTGCACCAGTGTTATCAACAGGAGTGTAATCTTGTATTTGTGCGCATTCGAGTGTAGATGCTACCATAGAGATTCTTGCACATTCTCATTTTTTGCTGATTTATTCACACTATCTAGAAAATGGGTTCAGCCTAGACATCCACCTGTAGATGAATGGATAATGGAAATGTACAGTGGAATTGTATCTACAATGGCATCTTATTTAACCATGAAGATAAATAATACTATTAACTTTACATGAAAAAGGATGGATCTGAAAACTTTTAAAGAAGAGTTACCTAGACTCAGAAAAGACAAATATAGCATGCATGTTCTCTCTTACATGTAGTTCATATATGTATATATATGTATGTATATGTACATATATACAGACATACACACATATATATGTGTACACAGATGCATATATATGTATATAAAGTTATATATCATGTTAACAGAAAGGGGACCAGGAGAGAAGAGGTGTTGAGAAAAGAAAGAGGTAATAAAATACCTGTGACATGGAAGCAGATAAAAAGCCATTGGGTATGGAAGAGCAGGGGTGGGCAGGTGATCAGAAACAAATTATGTTTGAAGTTGCCACAAAGGAACCTAACACTTTGCTAATTAAACCTTAAAATTAGAAGGAAGAGCTTGTAGGCAGTGGCTTTATTTATAAACCTAAGGTCATACACATCATGAGTCCACGCTGGATGTGCCTGAAGGTACAATTTCCTTCTGTTCCTCACAGCTCAAGATAAACATACCAGTTTCACAAACCAGCATATATTCTTTGCCAGTTATGATTGATAATCATGTATGGTAATGTTCCTATACCTTTCTTTATAAGACAATACTTTATTGAGTCAATATTCACTGGACAGTCGTTCATGAAACCATTTCTAATCTAGAATTGTCAGAGGATACCACAGTTAGAAAAGATAAACTTGAAGTTATTAGAATTAAAGATGAATTGGGTTATATAAGACTTTTTGCATAGGAACGGTAATTGCAAACCCTAATCAAATAAAGTTTATTTAGAAAAATTAAGAGTGTTTCAGGTACATGTATAGGCAGGGTAACCAAGTACTAAGACAGACAACCTTCTTGTTAAAGAGTCTTTCACTTCTGGTGAGCCAAAGAGGAGCAATTAGGGAGAGTGGCCTTGTGAGTTCAGCTGGCATTTGCTACCAGCAGGAAGAGAAAACCCCTTCTGCAGCTTTCTTCCTTATGCCAACCTACTTCCTGTTGTGACTTGGTTATGAATCCCAAGCTCCCATTGGGCACTGGCAGAAAAAAGCAGGTCCTCAAGCTTAGACATGGCTCTTGTAACTTGACAATGTGGTCTCTAATAGGCAGTCTGTTCTTCAGGAGTTATGGGTGCTGGGAGACTGACATCCAGACAGCCAGCTCTCCCTGACCACCCTGTGCCAGGCACTGGGCAGCCCGCTCTACTCTACATGCAGTAGCAATTCTGTTCCTTGGGTTGCATATTATATGGTGACCAAGGTCATTGAGCTCCGCTCAGGTCATAGGATAAATTGAAAGGAAGCCAGAGCCATCTGTAAGCAAATGCAGAGCCTTATTTTAATCCATTTAATCTTTTCTCTTCCCACTTCTGTTCTTCTCACTCTCCTATGAGAGTCTAAATTTATTTCCCAGAAGCAGCTATCTGAGCCTGAGCTTGCACAGAACTTAATGCTCTGTGGCCTCGCCTGAGTGCCACCAAGTGTGTGTGGCCACCCCCTTCTCACATTCCTGAGTTACACCATGCATACTAAATTCTGTCATTTATATTTTAAATTTATGCTCTTCTAGCTCTTTAAATAGAAGGAAAATCATGGGGCTGGAGAATTCTCTGTGGTTATGAACACTTTATCTCCAAGAGGATCCACGTTCACATTCTAGCACCGATGTGACACATCTTCCAACTCCCTGTAACTCCAGCTCCAGGGCATTCTGTCCCCCTTTCTGGCCTTTGTGTGCATCTGTATTCTACGATCAGTAACCCACCTACTAAACACAAACATAAATAAAAATAAAACAAGCAACAAAATTACTTTAAAAATTTGTCTCCTGAGGTTTTGTTGCTAAAAGCATCGAATAGAGGTTTCATTTGGGGAACATCACCTACTTCAGGAAGATATGTTTCATTTTAAGTGAAATACTGTACAAGAAAATCATACTGTGTACTAAGCCCTCAGACATCAGAGACTTTTTTTTGTTATGTGGATAATCTTGGAAGAATATGAATTTATTATGAAATATTTTTTAATGAAAAACAAGTCCTTTGGAAAGGAGATGCTTACACAGACCTTGACGGTTCTTTAAACAATCTCCCAACTGCTTTATTGGTCAGGAACACTGTTGATTCTTCTATGCATGTTCTCTTATCTGAGTCCCTGGGCTTGTGTCTAATCCTCTTGGAGAGTGCCTCTAGGTAGGTAATTAGAAAAGCACATTGTGAGTTTGGGGTCAAGCTCTCTTCTAGACAGGTAGAACACTGCAATGCAGAGCTCTTAGTTGGTTTGCAGGAAGTTAAGTTTGGCCTAATTTCCAGCAAGACTCAATCCTTGGCTCTAGCTGTCCATCCTGTGTGCTTTGTTGGGGACAGATCACCATGTCAACATAAATACCTTTCTCCTTTTCTTAGAGGGCCATCAGCCTGGGCACTGGAAACAGAATGCGTCTTGTTTTTTAAAAGTTCAACAACCATCAGTTGTTGTGGATAATATTCTAAAAGAAGGTAAAACAGAAGCCATTTATTAAAGGTCATTGTTAGCAAAACAGCTTTATGAGTACTGAGCTCTGAGTGAAAAGTGTGCTGTTTTGCCTCAAAAGTAAAATAACTGAGCATGTTAGAAGTACCCTTGAGTTGAGAAATCACAGCTCTCCAGTCTCTAAATCCTCCCATGAATCTTTGCATGAATACAAATAAGAAGTGACAGTTTTATCCTCAGGAGAAAAGACTTCTCATTCCTTAGCATAACCCTAAAGTCAGACTCAGAGGGAAAAAAGTCATTAGGTGTGGGGTCTTTCTGGGGCTCTAACTTTCCAGTGTTCCCATGGGAACTAGCTCCTTGAGTTCTGAGCCAGTCCTATGAGATGGTCAATCACATCATGCATGCCTCAGAATCTAACCACAGTCATCAGTGTTCCCATGGGACCAAGCAGACATTGCTTACTGGTTATCTCGAATCTCTTAGTTACATGGTGGTCTATAGCAAGCCCACCAGTACCATTATCAGTTTTCTGAGCTACAGTGAGCAAGACATTCATTGCCTATAGTAATTTAAAAACCCCAGTTAATATTATCAAACTATACACTTTGAATGTAAGGGGCAGATCTTTGTGCTATAAAAAGCAAAACAAACAAACAAACAAACAAACAAAAAAAAATCAAAACCCTGCTTGCCTTTACCTCTCAAGTACTGAGATTAAAAGCATATTTTTTTTAAAAAAAAGGTTATTAAAATGACCACGACTGGTTTAGTTTTAAAAATTAATTTACTAATTTTTTTCATATATTTTGATCATATTATTTCCCCATTGAGAACTCTTCCCAGATCCTCTCCAATTCCTTACCCACCCAATTTAATATTATTTCTCTCTCAAAAAAATACAAAAATCAAAATCAAAACAAACAAAAACCAAACAAGACAAAAATATCAAAACCAAAACAAAAGCACACATACAAAAGAATATGGAGTCAACTCTGTATTGGCCAACTACTCTTGGCCATGGGTAATGCCCATGAGTGTAGTGGATATACCCAGAGACACGCAGGTGAAGATAATGGTTTTCCTTTGCACAGTAGGTATCAATTGCAAATAGCTTCTTGGTTTGGGGTGGGGCACTGTGTTGCCTCCTCATCTCAGAGGTGAGATTTTTGTTTGCCTTGAGCTGTGCAATGCTGTCACAGTCGCTGTGAGTTCACAAGTGTATCATCCTGTTGTTTCTGGAGGACTCTTCCTTGGAATCATCCCTCTACTTCTGGCTTTTATCATCTTTATACTTACTCTTCTGTATAGAAGCTTGAGTCTTGAGGTCTCATTTACAACTGAGTGCTTCAAAGTCTTTCATTCTCTGAGCATCACCTAGTTATAGGTCTCTGTGTTAATTCCCATGTACTGCAAGAAGTTTTTCTGATGTGGCTTGAGTCACTGGCCTGTGTGTATAACAGTGTGTCACCAGGAGTCATCTTACTGCCATTTTCCTTCAGCAAAGGAATAGTAGGAGGTTTTTCATTTAAGCACATGACCTGTCAAGTCTCAGGTTTTGGCCCCATTAGCACCCCATCAGATAGGGTTCCATCTTATGGAGTGGGCCTTAAACCAAGTGTAAAGCTAGCTGGTCATTCCCATAGCATCTGTGGTACTATCACACTAGTGTATCTCGGGCATGTCACTTTTGCAAGTCTCAGGGTGATATTGATGATTAAACTTTTCCTCTGCTGTTACACAAAGAACCTTTCAGCACCACAAATATCAGACAGTAGGGATGAAGCTAATAGTTACACATTAGCTGGATTTTTCCGTGTTTGATGACATAAGTGAGTTTTGTCTTTAGCAACAGGGCCTTGTCATCAGGTAAGAGAGAGTAAGCCATAGTCTTGGTAACAGTCTGTGATGTCTGACAGAATGTACTGAACCTCTTTGTCCAACCACTCAAGAAGATATAACCCATACCTGGCAAGGGAGGTTTTTATTTAGTGACCTGGATGTCTAGTAGGTTCCCTGTCCCCTCCATTGTGTGGTAACTTTGTTTAGTTCCTTTGATATATGTGTGTATAAACAGAACGAGGCTTTCATATGGCTTTCTAAAGGCATTTAGCGTTAGCTATCCCTCCCTCTCCTGGCCTGTCCTCCAATCTTCCTCCCCATTTAATTCTATTCTAGTTTCCCTTCATCCCTTCATAGAATTATATTCTATTTCTCTCAGCATAAGAAATCTTCTCTTTCCTCTCTGGTCTCTTACTACCTGTCTAACCTCTGTGGTCACCCTGACTGAAACACATATCTAAAGCTAATAATAGTTACATAAGAGAAGATAGGCAATTTTTTTTTCTGGTCTCAGTTACCTCATTCATGACTATTTTGTCCCCCTAGATAAAGCTATTTACCTACAAGTTTTTGTCTTTTCTTTACCTTTTTTTTCCTTCTGTCTTTTCCTCTCTTCCCTCCCTCCCTCTATTCTTTTTTCCTTTTCTCTTTCTATTTTTCTTCTTTGAGACAGTGTTTATCCACATAGCATTGACTATCCAAATCACTATGTAGACCAGGCTGGCCTTGAACTCATAAAGATCAACCTGCCTCTGCCTCCAGAGTGTTGGGGTTAAAGGCATGCACACCACACCCAGCCAAATCCCACTATTTTAAATATTTGAATAATAGTCTGTTGTGCAAATGTACTACATTTTAATTGTCTATTCATCGGTTGATGGGCATCTAAGCTGTTGTGAATAGAGCAGCAGTGAACATGGATGAGCAAGTATCTCCATGGTAGGATTGTAGAGTCTTTGGGTACATGTCCAAGAGGCATATAGCTGGACTTTGAGGTAGACCAATCTCAACTTCTGAGGCTCTTCCAAATTTATTTCTATAACGGCTGTACCAGTTTGTACTCTCACCACTAACAGATGCTGCCCTTCACCTGTGTTCTCTCTAGCATGTGATATTGTCCTAATCGTCTTGAGCGTTTTGATGAGGGTAAGGTGAAATATCCAAGTAGCTTTCTTTTCTGGTTTTGTGAGACAGGGTCTCTATATAGGTCCTGGCTATTCTAGAGCTTGACCTCAAACTCACAGAGATCCTCCTGACTCTGCCTCCCAAGTGCTAGGATTTAATGTGACACCGTGCCTCGCTTCCAAGTAAGTTTTTTTTTTTTAAATCTATTTATTCTCACATACATATTCAGACTACAGTTTCCCTTCTCTCCATTCCTACCAGTTTCTTTCCCTGCACCCCCTTCTCCCTCAGACTTACACCCCTCTTCCATTTTCATTCAGGCCTCACAGGGACATCAAGAGAAGATGGCGTGTCAAGTCGCATTAAGCCCATGCACCTCCTCTTATATTAAGGCTGGATGAGGTAACCCAGTTAGGTCCGTCTCTTGAAGATGCTGTCTTTTTTTTTCTAGTATGTATTTTTGGCTTCTTCAAAAATCTTGGCTGAATTTTTTTTAAAGCTCTGTGTGAGTGTTATGCTTAGAAGAACTTCCTGGGACTCTCGCTCTATAAGTAGTATTTACTCCATTTCTGTTTTCTTAATAGAACCCATAGTGCTTAGTGTTCCGTGTTATTGTTGTTTTTCTATGTTTATATATATATATATATGTATATATGTACATATTTTTAATGTATGTATCTATGTATCATTTCCCCAACTAAAATGCTAGTTTCCCAGTTGAACGGATCCTTTTGTTCTTATTTATTCCTGTAACTCCCGTAGCTGGCGACAGTGGGTGTTGGTACGGTGAATGGCCAATGAATAAATGAAGGAGTGGGCATGAGGACATGATCTAGTGCTGCAGTCCTGGTGGATCTGAAGACTGTAGGGCAGAGGTCTGAAACTGTGTCCAGGAGGCAGCTGAAGTGACATGTACTTCTGTCTCCAATAGTTCAGCCCCACACCTAACCTAGGTTATGGCCGCCTAGGGTGTAGAGGAGGCTGTGGAGCAAGGGTATATAATCAGGTTCTCTTGTTGTCCGAATTTCCAGACACTCTTTAGATCATGCCTTCCTCTTGACTCCGGATGCCTGGATCCCTGCCTCTCAAGTTGGATTACAAAGAAATAAAACCTCTGCCTGTCATTCACACATTTGTGACAGTGAACACAAGCCTGTTGTTTATAGGTGTTCCCTTGTAATTATCACCACATCTCAGAGATGCTGGCAATTTCATTGAGTTCTCATTCATATTTTCTGTCTCTCTCTCTCTGGAAAATGTGTGTCCATTGTTTCTGCTTTAGTCTGCAGTGTTTCATGGAACACCTTTTCTTCTGGCTTGATCTCAGAGAGCCAGGCATGTTTTTAATTTAGACCTTAATCTTTCCTTTGACCCTACACCTTTCCCTCCCAGGCCTAAGGGACTTGTCCTTGCACCTGGTCTGTAATACCTATTCAATGTTCAGGCCTCCTCTTATGGCAATAGTCACTGTCACCTAGAGTAGCCTGCCTGCATCCACTCCAGCACAAGCTGATGACCTGCCAGCTTCTCCAGAGCTCTCTTTAACTTTGTTTTGATTGTGACATGGGATCAGGGCCTGGGAGTCCTTACTGGAGCTAGGCTGATTTCCAGCTCAGATAGATTTGTGCTTGGAAAGCTGATTACACGTAGAGCTGACTAAGAGTTCTCTCCTTTTATTTTCTCAGATGACTTGGTTCAATCCTTGAAGTCAGAGGTTAGGCTGGGATGCTTTCTCAGGCTCTCACTGGAATGCAGTAAAGTGCATTGTTGAATGTTTGCATTAGAAATTCATAAGATATTTTCAACTTGAAGATTGCTAGTGTTATTTTGTATTTCGCTAAACTGGGATGTTTTATGACTTTAAAGGGATGTCAAAGGAGAAGCTTCTCTTATCTGACCAAGGTTGAGAAGGGGGAAAATAAAATACTGGAAAACCAATAAGCAGTTTAGTACTGAAGGAGTGTAGATGTATGAGTGGCTTTATAGAGAGGTGAAATGAGTCGGTGGAAGCCTGATGATCCATGCCAAGAATCAGAACAGAATTCTGGTGAGGAATGACCACACAGAACTAAGAAGTCAAAGGCAGAAAGGTAATGGATTCAGGGCCAACCTAGGATAGATACAAAGTAAGACCTAGTCTTAAATAAAACAGTGTAGCTCTCGAACAAAACTGGATTTTGAAGGCAATGAGAAATAACTGAGGTATTAAGATCCTAGTATTCTTTATACTTATAAAATAGAATTTTTGCTGCAACATGGATTAAAGAGGGAAATACAAAGGGGGGTAACAGATTATAATAGTAAATCAGGCAGAGGGCATACGAAGCTTGAGTGGATCATGACAATTGTAATGGGATAAATGAAAAGCATTTTAGTTTATCTCGTTATATTTCACTTATTATTATTATTTCTAAAATAGACTGGTTTTTAGAGCTGTTTCAGGTTCCAGAAAAATTACTCTATTACTTGTAATACCATTGTTTCATTCAATCTCTGTGTCATAACACAATGTTTCTGCCATTATCAATATCTCAAATTAGTTGGTACATTTATTATATTTACATTTTTGCAAATTTGTAAATGTGTAAAATATATTATGATCATGTTCACTCCCTCCTATCCTTTCGTATCCTAAACTAGAGGAATGACATATTAATGAAATGTTCATCGAACCAAACATTGGTAGTAGATTCTCTCCACTCACCCACCTGGGAAACTGTGACCCCCATTAGCCATGAGCTTTTATCCAGGTTTAAAATACTAGGTGTGAATTTCTCCTTGTCTATTAGTCAAATCCAATCAGAAAGTGATTGGTTAACCCATTGATGCATTTTCTTCTTCAGCAGCCTACATAATACATCCTGGTACTATTAACATTAACCCTTAAGAAAAAAGGCTTCCAGCTCAGTTCTGGATTGATTTTTCTATATTCTGTATCCATAGTATATGGTTCTTCAACAGTAAGGGTTTTACTATCTAGTGTTGGTGGATACTAAGCACAGTAACAATAAGCCTATATTATTTTGGGAAGTTCTGGCAGTTCCCTGGGCAACAACTCATAGAGAGATAGCTTATATCTAGAATTAGAATCTTGATTTAAAAACTATGACTTCTGGGAGCAGTATGCAAGATGTCTCTGTTTTAAACTCCTTTTCCTTCAACATATATCTTAGTTTGTAGTGCAGTATGTTTCTCTATGGCTTTTCATCATTTTTAGCTTTGGTTGACCTGCTTTCCTCTTGTCCCATCCCTCTTACCCATTCACATTTCTACCCCAAGCATTCACCCGTGCCCTAATGTTCTTGCCTCCCCACCTCTTACAGCCTTCATAGGTCTATTCTTATTTCCTGACCTCTGCAGAGACTCCATTTAAATCTGAATATTTGAATCTATGATTCATAAATGAGGGAGAATATATAACATTTGGGCTCAAGTTACCTAAGTACAATATTTTCCAATTCCATTCGTTTTCCTAAATGTTTCATTTTTTTTTTCCTTTAGAGCCTTAGAATAGAATTTCTTTGTGTAAATTTAGAACATTTTCGTTATGCATTCATCAGTTAATGATCGACTGGGCTGATTTCATTATCTAGTTATTGTGACTAGGTTAGCAATGAACACAGATATACAGTCTTTGTTATGGGGCACAGAGTCCTTTGAGGGGTACTGCTAGGGAATATGGTAGTTTTAGTTTTAGCTTTTTAAGAAATCTTGGAGTCTGTGTGTGTGTGTGTGTGTGTGTGTGTGTGTGTGTGTGTGTGTTTGTGTGTGTGCACCTTGGTAATTTATTTATTTCAAAAATAGACTTTATCTTTCAGAGCAGTTTAAAGTTTAGCACAAAGTTAAGTAGGAGGTTCACAGGTTATCCAAGTGATTCTTAGCTCTCCTCTAAATGGTTAAAAATATTCTATTGTATACATATAGCATTTTACTTAAATACTCACCTGCTGAAGAACATACTGCTTTTAATATTTGAAGCTATGAGTAAAGTTACAGTAAGTATCCATGTGTTAACTTTTATAGGGATATAAACCTTAAACCCATTTATACCTATGACATTGGTTGTTGTATCATGGGAGCCTGTGATTAGGCTTGTGAAAAACTATCAACTACCTTCTCTCCAAATTCTTCTTCCATTTGCATTGCCACCAACGATGAATGAGTCAGTTCCTGTATCTCCTCATCCTTGTCAGCACCTGAAATGTTTTTGCCTTTCTGATGGCCATGCAGTTCTGTTTCATTGTTGAAGTAATTTGAAATCCCTAGATGGCATACAATATGGAGGATCTTTTCATGCTAATTCACCATCTGTATATCTATTTTGGTATACAGATGTTATGCCTGTTCTAAATTGTCATTTTTTTCCTGTCAAGTTTTATCGTTTTTATTTTGCAGAGAGTGGGGAGAAGTTTAAAACTGGGTTGCATGCAGCCCGGACTGGCCTTCAACACCTGATCCTTCTGCCTCCTTCTCATAAGTGTTGAGATTATAGGTCTGCACCACCACATTTGGGCTGTTGAGCTTTAAGAATTATTCAGCTTTCAATTCCAGTCCATCATTGTGTGTTTTAAAAAGTATCTTTCCTTCGGTGTTTATTTTTTTCATTCTCTATGCTATACACAATGAACAACGGAATGTGAAGATTTTACTCTCCATGAAAACAAACTTCTTTTAAAAATATGCTATGGCACTGAGGCTCTGAAAGTTGTACTCAACCTAGGCTTTTCTCCTTTGCTACTACTAGGGGTTTTGTTGTTTGTTTGTGTCTATGATCTGTGTTGAGTTCATCTTCATGAAGTGCATAGGTTCTTTCTTCTCAGAATTAGAAGTTCCAGTACAGCCTTGTAAAAGTGTCCTCTATTGACCTGATCTTCTCCTCTGTCAAAGGTCACTTGACTATTTGAGTGGACATTTAAGGGCTCGTAAATCTGTCCCATTGATCTATCTGTCCATTCTTTCACCAATATTGCACTGTACTGATTACAGAAATCGTCTTCCAAGTCTGAAGTCAAGTAAGGACTGTCCTCTGACTGTTCAATCTCATATTGGCTATTCCCTTTCAAAATTATTCTATTATTAATCTTTAATGGACTTACAAAGAACTTAACAGCTATATATATCAATGTGATGTTTGCTTTATATATTTAGTGATATATATATATATATATATAGTTTATATTTATGTCTTTATCATCTTGTTGTGGTAAAAATTTTCAAAATTATCACTTTGATATGTACAGGACATAGCTGTCATCCATAGGCAACATGCTTTGCAAAACTACCCAAGGGAGCCTTAACTGTCTTAGGGTTTCTGTTGGTGTGAAGAGACACCATCACCATGACAAGCCTTATGAAGGAATATATTTAATTTGGGCTAGCTTATAGTTTAAGAGGTTTAGTCCATTATTGTCATGTCAGGAAGCATGGTTACATACAGCCACACATGGTGCTGGAGAAGTAGCCGAGAGTTCTACATTCAGATCATCAGGCAGCATGAAGAGAACAGGGAGACACTGGGTCTGGTTTGTACATTTGATACCTCAAAACCTGGCCCCAGTGGCACACTTCCCTCCAATAACACCAGACCTACTCCAGCAAGGCCACACCTCCTCACAGTGGCACTTCCTACAAGCCTATGAAGGGCATTTTCTTTCAAACCACATTAACCCCATCTGATTGAATGTGCCTCCTCACCACTGTTGCTGGCCCCTAGTAGCCAGGCTTTCACACTTATCCCTGAGGTATCAACAATTTTACAGTTACATATGAGTGAAGTCATGCTCTACAGGCATTTCTGTGCCTGATGGATTGCATTTAACACAATGATCTTTTTTTCCATCCATGTTGTCTCAAGTGATAGGAGTTCCCCTTCTTATTACTTAATTTTGCACGTATTTATTTATTGTGCATGTGTGTCCTACGGTGCATATGTGGAGTTCAGAGGATAACTTATGCTTGCCAGTTCCCCTTCTCAACATTCTGGCTTGCCAGGATTGAATTTAGGTTGTTAGACTTGGTGGCAAGCACCCTTTCTTGCTGGACTACCATGCTGGCCTAGGTCTTCATACTTCATATGTACACACCACACCACACCACACATACACACACACACACACACACACACACACACACACACACACACATCACTTACTTTGTGTAATAGTTATTAGATGCATAAATTAAATTGTTATACCCTCTTGACTCTTGTGAATAAGGCAGCAATGGACTTGGGGGTGCAGACAACTCTGCAACATTTTTTATTTCATTTCCTTTGAATTAATTCCTATTAGTGATTGGGAAAATCATACAGAAGCTCTAGTTTTAGGTTTTGATAATGTGTTTCATAATGACCACACTAATTTTACATTCCTGCTGATAGTGTATGGTCGTTCACTTGTCTCTGCATGCCCAGTGCTTGCTCTGTTTAGTCATTCTTACAAAGGTGAGGTGATTTCTCATTGTGCTTTTGATTTATATTTCCCTGATGGTTAGTGATATTTAACATTTATGTATCTTTTTGTGAGTAGTGTCTGTATAGATTTATTGGCATTAAAAAGTTGCCGTTGAATTTTGGGAATTTCGTCAATAGTCTAGTTATTTGAAAGCCATCAGTTTCAGATAGTCCCTTCCATTCTGTAGGTTGTCGTTACTGTCAGTTTTATGTTTCTATTTCTTTATAGAAGTTATCTGTTTGATTTATACCATTTTTTCTCTTTTTTGCTTTCAATCCCTGCCTCCTTTTTCCATTTAGGTTTTAGAATTGGGATATCAGTACCCCAAAATTCTTGGCTGAGAATCTGATCAAATATGGATCAGTATTACATTTGATACACAGATTAAGTTGGGTAGAACTATTTTAACAAGACTGAATTTTTCTGTCCAATACTTTTTATTTTCTCCTGTTTGAAACCCTTTGTTATAGTTTTCCTCATTCACATTTTATACATCTTATGCTAAATTTATATCTTAGATTTATTTTTGGCAGGTGATTACAGATACATGTGTTAATTTTAAATTTTGATTACTGGTGCACAGAAAAATAACATCTGCACATTGACTTTTTATCTTTAGTACAATTATTTTTATCTGTAAGGAATACATTTTTTTGTTATTGATTCTTTTGGAATTTCTACTTAGATAAATATATCTGCAAAAAAGACAGTTTTGTTAAGAAAACATCTAAGTGTAAGCTTTCATGATGCTATGATGCTTGCATGCCTGAAAAACTGAAAACTATATTATGTATGATGAAAAGTTTTTCTGCTGGTTTACACCATAGTCAGGCCTGCCTGGACTACCCTGATAGGAAGTTTGAGTGTTTGGTTGCTTGAATTTGGGGAAACTCTTCTTATATGACCTGTGACAGTGTGCAAAATAAGTTTGTGATTTTATACCCTGAAGTCTTCGATGGATGGCATCTGGCCAATTTCTAAAATTCTCTCAAGGGACTCAGCTGACTACTGCAACATGTTAAGTGAGATAATTCTAAAAGTGTGCTTCATGTTCTCAAGAGCAATATATAATAAGTGAATTGCAATGTAGCATTAGTGAGTAGGGCTGATGGTATGGATATAGTATATTGAAGAAAAGTGTGGACAGCTTACATTTTAGTGTTACATTAATAAATGAAAACAGTTTTCCTCTTGGAGCACCTCCGGGGTGTGTGTGTGTGTGTATGTGTGTGTGTGTGTGTGTGTGTGTGTGTGTGTGTGTGAGAGAGAGAGAGAGAGAGAGAGACAGAGAGAGAGACAGAGAGACAGAGAGATAGAGAGACAGACGGAGACAGACAGTCAGAGAGAAGAGATCTGTGTCTGTCCCTGTTGAAGGTTTGTCCTTAACAAAGAATTTTGATTTGTGTTTATTGAAAAACACTGAAGATATGAGAAAAGAGTTATGACTACTTGCCTACTAACTCTTTAATAGGATTTTACAAGAAAAAAGTTACTTTACTGACCCAGAATAGCGCTCAAATCAGTGCACAGATATTATAAACCACACCCATATGTTGATTCCAACACTTCAAATGGATATTTGTTTTTTTAAGGTTTATTCTAACCTGTTGGATGCTTTCATCAAATAATTGCCATGAGATAAACATACACACATAAATTGTTTTGGGTCTGGGGCATGGAAGAGTACATAAGTTAAGGTTAAAGCTATACATTAGTTTAGGTAATAAAGGCTGATTACATGGGGAATCCAAAGCAGAGTAAGACTGACATTTTCTTAAAGACAAAAAAACTTAAAGCAGGCTGAATACACATTAGCATAACATTCAGTACCTAGTTTAAAATTTTCTCAAGATATTATTAGATATTATTAACTTGCTTGTAGGGTTAGGCAAATGTTCAGTCTCCTCAAAGCAAAAGGTATTTTTGATATTTTTCAGAATAAATCACTATCATAAGTTTGAGGAGTACAAAAAGCAAGTGTAATAGCTCTTCCAAAAGTTTTGTGAAGCAAGAGAAGGAAACAGAAGTCTCTCTCTCTCTCTGCAAGTGTACACACATGTGCAGACATACAATCAAAGTTGATGGCAGAGGATTGTGCAAATTTAAACATTGGTGGAAAAATGTTGATGATCTAGGGACAAGTGGAAGATTCCTGATGAGACCAAAGCACAATCATTTCACACTTGAAGGAAGACAAACCTTGAAAAAAAATAAATGCACAATTAATTTGACAGTACATCTTGAGATTCTGAGGGCAGGCACTGAGACTTCCATTGTCAAGCACATGGTGCTGCATTTCACAGATAGTATGAGAAGAAGCAAGAAAGGTGATGGGGTTCAATGGAATGGGAGGAGATGATATCCATCATAATTAGAGAAGACTCATACATTCTTTGAATATAGAGAGTTCTTATAGTTATTTTGTCTGATGTAGTTTCTCTAGGAAATAAGTGACTTTTCTTTAAGAATAAAGTTCAAGTTTGAAGAGAGTGTCAAAGATCAGAAGTAGTTATCATAAAGGTTGAAAGATTTTGTATAGTAACAAAGTGGAGGATTTCTGAGGTAATTTGAGGATCTAGTCATGACTTCTTGCTATCCACTATCTGCACTGTTTTGTGAGTGTCTATATCCAAGCACAGCATCCAAGTGAGTACCAAGAAAATATGGTTTTCGAGATATGAAAGATAACTTGATAAAGGGGGAAAGGAGTTGCTTTTAGTGCCAAGCAAAACTTTGAGAGAATGGTATTGGCATGAACAAAATAGGAAGTTGAGGATACTAGTGAGGGGAAGGGAGGTGATTGGAAGATCTGCGTTTCAGTGAAGTGAAACTGTGTAAGATGTGGTCACAGGAATGAAATAATTAACTGAGATGAAAGCCATTATAGATGAAGATAGGTAGATGTTAGGGCCTTTGCTGAGCTGTCTCCTTAGCTTTCAGTTCTGTGAGAGAAGGGCTAAAATGCACCAGATTAGGAATGTAAGGGTATTTTTACCCTGTGTATGTATATGCATATAGACCAATATGTTACTTCTGTACAGGGTATTTGCATATGCAACGTGTCCTTTAAACTATAAAATGACTTTGTCACCTCAAGGAACTCAGAGCCTCAGAAATTAAATCATTCAATTTTTTAAAATTCTACTAAAGGGCAGCCTAGAGGTGGTACTAACAATAGTGGATTTTTAAAATTTATTTTGATGAATTTAAAAATTACTCCAAATTCCCATAATCATTGCCTGGGAAAAGAACAGGCACGCCAGCCAGGAAAGCAGATAGGCAATCCCCCCCCCCCCCCCGCCCAAACCCAGTACTGCAGCTTTATCCCCAGCTCTGTAGCAGATCATGGGATATAGGATGTGGTCACCCTTTCCTCTTTGCCGCCATCTTGGGCAGATCCCACAGATCTTCTACTGTGGCCTCCCTCACTACTGCATCCCTCTGTCTCATCACAAACTCCTCCAAGCATTCTCTGAGAACAAAGCAGACACGATCAGGGGAGCAGATAAAGGCTATTTACTCTTTCTTCTCTTCCTCAAATCCAGTTCTCCATCTCATCATGGTGGACGATGTTTTTGGTGTGTTCTTGGATTCCTAGTGGGATAGAATCAGTAAACCCCCAAACCCCAGGACAGATAATTTAATGCAGAATTTTCCCAGACTTTCAAAGAAGAATTAACACCAATACTTTTTAAGTCATTCCACAAAATAGAAGTGGAAGGAATATTGCCCATGGTTACTCTGATACCTAAATCACATGAAGACCCAACAAAGAAAAATTACAGATGATTTCACTTAGGAATGTAGATGCAAACATTTTCAAAATACTTCCATTTTCCACCATGATCCAATAGACTTCATCCCAGAGATACAGGCATGGTTTAACATATGTAAATTTATAAATGTAACTGTCCTTACTACATATCAACTTGACAGAAACTTAGAGATATCTGAAAGGAGGGAATCTCAATTGAGAAAATGACTCCACAGTATCAGGCTATAAGGCATTTTTAAAATTTGTGATCAGCTTGGGGTGGGCCAGCCTGTTGTAGTTGGTGACATTGGGCTGGCGGTCTGGGTTTTATAAGACAGCAGGCTGAGCAAGGCATGGGGAGCAAGCTAGTAGGCTGCACTCCTTCATGCTCTCTGCATCAACTCCTGCTTCTAGTTTCCTGCCCTGTATGAATGCCTATCCTGACTTATTTCAATGATAAACAGTGATATGGACGTGTAAGCCAAATTAACCCTTTCGTTCCCAAATTGCTTTTGGTCATGGTGTTTCATCGCAGCAATAGTGACCCTAAGTAAGACATTCGTCTGCCATTTACACAGACTGAGAGACAAAAAACAAAGCACCACCATTGGAAAAAGAAACAAAAGCCCAAAACCCAAAACCAAAAAACAATCATTTCACTAGATGCAGAAAAGCCCTTAGATAAAACCTCTAGCATGATATCAGTCCTAAAGATAGTAGTCATACAATGAATATACCTCAACATAAATAAACTCATTACAGCAAGTGCATAGTCAGCATCAACCCAATGAAAAGACACTCAAAGCGTTTCAACTAAACTAGGGAATAAGACAAGGTTGTCCACTGTCTCCATAGCTATTGAATATAGTCCTTGGGTCTTTGTAGAGCAACAAGGCAGCTGAAGGGGATCGAGGGGATACACACAGGTAGAGGAGAAGACAAGTGTCTTCTTTGCAGATGATAAAATAGTATATGCAACTGAGCCTGAAATTCCGTAGTTTCTTAACACTTTGAGTGAAGTAGCAGGAGGCAAAATTAACCCATAAAAATCAGTAGCCTTCTATACCTGAATGACAAATGGACTGAGACATTAGGGAAACGCCACCTTTCATGATAGTCTCAAAAATATAAAATATCTTGGATAACTATTAGCAAGCAAGTAACAGATTTATATGATAAAACCCTAAAGACATTGAATAAAGAAATTGCAGATATCAAAGGATGGAAATATATTCCTTGCTTATTGATTGGTAGGATTAATATAGTAATATAGGACCCTTTCCATGATGTGGAACTCATACTTGGTAGTGCTTTGGTGTATAAGAACCTTAAACTAGATAGATCATGGATCTATGGGAAACTGAATAGTACCATTCTTCTAAAGGAACATGGAAATAAAATGACTCCAAGACATTCTGCTGTACTTATAGATCTGTGCTTATAGATCACCAGAGAAGCTTCCTCCTGAAGCAAATGGAACACCCCATAGCCAGACAATATGCAGAGAGAGACTTTGGAACACACAGTATTAAGTGCTAAATGGGATGTCTCCATCATTTCTTCTCACCAGGGCTCAAGGAACCTGAGGAAGAAGAGGCAGAGAGAGTGTAAGACCTAGAGGGTATGAAGGACACCAAGGTAACAAGGTCTTCTAAACACAGCAGGACCAATCTATGTGGATTATAAAGTCTCAGAGATTGGGGCACCAAGCACAGGGCCTGCAGTGATGTGCACCAGATGGAGCCTTAAAGCTGAAAGGAGAAGACACGTAACTCTCATCCCTAACCCAGAAACTAACTCCACTTGATAACCACTTATGAAGGAAAATTTAGTTTTCTCTAAGGGAGTCTCACTGGGCAAACAAACCACCCTTAAGGGCATGCCCTATGCCCAGTGGTAGATGACCAACACGAACGGAATTCAGTGGCACATTTGGAGGTTCTTTGTCTCATAATATTGTGTCTGGGCATATTTTGGAAACTTACAGGCCCTTTGTGTATATATTATGACTTCAGATTTTGGGGGGGGTTATGAGATTATTGTATATGTGAACAATTTGCAGTATGTGTGTATGAGTGAGTGTGAGTGTGTGTGTGAGTGTTTGTGAATTCAGGTGCACATGTGTGTGGAATCCAGGGGACAGCTTTAAATAGCATTTCTCAAGGGATGTCCAATCTTTTTAGAGAGGGATCTTTTACTGACTTGAAGCTTCCTAAGTAGGTCCAGGAGTTAATCTGTTTCTGCTTCCCCAGGTGCTTTTTGTTCGTTTTTAACATTTTTGAGTCAAGGTTCCCACTGCATATTCCTGACTGGGCCTGGATCCCTCTGTAGTCCAGGCTGGCCTCAAACTTGGAGATCTATTTCTCTGCCTATTGGGTTCTTGATTTAAAGGCATGTCACTGCACCTTCATCCAGCTTTTCTTTCCTTAATATGGGTTCTAGTGATTGGACTCAGGTTCTCATGCTAGCAAGTCAAGAATGTAATTGACAGATGAATCACCCTGGCTCTGTCATTGCTTTAATCTTAAAGGAAGAGTGTCAGAGCATACAGTTTCCCAAAGTCAAAGGGACAGCGCTTCGACCTGCTAAGGAAATAAAATAAAATAAAATAAAAAGTTCTAATTAATATTTTTTATCTTTAACATTTTCTAGATGCTTTTATATATCTTCAAGGCAATTGTTGTCATTTACATTTTAAAATTACGAATCCGATAGTCAATCTCCTCATTTTTATAGCTGTTAATGCCACTCAGTTCATCTGCTCTGCAGATTTGCATTGCTGAGCCACATATGGAGGACAATCAGAGGCTGGCAACACTGTGGCTGTTCAGTTTAATACGCAGTCATCTGAGATAAAGGGCTGGCTATTGCTCTCCAATCATTTTTCCCTTTGGGTAAATATGTTCTCATTTCAGTCTTTTCTCCCTCTCTACTTCCCCAAAGCATCACATTTATTCCCACACTTCATTTCCTATTCAGCACTTGGCTGCAGCATAGACATCAATCACTGAAATACAGACAGGCATTCTCTAGCTCCCCTCCTGCCCTTCTAAGTGAGATTCCTAGGAAAAGCTGAAGCAATCGTGTTTCTGCATGCTTGCATTTTGTACCTGTCTTGGACCTCTATAAGACAACTTCTATTATGACAACAAAGGGAAAAGAAGGTGAAATTATTTCAAGGATTAAATATAGCAAGCTTCATACTAGAGTACATATTTTGTTTTTGTTTAATTTTCACTAAAATTTTGCAACTGGAATTATGATTTTCCCTTTCATAGATAAGAAATTGTTGAGTCTCCAGAAGAGTAAATGATCCTTCTATATCATTCTCCTCCAAATTACTTTCATCTTTTATTTTATTATATAAATGTGCTAGAAATATTAGATGCTAAAAAAACATTCTGCTGACTATAAGTTTGTATCATGTTTCTTATTCACAGCCAATTCATTTGTGTTTGTGTGTATGTGTGTGTGTATGTATGTGTATGTGTGTGTATGTGTGCGTGTGTATGTATGTATGTGTATATGTGTGTGTGCGCGTATGTGTGTGTATGTGTGTGTATATATGTGTGTGTGATGTGTGCATGTGTATGTATGTATGTGTATATGTGTGTGTGTATGTGTGTGTGTATGTATGTGTATGTATGTGTATGTGTGCGTGTGTATGTATGTATGTGTATATGTGTGTGTTTGTGTGTATATGTGTGTGTGTGTATACATGTTGAGGCCAGATGCCAGATGTTAACTTTGAGTGTTACTCGTTTTTTTTGTTTGTTTGTTTGTTTTGTTTTGTTTTGTTGTTTTGACAAAAGGTCTCTCATTCTCCGGTGCTTATGACCCTCACAACTGAGGTTAAAAGTGCATGATACCATGATTGGCATTCGTATGCAAGTTCTGGAGATCAAGCCCAAGTGCTTATGTTTGTATACCACACATTTTACCCATTGATCCCGCAGCCAACATCATAAAGGAAATAGCCTATATTCATAGGTAGATGCCTATATTCTTGTTATAGGTTTTAGTTTTCCTAATTTGTTTTTATCTAGTATCAATCTGGCATTGACTCATCGTTGTAATACATAATCATCCGCTTTAAGGATGCCACAGACTCCTCATCCTTGACCCCTATAAGGCACACAGTGCTGGCCATGCCATCAGTATGAGACTTCACTCAGTACTAGGGCTGTTATCCAGATTCAAAGTTAATTCAAGAAGTCTGGAAAAGTGTAGAGCATGAACGAACCTTCAGTAAATATTGGATATTGTGGATATTGTTGATATTATCAATTGGCACAACAATCAGGGTTTATATCATCTTAAGTAGTAAACATATTTTGTTTTATTCTTTTCTATTACTGCCCTTGAACTTGAATATAACATATCCTGCTCTGGGCTCTATATTATTTATTTTATTTTTATTTTTATATTTGTTTATTTTTATGTTTTATATTTATTTGAATGTGTATAATGTTTTACTCATATATGTGCATATGTATCACAAACAAGCCTGGTGTGCATGGTGGTCAGAATGTAACAGGTGGAAGAGAAATTACAGCTGGTTGTGAAATACACTGTGAGTATTGAGAATCAACCTAGGGTCTCCAAGGGCAATAAAAGGTCTAAACTGCTGAGACATCTCTCTAGCTCCTGGGCTATGCATTTTTAAAAATCAGTTATATTGGGGTTGAATATACGTATAATAGCTTTCGTTAATTTGCAAACATAATTTGACAAGCATCTACCCATCTTTAGATTCATGAGACTACAGCCATAATTATAAGACAGAGCACTTTTGTAACTTTCAAATTGTTCTCATGCCTCTTTTAAATTTATCTTCTACTCTGCACTTGCTTCTTGGTGAACAAGGTGTTCTCCTGTCTGCCAATGCCTTCATCTTTTCTCACATTTTGCATAAATGTACACTGTTTAACTTTAGACTGCTGAACCTAGCTTCTCTCTCAGTGCTGTTTGAATGTTGACAGTTATCTAAACATCCATGCATTCAAAGCTTTGTCCCTAAGGTATCTATATTAGCAGTGGTGGACCATTTAAGTGGTGAGGCCTAGTGTAGATCCTTAGGTTGTGGGACATGTTCTTGAAGGGGACCATGAGACCCTTATAATCTCTTGCTTTCTGGAATTATCCACACTGATATGTACATATTACACACACATATGCACACATATTATATATGTGAGTGTAAAAATATATATACACGTGTGTGTGTATGTATGTATGTATATCTCAAACTAGGCTTGTTGCAAAGACTATTCTCTCTGGATTGAAGTATGTTAGCATCTTTGTAATAGACCAACTGTCTAAAAATATGTGGTTGTATTTCTGGCTGCTATTCAGTTCTATTAATCTATCTGAATTTAATTTGGCCTAGCCTTTTGTTATAGTGTTGTTTGTTTGTTTGTGAACAAGATTTTATTACCTAGCTTGGGCTGGGCTAAAATTCTTGATTCTCTGCTTCAGCCTCTTGGGTGCTGGAATGGTTGGTTTATGTCACTGGCTCTCTTTCCTACATTTTCTAAATCAAAATTTTAGATTACTAATTCAAATGTATTTTGCTAGAATATTTTTTAACAGAAGCATTTTTATGCTGGAGCCTTCTCTGAACCCTTTCCTATCTGCTCCTCACAATTTGAGGAGTTACATTTGCATTTTTACTCAGTTTAAGAAACATTCCAATTTCCTCTGTGGTTTCTTTTCACGTTTGAGGCATTTTCCAGATATCTTTCTTACTGGCTTTCAGTTTCACTGTATTATGGTCTAAGCACATTCTTTGTAAGATTTCTATCTTTTAAGATTTTCAAGACTCATTTTATGACCTAGCATATGGTCTGTTTTGGTAAATGCTTCATGTTCAAGGAAGGAGTGTATGTTCTGTTGAAATTGTGTGAAGTGTTCCATGAATGTCACTTAGGTCACATCAGCTGAAATAGTTGTTCAAGTGTTTTATATTTTTGCTGACTTTCTGACTTTCCATCTGCTTGTCTACCAGTTGCGGATGGAGGAATGTCACAGTCTTTTATTATAATTGTAAATGCACATATTTCCCACTTGTCTTCTGTTGTTGTGGACATTTTTATTTTAGTCCTTTAAACTTGGTGATATATTTTGAAATTCTGTTATGAGATACATGAAGGTTCAGCATCATTATGTTCTTTGGATGAAACAGCACCTTATCATTGTGAAATCATGTCTAATATTAATAGAAGTTAACTAGTATTTTGTGGATGTGTGTCCTCAGAGTATTTCATACCTGAGGACCTAGGTTTAATTTGTATATATTTCACAGTTATTAAATCTCTTTAATTCAAAGAGATTAAAAGGAGGGAAGTTTGCTTAATTTTTGGAATGTAGTTGTGGTGGGATTTAGGTGTCAGCTAATAAGGTTGGAAGACACTTATCTAGGGTCTTGGGCTCTTGAAGGGGGAGTGGCCAGCCCCATTCAAGAGGGACTGTTAAGATCTAAGGGGCCCGTTTTGTTTTTGTCTTTTTAAGAGACTAGATCAACGTCTATCACTCAGTCTATCTAATTGCTCAAATATATTTCTAAACTATAGCGTGTTATCATAAATATTAATTTATTTCCCAATATTTATCTTATATTAATATATTTTAAATAAAATTTAATGCCACATATAGCATCATTTTTGCATCCTTCACTCATTCTGTATGATCATAGTGAATAATTTTCTTTATACCTGAAGAACTTTCTTCAGTTTCATTCCCAGGTCTTGCCTACTTGGATCCCAGAGGGTAAACATGATCTACTCTCTTAAATTCAGAGGAGAACCCAGGTACTCAGAGATGCTCTTCAGTGAGCTGTTTCTCTGAGCCCAAGGAAGCTATGTTTTCTCCTCAGCATGAGGATTTTATTGGGCTGAAGAAAGGTCATTGTGCTGAACTGTGCCTATCTAGGCTAATATCCAGATGCTTGGAACCTAAGCATTTTCTGTTAAGTAGCACAATATGGCTACCAGTCTGGACCTCTTCTCTTGTGCTGGATGGCTGATTTATAAGTGCTTAGCTACTGCAATAGTGTAGACATAGCGCAGACATGTACACTGAGGTGTCCTGACTCTCAATATGCTCTAGAGAACCCTGCAATGTTGGCTGAGTACATATGGGGAACAAGAATGATGGCCTGCATAATAGATTAACCTTTCCCCAAACCACTGTGTTTTGCTTTGGAATGTTGAGTCTTAGAATTCTAAATTAAGCCAGGTATTCTAAAATAGTGCATGGTTGGTTTTTTTTTTTTTTTCAGATAGGAGAATAAATTATATTCGATGTCTTACTCATTTAATTTATAACCTTTAAGTAACAGAAATACTGAATGTAGAGACTTGCATTTGCACTTGCCTTAAACAAGAAGGATCTGATTAGCCCTTCAGTGTATATGTTGTATTTTCTCTTTATTATTTTCCTTGTCAGCTTTTCTAGCTTTGTTGTTTCTTTGATAAAATACTCTGTCCCAAAGCAACTTAGGGAAGAAAAAGGTTTATTTCATATTGTACTTTGAGGTAACTGGGATAAGTTCATCACTGAGGGAAGTCAGGGCAGAAACTGAAAGCAGGACCCTGGAGGCAGAAGCCACAGAGGCATACTGCTTGCTGGCTCGCCTCCCAGTCCACTCCCATCTTCTTAGGGATGCTGCTACCCACGGTGGGCTGGGACCTCCCACATCAATCAACAGTCAAGACTGTGTCCCGAGACAGACCTACAGGACAGCCTGATCTGGGCAATCCCTCATCTGGGATTCCTGCAGATGTCTCTGAGCTGTGTCTAGTTGATGCCTGAAGTGAAGGAGAGCACTGTTTTAAACTGAGTGATAATTTCCTAAGGACTGAACAGGAATGTAATAAATTGCAATTAGTTATAGGTTGGGAACAAATGGACACAAAGGTCTGAGAATGAGTCTGTGTGCAGGGAAAAAAGAGCACAGGTACCATTAGGAACTAGCATGTGGTATTATAGTGGGTAAATCGGCTCTAGAACCTGGGACGAGCTATAAAGCCTAGAGTAAGGTTCTCAGGTTGCTCCTCTGTATAATGAGTACTACTTCCTGAGATTATTTTAGTGAACAATAATTTCATAATTACAAAACAGCTGGAAGAGTGCCAGGCAAATTGTAAACTCCCAGTGTTTTTAAGCTAACATACCAGCAAGGTAGACAGACACTCAGGGTACTGGCTGAGTTTTTCATATGCCTTGGTCGTATATTTTAGATTTAGATGATGTCTGCTTGCCAACATTAGGATAGTCTGTGATTCCAGCTGTATTTTCCTTTAAATGTGGTGGTAACTTAGCTGTCCTATTTCTTACTTCTCAGCACATGCGTAGATCACATCCTCCAGCTTTCTTTGATGTTAAGTTGGGTGTATTTGGATTCTGGAAAGGAAACATGTTCATCTCTGGGAAGCACGCTATCAGGCTCTCTGCCATTCTCTTCTCACGTCCTTCAGCTGCTGACTGGTTCATTCCAGGATTAGATTGGATTTGTAAAATGACAAAGCCATAAAAAGTGAAAGCTTTGAAACCACTAACCACAGTTTGAAGCAAAACCACTTCACAGAATCACAAAACCTATTATTTGCATTGGACTGAATTCTTAAAAAATATCTTACTAAGCCAATAAGCTTTTAGATATTTACCACAGTGGTTAGTTTATGGAAATGTAGACATCGCCATCTTGAAGTGCTGCCATACAATAGATTTATGATTTGCTGAATTGGCTCAGTAACTGGCAGATCTCAGTGAAGAAACTGGCCATAAGAAACTGGTGATCCTTCTATGCAGTGGCAAAGGAGTGGGTTAAGCCTTTCATTAAATATGAGAACTTGGAAGTTGAACTGCAGATGAAGAAATGAGAAGCATAATTTCATTGGTGTGCAGGCTTTATAGCTGTGTCTATCCAAGAAAAACCTGGGGAAATACTAGCTAATTTTCAAGTGTAAATAAAAGGGACCATGTAGAGAATCTAAAAATTCAGGTTTTGCAGTGCTAGAAAAAACAAACTGTAGAATATTCACGAAGTTCAAATCCAAAAGGAAAGAATAAGAAAAGTTTAAGAAGGAAAATATGAAGAAGGAAGACAAACTAGTTACCAACAGGCCAGTGAATCTTTTCAAATAAGTCATGCATCTCTCTCTCTCTCTCTCTCTCTCTCTCTCTCTCCCTCTCTCTCTCTCCATCTCTCTCTCTCTCTCTCTCTCTCTCTCTCTCTTTCACACACACACACACACACACACACACAGAGCACACAGCTTCCAGATAGAGCATCACTATTTAGCATTTGTAGCTTCTAGGGGACTTTTATGAATTGAAAGAGGTTACAATGCTGGCCGGAATCAGAGAGAGAAAATATCTTTAATAATTGTGTGAAGGATGGACCTCTGAGTGAGGTTTCTGGCTGTACAAATACTGGAGAACAAAGTGATGAGACACTTGGACATTCTTAAGAATTCTATACAATTTATGATAAGCTATAAACTAAAGAACCAAGCAGAAAAACATCACATTTTGGTTGTTTCTAATGACTTCAATCCATTGGAACCTAGAATTTTGCATTAAATACAAGGCTGGCTCTAGGGATGACTCCCAAAGGTTTGCTGTTCTCTCTCACTTCACATGGGGTCAAGGAGGACAATCACCATTGTGAACTCTTTAAGGATGGATCAGTGTTGCAGGAAAAACGGGTAAAGTCCCCCTTCCAGACAACCTCAGCAAAGCCATAGGCAGAGGTCTTTCCTTTCACCAAGCTAGAATTCATTAGGTTCTGCCTTCAAGATTGTGGGTACATTGTTTCCTAGACTTTCTCTCTTTGCAAAGGTTAGTGTTTATTGCTCGTCTCTTAGTTTCGCATGTGAGAGATAGATGCACACACTTGCCAGATGCCACATGAGAGTTTATTCAGGGGAGTTGCTCAGAGAGAAAGGGAAGGGGGAAAAGGAGAGGAGGGGGAGGGGAAGACAGAGGGGGAGGGGGAGAGTGTTTCACGTGGTGGGCAGCTCCTTTTAAGAGAGCAGGTGGGCACAGATGTACGTAGCTACAGCTAGGGGTGTGCCCTCCATACATGGTGGTCTGCCAGAGCCATGTTGGGTTTACCATGTGGCCGCTACATGCAGGAAATCATAACATTGTTCTTCTGCTGCTCATCTAGGTGACAGTAGGCAGATGCCCCATTTGTTAATTCATAGGTTACTGGAACACAAGAATCACCTCAACACCTGATGGAATAATTGCACATCACCTAAAGACCCTGAAGTCTGAGCCCAATACAGTAATCTAATGTGAATTTGATTGGTCCTCATAGAAAGGAGAAGAGGTGAGAAAGGATGGATTGGAAACATAGCCCTGGGATAAGCTAACAAAAACAGTAAGCTTCTTTCCTAGGGAACAAAAGAACACCGCATTTCCCTTTCCCCCTGAGGTCAGATTAACCACAGGAATCACTTCTGGCCAATGACAATGTTGTAGAAAGAACACATGCCTCTTGTAAGACTGGCCTCAAAATTATTTATACACACTTTGTTCTCTTCATTTCTCTGCTGACTAAAGGTGTGAGAAAGACCTGCAAATAGTCTGGGTCTTGAGGGGCTTTTTGGAGGAAAGCTGGCCAGCAGAACCATATGATCAGGAAAGTTTATGTTTGGAGTTGCTATGCAACGGGCCAGGAGGTCATTCAATTGAGGCAGCTACAAGGCTGTGAATTCCCGATAAAACAACCGAGGTTCAATTTAATGTTGACCTTTAAAATAAAACGGAAGCTTCTGTAGCCAGGACAAATTAACATCTAAGCAGAATGTTTCTGCTTTTAGCCAGTCATATATATTTCCTGTTCCTTCTTTTGCGAATGCTTCATAGAAGTTTCTGCTCTTGGCCTCTCTTGCCCAGGTGGAGCACTGAACCATTTTCATTGTGGTGTGATGCATTCATGAATCAAATTAATGCTGGGGTAAAATGTAAAAAAAAAAATTAACATAGCCTTTGTTGGCTTCTAATACAAACAAAACAATCACAGCAACAAAAAACCAAAACCACTGTGTCAGTATGACTTGTAATGTTAGTTCCTCACCCCTGAACATCACACGGGACAATAATGCAGAGGAGTCACATCTACTCTTGTCTGGGGCTAGGGTGAACATGGTTTTTGACGCTAGTCTCCAGACTGACTATAAAGCTGTACAGGTTCAAAATAAGTGCAAGTGTGGGAAGAAGCCAACTGTTGGTGCTGTTCTGAGAGTTTATTGTGGTGTTTGATTCATGAGACTTCAAGAGACATTTCTAAAGAAGGATGGACATGAAAATCAGCACTTTAGATATATTCTATATGGAACAGGAAGAGAAGAACATGATATATTTGCCAGAATGTCTATGTTCAAGGACAGCCCTCTGTTTCCAGTACTCACTGGAGTCCAATTTTAGACAATCCTGAGATCTGCAGCATGTTTAAGGGGACCATTTTACAGCATAAAGTCTACTGGGGAGAGGGTGGGGGTACGAGGAACATGGATATGTTTGCTCAGGGAATGTATTCTTAGTGCTGAGGCATCTTTGAATTTTGGCTGAAATAGTCAAAGGGAGTGTTACAGTTCCTGGATAAAGGGGGTAGAGCCAGCTCAGGAGAGCCCTGGGTAGCAAGTATTTGTTGTAGTGTATATTCTAGAAGCCATTTACATTGACAGCTGTGAATACCACCGACTAAGGGCTCCAGATGAGAGTCTGAATAATGTGGGAGGCACATAAAGAATTTACATCTTACATCTGACTATTAATTATGTTGAGGACAAAATGTCTTCATCGATGAACAGACCCTTTAGCTACACTGAAGGAAGTATGACTTGAGTTAAGAAAACAACAACCCTGTTCCCTCATTTCATATTGAAGACATTGTGAGCCTCTAAATCCACGCCCTCCCCGAGCTCTGACATCAAGCCCCATTTAAAGCACAATTCTCCCTTCTGAATCTCTCTCTCTCTTATGCCTTTGTTTCTCCTGGGAGCTCCCCCATATCCCTCTCTATTTCTTTCCCTCTTTCTCTGTCTTTCTTCTTTTCTCTGCTCTCATAACTTCTATTATCCATCATAAGCTTTCTGATAACCATAACCACACCCATCTGACAATAAAGCTCTTTTCTACATAGAAACAGCATTAAGTATCTCCTGCTCTCTGCCGCTGCCTTGTGCCCTTCCCAAGTGCATCCATAGAAATCTGCTGCCAGATAACCGAGTAAATCTGAACCATACCAAAATTTGCACAGGTATAGCAATCAGAGTTTCTTTCTACCCTTCCACTGAAATGACATCTATAAATGCTATAAATGACCAAATATTCTAAATGACTAAACAGACGGAATGTTCAACCCTTTGCTGGGGTTTGCTTGTGAGTTCTGAGATGACAGAGTATTTTTGTGTGTCCTTGGCTTACCTGGATGTCATGTTGGATAGGCTAACCTCAAACTTAAAGCAATTTTTATGATTCTGCTTCCTCCTAACTGCTGGGATCACAACCTTGTCACCATGGCTGAATTGCTAATGATCTTGCTTGATTTTTCAGAGGTGGGGAGCACTTCTCTTTGGATTCCAGGACACCCTCCACCTCCCAAGACATCTTTCATCTCATTCTTGTTCTTCCTCGGCTGCCTGGCACCTACATAAATGCAAGCATTCCTCCAGCCTTACTCTTCACATCTCTTTGTAGACTTCAGCTGGGTGACCTCACCCCCTTCCTGTTGCAAATCTCACTCATATGCTCTTGGTTTTCATATGTAAACATCCAGATTGAACCTCTGAGTTCCAGGCTCATGTATTAAAATACCTACGATTGCTGATTTATTTTTAAACTTCTCAAAGTTTATTCCTAGTGTTACTGTGCAAAGCCTTCTTCTCATGAGTTCTGCCCATATTGATACATCACAACATGGTTCCTAATATCTCGGGTCAAAGGTCTCAATGTGACTCAGTTCATCGCTCACATCTCACGTCCTAAGAAGTCATGCCTCTCGGCATATATCCTCTCTTTGAAGTATATTCAGCATCAATTGATATTCTTTGAGACTTCTGCTATGGCTATGATGAGCTACCTTATAGCCACATGATCAGAAAGCCTGAATACGCAAAGAAACCAGTTTGAGAGTAATGGAGAATTATCTATGCAGCCAGACCTCGAGTGCCTGCTGTTTCTGTTGGGATTATTTTTCTCTTTGCCTCCACGCTTATCCTTTGTGGAGTCAGAAACTGCCTGGTGTGAGAAGCTAAGAGGCTCAGCAGAGGTGAGGTGAGAGGCAGACAAACCCATTGGGGCTTTCTCCTGTTTCACAGCAGGGTGGCGGATATTAAAGTTTAGGAATTAAAGTCTAAGGTTTTGACAATCCATGACCCTGGAGTGAAGAAAAATACTTTAGAATGAGTTTATATTTTATACCACTTTTCCATATCAAAGAGTTTATTTATAAGCAGCCCAAAGCTGAGGTTACGAGGCTACACAACTTTTCAGTTCCTTAGTGTTACAGAGAAAATATTTAGTCTGAGGACATGATTGATGTGAAGCTTTCCATACAAACTCAGGATTCTACGAAGGGCTTATGGAGAAAATAAAAACAGACCCTTCCTTTCATAGGCTGAGACCTGCCTGAGTAAATTTAGTTTGGAATTGGATTAAGATGAGTTGCTGCTAACTTTTATCCCAAATTAACCAAAATCCTTGCTGGAAGAATAACAACCTATACAATCTGTAATATGTATAACACCACATATCATTCCAAACAGCCTTATCAGTCAAAATTGCTTAAACAGATGATCAAAATAAAATGCAAACTACATACAGTTTCTCTCTTTCCAGGTAGACTCAGATACACTCACTTAAAATTGTGATTAATAATCAAGCACATAGGGGCTGGAGAGTTTACCAGTTGAGAGTACTTACTGCTCTCACAGAAGACCAAGGTTCACATTCCAGTATTTACATGGTAGCTCTCAACAGCCTGTCTGTCCAATTCCAGGGTAACTAATGCCTTCTTTGACTTCTGTGGGCCTGTTCACATGTGTAGTGCACATATGTATACCAAAATAATATTCTAAAATTGAAAACTAAAGTATCTTTAAGGAATTAATAGATAATCTTAGTACCAGATTAGATGTGGCTAAAGAGGCAGTCAGTAAACTAGCAGAGGTTATAAGGAAAATATACTGACTCACAGGCAAAAAAAAAAAAAAAAAAAAAAAAGTCCCAACAACTATAAAGATTCTAAGAAGCACATAAGCAGCTTGTAGCGCATTAGCTATATAATAAGAAGCTCATGTTCAGAGGAAGAAATGAATGGAATAGGAGATGATGACAGAAATGTCCTAAAATTGCACGGAGGAAATAAAACCACATCGCAAATTAGTTCTTGGAACCATAAGCAAGATAATTATGAGGAAAACCATATAAAGGCATCCTATAATAAGTCTGCTGAAACAGTAACAAAGAGAATCTCTTAAAAGTAATTAGAATTACTTTTAAATTCAAAAGAATAAAAGCTAGTGTCAAAACAACAAAACAAAACAAAACTAATATGGGAGCTGGTGGCGTGCTTTACTGTTAACAATGACTGTGCTTCAAGAGGATCCAGATTCTTTTCCCAGCAAACAAATGGTACTCCCAACTGGCTGTACCGCTAATTCCAAAGGATCTAATGCCCTCTCCTGGCCTCCTTGGCACTAGGCATGCAAGTGGTACATAGACATATCATGTGCAAGCAAAGAGCTCATACACATAAAAATAAAATAGATTATAAAAGAAATAAAAATAAAAGAACCCAGAGATTATAGTCAGTTATGAACTATGTGCAGATAAACATGCTGTCTTGGTCACTGTTATATTGCTATAAAGAAGGACTGAGATCACTGCAATTCTTCTAAGAAAAAAATAAAAAACAAAAAACGTTTAATTGGGTCCGGCTTACAGTTTCAGAGGCTTAATTCATTATCATGATGAGGAGATTGGCAGTGTGCAGTCAGACATGGTGCTGGAGAAGGAGCTGAGAGTCCTACTTCTGAATCCACAGGCATCAGGAAGAGAGAGATACTGGGTCTGGTTTGAGCATTTGAATCCTTAAAGCCTTACTAGGAGACACACTTCCTCCAACAAGGCCACACCTCCTAATCCTTTCAAATGATGCTACTCCCTGGTGACAAGGCATTCAAATATAAGAGCCTATTGGGGTGTGTGTGTGGGGGGGAGATTCTCACTAAAACCACCACATTGGCCATCTTTGAGATTTTGAAAAAAACAACTTTATGGTCCCTTTCACAACATCACCCAAATAAAGAAGTCCTTGCTGGGGTAGACAGATCATAATCCAGCAGCTGTGTCCTGAAAACAAGCTGCACAAGGCAGTGAGGTTTGGTAAACTGCAGACTCGCTTTGATTATTTGGCCAGAGGATGCCAGAGAGTGCTCAATAGCCCCCTTCTGTAGTTAAAGTTGAGATAATTATTATCCCGGGTTACTTCATCCCAGTCTGTTTCCTAATCCTGGAGGAAGTAATTGCAAAGAAGCCTTCACCAGCTACAAAGAGAAGGGAAATGAAAGATTCTAAACTTTTTAAAGGAGAATAAACATGCAAATAGGAATTGGGTATGAGAGGCAAATGTAGAACAGTAGAGTGATTAGGCGATTTAGCCAACAGAATCTACTTGTGTCTAGACTGAGGCACTATATAGGCAGATCAAGGATGAACACTTAAACTAAGTCCTTTGCTGAGAGACTGAAAGGCTTAAGGCTTAAAGAACACCCAGGCCTGACCTGAGCAAATTATGATGCATCTGGTTGGTGAGTAATAACTTCACCCAGGGCTCAGGGAATGCCAGCTGGCACAGCGTAAAGTTCTGTGACCCAGGGAGGATTGTGAAAAAACAGATGGGACATTTATGGGACATTTGGGAAGAAATTACTTCATTTGAATGTATTTGGCTTAGTTTCTTTTCATCTGTTTCTCTCTCTCTCTCTCGATCAACCAAAGCATATTATAAGTGAATTTCAGGGTGATCTGGGTCTACAAAGGTATGCTGGAGCCACTTTCATGGGCTGGTGATAGCCGCTGCATGCATTGCTCCCTAACCCACAGTTTGTGTTTGATAGCTGGAGATATGGCGTGCTGAGTATATTTATATCACACAAATTCAGCAAGTGTCATGAATTCTCTCTTGAGGATCTAATTAATTGGAGAGTGCCACTTGAGTTCTGTCATATGGTAACATCTTATGACATAAGTTGTGAGTATGATCTGTATAGACTGACACATTATACCCTTTGCGTGCAGATATTTACCCTATGGTAACTTGAGTTGAATTTCCTTGGGATTTGTGTCATTGTTTTTTTTTTTTTAAACCTTCTGAGCTACCTCATTTTTTCAAGTTTGGACTTTCTAAAGTTTGTTTTTCCTTCTAAGCCCAATTTATTTTTCTTCCCTTTGATAATTTCATAATATGTACAATGTGATGGGATTACATTCTGCCCCCATTGCTCTCTCTTATCCTCCTATACCTATGGACCTCTTCTCAACTAGTACCCCTCCCCAATCTATGGTCTTTCTCTTCTTTTGTTGACCCAGTGGATTTAACAGAGTTTGCTTGTATGAACAGGGGTAGGGGATGTTTACTGTTATGTAAGCTACACCACTAAAGAAAATGAAACTTCCTCCCAATCAAGCGTTAACTGAAATAGCTTCCCAGAAAAGTGTGGGACCTCAGATACCTCTCACATTCAAGATGAATTTTATGTAAACTTTGTGAACATAGGCTAAAGTCCTGACAATGAGTGTCAGTTGCTTAGCCATAAACAGAACAC